>CM053772.1:222622235-222680409 GCA_028658325.1 Potorous gilbertii
AGCCAATACCAAGTGGTTTTGATAATTGCTGCTTTATAGTACAATTTGAGGTCTGGTAGCGCTAGGCCACCTTCCCAAGCATTTCTTTTCATTAGGCTCTTTGATATTCTGGACCTTTTGTTTTTCCAAATGAATTTTGATATCTTCTTCACCTTTTTTAAGGTTTTTGAGGAACTTTACCCCCAACACTGCCAATGAGAAAGTTAGTTCAAGCATCTTCACCCTCATTTTAGAAATGAAGTTGAGCTTCCCAAAGGTGAATTGATCTGTCCATGGTACCATAGCTAATACATTTTAAAACCAGAATTCAATCTTTAGTCCCCAAATTCCATTATTACTTTAATAAATTTGCATTTGTCTGAAGCTTTCTGAGGAACCAAGGTTTCTTTATTGATGGGAAGCTCTACCAATTCTCTTTGTTGAATATGTAGATTATAACACAAATTCAGGAGAAAAACAAGTCTTATTAAATATAAAGATATTTATCTCTCTAATCCTTCTGTTTCAACTATTTCTAGATTTTTTTAATATGCTCACTTAATAATCACTAGATTAATATGCATTTGGGCCATTCTGCTATGGCTCATTTATCATGTTTTGCTCTAAATGTCTAAAATTGCCTCTATTTCTATATGCTTGACCAATCTTTGCTGAGTTTGTCCTATTTTGTTCCACTTTTTATCTTTTCACAATGTAGTTAAAAGAGTACCAGGTGAGGAGTCAGTAGGTCTTGGTTCTAGTTTCATTCTGTCACTAACTTACTATGTGCTCTTGGGTAAGGGACGCCACATTTTGGGACCTTTGTTTTCTCAACTGGACAATTAAAGGCATTGAACTAGATGATTTCTAAAGTCTTTCCCAGTTTTTATTTTCTATATTTTAAGAGCTTTTCTACCTAAAACATTCTATGATTTACTGTTGTCTTTATTTACTTAATACTTTGGTTAAATAGATGGCTTTGAAGATATTGCTTTTGTTAAGGTGATTCCAAGTCAGTTAGATAGGACCAGTTGGAAGGATGAGACATCAAATCTGGTTTCAGATATTATTTCCAAAGCTATTCATCATACTATACACCCTCATTTTTTTATATTTTCCCTTTGAAGTCTCTGATAGCCATAAAATATGATTTATGGTCTCAATTGTCTTTTTTTAAGTACAGCCCTATTTTTCTGGTACCAGTTACAGTCAAACAGAGATTAGCAATCCAAACAGTCTCAGATATTTTCCATTGCTCCTTTTGTCAGACAGAAACCAGGCTTATATTCAGTTATAAATATTTTGTGAAAGGAATCATTTTGATTGATCTCACTGATCCCTTAAAACAAGACCCTTTTCCTAAGGGTATGAAATTGTCCAGATAGTCCAGATCTCTTCTGTCTCTCCCCACCATCCTCCTCACCCTCCCTAACTTCCGCTCAATACTCATTCTTGACTCTTTCCAATGCTCTTTTAAAGACAGTAGCTTACTCATGGGAAACAATAGCCTACAGGATGGGCGTTCTAGGATACAAGCTATTTAATTGAATGAATCAAGGCTGCTGTGACATTGCTCATGAGCCGAGTTAGGTCAAAAGTGGCAAAAACATTTAACATGATGTAGATGACTGAACTATGAGGCAAGGGAACTGACTTCTAATCTCAGCCCTGTCATCATTGTGTAACTTTGGCTAAGTCACATTACTATCTCTGACCTCATTTTTCCTGCATTTTTAAAAAGAGAGGATTAGACTAGACATTCTCTAAAGTCCCCGCCAGCTCTAATAATCTATTTTCTTTGCTCACTTCCTGGTCTAACATTATGTCTTATGTAGCACATGCTGTCATCTCTTCTAGCCCTAACATTCTTGCTTCTAAGGTTTGTCTGCAGGACAGAGCCTATACATCCAGGCTACACTGTATCAATTGCAATTTCACTAGTACCAAAGGCCCTAATCCATAAATGTCTCCCCCATTGGCATGACACTTGGATGGATCTGTGATCTTTTCTATGTGGTTCCAATGTCCAAACTCATGTACACCTTCCCATTCTATGACAATATCATGTACATCCTCCCCTGAATACTTCCCCCCAGAAATTCTCCCAAAAGTGCTGAAGTCTGTGAGGTCAAAATCATTTTCGCAGAATACTAAGATATTTTCATTTCATAGATGGTAGATATCAATACATATAACCCACATAAGAAAGTTTTTAGGGGGCTTCTCAATAACTTTTCAGATCCCTACCAGGATCTGGAGACTAAGAAGTTTGAGAACTGCCAATCTAGAAGTTTCACCATGTTTAGGAAATCCCTCTTCCATATAGACTGAGTATTAGGTACCTTTGTTGTTTCATTCATTAACAGCAGCAAACACTTTGGATAAGAATATCTGTCTCTGTTCAATGCCTCATTTCAGATAAATAATCAGATCATTGAAGTTATCTTTTTTATTGCATGGAAGATGCCTTGCTGAAGGAGATAGCATTTGAGATACCTTGGGATAAATGTTGTTGTTAATGATTTTGTGGGTGTGGGGAGGGGCATGGGGCTGGGGGGTAGGGAAGAGTTCCATTGCTCAAGACTTAGTAAAGAGTTAGGAAGTTGTAGTGGCAAGGTTGCTGAATTACTGTTATTGCTACTTGTCCTTCATTCTTGAAGAGGACCATGACATTAGGAAGATGATGTCATAACTTAAAAGTGAAGTAGATTTAAGTGAGGCAGGGCTGTGCAGTCACCAGCCTCACTTTCTCCTCTAGAGTCATCTGGGTCTAGTGACCAGATGTAGATCAGGACAACCCCCATTTAGTTACTGAATTATGCACCTGGTCTTCTTAGAAGGCAATCTCAATGCTTCTACACTCTCATCTTCTTTTCTGTGGGGTACAACAATAGCATTTATCAGTTTGCTAGTAAATAAGGCAAAAATAAAGAATGAGATTTCACACCAGGGAGTATTTTTCCCATTTCTACTGTGGCACATATCGATTGTATTATTTACTAGAAATTCATAAACCTTTCTAGGCCACTGAAAAATAGACTGACTTGCTTTGCACTCCAGATAAATATCTCTTATCTTGGGGACAAATGATAATCAGCCCTTCTTGGCCTATTGTGAAAAACACATTCTATTGACAAATGCATTAAGGTCATCATCCTGAATATCCTCAGGAGCCTTTTTGCTGGTAGTTTCACAGGAAAAAAAACCCACAACATCATAGGAGTAGAAGTCAAGAAAGCTAGAATCTTGTTGTAGCTGAAGGGGTATATCCTTCAACATGTCACTTCCCCTCTTGGAGTTGAGTTTTCTGACTTACACAATGTTCTAAAATATGTTCAAGTTCTAAGATTCTATATTCTAGGGTTTGTTTTTTTCAAATTTTAATATCTTATGGTCTTTCTATTCCAAAAACTTTTCTAGATCAGAACAGTCTATGTTCTAAGGTTTCTTCAAATAGTTTGTGTTCAATGTAGTACCTGTTCTGTCTACCTTGAAGAGCTTTTGGGAGGCTAGATGTTACCACTGGATTTATGGTTACAAGACCTAGATTCCAATCTTCCTTCTGATACTTACTGCCTGTGTGATGTTGAACAAACTACCCCTCTTCTCTGGGGACTCAGTTTTCTCATTTATAAAATGAAGAAATTACCCTATGGCCTCTCGGATCCTTCTAACTCTAAATCTATGAGCTTATGATCAATTGAGCTACAGTATATAAACTGTTTTGAAGCTGGAAAGCAGTCTATACATGTGACCTATGATTATTATATAAGCTATTGTTGTTTGGGTTCCAACAGTTTTTAACTGTGGTTTATGGAAGTGAGGAGATTCAAGCTGAGAACCTATTAACTTTACAAATTAGCATATAATTGGGGTAGAAAGAAGCCATGGCTTAAAAGAGACACTCAGTCTCTTTCTTATGGTCTTAATCCATCAACCTGAAAATCTCATTAAAAAACAGAGCAGCTTAATGCCTTACAAAGCTACGCAGAGGGTTGACAATCTTGCAACCTGATTTTAGAGAAATATACACTGGCACTTATGGCTTAAACATCTTAAAGTAGGAAAGACTTTCAGATATACCTGCCTGAGTTTCTCCTTACTTGTGACCTTCAGAGATCCTGCAATGCTCTTGTGAATCCCCAGTTCTTTAAGATAGTCATAGAATTTCAGGCTGGAAAAGATCATTCAAATCAACCTCCCCACTATTTTTTTTAAATATGAAGAAACTTGGGACTGTAGATGGGGAAGTTCTTTACTGAAAATTTAAAAATCTCCATGGCAGAACAAAGATTAGAATCCAGAACTCCAAATTCCTGTTTTAAATCTTTTTCCACTACAACACATACTTGATCACACAGTTAACAATTGTCAGAGTTGATAATTGAACCCAGGTCTCAAGTCGTTGTTAGTTATTTCAGTTGTATCCAACTCTTCATGAACTCATTTAGGATTTTCTTGGCAAAGGTACTGGGTCATTTCCTTCTCCAATTCATTTTACAGATGAGGAAACTGAAGCAAACAGGGTTAAATGACTTGCTCAGAGTCAGACAACTAGTAAGTGCCTGAGGTCACATTTGAACTCAGGTTTCCTGTCTCCCAGACCAGAAATCTATCCACTGCAACACCTAGTTGCCCTGGATCTCATGATCTGAAAATAAATATATTTTCAAAAATAAATAATAAATAAATAATTAACTCTAAGTAATTTATTTGCAGGCACATCCATCTGGCATCCAGCCTGTAGACAAGCAGCCAAAACTGAAGAAAAAAACAAGGTAACATGAGTCTTAATTTCATCCCAATTTATTTCCTTCTAATGATTGTCTTAATTACTACTTTGGTACTACCCTCTCCATGTTTCAAGACGTTCATCATTCATTATTTATATTTAATGTACATATATATGTATATATATACATATATATATATATATATGGAGAGAGAGAGAGGGAGAGAGAGAGAGAGAGAGAGAGAGAGAGAGAGAGAGAGAGAGAGAGGGAGAGTGAGTCCCTATAGTATGTGTCTCATGAGTAGGGAATACTAAAGATGTAGAAAATGTGCTCCCCAACTTCCAATTTTGAGATATGTCCAAGAAGCTATCCAGGAGACAGCTAAAGCTATGCAGACACATGACAAAGTGCCAAATTGTTTGGCTCATAAATTAAGCTAGAAGATTGTATTCTTGTAAGGCTTCATGAAAGTGTTGAAACATGAGCCGAACTTTTCAGAAATAAGCAGACTTGACAAGGCAAAGAGGGGAGGTATTCCAAAAGGTCATACAGGAATACAAGGAGCTAGGTAGACCATTAAGATGTGGTGTTTTTTTTTTAAGATAAAAACAAAGGTAAATAAAGAGACAATGATGGATTTAAAATAGCATCAGTAACTGTATCAAACTTAGGCTGATGATAAAGGATGAAAATAATGAAAAGTACCTGGTGATCTTCAATGAGTTTACATCACCAAACTTGGGTAAACTCTATCACAAAGTATGTAAGGTCTAGCAGATGTCACTTCTGAGTCCCTGGTAGTCATCTTTAATAAACTGTGGTTTCATCTAAATCACTAATCATTAGAGAAATGCAAATTAGAGCAACTCCAAAGTTGCTTACCCATGAGACTGGCAGAGAACACAACAAGGGAAAATGAATAATGTTGCAAGAGCTGAGGAAAAACAGGCCCATTAGCACAATTCTTGCAGAGTTGTGAATTGGCTCAGTCATTCTGGAAGGCATTTTGAAACTTTGCCCCAAAAGTCACTGAACTGTATATGCCCTTTTTCCAGTGATAACACTGTTAGACCCATGATCCACAGAGATCAGGAAAAGAAAAAGGGGATCTATATACACACAAAAATAGTTCTATCAGATCTTTCTGTAATATAAGAGAATTGGATATTAAGGGCAGGGTGCCCATCAATTGGTGAATGACTGAAAATATTATGGCACATGTTATCACAATATACTAGTATGCTTTAAGAAATGATGAAAGACTCTGTTTCAGAAAAATCTGGGGAAAGTTGTGTGATCTAAAGCAGAGCAAAGTGAGTAGAACCAGGAACCCGTTTACATGATAACAACTTGTAAAGACAAATAACTTTGAAAAGATAAACAACTATGAAAAACTTAAGAACTCTGATCAATTCAGTGATCAACCATAATCCCAGAGGATTGATAATGAAACATTCTATCTACCCCTGACAGAACTGACAAGTTCAAGATACAGAATTAAACTTACATTTTTGGACTTTGGCTATGGAGAAATCATGTGTGAGTGTGTGTGTGTGTGTGTGTGTGTGTGTGTGTGATGTATATTTGTAAAATTTTTATTTTTTTCAATTGTGGGATTAAGGGGAAAGTCGAGAAGAAAAATACACACACACACAAACACACACACACATGTGCACACATGCACATTTTAATAAAACAAGTAATGAATTCAAGCCAGAGTGTATTTACTTTGGCAAAGACAAGGATTTCATAGTGAGTAGCATAGTTTAATTGGATAGTGAAGGAATTTTCATACAGTAAAGAATTCATTCAAGAACTATGTATTAAGTATCTATAATGTATGCTTGGAATTGGATATAGATTAATTATTGGACTCAAAGATTTAGATTGAAAAATGCGAGACCTTAGAGTTAAACTAGCATAATTCTTCCTCTTACAATGAGTAAACTGAGTCCCAAATTGATTTGCTTAAGGTTACCCAGGTGACAGAGCCAGGATTCAAATCCAGGTCTTTAGGTATGAAACATTCCCTAATGGTATTCTCACCATCAAGTGGAGGGAGGGGGGGCATGTTGTCAACCCATACAAAAGTAAGCAACATCATACAAGAAAAATGAATCAACTATACTACAGAATAGACCACACTCAAAGTGCAGGTGGCAGAAAGTGAGATCATTTCTAACTATGGAGAAATTATGTATATTTTTCCATATATGTGTATATCTGTAATTTTCATACATATGTATATGTCTGTATGTATGTGTGTGTGTCTATATATATATGGCAGTGATAAGAAAGTGGACTGGTCCAGTCTGTAAATAGGGTAAGACCATCTTTGAAAAAGCCTTGAAAGCCAGGCAGAGGACTTTAGATATAGAAATGAGGGCCCATTAAAGGTTTTATACTGAGATATTTCATTGAGGAAACCCTAAGTATAGACTAGTTTGACATTTTGGCATAAAATATACTTGCTCCTGAAGCTTGTTTTATCCAGGAATTTATTGTACTAATGAATTTAATAAGCAGGACTAGTAACTAATCCATACCATGTTATGAGCTCATGTGCATTTTATTCATTGTGGGATGTTTGGGATATTTTTCTTGGTGTCTGTACTCCTTAAATAACTTGTCTGTGGATGCCAAATAATGTAGTAAGTCTGATCTAACACAGCTGCCTGTTGATCCGCTCTGATCTTCTACACATTTAAATCACATTTGTTCAAACATAACAACATCTGGTTTAAAAAAGAATAAAAAAAAGAAGCTGGATGAGACCAACGCTAAGCTTATTAGCATTGATTAGCAGATATTTTATTAAGCACCCTACTTTGTACAAGACCCTTTGCTTAGTGTTCTTGACATAAAAATAAAATCAGACCCAGACACTGTCTTCCAAGAGCTTACAAACTAATATGGGAGAGAATGTGCAAGAATAAAACTCTAATTCAAGGCCCAATGTAATGTATGTCAAGGATAAGAATAGACAAGAGACTGTGGGAAATTTGAAGGAAGAAAGAATATTTTTTGTTGGAGGGATTTAAGGGAAGATTTATGGAGGAGCTGACTCACATATTTAAAGGAAGGATCTTACTTTATTACTATTTTTATTTTAATTTCACTTTTATAACTACCTTTTTTCTATAAACATCTTCATCGCAAATATACCTTTCCCCTCTCCTCTCCCTAAGTAAAACATCTCTTTTAACGAAGAATAAAAAAGAAAAAGTAACAGTTAAGCAAAACCAACCCAACACATTCACCATATCTGATAGAATGTGCAACGGCAAATTGAGAGTCCTTGGGGCAGTTGTGTGTGCCAGGACATGCTGAAGATGTCTTTGGTCTTGCATAGAAAGACTACAGATGTGTTTGGATAATGATACTATTCCATGTCCTTTCTACTCCAGGCAAAATATACTCAGTTCCTACAACCAATTCTTATGTGGAAGGGTTGACAATATCCTCATTAATGTGGTTATCCTCCTCAGATCATTCTAGGAGACTAGATATCTTAGAAACCTGAAATCTCAGAGTTCGAAAAGAATTGAAAGGAATTCTTCAATATTTGAAGCAGAAATCTATACTTCAGTTCACCATCTCCTACTAGTGATCTTCTAGTATCTTCTAATACATGTTTTGTCAGAGGGAATTCATTATTTAGCCACAGAGCCAATTTCACTTTTGGATAGCTCTAATATGAAATATTTTTCCCTCTGAATTAATTCCATTTTTTCCAGCTGAATACAACAGTCATATTCTGCTAAAGTCAAAGGGCCCTCCATTATGAATCCTAAGAGAATATTAGCACACAGCAATATAACAAATTATAGAACTCAAATGCAATGGAGAATTATTTACAAAAATATGAATTACTAACATAGACACAGCAGAAACTTGATCATTCTAATACGCTAAGCTCGGAGGAGGAAATAAATCAGGATAACAAAAGCTGAAAATACAACAATAAAAAAGATAATTATAGATTAATTTTTCTAATGAATATAGATGAAAAATACTAAATAAAATCTTAACTAAACAGTATAGCAATTCATTTAAAATAACCATTATAACTAAGTAGGATTTAAACCAGTCATGGAAGGTAATATTAGAAAGCCTTTTAATTTGGGTAGTTTTTTAAAACTTTAAAAATGTATCATTAGATACAGAAAATATTTTTATGAATCAATACATATTCATGGTAATAAAACTACATTAAATCCAGGAAAACAGTATACATCAATATTACAACTATGTAAGTTGAAAGAGCAACAAAATAAATGGAAATAAATGATACAAAAGAATAATGGAACCTGATCAGAAGACCTGGGTTTGTGGGCTGCCTCTGTCTCTTTCTCACTGTTTGACTTTGGACAAAATCCCTTAAATTCTTTGGGTCTTGTTTTCCTTTGTTATTAAAAGAAAAGTTTAGACAACTTGATCTTTAAGATTGTTTCTAGCTCTGACCTTTCAGACTTCTAATGTTGCCATACTGCAACAAATGTGATGTTGCAGTATGACATAGTGAATTGGAAGCTGGGTTTCAAGCCAGGAAACACTTGATTTTGTGTCCAGTCTCCATCATGCTCTGGCTGTATGATGCTGGCCAAGTTACTTAACCTCCCATTGTTCTAGGTAATTCCCTAAGACTACAAGTTGTAAGGAAGGCTCCGACCTACATGGGTAGAAGAGTTTCTATCACCTATACAAGTGATAGGTCCAGTTCCCTTGATGAGCTGAGGTCTTTGACCACAGCAGAAAATGTAGATCTGTAACTGACAGACCTTTCCATGTGAATTATTCTTAAAGGATTTTCTTTATCCGTATGTGTTTATAGATAACAATCTTCTCCATATTTGACAATAAGGATGCCGATGCTGATCCTTTGTTCTGTGCTGTTATTGAAAAGGTTATTCTATAATTTAGTGCTAGAATATGTCATGTGCTTCCCAAATCAAAATTAGCCTACAGTAGTAATGAAGGAAATCTGTGAATGGCAGTAGGGTGAGGGAGATAAAAGGAGAAAGTTAATCCCCTCTGGAGGTAGTAGAAGGACAAGGTTCATGATTAGAAAAGAAAGACATCAGTCTAGGCCCAAGCTAGGTCTTTGATAGGAGTAATTATAAAGGTTGAGATGAATGGCTTTTGGACAAAATTCATGCTTAGGAAATAAGATGAAGATTAGGAGATAAGAGGTTGGGGAGTTAATCCTTTGTCTAAATTCAAGCTGATTCCTGAAAGTTGGTTGCTTTTTATTCTAGAGCTGTTCATGTCATGATTGAATGTGACTGAGCTCTCAATGGAGTAGCTGAGTCAGTGAGGTACGACTTTAGGGTTATATACGACTCAGTTTCAGAGCTACCTAAAGTGCTATGAGAAACCCCTTGAGGTAAGAGGGGTGAATTTCCTCTTTTGAGTCTCATAATCTTTTGTTGAGAATATTGTAAAGGGATTCTTTTTATAGGTCAAATGGACCATGGGCTCATAGATTTATGGCAAGGAGGAATTTTAAATACTATTGAGTCCAAGCCTCTCATTTTGCAGATAAGAAAATTGATGGTGAGAGAAATTTAAATGACTTGCCTAGTGTGTGAGATGGAACTTAGAGCTGTTTTAATTTGCATTTCTCTCATTTTTGATGATTTATTTTTAATTTAATATTTATTTTCCTCCAATTATATACAAAACAATTTTAGCATTCATTTTTAAAATTTTGAATTCAAAATTCTCTCCTTCCCTCCTCCTTCATTGAGAAAGCAAGCAATTTATATATTGTACATATGCAGTCATGCAAAACATACTTCTATATTAGTCATATTGTTGAACCAAAACATAGGCTAAAAAAAAGAAAGTAAAAATATATGCTTCAATAGGCACTCAGATTGCATCAGTTCTTTCTCTGGGGATATATAGCATTTTACATAATAAGCCCTTCAGAGTTGTCTTAGACCATTGTATTGATTAGAATAGCAAAGTCATTCATAGCTAATCATGATAAAAGGTTTCTATTACTGTATACACTGTTCTCCTTGTTCTGCTCACTTCACTTTGCATTAGTTCATGTAAGTCTTTCCAGGATTTTCTGCAAGCATCTTGCTCATCATTTCTTAAGCACAATAGTATTCCATCACAATCATATACTGTAACTTGGTCAATCATTCCCCAATTCAAAGGCATCCCCTCAATTTCCAAAACTTTGTCACCACTAAAGGACCTGCTATAAATGTTTTTGTACATATACCTCCCTTTCCTTTCCTTTTTTTATCTCTTCAGGATATAGAACTAGCAGTGATATTTCTGGGTCAAAGGGTATGCATAATTTTAGAGCCGTTATTCAAAATTGTTCTACAGAATGGTTGAATGAGTTCACAGCTCCACCAACAATGCATTTGTTTCTTAATTTTCCCACATCCCTTCTCCAACATTTGTCATTTTCTTTTTCTGTTATATTAACTAATTGATAGGTGAGGGTGGTATCTCAGAGCTGTTTTAATTTGCATTTCTCTAATCGTAGTAATTTGGAGCAATTTTTTCATTTAACTATAGATAGTTTTGAAAACTATTGACTATCAATGTGGGAATCATTCTTATTTTTATAAATTTGACTCAGTTCTCTGTATATTTGAGGATTGAAAGCTTTTGTCAGAGATGCTTCCTGTAAATATTTTCACAGTTATGATTACTAATTGCATTTCTCTCTATGATATTTCCCCATTTATCATACTCTCACTCTTCTTCACCTTTATCCATCTTCAAAAGGGGTATCCTTCTGTTTACTTCCTCCTCCATTCTGCCTTCTTCCCTCCTGTCATCCCCTCCTTCTTCCCATTCTTCTTTACTTTAGGGTAAGATTGATTTCTGTACCCAGCTGAGTATGTAAGTTATTCCTTCTTTGAACTAATTCTTATGAGAGTAAGGTTCAAAGGCTTTTGCCTGCCTTCCCTATCTTCCCTTCCACTGTAAAAGCTCTTTTATTCCTCTTTTATGTGATATAATTTGCTCCTTTCTACCTCTCCCTTCCTTCCCTCCTGGTGCATTCCTCTTTCTAACACTTTAATTCTATTTTTTAGAGATAATCCCATCATATTCAATTCATACCCATGCCCTCTCTCTACGTATACTTCTTCTAACTGCCCTTAAAATAAGAAAGTTTTTAGGAGTTACGAGTATCATCTTTACATGTATGAATATAAGCAGTTTAACATTATTGAATCCCTTATGGTTTCTCTTTACTGTTTATGTTTTTATGCTTCTCTTGAGTCTTATATTTGAAAGTTATTTTTTTATTCAGATCTGGTCTTCTTATCAAGAATGCTTTTGGAAGTTCTTTACTTCATTAAATATCCATTTTTCCCCCCTGAAAGATCATGCTCAGTTTTGCTGTGTAGGTGATTCTTGGATGTAATCCTGGGTCCACTGCCCTCAAGAATATTATATTCTAAGCCCTCTAATTCTTTAATGTAAAAGCTACTAAATCTTGTGTTGTCCTTCAGTCACCCCCAAGTTCTGCTGATAATTTTGTGGGGAGAGGCCTGTACTGGTACAGTCTGTACTGAAGTGAGCCCCATTCTTACCCCAGTGTGATAGACCTTGCCTGCTAAATTTATAAGTCGTTTTGGACTGAAAAATTGTTTTACCTCATCCTTTTGTGAGTTTTGTCACTCCAGAATTGTTTGGAGGAATTATTTAAAGTTGTTTGGAGCAGAATTTGGGAGACCTCAGGTAAATCCCTACTCTTCTCTGCCATCTTCTAATTGTTGGTGATTTAGAGCACTTTTTTCATATGACTATTGATAGCTTTGATTTCTCCCTTTGAACATTGCTTATTTTGTCCATTTATCAATTGGGGAATGACTTTTGTTTTTGTAAAAAAAAATGTATTTTTGTATTTTAGAAATTAGACCTTTATCAGAGAAACTTGCTGCAAATGTTTTCCTCTCATTTTCCTGCTTTTCTTCTAATCTGAACTGCCTTGGTTTTGTTTGTGAAAAAACTTAAATTTTATATCATCAAAATGATTCATTTAACCTCCCGTGAGTCTTTCTATATCTTATTTGGTTATAAACTCTTCCCTATCCATAGATCTGAGAAATAATTTCATTTCTGTTCCATGAATTTGCTTGTGATACCATCCTTTATGTCTGAAACATGCAACCATTTTAACTTTATCTTGGAAGATAGTTTGAGGTGTTAGGCTATGCCTAGTTTCTGTCAGACTACTTTCTAATTTTTTCAACAGTTTTTGTCAATAGTGAGTTCTTTCACCAATAGCTAGAATTGTTGAACTTATAAAACACTAAGTTACTATGTTTATTTGTTTCTGTATATTTTGTACCTAATCTGTTCCACTGATCAACCAGAGAAAGTATTTATTAAGCCTTTACCAGGTGCCAGGATTATCTGGGCCAGGGACTCACCTATCAAAGGAGAGGGCATCAAGGGTTGAAGCAAGACAGGGTAACTTAATTTTTCTCAAGTTCAGTTTCCTTGTATGTGTCTGTGTGTGTGTGCGTGTGCATGTGTGCATGTGTGTAAGAGAAAGAGAGAGAGAGAATAAAAAGTACCTATTTTCCAGGGTTATATGGATGAGATAATAGATGAAAATTACTTTCTAGATCTTTATGTGCTATACAAATGACTAGTAGTAGTAGTAGTAGTAGTAGTAGTAGTCATTGTCGTCGTCATCATGTAGGACTGCACTTTTTACACAAGAGACAGTTAAAAATTAACCATTGTTATACATCTCCAGGAACAATTTCTGGAGCCTGTCTCTCTTTGGGCGACATGCGGCATACCAGACATGCAGCATGCCAGAAGCCTCTATCTCAAATCTGCTGCTTCCTTTACTGGAAAATGTTGAGTCATCATGAACAGCCAGTGAGCTTTCCTTATCAGGAAAACCACTTTTTCTGCTCTAAACCAAATTCTGTAATACAACGGATGCATAAAGTCTCCAATCATGCCAACTGGCAGAAAACTGGCCATTTATTCACCATAAGACATTACATGACCTTTACAGACAGGCTGCATTTGGGGGAGGGGAAGTGTGAGAATGGAAGTCTGTCCTATCAAGAGATGAAAAAAATAATGAGGACATTTTCCCCTCTGAAGGCATTCAGAACCAATGACTGAGGCTGGCAAAGAAGAATTGACTTACCTGAGTTGTGTTCAAGGAAGCCAATTATGTCGTGGACCCTGTGTTTGCAGCTGGCCTTCTGGGACCATAAGTAGAGTTGCCAAGAATCCATCCTTGCTGTATTTTTCGGCTCTTTTCCAGTTTTGGGGGCCTGATTTCTTCAGGTCTCCCATGGATCCCCTGAAATACTTTTATGTAGTGGAAATGGGGGGAGTAAAGGAAGAGATTTCACCTCAGTGGTTGTATCTAGTTTCATGAGAAGTAAACCTTGGAAATCTTACACATGCAGAGTACAGGTTCTAGAAGCTACTACCAAACTGGAAAAGCTTTAGGTATGGGCATAAAATGGTGAATTGTATGTCTGTCATATAGAGAGCAGCCTAAGTGTAGAAACTCTTCACAAGAAGACTGGCCATCAGATAAATCTTTTTCATCACAGTTATTATTAAAACATTATACTAAGGGGTGGGGGAGTTACAGTTTGTTTTGGCAGAAGGGCAGCTATAGCATGTGAATTACATATCTTTGAAAAATTGAGGTGCTCTCTCTATATATCTATTTACTTATAGAGACATCTCTATACACACATGTATGTACATATACACTTCAAAGATTCATGACTTCATTAATGTCATAGCCTCTTCCACTATATAGATTGCAACCTCTCTGCAGTGTAGGTGTCAGTTTTTGAGAGTTGCTGTGGTCAAAACCCAATGATCACTTTGTAGCCAAGTTGGTGACGATATCTTCAACCTTAAGTGGAACCTTATGTTCCTTAAGTCACCTTAAGTAACAGACACTGGTGGAACCTTAAGGTGGAACCTTAAGTTCCTTAAGTCACCTTAAGTGACAGACACTGGTGACTTTCTGAATATATCATTCCCTCCACCAATGCCAATCATAAATACTCCATACCTTAGTAGGTAGTTTCTTGAAATTCTGTTATGATTCAGATTGTATCAGTCCCAGAAAACCTTCTGATGATGACCCTCCCTACACTTACTTTTACTGGACTTCATAGAGTAAATATACATATTTTTTTAAGTAAATATACTTTTTAAGCCTTTCTAACTCATACTGGAGTTTGTGCTCTCCTAGGATGACCTTGTCAAATTCACAGTCATATTCATATCATGATTTAGCATATACACATAGTCCTACGTTGTTATTCATTGTATTACATGACAACTCATGGAAACAGTAAAGTTTTGAGGTACAGGGATCTACATGAGAGTGAAGAAGTAATTGATGAAATCACCAATCTTTTAAATACATATGTGTAATGCATATATGTGTTACATGTGTACACACGTACAAAAAGATTGAGGGCAGGTAGTATAGAAGAATGGTCTTAAAGTGCAGAAAACCTAGGTTCCAGTCCACTTAATCTCTCAGCACCCTCAAATCTCTTAATATTCTATTACATAAAAGTTGCTGATTTCCCCACAACCTCGTTATAAAATATCTCCCTTGCCAACCTATCCTTACCCAAACCCACCCAACTATTTGATACTCTTTCCCCTTCTTCCTGACTTTCTCCTTCTCCCTAACCCCTTCCCCAAAGTACAGCTTAATAAAACTGAAAATAAAATTTATTACAAGGCAGATTCAAGTTTAATATTCTTTATATATAGCATTATATAGACTTTTGAGGTATGAAAAGTGTTTTATATAAGAGACATCCCCAACCTGATGAAAGCATAGGTCTGGCAAAAAAGTCATATTTGTATATATTAGTATATGCCTATTAAGACACCTGTATATATTTATATATGTGAGATGGTTTTTATGATTCTATTGGTCAGCAACAAAGCCTATTCTTGGTTATTTTGAACAATATTGATTGTTACTAAACTAGATCCATTATAAAATAATCACCATTATATAGTGAATTGGTGTGACTGTTTCAACCCCATTACTGAGCAATGACTCAAGAAAGGATCTGCTGGGGGTAAGGATGGTTTCATAATTCACTTATGAAAAACATGATATTCATATACATATATTCTCCTTCTATTAGCATCACCAACAAGAGAAAAGTAGTTTGAGATAGTCGTGTACCTTTCCCAACTATCACAGGATGCTCTTAGATACCTTCTTTTTACCTTTGAAACTGTTTCAGATGTCCATTGGATATTTGGGATAGTGAGGTAGTGTTTTATAAATAATAGACATCAGTGTGCTGTTATTGTTAAGGTTAATAATGATAGCTAGAGTTTCTATAGCTCTTTAAGGATTGCAAAGAGCTGTACTAATATTATCTAATTTTATCCTCATAAAAACCCTGGGAGTTGGATTCTATTAACCCCATTTTACAGTTAAGGAAATTGAGGCAGAGAGAGGTTAAGTGACTCATCCAAGGTCACACAGTTAAGAAGAATCTAAGACTAGATTTGAACTCATGTCTTCCTATTTCCAGGTCCAGAAATCTATCCCACTATCTCACTATCTCATCATTTCTGTCATTCATTATAACCTGCTTTTACCTGAATACAAATGTTAGAAATGACATTGGACCTTGAACCTACATCATTTTCCTATTCCTCCAATTCTAAACAAAGAGTGAGGAGTAGCGATAAGGGCCACATATAGAACTGGTGGAAAGTGCAGTGGTGAACCTTACCCAAAACTACCTGACATCTGGTGGCTCTCAGGGCCTACGAGCCAGAACTTGATGGGATGAGATTGTCCTTAGTCATGAAACCTAAAGGATAAGAAACAATGGAAGTCAAAGGAACAAGAAGAATTTGTTTACTGGAAAGATAACATGGCATAGTAAAAATAAGACTAGATTTGCAATCAGGAGAGATCTGGGTTCTGAATTTTGCCTCAAAAACTTCCTAGTCATAAGACCATGGGCCAGGCATTCAGTTTCTCTAAGTTTCAAGTTTCCTCAACTAAAAGATGGGAGTTGATAGTACATATATTTATCTAACTTATTGGGCAATTGTGAGGAATAGATGCTATAATTTCAATAAACCTTAAAGTTCCATACATATTCCCTGACTGGGAAATACTCCAGCAAAACATCTGGAGACAAAACATCTGTATATCGTAGTTAGTAAACATAAGAGCAGGATTTAAAGGAGTAGGTGTGTTAGTCTGTTTATTTTAAAAGTGATCAGCACCATGGCTAGGGATAGCATTTGGCTCTGAAACTAGGGGAAAATAGAGGAGGCCAGTGCCAGTGCTATAGATAAGAAAGTAAAGAAACTGTTAACAGTAGATGGCAGATTTGAGTGAGCTAGCTGATTATCTGTGCCTTTAAACATTTTTGGATTACATGGTGAGCCTTTAGAACTTGACTAATGGTAAGGAGATTGCCTGGGCTAGCTAAGCAGAGAGGGTTAAACCAAAGTATTTAGCTACCCTGCCCTTGTGTGTGTGAAGCACAACTATAGACAGCTCTCCCTGATTTCTACTGGCTCCTAGACAGGAGGCAGATGCATTTAGGTGGTGACAACTTTATATAGTTGTTGGCACTGAAAATACTATTTCAAAGTTTCAAATTTATCATCCCATATTTGAGTCAAAGCAAGTTGAGTTCTCTCTGATGGTACATTGATCACCTCAGTACCCAACTTTGTATTGACATTGCATCACAATATACCAGAACCTAGAGTAAAATTGACCTTTGAGCTATTGCTTACCCATGTGTCCATCTTACTGATGGTCTTTCTAGACCAGTTGAGGAAAAGGTTTGTTAACAACTATAATGTCTCTAAAAAGAAAATCAATGTGGTCCCAGAGAAGTTATAACAGGTATTCATATTTCTGTGACACAGTGATGATTGTAAAGCACTTTCCTGACCATAGCCTTTCAAGATGGGAGGTACAATTCCTATACCGTAGCAAACTGAGCTATAGATAGGCTAAATTACTGTCTGAAGTTTACCTAACTTATGGGTGTCAGAACTCAGATACAAACCTGATTCTTCTCATTACAAGTCCAATATACTTTCTACTACACTATATTATTAGAATCAGTAAATTATGGAAGGTAGTAGAAAGATAAGAGGTTAACAATTAGATGTTTTTCAATGTATGTACTTTGATTTTCCTGCGTATTAATATACCAGTTGTTTACTGAGAATGTTCTAATATTAATCTGAGTTGTTTTCTCTGAAATGAACCTATTGTGGAAAGTAAGATGTCAAGAATTGAGCACTGGACCAGTATCAGAAGAACTTGTTTCAAATCCTGGCTCTGGTATTCCAAGCTATATGACCATGGCTAATCATTTTACCTCTTTTAATTTTCATTTGTAAAATAATGGTTAATGTCATCCTATGCTACCTCATGGAATTGTTGAAGGGAAAGTGCTTTATAAATCTAAAATTGGTATAGGATTATGAAACACTTTTTAAATAGCACTGTTGTCACTACGAGAAATCCATGAACTCTCCAAACATGCCTTCTTCAGTTCCCATACTAGTTTGATGGATGCTGGGTACCATTTAAGTGTCCTCATCAATGAGACATTTCCACCATAGCCCACCAAATGGGTTCATTATATAAAAATCCCAGAGGTATCAGTACATAGCTCTTTAATGTAATATCATTTCCTTCTACTCTTTTTTTCCTTTATAGATGCAGAGCCAAATTTGCAATCAGGTTTGCCCCATCACCACCCAAAATGCCTTAAAGGTTTGTTTACCAAGCTTTTTGTGTTGTGGTATAAGCTTCAGGTGTCGGTTTGGCAGTGTTGTGACCTCGGCTCAGTTCATGTTGTTCAGCATATTGAAGGAATGCCTTTACTTCATAGACACAATCAGCTCTTTATTATTTGCATAATGGATTATCCATTCATGTGGGTATCTATTCTGTGTCACACAGCTTCTGAATACCTTCTAGCGAGCCCAAGGTCATGACCTTATCACATACTAAGGATATATAGGTGACATAGGGAACTGGGGTACAACTGTCTCAGCTGGATGGCATTTTGGCAGGCGGAGGGTCTTCTCTAAGGGATCAGAAACACTGAATATTTCCACTGATGACAAATCAGATTATTCCTTCTTTTCTATTAACTGTTCCAGCAGATAGAGATGACTGAGAGTCAACTTTAATAATAACTTACATTTCTATAGCACTCCATAGTTTATAAATATATTATTAGCAACAATGCCATGAGGCAGGTAGTACAAGTATTATCTCCACTTTATAAATGAGAAAATTAAGTCTCTGAGAGTTTAGATGATACCTTTACGATGACCAGGATGGCAAGTGTCTGTGTCAGAACTCAAACCAAGGTCTTTTGACTTGAATTTTAGTGCTTTCCCCACCCCCCATCTCCACCAATGGTCTGGCTTTGGGGCAAGGTGTATGATGTATTGCAGTGGGTAGGAAGGAGTTTGTCATTTACAAAGAAAGAGAATCATTTGAGGTTGATATAGGGAACTGCTAGAAAGTTTAAACTGGAATTGAGCCCAAAGCCTCAGTTCATTCTGCCCTGTATCATTGTTAGCTCTCCACCATAACAATAATATTTTATATAGCTACCACATACCCCATGAGGCCGAGGACCAACAGTAATGTCTCAGTTTTATAGATGAGGCAATGAACATTCACAGAAGTGAACAGAGTTAGGATTTTAAACCAGATCTCTGGACTTCTCACCCAAGGCTCTTTAATGTTGCTCCTTTATAAGCAGAAATGAACCAACACAGTAAGTTGTTTGACTAGAAGCCAAGCACTGTGTGGCACGCAGTATCCCTGGCAGGTTGAGGATAATTTTATGGAGCCACAATTCTACCAGGATCCCCTGTATACCCTGTAAGTCCTACCCTACTTATTACAGCAATAGAGGCAAGTGTTTATATGGATGTTCATGTCTGTAAGCTCTGTGGGTGGAGATAATGTCATTCTAATGCCCTGTCAATTAATTATTAACTATTGACTAGGTGCCAGACCCTGTGCCAGGTGCTAAGAACAGCTTTGCACAGATAGGATGACCACCAACCAGAAATTGAAAAAATGTCACTTAATGTAAGGGAATCTTCATGATTCTTGGACCTGATCAAAGTGAGACTTAAAAAAATGGATGGCATTTGGTGGGATGTTACTCACTTATGGAGTTGAAGCAGCACATTAGTAGATGTGGAGAAGCAATCCTTGGTACTTGTGTCTAGTATACTTTTACTTAGAAAGGATACTATATGAACCATCAGACAAATAGCATCTGTGTTGGAATCAAAGAATATAGAATGTCAGGCCTGGAAAGAGC
This sequence comes from Potorous gilbertii, assembly GCA_028658325.1. Lineage (NCBI taxonomy): Eukaryota > Metazoa > Chordata > Mammalia > Diprotodontia > Potoroidae > Potorous > Potorous gilbertii. The sequence continues at coordinate 222,642,307 of CM053772.1, forward strand.
CATAGACCACAGATCATACAACATTACAGTTAACAGAATTCTAACATTTCTAGGTTGTTGTAGTCCCAGAAACTTTAGCAGAATACAAACTCAAAATAAGTTAGCCAAGAAAACTAATATAATCTTAAGTTATATCAATAAAAGTCCAGAATAAGGGAAGCAACAATCCTGGTGTCCTGTGTCATGGTATATATATGGAATATTGAATCACTTAAAGTAATACATTGAAAAAGTGGAGTGTGTCCAGTGGAGGATGACCAAGATGGTGGAGTTCCTCAAAAATATGTCATAAAAAGATAGATCAAAGGGATTGGAGTTGCTTATCTTGGAAAAGAAAAGACATTTGGGGAACAAGGTTGCTATGATTTCAAATATTGGAAGGATTATCTCATAGAAAAGGAATTATGTGAGATTTTCTTCTTGGTCCCAGAGAAGAAAACAAGAACCAGCTGATAAAAGTCATGAAGAGACAGATTTTGGTTCAATATATGAAAATATTTTTTCCAATAGTTAAAGCTATCTCAAAATAAAATGGGTTCTAACAAGGGGTACTGATTTCTTCATTAATGTATATATTCAGGTAGAGCCTATTTTTCAGCATACAATTCTAGTAGGTCAACTATATGAGTTCAGTAGTTTCTTCAAATCATGTAAGATTTGATGTTTCAGAGAAGATAGAATGTGAAAGAATAAAACATCATGTGGTAAAAGAGTCCTTTTAGACATTTACTCCAACATTCCCCACTTTGTAAATTGAGAAACTGAGTCCCCCAAGGGGGAAGCAACTTTCCCAAAGTAACATACTTAGTAATTTGGCTCTGTCTCTATACATAGTAGAAACTGAGTTAATAGAGTTGGATGCTTGACCAGCTGGCATATGGAGAGCGAGTAACTGTATGTTTGCTTTATCTAGGTGCTACACAGAAATAACAATAGTTCCTATGATTTTTCCCTAACCTGTTCCATCTGGAATGATTTGTCTTCAATTTTCCTTTTCCTGTTTTTCCCCTCTAGGAAACAAGAACTTCCTCAGAGAGCATAATTTCTGTGCCTGCCTCAAATACATCAGGATCTCCAAGTCGTGTGATTTATGTGAGTATAGGATGAGGGAGGGCAGGAAAGGTTAAAGGGGATGGGATTATAGGTTAAGCGAGTGAAAAGAAAAATCAGATCCTTCCAGCTTACAGTTGGTGAGTAAAATTGATTATTTCTTTTTTTGTCACCTCAAGAAATATTCTCTCCAAAAAATTAAAAGAAAGAAAAACATAAAAGTGGCACAAGACATTATTATTTCTATGGTTTAAAAAAAGGCACTAAAATGAGAATCAGAACTGTGTTCTAGACCTACCAGTGTTTGGCTACATGACTTTGCACAAATGACTTAATCTGTCTGAACCAGTTTCAGTCTTTACAAAATGGGGAAGTGGTGAATTAAATGACCTCCAAACTCTAATATTCTACATATTAAATTTACTGAACCCTAAGAGTCTATATTCTGTAGCCTAAGATAGCCTCTAGCTCTAACCTTCTATAATAATAAGGTCCCTTCTAACTCTGTCATTCTGTGTTCAAATTCCCTCTAGGATCTGACATTATATGTTTTAGGGTTCCTCCCAGCTCTAATATGTTACACTTTGATAACTCCTCATGACATGGAGACATTGAGAACTTGTTTTGAATCTAAATGATGCCAAAAAAATAGTTCAGTGGCAAAAATTCATGAAACAGTTTGTTGATATATCAATTTTATTTTCATTATTCGTCTAATTTATATTGGAATTAGTGTCAACATTTTTGACACTACTCCTTTACTTTGCTAAAATGCCATATTATAGGGTTGAAAAAATAAACCTATAAGCTGAAAAAGTCAAGTGGAGATAAACATTATGTAATAAACACACACACATATGTATATGCGTGTAGGTATGTATGTATGTATATGTATATATTGGCTTTATATTATGGGTTAACGTTTACCAAGAGATTTGCCATATGATCTTACTTGATCCTTACATTCTCCTTGTGAGGAATTTAGGCAGACACAATTTCCCCTATTTTCCAGATGAGGAAACTGAGTCACAGAGAAACTGGGCAACCTCTCCAATCTGTGACAGACCCTCAGATTCCTCATCTGTAAATAAAATAAAATAAAATAAAACGAGGGATTTTAAATTGTCTGGATAGCTATATACATGTATATATATATATATATATATGCATACACATATTTGTATAATTACTCTTGACTGAGACTCTCATAGATGGAAGTTAACCCTAAAAGTTATCTAGTCCTACCTATGCCCAAATAGAAATCACCTCTACAATATGCCTAATAGGAACCATCTTAGCCCCTACTTGAAGACCTCTAGTGTTAGGGAACCCAACTCTTAGGATCATAATGAGACAACAGATTTAGAACTGGAGCGATTTTAAAACCATTTTTTATCGGTGAGAAAAGTAAGGCTAAGAGAGATCAAGTGACTTACCAACGTTCTTGGTGATAGCAATGGTAGTCAAGATAATTGCCAGCATTTATATATAGTGCTTATTTAATAATGCTTTAAGATTTGCTGAGAACTTCACAAATGTTATCTCATTAGTCCCATGACAACCTTGGTAGGTAGATGCTATTATTTTACAGATGAGGAAACTGAGATACAGAAAGGTTCAGTGACTTCCTTAGGATCACACAGGTAGGAAGTGGCTGAGACTTGATTTGAACTCAAGTCTTCCTGACTTCAGGTCTGGTGCTGTGATCACTTTACCACCTAGTTGCCTCTGTTAGGCAACTTTAGGTTACCTAATTTATTGTATGTCTCTTAAGTCGAATATTCCAGTACTTTAATTCTTAAAAAAATAATGCTTCAAAAGTATATTGAAAAGCTTAGTAACTATCAAGACAAGCAAACGTTTTACATGCACAAACATTTTTAATTTTTTTAAAAGATTATAAAAGAAACCAAAAACACTATTATTTGTTTTGCTTTAAAATGTTAACTTTCATAAGAAACAAAGATATCACATTTTTCTTCCTTTTGACCCTTTCTGAACTCTTTTTCTTGCATGACTGTTTTTGCAGTTTGTTACTGAGACCATTGTTGCTTATTTTTGTGTCTTAATTTCTGACAACTGGACATGGAACCTAATTTTTAAAAAAAATTAAATGTAAAATTCATGAAAAATATCATCATTTCATTTTATATTAAAAATAGACATGGTTTTATTACACAAAAGGGATAATCTTTGCCTTATAGCCCATTAGTTGCTTAGTGAAAACTTCAGATAGAAAACTTTTAATTATATATGCTCAAATAGTGATATAGAATAATGGATAATAGAAAATAGAAATGCTCAGCACTTCAGCCAGGAAGAAGGTCTTCTGCTGTGTAACTACTTATCTGTAGTTGAAAATTTTCTATGAGTCTCTACATACATATGCCAAAGGCAGAAGGGACCTTAGAATATCAGAACTGGAAGAATTTTAAGAACACAGAACAGAGACCATGAAGGTTAGAAGAGATTTTCCAACATGAAATGGCAGAGCTCTAGAAATATCCTTCAGAAACCTCTGGACCCACCAGCACCTAAATGAAAATCCCCTCCAAAAGTTACCCAGCAAATGGTCATCACCTTTTGCTTAAGTACCTCTAATGAGGAAGAACCCACTATCTCCAGGCAGATTGAGGAAACTGAGACCCAGAGTGGTATGCCTGAGGCTATGCAACCTGATTGAATATCAGTCAGGATGGGAACTCAGATTTCTTTATGCCCAACACATTGCTCTTTCCACAACACTTGTATGACTTTTCTTATATATTAAGAGAAGAAACACATAGAAGGAAGGATGTAGGGCGGGAGGAGCGGGGGAGAAGAAGTCTCTCTAAATGGCCTTCATTTTATTAATATGATCCAGCTAGTTGCTGTAGCAACCAAGTGATGTGTGTATGCTACATTAGATGGAAATAAATTCGAGAGTCACCTTATGAAGGACAAATGCTAAAGAGGAGGTGGCATTCATCTTACTGTCCAAATGTTCAAGACATGTCATTTCTGAATATTAAAAAGAAAAAGTCATCATTCTGCCTATCTCTGTGCCCTCACCACATTACTCAGAGCTTGTTTCTTTCTCTATACAGTGGGAATATGCTACCCAGAGAATAAGTGCAGGCTTTGAGTTGGAGACATTGGGTTCAAATTCCAACCCTTCTCCTTAGGATCTGTGTGCCGTTGGGCATGTGTTTCTCTTCTGCCCTTCAGTATCCTTACCTGTAAAACAAGAGACTTGGACTATACATCTCAAATGATTAAACTATGATGTTTTGACCTGCTCCACCTCAGCAGGCTTTTGTGAAGACTCATTGATGTCCCCCGCATGAGAGGTTTTTTTCTTTTTTTAAAAGCATAAATGCCCATAACCATTAGTGTCATTGTTTTCTCTCTTGCTGCCATATATATTTGTTATCCTTGTCATTGCCACAGCCAAAAGAAAGTTATTTGGGGGAAACTTTAAATCATTTAAGAACTTTTTCCCTTGAAATATTCAATGGATGACTGACAACCTCTAGGAAAAGAGAAGCAGGTACACAGACCCCACTTCTAGTTGAACATATCTAGTTTAATATAGGTGGCATAGGGTTGAACATAGTTGAAAAGTGGAGAGAAGGAAAAGGAAGGATATGTTTGATCAATAATTACCTTTTATACCCACTGCTTTGCATTTAAGGTTAGCACTAGGGGAATATAGAAGTAAGAAATATGATACTGGAGGAGGTAAGACATTCATATAAAATAATTAAGCTATGAAAGAACATAGTAATAAAATGTCAGAATGAAAGACACAGGTAGGAGCGCTGAGAAGAGAACTATTGCAGGCCCAAATTTTTAATAATATAATCATATATATATATTTAATTGATCTGGATGACTTCTAAGTTTGCTTTTATCTCTAAAGAAGAGGCATCTCACTGGAGTGGCAAGAGCATGGTATTTAGCATCAGAAGTCCTGGCTTCTAATTATTAACCTGCCACTCAATAGCTGCATTACCTTGTGCAAATCATTTAATCTCTCTGGACCTTAATTTCATCATCTGTTAAAATGAGTAAATTGGACTAAGATGACTTTCAGACCTATGATCAAACAGTCCTAACTTCAACGAAATGCTTTCAGTATTGGTGCAAGTGATTCTTGCCATGCCCATTTTTCAGATAAGGAAGCTGAAAATCAGAGATATAGTTTGTTCAGGGGCACATAGGTAACAGACTGCAGAAATGGTCCTCAAACCCAGCTCTTTTGACTCTGGGGTCCAGGGTGCTTTTCACTATATGCTTTCTGCTTTACTGAATGGCTACACTGCATCTGGGGGTGACTGCTGGTTCTTGGCTCATATCTGTCTCTTTTTGATTTGGCTCTAATAATTTCCCTCTTCTCTTTGGTCTTTCCTCTCTTTCTTAGGCTAAGCTTGGAGATGAGATTCTTGACTACAGGGACTTGGCTGCTCTTCCTAAAAGCAAGGCCATCTATAACATCGATCGCCCAGACATGATCTCCTACTCTCCATACATCAGTTACTCCTCAGGTGACAGGCACAGTTATGGAGAGGTACGGAAACTGAACAATGTCATGATTTTGGAGATGAGGCCTTGATGATTGGTGTCATTCAACTTGGTGTTTGGTCTCTGTAAAACTAACACAATTTGATCTGTAAGCTGAATATCTTCATCCTCCTTTGAGTAACCATTTCATAGCAAGCTGCTTTTTTAAATGCTGCATAAATCCAGAAAGTTTTCACTGCCAAATTTTCTGATCTGTAGTAAATAGAGGAATGGGTTGTGGCTTTTTTTGAAAGGGAAGACATTTTAATGAAATGTCTTCATTTCATTAAATGAACAGGAGACAGGAAGCAATGGTGGTTTTAAGGAAATGGTCAGGTACTAATGCAAATACTCTTTTTGACTCATATATAGGCATACCTCACCTAACATGGTCCTAGCCAATAACAGTTTCATAACATGATTACTAGAGTATCAGTTGAATGGTCAATCTATAAGCCATGTGCTATGCTAGGTTCTAGGGATAAATACAAAGAAGGAAATAAGCTTCACTCTCACTGCTTTTACATTTGATCATCGTTCCCTTAATATCACAGGTGCCTACCTGTCTATCCAGCCCAGAGACTGCAATGCCAGTAGAATGGTCAGCTTTACTATGAGTTAGCCCTTGATCCCCAGAATCCTTAACTCTCCTGAGTATCAGACTGCTTATGGTACCATTTATAATAGTTTGTCTGTAACTAACCACCCCGTAAAATATCCTTAATGTTATGTTTGCACAGAACAAATTGACATTTGGCAGGGTTTGCCTACATACAGAGTGATTTTCAAGATGCATGGAATGTATCATTTTCCTATATGCAAATTGCTTTTCACTGTCTCTGTCTTTGTCTCCATTATCGTATACATAAAGTTATCTCATAGGAAAATCTGCCATCCCATTATACTAATGGCACCTAAAACACATTATGTATTTCTCAATATTTTTACATAAAATGCTATTTTCTTTCATTCTCTTTCTCATATTACTCGATGCCACCTTTATTCTACTTGATTTGAGTTGTTAGTGTTTTATTTGATAGGCTAAGAATTTCATTTAAACTTTCAGGATGTCTGGTCTATAAACGGTGCTTTTTTGGCTGGTTTTTCACAAATACATATGCACAGACCACACTATCCAGAGAATAAATTTTGTTTAGGTTTGGTTTATAATATGAAATCATCAGAACTTAAAATATATGTGTATGTACATATAAATATATATATATATATATATATATGTATATATGCATGGCATTGTGATATAGTAGGTATCACGTTTGAATTGAAAAGACCTGGATTCAAATCCTACCTTGTACACTTACTAGATATGCCTCTGGCTAGTCATTTAAATTCTCTGAGCCTCAATTTCTTGATCAGCAAAAAGCAGATAATGAGATCACCTGCCTTGTAGGGTTGTTGTAAAGAGCAGGTAAGATCACATGTATTGAAGGTGCTTTGTAAATCTCAAGCACTCCATACATGTCACTGTAATTATGGTTAGAAGTCGTAGCGTTATCATCATTGTTACCATTAAAAGCCCAGCTCCGTTGGTTGATAGCCATGCTAGGTAATGATTTCACCTCTCTGAACCTCAGCTTCCTCATCTATAAAGTAGGAGTAACAGTATTGGTAACAACTACCCTACACAACTGTGAATGGTTGTAAATAGTAAAGCATCATAGAAATATTAGGTATCATTGCCATGTCCTCTTTCCTCCCCAATCTTCTGAAAGGCCATGATCTCCAGTGGACCCCAACACAAGAACTCACTACCACCTGCAGGACAGGAATACTAGCCTCAATGCCCAGATGCTGCTCCAAGGCGTCAGTGTATGCTTGGGGGCTCTCTGCCCGCTCCAGAATTTGGCTTTTTTGCCCCCTCTCTCTGCCCTTCCCCCATGAGCTGAACTTACCTCACTCACTCACTTAACCTCTGTTCTTCTGCACATAGCCAAGATAGAAATGGCCTCCAAAGTGTATAATATTGTCCCTTGAGACAGCAGTCACATCAGTGCTGTCTTAGTATAGAACAGGGAAGCATAGTGAAGGACAAAGATAAGTATAGACCACTTTTAGAACATTAGAGAAAGAATATATTCATTCTGGGCCAGCATTTCTTTGTACATCTTGCTTCTGGGAATCTCACTCAGGTCTCTCTATTTTCTGCTGAATCTATACCCCAGGTTGTTCTTTTTTCTCAGGGACCCTAAAGTCTTCACCTCCCATCTTAACTTGCAGGGAAGTGTTTCTATACAGAGACATCTAGATACCTGAGTAAATAAAGAGCTGGACTTGGAACCATTTTATAGATGACAAAACTGAGGCTGAGAAAGCCGAAGTGATTCTCCCCGTGTCATACAGGTAATAAGGATTCCAAAGACCTGGGTTGGAATCCTGACCCAGATACTTAGTATGTGTATGATACTGGAAGAATCACTTCAGCTTTCCCAGCCTCAGTTTTCTCTTCTATAAAGTAAGGGTAGCATTAGTACCTATCTGGGGGAGTTATCCACAAAGATTAAGAGATAATGTATGTGAAATGTTTTGGAAACCTTCCATGTATGATCAAATGTTGCTTATTGCATTAAGAAAACACCAGCAAGATTCTTGAACGTTAGCACAGTCGTCATTTACTCCAGGAATTTATATGCAAGAAATAAAGCACACGATGAGTCAGCCTCCCAACAGGAACTTAAACTCATATGGTCTTTGCACAGAGCAAGGGAAGAACCATTCTTTCATCCGCCCATTGCTAATAAGTGTGGTCCCAGGCCAGGCTGGCTCAGCCCAAGGTTCAGTCCAAGGATCTGTAGATTTCCCATTTGCCCGTCTCATGAGGACACAGTAATTCAAGTTCCTATTTAGCTACTAGTTTGTCCCCTCACCCTAACGTGTACAAGCAGAAGGAGTTTGGGGTGGATTCAACAGGATACCAAAAAAAAAGTTAGAAATGAGGGACTGAAAATAAAATGCTCCTGCCACTACTCTAAGTAATAACTTGCATTTCTAAAGAGCTTTAAGGTTTACAAAGTACTTAACTCACAATGACTGTATGAGGTTGGAAGTACAATCTTCATACCCATTTCACAGATGGGGATACAAACTAAAATTGGGTAAGCGAGCATGGAGTAGTAGAAAGAATATTGGATTGACTACCAGAAGGCATGACCTTGAGCAAGTCACTTAACCTCATTCAGCCACATTTTCTTCCTATTTAATATGGGGATGATAATCCTTAGCTTCTCCCTCATAAAGTTGTTGGGAAAGGGGAAGGGAAGAAAATAAGCATTAAAAGCCAACTATGTGCCAGACATTGTGATAAGTGGATGTAATAATTGCAAATGTTATTTTTTTTGATCCTCACTACAATCCTTGGAGATAAGTGCTGTTATGATCCTTTATAACTGAGGAAACTGAGGGAGGCAGAGGTTAAGTGACTTGTTCAGGGTCACACAGCTAGTAAGTATCTGAGGCTGGATTGAATCCAGTTCTTCCTGACTTCCATTTCAGTGTTATGGTCACTGTACCAACTAGCTGCTTTGTTGCAAGGAATGTACTTAGTAAGTCTACAGCATGATATACATGTGGGCTATGATTCCTGTCTAACATCACATAGCTTGTGTCTAAGCCAGAGCTTGAACCCAGCTCTCCTGACTTGAAGTCCAATGTTCTTTTCACTACACTGCATGCAGACAGAATTGATCCTCCCACCATTTGTTAACACTCATGGTTCTTGAATTAATCCAGTTGGTACAAATACCACTTAAATGCCCTGGGCAGCTTTCCCATACGATGTGAATGTCAATAGTGAAATCAGAGTGCCTGTGTCTTGGCACACTAGTCTTCAGTGGGTTAATATTCCAGAACCTTAAGAGCAACTGAAGACCTAGTTATTTGTTTCTTGCGTTTCTAATTGTATTCCCCTTCAAATGATGTGATAGGCAAAGTACCCCTTTGGAAGTAAGCCATGGATAATCACTGACCTGAAAGACAACACGGGAATTTAGCTGGCAGTTACAGCAGATACAGAAGGATGTGCCCGGTGGTTCATGAATCCTGGCAAGAGGTTGATCCTCCCTTATTTTGCAATCCTGATGTCATGTGATTTATATTAGAGAAGATATAAGCATACAGGATTTCATTTCTGACTCAGCTCATAATTCACAGTGTGTATCACACACAAAAGTAGGAGAAAGAGCATAGGATTAGACATCAGAAGACCTTGGTTCTCATCCCTGCCCTGCCACTAACTCGCCATGAGACTTTCTACAGGTCATTTCCACTCTGTAAAATGAGTGTGTTACATTCTATAACATCCTTTCCAACTTTAACACTCCACATCTTTATATAACCCAAGCTCTCTTCCAGCTCTGGGGCAGTAGAAGAGTCAGAGGAAGCTGGATTCAAATCCTGTCCCTGATGCTTATTAAGTGGGTGACCTTGGGCAAGTCATTTAACTCCCTTGTACTTTTGTTTCCTCTTCAATAAAGTAAGGTTTAGACTAGAGGGTCTTTGGACTCCCTCCCAGTTCTGATGCTGTATGTTCTAAGGCCCCTTCTAGCACTAAAATATTATATCTTATAACTTACGGGCTGTCCTGAACATGGCGGAAGAGGGGACAAGGACACTATCATGGAACAAGTACCTTGGGAAGACACTTTCTTTGGGAGTCACTTCACCCTATTTATTTCAAAGAAAAGTCTTGAAAAATTATTTTCTTTCTTTCAGTCTCATTCTTTCCTTTTTTTCCTTTGTCTAGCCAAAGGAACTGGATCCTGTAGCTCTAATCTGTATGACTCATGTGTGTTGCCTGTGATACTAAAATGTCTTTTCCCCCCCAATGATGTAACATCCTGCCCAATGTTTTATCACTAATCTGTTACTCTGTGTTGCTGTTTGCAGTCACCCCAGTTGCTCTCTCCAACTCCTCCGGAGGTAACCCTCAAAGCTTATGTTGTCTTACAATGTCTTTCACGGCGCATCAGACCAGCCCCCCATTCAGGACTGCAGACCTGTGCTCGTGTGAATGTTGCTTCTTTGCAGACTCCAATTCTTTGTAGAGTCAGTCAGGGACCGCTGTTCATTCTGAGCTATTTCTTTAACTGCAATGTGCTGATATTATCATATGCTTGCTTCCATTGCATCTGTCACAGCTCCAGAAATACAGAATTAGGGGGCACAGACTAGGGATCATCAAAAGTTTTAACTGTTGCATTCCTGAAGGGTGAATAGAATGCTATGCAGCATCTAGTCTACTCGCCATATTACAAACTCTGCTTAGTGTTCCGATGAACTCCTCAGAAGCTACTACCCAGGGGAAGAAGGGAAACACTGGCAACCAGCAAGGAATCTGCCTTGTGACCTGTACTGTGGTGGGCAGCCAAGGGGATAACAGTGGGCCAGCTTATAGTCTAGGTGAAAAGTCAAGGATTAGAAACACAGGACAAAGAGAGAGAATGCTATAATCAATCCATAAGTATTTTTTAAACGCCTATTATGTGCTAATGTTGGGGACACAAAGAAGAAAATGAAATAGTCCCTGCCCTCAAGATGCTTATATTCTATAGGAGGAGATGTATGTCTCCTCCATGTATAAATATATACAAAATAAATCCAAGATGGTGGAAAAGGGTGCATTAGTAACTTGGAGATCAGTAAAGTCTGTCTAGGAGGCATTTGAGTTGAGCTTTGAAGGAAGCAGGGATTTCAAAAGTCAGAAAGGTCAGAGGGGAGCACATTCCAGAAATGGGGGATAGCTTCTTCTAAGGAACAGAGACAGATAGGACATGCAATGCCACGTGTAAAGGCCAGCAAGAAGCCCAGTTCACCCAGGCCATAGCATATGTGAGGGGGAGTCATGGAGAAGAGGTTTGGGATGGTAGGTAGGCTGCAACCACATGGCAAAAAACTTTAAACACAAATCAGGAATCTGTATTCAGTTCTAGATGTACTAGGGAGCTGCTAGAGTTTATCAATTGGGAAGTGACATGGGACTTTATAAATATGTATATATTTATACATAAATATCTCCATACAAATCCCTGGTGTGGGGGCTGGAGCTGGGATAGAGGAGCTACAGAAGGCACATACCCTAGCTTCAAGGCTTTCACAATCTAGTAACTAGAATTTTACTTTAAAAAATCCTTTTATTAAGGGGATTTGTTCTGTGAAGTTTGGATTTAGTCAAAGGGCCATACTTGAGGACCTAGAGGGTTATATGTGACCTCAGGTTCCCCACCACTAACTCTAGTTGGAATAATAAGGTATACTTCCATGAGAAAATTATATTCTATTTGACCATAAGAAGATTCATGTCTAATAAATGGTACAAAGAGCTAAGTGCCAGAGGAGTCCATAGGCAGAAACCACTGAGTTTGTGATGGTCAAGGGCCTCATGGAGAAGGTAGAGTTTAAAGTGGTTCTTGAATTATATGTAGGATTATGGGAAAAGGCACTCCAAGATTCGACAGGAGCAAAGCCACAGAGGCAGGAAAGTATAGGCTATGTTTGAGTCTCAGTGAGGGTAGTTGTGATAGGAAATAAGGTTAAAAAGGTAAATTGGATCATGTGACGGAAGGGCTTGAATGCCCCTATGAATAAATGGGACTTTTTTCAGTTCTGTCCCAATAAATAATCCACCCCCAGCTCTGGGCCTGTGAGTGCAAATTAATAGTATTCAATGAACGCAAGATATTTTTATGTGTTGTGTACAGCCTGGCCCCTGCACGTGCTTTGCTGAGGAAGGGGTGGCTTGGGCCAGGATAACCCACTCTATTTACGTGACATTGGTATCATGCCATCTCACGCTGCCTGTTTGTGTCCCAGTTCCATCAGCTGCTCAAAACAATTGCCCATCCCTATTTTAAACAGAAATTGTAGCATAGATTCCTAATCATGAGATACATAAATCCCTTGGGTCTCAGCACTGTCTGTTTTTATCTCTGTATATCCCTTTGAAGCACATGGAATACTCTGGGACTATCACAAAAGACATTTTTAAGGGGTAGGCTAAATCTGAGGGGAGGGGAATATTTTTGCCAAATGTTTCCAGCACTAAGTTCTTTGCCCCCTTTTTTAGAGGAGGGGAATGTCTTCAGATCTCTTTGAGTCTCGTCCTCAATAAGGCTAGGTAGTGAAGGAAAAAGCCCTGGAGAGTCTCAGCCTTTGTTTCAATTGGCAGGCATTTGGAGGTCATCAGAAAGGGCAAATCTAAGGGCTGACCCCACTCCGAAGCAGAGATGACTCCCCTTTTTCAGCCTTCCAAGTTGACCTCTTCAGAGATTTCTTATCACAATGGGAACGACTTTAATTATAATTTAAAGGTTGAGGGAATTCTTTTGATTTCCTGGATTTATGAAGTTATTTTCCCCCTCCCACCACCCCCTTTCCATGCCATTTTCTCCCAGGGTGACCAAGACGATCGATCATACAAGCAATACAGGACCTCCAGTCCAAGTTCCACAGGATCAGTCAGCTATGGGCGTTATACTCCAACTTCCCGCTCCCCTCAGCATTACAGCAGACCAGGTAAATGACCTTCAGCGTTTTCACCCCTCATACAACCACATTATAAAAGACCATCTTGCTATTGCGGGATCTGGGGATACACTATTCTCACCAACTTGGGCTTCTTCAGCCAGCACCATCCCTTATAAAACAATAGATCTCAATCAAGTGCTTACTATGTACAGAACACTGTGAGAGGTACTTGGGAAGATAAGAAAATTTAGATATGACATGGTCTTGTCCTCAAGGAACTTATAATCTAAGAGGATGAGACACCAACACAGATAGTCAAAAACATAATATTGTCTGAATAGGTATAACCTCATGGGGTAGGGTGGAACAGGTGACAATACTAGAGAAGCACAAGTACAAGCATTCGAGGTGGAGTTCAAAAGATTGTTAGAAATTCATCTGGCAGAGAGAGAAAGATGGAGGATAGTTTAGGCATGAGGAACAAAATAGCAAATGCATGGAGGATGGAAAGGGGGCTGAACATAATAGAATGGTATGACCATAGACTGCACGGGAGTACACTAAATTCCTCAATGGACTGAGATGTAGACATATCACACTTGAGAAGAAATGTGTGGAATTGTTGGATTATTAGTTTCATATTCATAGTTTTTATATATCCAGAGAGGAAAAGTGGTATAATGGAAAAGAAAGATGAACTTGGAGCCATGAGACTTGGGATCAAACCCCAGCATTTCTCAACTATGTGTTCATGGTCAACACACTTAACTCTTCCAAGCCTCAGTTTCCTCATCTATAGACTCAAGATGACACCAGTTATTCTGCCTAGTTCCAACTACATCTTAATCACTTCTTATCTGAAATGTTATAATCACTTCCTAATTGATCTTCTGGACCCCAGGCTCTCCCCTCCCTGGTCAGTCATTCCCGGAGATGCCATAATAATCTTCCTCAGACTACGAATATGTTGTTCCCCACTTAAGTTCATTCAGGGAATACTTACTGATGAAATACAAATTTCTTCTAATTTAAGGTAAAACCCTGTACTAGCTGGCTCCAAACCAGTCTTCCAGTCTCATTTCACATTGTTTTTCATGTACACTTCCATGAATTCTACTTTTCCCACCAAAATGGTCTTTTTTCCCTACACTCAACATACAAACTTTCACCTCTGTGCATTCCAACAAACTGTCACCTGGGAATAGAAATCTTCCCTCTTTCTGCCTTTCAGAATCTCTATCTTTCTTCACAGCCTATCTCTGGTGCCACCTTTTCCTTTAATTCTTCCCTTAATTTTCCAGGCAACAAATATTCTCTCCCTTCCTTGAATATTCCTAGAATACTTTGTTCACTCCCTCTTTTGCCTCCACCCTCCCTCCTTTCCATCGTACACATCTATGTCCATGTCACATCCCTTCGAGAATCCCAGGAGAAGGCAAGTTCCTTGAGAGAAAGGACTGTGTGGTTTTTATTTTTGTCTCTCCATGGCCAAACACAGTGCCTAGCATATAGCAGCAGAGTAGCTGCAGTAGCAGCTATATGAATGTTAGTTGAATCTGTTGGGAGAAGTACCTCTAGCATTAAGCATGTCCACCGAGCAAAATATTGCAAGATCATTACAGAAATGAAGGATTATAATAAGCAAAAAAAGAAAAACCAATCATGAGCACATGACATATGGTGTCTAGACCCACTTTATTCCATTAGTAGCCCCATGATATTCATTGGCCTTTCTCTTAAAGAAAAAAAAGATTACATTTGTTTCTGAACTGCCCTTTAAAGCTACTGTGTCTGCTCCCATATGCCATTCAATACTTCATTTTAGGGAGATTTTTTTCCTTCTAAACTGTCTCCAAATTTATCATCATTTCAAGGTGACTCCTTTTTCAGCTTCTTGTAATATACCAATTATTTAGGGACCTGTGCAGAAAAGGAAATAGAATCGTAGAATGTGAAACTGAAAAGAATTTTAGAGATCATTTATTTAGTTTAACCCTGTCATTTTGCAGATAAGGAAAATGAGGCACATAGATGTTAAGTGACTTGCCTAAGGTCACATAGGTAAAAAAGAAGTGTGAAAATTTGAACCTGGAGCCTCTGGCACCAAGTCCAAAGTTCTTACCACTAGATCATTTTTTCCCCTTATTCTTTGCATTTGACTTAGTGCATGATGACATTCAATAAATACATATTGAAGTATTTATTGCCATTGGGCACCATCTGTGTGCAGAGCACTGATATTGTATGCCATGCCAGGTGTATATTAAGCAATTTGAGTCAGTGAGTAGCCAGCTTATGAGGGTGGGGCACAGGCCAATGATGTCAGGATAGTGGGTACAATTCTGAGGCATCCAGTTAACTCTGCTCTGTTCCACTAACTACAGAGAACCTCTCACCAGCTTTCTTAAATAGGGATATTGAGTAGGAGGGGGATCTCATAAGGGAAAAGAACACATTAGACACAAATGCTATTGAAAAACAATTCATGTCCATCTAATCATATAGCACCATCTTGGTATCCCAAGGGGTAGTGTTTCAGAAGTAACAATAAGGCGTGTCCATAGGTGGTAAAGCACCTTTCAGGTCCCCCAAAATGACTGCATAGCACTGAGAGAGAAATGGAAAATTCTCTGAACACATTGACTCCTAGAGATATTTTTTGGCTTTTTAAGTAAGTGAGCTCCATAGTTTATTTTCACTTACTCTCTGTTGCCCCCCTCAGCTGGTACTCTGAGTCTTGGTACCAGTAGCTGCATCTCCCTGCCCCAACACCCAAGCCCTACATCTATGTTCAGACATCATTACATCCCTTACTTCAAAGGTAAGATCATGGAATGCCAGCCAAGCTGTGGTGACTGTAGATATACTCAGATGTGTTTTTGGTTTCTTGTGTGTGCCACGCATGGCTTCCCTCAGTATACAGTGTGTCTCAACTCTCATGAGTGTTCTTGGTGTGCCATGTAAGTCAGCGAGACATATGGTCTCTGTGAGTATTCAGTGTCATTAGAAAGAAAGGGAGAGTAACTTTGTAAAGCAAGGGAAGGACATGGAGAAGTGCCTGGTTAGAGAGTGACAGTAACACAGGAACAAATGAAGGAGTACATCAAACCTGGCCTTCAGAGTGAGGCACATTCAGCATTAGGTAACATGGTGATGGACTAGTTAACTGCTTGGGGCATTTGAATTTTCTGTTCTTAAATTTCCAAAATAAGAAACCCCTTGGGAGGGACACCACTTTCTAGTTTCAGTTTTCTTCCCTGGCCACCTGATCCTCTACCCCCTTCCCCCCACCCATGCAGAGCAAATTCATATTCCAGGAAATGAAGCATATGTTTATTTATTATTGTATAAAAATTTAACGAGGTTTATCTGTTCTGAATTTTACATTTTTCTTAACTAAGTTCATAACTGATGTTTCCCCACTTGCAAGTGCCATGATGCCCTAACCTCAAAAGCCAGGATCCCACAAACCTGTCAGAGACATTGTTTTAGAGGGCAAACATAGGAATAGTTTTCATCTGCTCTCTGTCCATGTTTTGTCATCATATGTCCTCAGCCATATACAAAATTCCTAACTCCAGAAGCAAACACATGAATAGATAGCAAATCGCTTCCTTTCTCAACTGGTAGGGGAGAGGCTGGAGGGAAGGAGAGAATTTGGAACTCAAAATTTTTAAAAATAAGTATATAAATAAATGGATGGCTGATGATTTGATGGATACATGTATTCATGGATGGATAAACAGATGAATTTTTGTCTAGAAGGCTACAACTCTCCTAATGCCCTTTGTGTGGGAAAGTCACCTTATAGATCACCACATAATAGGGAAATTCTCTAGGTCCTTGCTCCATGACCATATCTACAACCTCTTCTGAGGTTTGTTTTTTATGTTTTTGTTTTCCCTTCACTTCTAATTTCTCAACATTAAGTCTGAAAAATGAGACCAAGACACTTAGAACAAAAAGAGAAGGCATTTTTTCATTACACTTAAGTAATGTGTTTACATTCTCCAACTATATCATGTGGATATGGATTGACACAGACACAGATACCAATAGACAGGATCTTGAGAAATACAGCTTCTAAAGAAAAATTCAGAATGTTTGCAGAGAATCAGATCAGAAAGCATATCTGTCCATTTAAAGACAAGTGATCCAACATGTTTAGTTTCATGTTCTTAAAATTCCCACTTCTTAGCTTCTTTTCTTCTCCCATCCTCAACACCTAAATCAAAACAGAAATGCCCCTGAAATGCACTCATCTGATCTCTACCTGACTGCTCTCTGAATATGTTCTCTATTTGCCAACAGGTATGGGTGGGCCTGAACCAGCACCAACTCTGTTCCCTCTGGCTACCTCTTCTAAATATCCTCCCTAACTGCTGACCCGGGATGGAAATGCTAATGTGGTCAGACGATCAATTATACATCATCTCCATTTCCCCTCCCTTCCCTAAATATCCTTTTTACCTCCATTCTCAAGTAGAAGTACTCAGTCAGTTGACCCATAACCCAGACTATTTTCATTTTCACGGTCCTAATTAAATGGAAGCATCCCAGGAAACTGTCTAAAAGGTGATGTGCACATTGCGGTCCCCACCATACTCTCTCTGCTGACTTCACTCCCACCTGTCAGCTGTTAGTGACCTCTTCTTCAAAATCCCCTTGTATTTATTGAGTGTGTACACACACACAAACACACACACACACACAGGCACATGTCTCCCTGATAAAATGTAAGCTACTTGAAGTTAAGAACTATTTCATTTTAGCCTTTGTTTCCCCAATATCTTACATAGGGCCTGGCACCTAGGTGTATATTAACAGCTTGTTGATTGCTTGATTCCCAAATGCATAATGACCATAAATAGTCTTTTGGGGAGAAGGGTTTGTTGGTTTTGCTGAAAATAGTATAAGCTGGACAGAAAAGCTGCAGCAGAGGTTCTGACGTGCATTGTCAATTCATGTCTGTCCATTTTTTTCTTTTAAACATTGGCTATGGCTCTGTTCTTTATACTTAAAACACTTATATCACCTATTCATAGAAGAGTGGGCAGGCATCCCTGAAGGAATTCTCAGAATAGAAGTTCTTCCAAAGTCTAATTTTTTCAAAAAACTTGCCCAGACCTCCTCCCCAGATGCTGTATCCCATCTCATTCATAGGCTTCTGATTGGACCCAATGCTTGGAAGATGGCAGGGCCAGGGACTCTAGGGCTTTTATTTAAGGTGGGGTGCTGAGCCCAGTTTTCTTCCCCATTTCCTCCCAGCTGCACTGCTTTGGGACTTCCCTGGAACTCCATCATGCCCCTACACTCAGTACCTTCTTTCCTCTCACCCTTAGTTTTTCAGGTTCTTTTTGTGTGTCCGCCCCATTTAGAGTATAAACTCCTTGAGGGCAGGAATGGTCTTTGGCTTTATTTATGTTTATATACTTCTTGCTTAGCACAGCGCCTAGCACATAGCCTGAACACTTAATAAAAGTTTATCAACTATTGAACATATCTGAGTCATGCCAGAATTAACTCTGGTATCTGCTGGCCCTACCAGATGGACTGTGGGGATCTATTGGTCAAGGACCAGCTTAGTAAACTGCAAGTTCACCACCATTTCATTTCATTTCAGCATTAGTTAACTACCCCACTGTGTGTCAGGTACTGTACTGGGCTCTAGGGATATAGAAATGAGGCAGTTCCCACTCTTCAGGGCTTCCTGGGTGGGCTCAACTGGTGAAAAATTCTTTGCAGTCACAGGAACTAGTAAAGTTCAAGGTGTGGGATAGTCATGCCTGGTGATGGTGGAAGGATCCCTGAATCTAAGGAAACCAGGGAGCCTTGAAGTGGTGAAGCAATAAGTCCTCAACAGAAAAGTCTAGTAGAGGAGGAATCAGCATATGCCAGTGGCACTTAAATGCCCTAGGTTTGGAGTCAGAGGTCCATTTCTGTTACTTGTTCTCTATGTGACCTTAGGCAAGTCACTACCTCTGTGAGTCTCAGTTTTCTAATCTGTCAAATGAGAAGGTTGGACTCAATGATCTTCTAAGGTCCTTTCCAGTACTTGCAAAAGGCATGACTTCTGTTTCCCCATGTGATCTGCACAGCTGGGAATTAAGTATTTTTACAGATGAGGAAACTCAGTACTTAAAGGGATCAGGTGACTTTCTCAGGGTCATCCAGCTAGTAAGTGCCTGAGAGACTAAATCTAGGTCTTCCTGACTTTAAGTCTCATGCTCCAGAGGTTTGGTTCCTGCTCTATTTAAATTTTAAGAAGTCAGCTTATTCAAGAAAAATATTTAGTGAGTTCTTGATATTATCTTCGTAAGACTAAATGAATCTTAACTTCCCCCAGGCCCCTCTGCTTGGCAATATAGAAGGCATAAAGAGCATTGAAACCCAGGCCTTGCCCTTGAGAAGCTTATGTGGCATATCACTTTACTCCTGGTCTATCTAGAGTACTGTTGTGTGATACTCTCACCTTGGCATCCATGGTGTTTGTCACTCTCCAAGGTTTTACTTGTGAAAGGCTTTGCATGTTGGGCTGCAGGAGACAAGTGCTCTTGACTTATGGCTGATTGGCCCAGCAGGTCTTCTTGACTTAATTGTACTGTACTTGACAAATATGCCCTGCTTCCTGCCACTCTCCCATACTGCCATCACAATTCACCATTGCTGTTTGGCCAATCATCAGTTACACAAAGGGTTCCCTCTGGCTAACTAACAGCTTAATACATGGCCTGCCTAAGTGTGCAGTTAACACCCCTGGAGCTTGAAAGGCAATAGAGTGAACTGTTTCACCTTCCTCCCCTCCCCAGATTGTTTTGACAAGCTCTGTGTTTTGGTGACATAAAATAGATGCTCTAAATTTGAATCAATTGACTTTGATAACATGCAATACAAATATTAGTTGTTAAAGTTGATTGCCTAAACAACCATCTCCTGGGGGCCTATGGCAAGGGAGGTGGGGTTGTCAGGTACAAGAGGGTAAAGTCTCAGAATAATCACCATGGTAGAGATATAGCTTGGACTGTATGAATGGCCTGATCCCCACCGTGTCACCTATACCAGAATATCATCCTTGATTTTCATGGAAGATAGCATATTTCCAAGCACAGCCACAGTTCTTATTCTTCCTCAGGGAAGGAAGATACAGAAATAAGACAGTGCTTGCCCACGTGCTTTCCCATAGGATAACACATCAGGGAAAAATAGACATAAATGTACAGAACTAGGGATAGGAGACAGAGAAATCAAGCCCTTCCCTGAACCCCAGAGGGCAATCTTAACTACACAACTAACCATACTTTCCCAAAGGCACTACTTGTTCTAAAAATCCTGAGGATAAAGTAGCAGCCCTTCTTTCAGCTTAATGTCCAGCTAATTGGAACCTCTCCAAGGACACAATTTTTTTGCCATACAGATCCTAGGCTCCACAGATTTCTTCTGGTCTTTCCAGGTCCAGTGTTAATACTAGTGATGCCTTCTGAGAAGCCTTGGTGCCAAGCTATACCCCTCTTAGTCCTGAGGAGTATTTGGTTAAGGGTCCATTAAACTAAATATCTTCTTTCAATGACTTTTAACAATTTGTCTAGCAGTGGCTCCTGCTCACAGCCACATGAAGTCACAGAATCCCAAAAGTTAGTAGGAACTTCAAAGGTTAGTTATCTTGTCTAACCAATATGGCTCCCTCCTCAGCATTCTTAACATTTCTTCAAACACTTCCTGTTGGAGGGATATTTTGAGAAAATCTCACTGTTAGACAGTGGTTGGTTGGTAGACAGCTGTTAATCTTTTTTTTTTAATTTTTGAGCAGCAATCTGGCTCCCTGTAGTTTCCAACCATTTGACTGAATTCTATATTTTGAAGAAATTACTGAAGCTAATCTCCCTCCTTCAGCATTGGACTTGGAGTCAGTCCCAAGTTGAGCCTCCAGCTCTAATGTTTACTAGCTTTGTGATCCTGGATAAGCCACTTAACTGGTGACTCAGTATCCTCATCTGTAAAACAGTGGTATTAATACAATGCCTATATTGCCTGTTTCACAGGATTATGAATAAAGGGCTTTGTAAACCTTAAAGCATTATATAAATGTATAATTATTATAATTTATGTCTCTGGGATTCAATATCCTCATCTGTAAGGGGCCTGGCCTAGATAGTGTCTAAGTTTCCCTTCCAAATTTAATGTTCTGAGTTCATAAAGGTTTTGGAACATGCTTCAGTCTGTCCCATCACTTTCTCAAATGTGAGAGTTGCCAAGGAATTTTGTCCTTCTTTGTGAATAAAAGTTTCCTAAGAGAAATTCTTTTCACTTGGTAACTCTCCATTATTTCCTTTCCAAATGGGTCATCTTCAAAGGGCAATGATAACGCTTTCACTGTTGTGATATAATGGAATAAACACGGGTCAGAAGATTTGGGTTCAAGTCCCAGTTCTAAGCCTCACTACCTGTGTGACCCTGAATAAATCACTACCCACCTCTGAACTTTCCTTCCTATGTAAATATTGGGTTCATAATCCAAACTCCCATAATTATGATGAGTAGGACAACTTTTACATGCTACATAAATAGATGCTGTAACGAGTTAAGTAGACTGCTCACAATGTATTAGTCATCACATTAAATGCTGTTGCTTAACTGTTTTGTTTTTCAATGGAAAGGTCTCGTGATGGAGAGGTTGTTTGCTGGAAAGTGACTGATGAGTCAAAACAGAACTATCACTAAAAACTAAATAAAATACACAGAAGCCATCTACTATCTCATTTGCTTTTAGCAAGGTTCCCATGAAGTAGCTAGGAGAGAGGTTCCTTCAATTTGATAGAAAAGGAAACTGAGTCCCAGAGAGCTGGCATGATTTGGCCAAGGTCATGTAGCTCTATATGGCAGAGCAGAGAGACTACTCTCCTGTAGTAGCAGACCTCCTCCAAATTTGCCCTGACCCTGTGACTTCTTCAAAAAATTCCAAAATATAATTTGAAAAACTTTCTGGACTTCTGCAGATGGGTAAAGGCAAATCATCTAAAAGAAAGTAGCAAAGAGCAAGGGACATGAAGCCAGACATGTTTGGCCAAGCTCTAAGTCCTAGTCCTCACACTTCTTAACTATGTGATCTTAGACAAATTACTTCCCTCTCTGAGTCTCCATTACTTTGTCTAGAAATGGTAATCAAGTTATGCTTGTACTGCCTAGCTCACAGATTGTTGTGAAAAAGGGCTTTGTAAACTCTAAGGCATTATATTCATGTTCTATGTTTGTTATTGTTGAGAATCTATATAGTATAATAACAAGACAGCTGAGGCTAAATTTGAACTTAATGGTCCAAAGTTGGAATCCCAAGGCTGATATTTCATAACTGTGTGATCTTAGTAATGCCACAGAATCAGTGAATGTCCAACAAGGGGGGACCTAGTCCAACATATACTGTATTAAAAAAAATTATCTCTGAAACATACCCAACAAATGATCATCCAAAGATGATCCTCAAAGACTTCCAATAAGAAGATGTTCCAAGGCAGCCTACTCCACTTTTGGTAGCTCTAATTGTAACAAGATTTTTTCCCTAAAATAAAGTTAAATCTGCCTCTCTACAACATCTACTCATTGTTCCTAGTCCTTTCCTTTCAAGCCAGGTAGTAAAAAATAATGTAATTGCTTTTCCACAAGGTAACTGTGAATTCTTGAAAACAAAGTCATGTCTTTAGAAGTCTTCCCTCCAAGGTAAAGTCCTCCAATTTCTTCTTTTAATCCTCATGGGGTATATTTTCTTGTTCCTTCTATATTCTGTTTACTATCATCCATGTGTCAATATCTTTTCAAAAGGATACCCAGAACTGAACACTGCCACTATGGTCTGTGAGCTCTCCCATTGTGTAACCTAAGATTATGTTAGGTATTTTGGCTCTAATGTAATTGCTGTTAACTCCTACTGGTTTTGCAATCCACTATAACATTTAAGTCTTTTTTCCACGAGTTCTTGTCTAGCTATACCTCCCCATCCTATATTCTTACTGTGTTCATATAGAACTTTATTCTTGTCCCTCTTACTTTCTTAGATTTTGTCCATTTTTCTAACCTTTTGAGGTCTTTTTAGATTCATATTTGATCACCCAGTATAGTGTCCTCCAAATGTGTATCTGTCATCCACACATTTGACAAGGATGCTAGCTAGATCGGCAGCCAAGTCATTAATAAAAATAATAAACAACTCATTAATTTTTTTTAGAAAAAATTAAACAACAGTATAAAGAACTAATTCCAGATACACTCTAATAAAGACCTCCTTCCAGGATGAAAGTGATCAATTAATCCTTACTATTAGGTCAAGTCATTCTACTAGTTTTGAATGTGCCAAAGTAGGCTATCATCCAGAACTCATAGATAGATAGATAGATAGATAGATAGATAGATAGATATAGATATAGATATATTCATCTTACCCACAGAGATGATTGTCAAATTCCAGACTGAAATTCAAGTAAGATATATTTATAGCATACCTCTGATCTAATAAGGTAACAGTCCTGTAAACAAAAGAAATAAAATTCTTTAAGTGTAAACCTATTCTCGATAGCACATACAGCTTTTAATAAACACTACTTCCCTTTCTAAATATTTACTAGCCATCCCTTTAATAATGTTTTAGAATTTTGTTAACAATCAAAATCAACTTCATTACCCTATAGCTTGAGACATAGATTGCTTTCCTTCTTTGAAAAATTGACCCAATATCTGTTCATGCCTAGTCCTATAGAATATTTTCCATTTTCCTTGATTTAAAAAAAACAAAAGTCAGTAATGAAGCATCTATCCCTTATTTTTTCAGTGTTTGGAAAAGTGTGTCCCTTGGCCTGGTGACTTGAAGACCTCATTGAGGGTAACCATCTACTCAATTAGCTTTGGTTACAATTTCCTATGAATTATGTTTGTCCTGCCATCCCCAGTCCAAAGATCTTTCTCCTTAGTAGGAAATAAAGGCTGTGGATTTCTGCCTTCCCTCCTCTCCCCTCCTAGCAGGCATGCCAGCCTTTATTTGGTCCTCACCTTGGCCTCAGTGTAGCTACCTTAGTCTCTTGTTGTCATAGTCGCCATTGCCACCAGCGAACTCCAGAGTTCAGACTCTCTTACAAACTAGGGCTACGCTTTCGTATCTCTCCTCTCTCTTCTCATTGTTTTTATCTTTTCTATATTTTTTAGTCCATGTTCATTAATGGCATCAATATTCTCAGTGATGTAGAGAACCTGCAGAGCTCATGGCATAGAGAGCTTGAAAAGAGGTCATCTAGTCCAACATTGCAGGTGAAGAAAATGAGACTCATAAAAGTTAAGTGGCTTACCACACAGATGGCCAAGTCCAAGAACTGGGATTCCAACTGAGGCCCTCTGAGTCTAAATTCATCTCCCTTTCCCATTATATCATTTTGATTCTCCTTTTGGGACCTGGAGGTGGGTTTGTCATTTAGGAAGGAAAAAAGATGAGGTTTGCAATATGTATGGGAAATTATGTAAATAGTTGTGGAGATAGGGTACAAGGATTTTCCAGCAGCATTGAGGACTTAGCTAAGCTAAAAAGAAGTAGATGTTGAAGTCAATGAAATTTCATGATCTAATTCGTTCACTCAGCAGTCTGTAGTAGGAATGAGGAATCAATGCAGGAATTTACCCAGAAATGTGGATATTCAGGTTGGGGTGGGGTGAAAAGGCAGGAGGATGAAGAGTTGTAAAGTAATAACTAAAGAAACATTTAAGTAACCAGCCAGGGATCCCTACCCCAGCAAGTGAAGGCGGAGTGTTGATTAAATAAATTCAGGAAAAATTGACGTCCAAAGAACTGAATGTTCTGGCAAGACCAAAGAGTAGACTGAGCATGAATGAAAAGGGAGAAGGGTAGGTAGGAGTCTGTGGCAAGAGGGTAGAGTTTCAGAGTTGGCACCACTTCAAAGATGGTGAGGTATAACAAGTGATCCTTGCTGATTAGTGACTGAAGTAGGGCAAGAGAATAGAAGAAACCCTCAGATATAAAGAAATTAAAGAACTATTGGTGGAGGATAGGATATAGAGGAAATCTGATCCAGGTTCTTAAGTCAATCAAAAAGTATCTATACAAAAATAAGGTAGTGCTTACCCTCAAGGAGCTTCTATTTTACTGGTCACTGAGAAAGTTTCGAGGATGACCTGGAGATCGTGTGTAACACAAGTAGGGATGAAAAGAGGATCCCGTATACAAATCACATGAATTTCACAGGCAAAAAGTCCCTGAGGGATAATAGTTAAGGAATAGTCCATGTTGAAGGTAAATGAAAGAGCTGAATACATTGCCTCTTTGACAGAATAAAACTTACTAAGAATGTGGCTCTGTTTCTAGACTTAGCTTTGACATTTTCACTGAACATTTTCCACTTATCTCTGACTTCAGTAAAAATATTTCCATTATCATTATATAAAAACCTTTATTACTTTCCTCTTTACCTTGCTCTTTGTTATAGACCAAGACATAGCAAAAAATCACATAAAGCTTGATTCAGGTTTCCTATGAAATGGAAGCTCTATCTGGAAGGAAATAAAATTTGTGTAAGCAGACAGGAAGGGTCAGAGCATTTCATGTGGGAACTCTCTAAGCTAGCATAGTGAATATGATTGTGAAGTCAGGAAGATTTGTCTTCAGGTAACAGCTCCATGTGACATATACCTACTATGTGATGAGTTATTTAACCTCCCTGTGTCCCCAGATAACTCCAGAACTTTAAGTTGTTTGTAAAGCAGGTAACAATAAGCATTGGCAAAGGGAGTTTCTTCAATAGGAAATTCCTATTCCAATGAAATCACAAGGCCAGACAAAAACCAATCCAAAACAAACAAACAAACAAAAAACCTTCCTATGCGATATCCTTCCAGTTTTGTCCATCAGACCTCAGGGGCCTGACTAGAGCTCTACTGCTAGGAATACTCAGGAATTTGAAAGTGTTGGTTGTGAACACTCAGATATCTCCATTGTGGAGGTAGAAACCAAAGAAATGCATTTCAGGAAATAGAAATGAGAGATGGAGTTCCTGACGGAACTCGCATACATAATCAGGAAAGGTGGTCAATCCCATTCTCTCACAGACAGAAGAGGCCCAGAGTCAGCCGACTACTTTTCCCAGCTGTGTTTTTGCACCTTTCTGTGGGCATGGTCATCATTAAATCAAGGATCCCTGTCACCCTTCCCATCAGCTGGCAGTGCACTCCCATGGGGCTGTTAGTTCATGCTGTAGCCTGAGTCCCATCCTTGCAAAAAGCTTCACCATTAACTGTCATCAGTTCTACATTCCATCCTCACTAAAATGGTTCTTTCAGAGGCTTTGTGGGATAACAATGTCATGTGAAGCTTCCAATTGCTTTGAACTGCTACGGTCCAATTTGATGTTTTTCAATCCCCCTTTTTCTTCCTTTTCCCCAACCCCTTTCCAAATAAGAGCTGTACTTTTAATTTGCCAAGCTGTGCTATAATGCCATAGAGGGCTTCTTTAAGGATAATTGGATGAAAAACAAATTAGATTTAGCTAAAAAAACCAAATCTGGTAAATTGATCCATTTGGCGCATTGTTCCTTATCTGGGTAATTTTTTGCCCAATCGGCTATGGCATTATTAATTTTTGACTTGGTAATCCAACTTTACTGGCATTAAAAAGAAAATGGGGGAAATGAAGTAGAGTTGGAAAATGTTTTTTCTTCAATATACCAAATAAAATTTGGCTTGGAAATATACGTATCCTGCCACTGAGGTCTTCAGTTGATCTCAGATTTTGCAAGATGACCTTCAGATTGGTGGTCCTAGTTGCCATTTCAAATTCTGAAACTATTCTTTTGTGGATTCTCTAAGAGAAGTGACAACCTGCTGTGTTTGGATGAATAGAACAGAGAAGATTGAATCTCAGAAATCCACAAAAGACATTGACTGGATCTGGGAAATGTACATTGAAAACAAACCCCACAAGGATGTCTGCTAAGTGGACAAAAGTCCTGAGGGGACAATGAGGTTGAGCTGCTAAGCTTCCCTGCTTAGCCATCCAATAATCTAAGTAGCCACCCTCCTACTGCTTTGCAGTTTGCCACTGGGGCCATATATTAAGCAGAATGAGTGGTTAGAGGACACAGTTTCAGGGTTTCCTATGCCCAAGTCTGATTGAAATGTTGGATTAGCAAGTCAACTGGGCCTGGTCTCGAACTTTGGACAAATGCTAAGTTTACAGAGTTTGGCGAGCATCATGAATAGGAGATCAGGCCTATTGTAAGTAAGCTTTCTGTGCTTGAAATACTCTGCTTTTCCATTTTTTTTTCTCCTTTTATCTGCTTTCTTTGCTTTTCCCTTTGGAGGCAGTGAAAGTGGCCGGAGCACTCCCAGTTTATCCATGTACTCAGACAGCAAACCTTCACCTTCTACCTATCAGCAGGCTCCTAGACATTTCCATGTGCCAGGTAGGCATTCAGGGCTCAGCTTTGATCTCTTGCTGCCCTGTCCATGTGGTCTATCTTGCTGGGAGCTTGGGGGGGGTTGACTTTCCTGTGTGAGTGCCAGAATGAAGACCAAAACCCCTTCTCTTACTTTGGATAATTTTTCTTGCTACTAACCTCCTGAGGGGGAGGGGTAAGTGGTCTGGGGAGAAGGAATTCCTATAGTATCTCATGAGCATAGCAGAGCTATCCAAGGTGGGAGCATGGTAGACATGTCAGCCCATGGACACAAAGAAACGGGCAAAAGGAGGGGATAGAGAAGACACACTGCCACTATCGAAGGCAAGGCCTGAATTTATTAAAAAGACAAACCAGCATTTCACCAACACCCTCAAGACCATGGGTGTCCTCATTCTAGAAAAATTCTCCTAGCTTGACATCTGAGTTTTGTCCCTGGCTCTCTAACTCCCCCATCTTTCCCTTAGACGCTGGCATTACTGAGAAACTCCAGTTTCTGATCTGACCTGGCTTCTGGCTTTCTCCTTCTGTTGAACTGCTCCTTTGAACCATGGCCCTTCATCCCCCAGGAAGGATTTCCCCCCCTTATCTGGCCTAATCCTCACATATGCTGCCCTTCAGCAGGGATCTCATGGTACTCAGTGGATACTACGCTATTTTCTGGAGAGCTAACCCTCTTTATGGTGGCAAAGTGTTCTTCCTGTGCCCTCCAACCTCTGGGATATCAAACTGGCCAAGGGCTAACATGCCTACTATGTACCTCCTCCTGCTCTGCCAGGCCAGCAGTGCTATAGGATCAAATTGGGGGAGGGGGAGGAGACAAAGATCTGCATTTGTCCACATAATTGTGCTTTTTAAAGCTCTCCAAAGCCTTAATCCTAAAGTGTTGTTTATTTCCATGATAGTAAATGAAGCAGTTATACATATAGTGGACAGAACTCTGAAGATCTGAGTCCAAACCCCAGCTCTACCTTTTATTAAGTATGTAACTTTGGACAAATCACTTCACCCCTGACCCTTAGTTTGCCCTCCTGGAAAATGGGGATAATGATATTTGAACTATCTCTTTATGTAGAGTTGTACGGAAAACATTTTTTATACGTTATAAAGGGTAAAGAATGACAATTACAAACACCTAGGAGTAGAAAGGTCTGGCTGGATTACAACATCAAATTTCTGTGCTCCATAAAAGTCTTAAAGTACTTAATATGTCTAAACTTCACAACTTCCATCATCACCACCTTAAAACTGGGAACATTCAATGATACAGACGTGACTTGAGTCAGCAATAGATGTTCTGTTTAATTTTCTCTACGTAAGGATCTTTAAAAAAAAAATGACTCAGTGGGTAGGAGGCCATTATGGTGATTCCAAACTGTGAGGAATGAAGCTTTTTGCTTTGTTTTGTTTAAGAAATAGAATGGAAATTGTCACAACTGCTTTCTCACTTTTGTGTTCTTTCCTCTCTTTTTCTTTCCTCCTCCTCAGACTCTGGAGTAAAAGATAACATCTATAGGAAACCCCCCATCTACAAACAGAATGGTAGAGTCTACTTTCCTTTTCCTTCAGGCTTTCGTTGTTGATGCTGCTATTTTCTGCATGTCTTCTGTCTTCCTGTTAACAGCCGAATCAAATCTCTTTTGTTCTGATGAATGGTCATGTTAACTCGACAGAGGCAGCCATGGAGCTATGACTTCGTGACAAGAGGGCTAGATTTGGAGTCAGAAGGCCTGGGTTCAAATTATGGTTCTGCCTCTTAAAAAATATTTGGCCTCAGGCAATTCCTTTCCTGTCTCTGACTGCCATATGTAGGAAATGGATGGGATTCTCTCAAGGTGATACCTTAGTCAACTTCAAACCCTGTGATTCTGAAGCATAAATCATCTAAATGTGAATTATATAAAGTCGCTGCTAGAATCTTAGGAATCATGTTTTTAGAAACTGCAGGAAAAGAATGACAGTATAGGAATAGTTACTCAACACAACCTCCGAACATTAATGATCTTAAGTCTACATTGTGCAGATGTGAAGGTGCTTTTAGATTTCCAGCAGAGCAAGATCCATGATCTGAGAAAGTTTTAACCAGAAACTATGGCATATGCTCCCTTTTTAAATAGTGGGATCCTGGACAAGTCACTCACAATGCTTTAGGCCAAAGGTAGGTATCAGACTCAACCACAAAACTCCCCAGTGAAACCTGAGCCAAAAATATAAGTAAGACATGTTTAACAGAATAAATGAAAGTATAATACAACATAGATGATATTAATTTATGACTTTCTAAGCCAATATATAACCAAAACAATTCTAGTTGAGTTTGACACCTTTTCTTTGGAAAACTCTATGAGATTATAAGTTGAAGAAAAAGTGCTAACCTCCTCACCTCACTAAATATTAATAAAATCATGGATTTATTCCCTGTCCTTTGAAGGTGGAAAGGTATCTTAGAGCCACTAAAAGAAATCTAATTAGTGCCCAGAAATAGATGTTGACTGACTTCATTGACAGCTACTGTGATTTAACTTTATTCTAAGGGGAAAAAGGGGAAGTAAGGGAAGAGATTTAGTTCCCTCAATTTATTTCTTATCACTTGAGGCCAAAATAAATAATTTGGCTACACTCTCTCTCCAGCTGCGCAACTCTCATTTACATTTTTGTTTCCTCTTCCCACACAGGAAAAATATTTTTTAATTGTGTGAATTTGAAGATAGTAGCTTCTTCTAGATCTCTCTCAATTAATGAGTCATTACATGTTAGAGCTAAAGCAGACTTTAAAGCTATGCAGATACAATGTCAGATTGGGACTCCTTTTTCAGATGGGGAAACTGAGGCCTGGGAAGTCAATAAATGAATGAATATCATCCCATATGGCTGTTTAGGTTGAATATATTCTTATTGTGAGACACATTGATCTAGATGGCCCTTGAGGTTCCCTCTAACTCCAAGATCCTGTTTAGAATACTAAGCTGTGCAATTTATCAGATTCTCTGAGCAAAGAGCCTCAAAACATCCAGTCCTGCTATAAAAAATATTAACAGTGCCATCATAGAATTGCAGGAATTAAAACTGGAAGGCATCTTAGAAACTGTCTAGTTCCATTCCCTTATTTGACAAATGAAGAAACTGAGGTTTAGAAAGACTAAGAAACTTGCCCAAGGTCACCCAGGCAATATAAGAACACAGATTCAAATGAAAGTTCCCTGTCTCCAAATCTAGTGTTTTTCTCTCTACATACATCACACTAAGTGGGTTTCCTCATGTAGGTGGTAAGTTCCTCATCTGTCAAGTATTAATCTAAGAGATGTGAAATGTTAAAACCTTAAATGTATTTTCTTGACTTTCTTGGCAGAGTAGAGTTTAAGGGATGAAAATTCTAAATCTAGCTTTTTTACCTTTTTGATCTGTGTATGAATTTGTTTCTTATCTAAGTACTGGTCAAATCTATGGGTTTTTTTTAAAATGCCAATGGAGTGTCCAAATTCTTTTGTGCTATTGTACATATTATTGACAAAAAAAATTAAGCAACAGACTAAGTTGAGTGTCTGACATTTGCTGTAGAGTCTCTGAATGCCAGTGTAAGGGACCAGAGAAACCTTCTAGTCCAACCCATACCTGAATAAGGATCACCTCTGCAGAGTGTCCAACAAACAACCATTGCACCTTTGATTTGAAGACCTTTATTGAGGGAAAACTTGGGGCAACTGATTTTACTTTGGTACTCAAACCTAGTAAAACATGTCATCAATTATGAGTCTCCCATTCCCCAACCCTAATCATCTGGGATCAATCCATCCCTCTTCCATTTCCCCTTACCATACATAGATATACCCATACCAATAGGACTCCCCCAGTTATCTCCTCCTTCTCAGGCACATGGAAGATATGAAAAGCCAGCTTTTTTGAGTTAGAATTGAAGGCACTCACTCCAAGGAAAATGTAAACTTCACACTAAAGGTGCAGAATCCATCTAGGCAAATATGCTTTCACTATACAGAGAGTAGCCACTCTGTGTTAACTTCTCAGAAAAGCTGAAAGGGGTCTAGAAATAATAATTTATATACTGTAGTGCTTAAGATCTTAACAAAGAGCCTTTCTCACAAAACCCTGTAAATGTAAAGTATGTATTACCATGCTCACTTTACAGATGAGGAAAGCAAAGCTCTGAAAGCCATGACTTGCGTTCATGTGCTCTAACTCTAAGTCCATTGGTCTTTCCACTGCAGAACCAGAATATAATGGCACCAGGAGATGGTCATCTTGGTCCACCATCTTGTTTCCAAGAGAGGTCAGTTGTTAATTCATGAATGGCACTGTAGCCAAGAGTTTCTTTTGTACCCTCTTGGCTGTGTCATTCCCCAGAGATTCTCCACTGGAGAGCTGGAGTTGGTTGTTGGCTGTGAAGCAGTAAGCTAGTGATGTTTGCTCTGAAATGGTCTGTCTTAATAGACCTGAGCAAACAAAAAGTAGACATACATACATATATAAACATAGACATACATATTCCTATACATACGTATATACAAAAGCTGACCTTGGACACAAACATTCAGCATTTGTGCCAAAACCAATTGTATC
Source organism: Potorous gilbertii (assembly GCA_028658325.1). Taxonomy (NCBI): domain Eukaryota; kingdom Metazoa; phylum Chordata; class Mammalia; order Diprotodontia; family Potoroidae; genus Potorous; species Potorous gilbertii. Next base: position 222,674,395 of record CM053772.1, read on the forward strand.
AGTGGATCTCAGGAAAAGTGAGTTAGATGTTTCGTGACCCAGTAAAGGTTTTGGATGTTGTTCATTTTTAGCTTGAATTTTAACTCTCCACTTGCCTACAGGGTCAGCTAGAGAAGTTCTTGGAGGAAAATTTATCATTCTTTGCATTCAGAAGGGAGACAAACAACAGTTCTTCTCACTGAGCTGAATAGCCAATAGCCCCTGGCAGTGCTTTTGTTGAAGAAATCAAATTGGAAGAAATTGATTTCTTTTCTTTAAAAAATTGGCATGGCATGTTAGAGCAGCACTGAGAAAAATCGAAACTAGGACAGCTTTTGAATTACAAAACCCCAGATTCTGTGTGAGAAATGTACTAAAATCTGATGTCCTAAAAGATTTTTGCCTGAAAATGGTTATTTTTTTCAGGCATGCAGATTGTCCTGTGTGTTCTATTTTCTTGTCGCAAAAGTTTTTTTTTTTAATTAGTGTATTTTTTTTAATTAATAAAACAGAGTTAGACCATCCCTGTTGTTGAGCACTAGTTCTTAGAGACACAAAGAATGATGCACTCGAAGGAGATTTGGATTTACAGTCTGAGAGCTTGGGTTTGAATACAGACTTTACCAATCAGTTTTAATGACCTTAGGCAAGTCACTTTCCTTCCATGAACTTTAGTTTCCTCTTCTCTAAAAATAGGGGAATCAGAATATAGGACAACTTCCAGGCTGGAAGTCCTGTGCTGTCTTACTTCCTGGAAATCATTGAATATTAACTTAACAGCAATGGACAACAATGCAAGCTAGATTTCCAGTTTTTCCCTCTCAGCTGAATTTCATGGCAATGAACAGATCAGCTGAGAAAGGCAGTGAGGATTCAGGCATGGACATGACCTATGACTTGGCCTGTTTTGGAACTTAAAACTCTCATGAAGCATTTTTCAGTCTAATTTGGGCATGAACTCTTAAAGGTTGAAACCAATAGAAGCTTTTAATATTGATCTAGAGAGTCTGGGAGCTTGGGAGGCTCATTTTGGAGCCCCCAAAAAGGAGGAGATTGAACTTCTTTTCTTAACCCCATAATTGCCACATATAATAAGAAACTTTGTGCTAAAAAATCATGGTTAAGATTCAAAGGAGAAAATATAACCAATATTGACATTGTCTCTCAGAACCCTCATGCCAACATTTCTCTGTATTCTATAGAAACAGTGTTCCACATAATATGAGAAAAGTCAGTGTTCTTGATATTTTGCCCTCTATGCTACTAAATATGAAATTACATAAAATGCTTGATGCTTACAGTTGTTTTTAGTATGAAATGGGATTGACTTTCTTCTATTTCTGTAATAGTCTGAGCCTGGATCTGGGTGGAGGTTGTCTGCCACAATTATGGTTCTGGTAGTAAAAGGTCAGAAGTGAATGACAGTTTTGTTTTGCTTTGTTATTAAAAGCAGAAGGGTAAACTGTAGTCCAGTACTAAAATGTCAGAGGCCACACATAAGAAAATAGCCCTCAAGATCCAGGTGTCACAGACTGGTCCAGGTACCTGTGGCTGGATCACAGATGCAACAAAATGTGAACTGTAGGAGGAACATTAGTGGCCATCTAATTTTTTTCAATTAAATTATTTTATTTGTTTTCAGTGTTCTACAATCACTTCCATATATCCTAGATTTTTTATCCCTTCCCCTTACTTCCCCCTCCCTCCCCACTCCCTCCCTGAGATGATGTACAATCTTATATAGGTTCTACACATACATTCCTATTAAATACATTTTCACCTTAGTCATATTGCATAGAAGAATTAAAATGAATGGGAAAATCCATAAAACAAAACAAAATATAATACAAAAGAAAATTGTCTGCTTCATTCTGCAATCCAATTCCATAGTTCTTTTTCTGGATGGAAGGCATTTTGCCTCAAGAGTCCACTAGGAATTTTTTAAGTCCTTGCATTGCAATGAAGTCTACCAGAAAAGTTCCTCACACACTCTGGTTGTTGCTGTGTACAAAGTTCTCCTGGTTCTGCTCCTTTCACTCACCATCAGTTCATATAAGTCCTTCCAGGCCTCTCTGAAGTCTTCTTGTTTATCATTTCTTATAGCACAATAATATTCCATTGCATTCATATACCACAATTTGTTCAGTCATTCCCCAGTTGATGGGCATCCCCTTGATTTCCAGTTTTTGGCCACCACAAAGAGAGCTATAAATATTTTTGTGCATGTGGGACACTTTCCCATTTCTATGATATCTTCTATGATATCCCAGAAGTGATACAGCTGAGTCAAAGGGCATGCACATTTTTGTAGCCCTTTGGGCATAGTTCTAAATTGTAGTCATCTAATATACAAGACTATCTAGCATCCAAAAGGCAAAACAGGCAAACCTAGTCTAAGATGGTCATGCAAAAATCTAAACAACTGAGTGTCCAAATGATATAAGATCTATAGTTCCATTTTTAATCACTCAACATAATGTGACTGCACCTGTACATAGTCCTTCTGGATAACCCTTTCTCCTTGACTTGGATGGACTCCCATGCAGCTATGGATAGCTCCTTGTCACAGCTAAAGAGTATTACAAGGGAGAGAGCTGTGCATGAGCAGAGGCAACAGCTAGCAATCAGTGGTAAAGAGCCAAATTGTGTGCATCATCTTTAAGTGGTATGGGAGTTCAGAAGAGGGAGGAATTAGAGCTCAACTAGTTAGGGAAGAAAGGCTTCATGGAGGAAAGGGAATGGGAAAAATTGGTAGAATGTGGATGGAGAAGGTGAGAGAGAAGAACATTCTAGGCAGGAAATAATGCAAGCAAAGGTACATAGATATGAATGAGCATGGTGAGTTCAGGGGGAGAGTGATCAAATCACAGGAAATAAGGTTATACATTGTTGTTGTTTGGTTATGTCAAATGCTTCATGAGGTTTTCTTGGCAAAGAAACTAGATTCCTTCCCCAATTCATTTTACAGTTGAGGAAACTGAGGCAAACAGAGTTAATTGACTTATCCAGGGTCACACAACTAGTAAGTGTCTGGTGCTGAATATGAACTCAGGAAGATGTGTCTACCTGATTCCAAGCACCTTGCTCTATCCATTGTGCCACCTTGTGCCAAATCTCCTGATTTGAAAATCAGGAGAGTGATCACAGAACCATAGATTCTCAAATCTGAAAGGAAACTAAGTCCAACGTGTGCCTGAATAGCAATCCCTCTACAACATTCTCAATAGGTTGTCACCTGTTCTCCACTTGCAGATCTCCAGTGAGGGGGAGAACTCAATTCCTCCCATGGCAGCTCATTCTAAATATGTATAGTTGTAATTGTTAGGAAGTTTTCCTTACAGTAGCCTAAATCTATATCTGTGCAGTTTTCACTCGTTGACTCTCTGGGCCAAGCAGAATATGACTAATCTTCCTTCTGTATGATAGCCCTCCAGATGATAGCTAAATAGTTAGCATTGATATACCACTTTAAAGTTTTCAAAGCACTGTACAAATATCTCATTTGATCTTCACAACAACCCTGGCAGGAATATATTTTACAAATGAAAAAACGAGGTGGATAGATGTAAATTGCTTGCCCACTTGGTCACACAGCTGATAAGTGACTAAGACCAGATTTGAACACATCTCCCTACTTCCAGGTCCAGAGCTCTATCCATTGAGCCACCTACATTTCTGCCATTTGCGGGCAGCTATCATATCCCCTTACATCTTCTCTTATCTAACCCAAAATTTCATTTCCTTCAGGTGATTCTTATAAGACGTGATCTTAAGGCCATTCACCATCCTGGTGACCCTTCTCAGGATAAATGTAATAGAGTGTGTCAATATGATTCCTAAAATGTAGCACCCAGAACTGAACACAGTTTACTACATGGTGTCGAACTAAAGCAGAAGATACTGGAATGATGAGATTCTTCATTCAGACCTGACATAGAAAAGGGAAAGTCACTGAAGATTATTCAGAGGATCGTTATAGTGGAAATACTGTTCAAGAAAAAATTAGGCTAGCAGTGGTGAATAAGATAGATTGATGTTTTCTTCAATAGGCAAGTGATTTCTCCTTTGAAGAGCTTACTTAGGTCCATTCTGTGGTCCCTCTAGTTGAGGCTGAAGTTCTGTCTTTGGCTGGGACATCAGAGGACGTACTCTGTGGAAGGATTGTTATACTTGCTGATTCTAGCCCGAGCCATATACTCAAGGCTGCACAATTTGCTTTAATAACTCAATATCTAAATCTTTTTGATACTTGCATTTCCAATTTATTTTCTTTATGATTGACTATTTGCTGGTATTTAGAATCACAAATTCTGGGGTCAAACACAGGGATCAGCTAGTACAACCTGAAACATGAATCTTCTCTACACCATCCCCAACAAGGGGTCATGCAATTTAAAGACCTACAGTGACAGAGAACCTACTATCATGAAAGAGTCCTAAAGGACAGTGTGAAATAGTGAAAAAACAGCTAGCTCTGGAGACAGAAGATACACGTTCAAATCCCTCTGACCCTTAGTACCTATGTGACCTTTGGTTGTTGTTCAGTCCTGTCCAGCTCTTTGTAACCCCATTTGGGGTTGTTTTGGCAAAGATTTTGGAGTAGTTTTCCATTTCTTTCTCCAATGGAAATTACTCATGATCCATCGTTAGTTAGCTGTAATTGTCAAGAAGCTCCTCCTTAAAGTAAGCCAAAAACCTCTGAGATTCCTTTCCTGACTTACCACTAATTACTCCTAGTTCTATCTCCTGGGACTAAGCAGAATAAATCTAACATTTCCTCTACATAAGAATCCTTCACTTAATTTGAAGATAGCTATTAAAGATTCCTTCTTTCCCTACCTCTTCCTGTCTTCTAAACATCCCCCATTTTAAAAAACTAATTCTTGATTAACATGGTTTCCAGTCTGTTCACCATCCTTTAGACACATTCCAATTGTCAGTGTTAGCATCTTGTAACTTGTAGTTTCTCAAATGGGACACTTTCTTCCTTATAGTAACTGACCAGGACAGAGCACAGTGATACTCTCAGCTCTGTCATTTTGGATACTAGAATCAAATTAATGCAACCCAAGGTTTACAAAAAGAAAATGAAAGGCAGCCTGGTGGAATAAGTACAAGGCAGAGCTTAAAGTCACATATACATGGTTGGGTGACAGAACCTCACAGTTCCTCAGGATACTAAATCTAAGTAATAGACGAGTGGCTGATCTGAATTGATGAAGGGAGTTTACATACCAGGACCACACACACACACACACATACACACTCAGATATAATCATAGATCCAGACAAACACAAATAAAAACAATAACTATAAAAGGTCACATTTGCCTTTAAAAAAATTCTTCTACATCCTACAGCATGGAAGTTTGTCCAGTAATGGCACTATATGCTCTTGGCAGTTTGGGTAGCCTATTTTTCTAACCACAAATCCTTGTGATTTATTGCTACAATGAAGAGTCTCAGCTCTCTGGCCTTTGTACATTGTTAGATTTGAGGAAGCTGGAGTGGTGGCTGTACAATAGAAGTCAATGCTATGGGTCCCCTTCTTATCGTATTTCAGTGAGTCTGAGCATGCATTACACAAGTCCTTTTTTTCCTTAACGAAAAGGAAGCAAGATGATATCATTCACTGAATTTTCATGATGAAGCTGAATTTTGCTTCCAACTCCTCAGGGATGCTTTTCACCTACACAAAGGAAATGTGTGTGTGTGTGTGTGTGTGTGTGTGTGTGTGTGTGTGTGTATAGATAGATAGATAGATAGATAGATTAGATATATAGAGATATAGATAGATATCTCTATATATCTATATCTATATCTATTTCAGAGCCAGAGGGCATCACAACCCTTAAAAACCAGTGCATTAGAAATTAACAAAATGTGTGAGCCTTCCCTAATCAAGCTTTCCTTGGTGGACAGGCCCATTAATGGGTGGGGAAGATCTTTAACTCTGATTAGCATTACACTAATATATATAGATGTTTTCACATCTATATATTTTTATAACAAATTTTTATAATTTGTCATTTTTTT
>CM053772.1:222680909-222705998 GCA_028658325.1 Potorous gilbertii
GAGGTATAGCTGGAAATGACTGGAAGTAAAAGGCATCAATAAAACAATTTTTAAAATTATAAAGTCTTTAATAAACATCATTTATTGTTATTGTGACTATGAGTAACCCTACAACCCAAAGGTTCCTCCTCCCCATGTAATACCATTAGCTGGGGAAACTAGATCCCAAGTAAATCAGTAAACAAATATTCACTGAGCCTCCTATTTTAATGTTATATCCCTTATGTAAAGGAAATGCAATCTCCTCAAGGGCTAGGCTTGTTTCTTCATTTGACTTTTGTATCCCTAGTACTTAATATCTTGCATATCACAGACACTCCATAAAGGTTTACTAGATTGAACTGGAATCTAATTGCATAGCACTCAAAAGATGCTATGCCATGAACCTTGTCTTTAAGCAGCTTACAGAATAAGTTATGACAAGAAACATAGAAACAGAAAGATGATTTGTAATTACAACTTGTAATAAGTCAGTGATGACAGTCAATGCATGGGAATTTCCAGTAGGGAGAAACCAGTATGGGCTGCATTAGTCACACAGGGCTTCTTGGAGATGGTGGTGGAACCTGACATGAGGCTTCAGTCAAGTCATTCATGTGCAACTAGGAGGGACCTTAAATGCCATCTAGTCCAACACCCTCATTTTACAGGTGAGGGATCTAAAATTCAGAGGAAGGATGACTTGTCAATGTCAGTCAGTCAATCAGTAAACATTTATTAAGAACCTACTATGTTCTGGGCACTTGCTAAATGATGGAGATACAAAGAAAGGCAAAATACAATTCCCTGAAGAACTCACAGTCTAATAGGGGAGACCACATGTAACAACTAGGTATGAAAAGCTCTTTACAAGATAAATTGGATAAAATCAGTGGAAGCAAGTTATCAGAATTAAGAAGGATAAGGAAGGTTTCCTATAGAAGGTGAGAGGTTAGATGAAACTTGAAGGAAGCCAGGAGGCAGAGATGAGGATGGAGAACATTGCAGACATGGAGACATGCTCAGAGCAGAAAAATGGAGTCAGAGAGCTGGTGATTGACAGAGGAAGGCTTTGATCCCAAATCCTTTGTTTCCAGACCCAACACTTTTTCCACTGTGCCATGAGGCTTTCCTTGTTTCCCATAATCCAGGCTACAAGGAGAGTAACCTGCAGAAGTGAGGACAACAGAAGCTGGTGCTAATAACTCTAAGGAGGATACCATGTTTTCTCCTTCTGAGGTTAACTGCTGGCAATAGCATGCATTCTCTTTTTACGGACATAAAAGCAGTGTACACAGGATGCCTGGGATGGTGTTCCTAAGCTGAAATATATTATAGTTTCAGATGTGTGTTGGCAGAAAAGATACTGGGTAGGTGGGTAAATTAGTCTGGATCTAATTGTGATGGAGCACTATGGAATTGGTGGGTTATTGTTTCTAGGTTGGCTTTCCAAATCTATTTCTATGTTTATGGGAATATCTATACTGCTGTGCCCTTGGGGAGAAACACTTTGACTTTCTGGACTTGTGTTTCCTCCTCTGCAAAAATGACCATTCTGGCTCAAAAAGCTATGATTCTTGATCCTCAGTTTTAAAGGAGAGGCATTCTGGTTGGGGAAAGTGTGAACCAAGGCAGAGAAGCAGTAAGTTAATCAGAAGAGTTAAAAAGTATAAAAGGGGAAGAGCCGTGACAACAGAGAAAGTTCTGATCTCAGGCATGATTCTCTCCTTGTCTCTAAGACTAAGTACAAACACACAAAGAATGCTTGGAGCCTGGCTGTGAACAAACATTTTCTTACACATTTTTGTGAAGGCAAATTAATGGAGTAAAATCGTGCCAATATTAAGTAGGGATGGAAATTTGCTTTCTCAGCAGAATTGCTCCACATAGGGAGTGGGTGGTATAAAGGATATCTGAAATCTAAAAGGAATAGAGGTAAAAGCCAACAGGACAAGCAAGTCCACGAGCCAAAAGGCCTGAGGTGACCCAGAGACCTGGCCTATCCAAGGCACACAGGCTCCTCAGGAGCACCAGAGCTAGAGATATGGAAAACAGAACCTTAGCCTGTTAAGTAAAAGAAAAGCAAAGATTTTCGGAGCCAAAAGGGACCTTAGAGGTCATGTAGTCTAAGCTCTTCCTTTTATAAAGGAGGAAACTAATGTTGAAAGGGGCAATGTCTGGTCCAAGAGTACCCAGAGAGTGTCTGGGATTCAATTCAATCCAATAAGTGTTTATAATGTACCTACTAAATGCCAGGCACTATGATGTGTGTTAAAGACACAAAGGAGGCAGCGAGGTGGGGAGGAAGATAGAATGCTATACCTGAAGTCAGGAAGATCTAAATTCAGATCTCACCTCAGACACTTACTGGCTGTGTGACCCTGGGCAATTTACTTAACCCTGATTGCCACAGTTTCCCCATCTGTTAAATAAGTTGGAGAAGCCAATTGCAAACCACTCCAGTATCTTTGCCAAGAAAATCTCAGATGGGGTCACAGAGTTGGACATGACTGAAACAAACTGAACAAGAAAGATAAAATTTAAATAGCCCCTACCCTCAAAGAATCTATATTCTAATGGTGATGGGAGTAGGGGGCAGGGAATGACAAGAACACATATTGTATATATACACACACACACATATGTATGTGTATACATATATGTGTATGTGTACACATAGATACACACACATGCACACATACTTTTTGTTCAGTCCAAACTTCTAGTTTGGATTCAGTCAAAGGGCCACACTTGAGGATCTAGAGGGCTACATGTGGCCTCGAGGCCTCAGGTTCCCCCTTCCGCCCTACACCATAGCATACTGAATTGCTGAGTGCAACATAATTTGAAGAATGATCATAGATCATCATTAGAGGAACCTAACTTGCTGAGCCCTCCTGGGAGGAAACATGGCACAGAGGTTCAGAAGTTCACAAACTGATTTCACAACACAGAACTTAGACCAGTTAACAAGACTCTTTGAATGTTAGTTCTTTAGCCAAGCAAGGGTAAATGCCTTGAGTCTCCAGGATGATGGAAGAGAGAAGGAAGAGGGAAGTACAGCCTCTAAGAAATGTCAGTCTAGTGTTAGAAAGTCTTCCATGGGATAGCTGTTGCCCAGTCTGGAATGACTCCTCCCATCTACAATCAGTTTCTCCAAATCTTGTTGTAGGATCATAGATTTAGACTTGAAAGAGATCATAGAGGTTCAACACCTTCATTTTACAGATGAAGAAACTGAGACTGAAAGAAAATAGGTAACTTATTCAAGACCTTAGTAAGTAGTACATAGTAGATCTGGGTTTTGAACTTCTCTTTTGATGTCAAGTCCAATGATTTGTCCACAGTCCTCCCTACCTTCCCTCAAGGTGCTACTCAAACTTTATAATAGAATGTCAAGGGGGAAAGGGACACTAGAAGTCTATCCAGTTTAGCCCATGTCTGAACAAGGATGCCCTCTACAATACTCACAGTGGCTATCCAATCTCTGCTTCAACATGCCTTGAATATCTAAATAATAATCTATACACTAAATAATAATATATTAATAATATCTGAAAATCTTTGCTTAAATATGATGGGACACTCACTACTTTGTGAGTTAGCCCATTTCTGTTTGGGATAGATCTAATTGTTAAGAAGTTTTTCCTTATATCAAATTAAAACCTTCCTTTCTGAAGTTCTCTCCATCCGCTATCTACCACATACCCCCACTGATTTGAGCTCTGTCCTATAAAGCAAATCAAAATAAAATAATCCCTATTCCTTCAACAGTTGTTTCATGAGGCCTTCTCCAACCAATTCTTGTCCTCAGAGAACCTGTCTACCCTCTATCTAGATTCACATGACACTAATGACAATCACATACTGTCTTCTGCCATCATATCCTGCTAGACATTTTCTACGTGTATATATCTTGTTTTTCCAAGTAGGTTTTAAGCTCCCAGAGGATGGGAACATCATGTGCTCTTTTGGTATTTCCCAAATTTAGCACCTATGAAGTCTTTCCTCATTAAATATTTATTGAATGACTAAAAGAATTAAGACTTATCAGTAATGTAAAGCAAATGTTACATGTCAAACTATGGCCTTTGAAGCAGAATCAATGTGTCCAGCTAAGAACCTGGACATATATTTGGAGGGAGAAGATGACATGTTGAGGTCTGACCACAGCCAGTAAGTCCAGTTTGCAAGAAAGGTGAAGGGGAGTAGGATAAAATAAGGTTACAAAGAGAAGGAAGAGGGATCAGTAAAGAGAAAGTGAGTGCTGTTAAGGAGGCAGAATCAACAGAATTTGGGGTCAGAGAGTAGGAATCTCCCCATTGCTACCTTCTCTCTTTCTCAGCAGATTTCTTCTCATGCCATCCCGAAGAAATGGAGCTCATCTCCCTTATCTCCACTAGTGCACAATAACTTGTGGGAGTGTGGGACTACAGAGTTAGAGCCAGAAGTGACCTTAGAGGTCACCGAGTCTACACCTCTCATTTTACAGATAAGGAGATGGAGAGGGTGAGTGACTTCTTAAGGGGATCACACAGTTGGTCAGTATTTTGATGACCTAGGCCTTCTGAGAGCTCCAAGTGCAGTGTTCTAGTCATTACATAATGGTGCCTTTTCTTTGAATTAAACTGCAAAATACGTTCCACATCAGCTCCATTTGATGAGAAAGAAGGAGTCCTTCTCTTTTTCAAGGCCACCCCCTTATTTGTACCCTGGATCGTATTCCTTCCTCTCTCTGAGTTTATCCTGTCAACCATACCCTCCCTCTCATACTCACTTTCTTCTTTTATCTACTGGCTTCTTTCACAATGAACACAAATATCCTCTTTTCTTATCTATCCTTAAAAATCTTGGACCCTGTCATCTCCTCAGGTGCTCTCTTTCCTTTCTGAGTCACCTCCACAGGCTGCCTCCCGTACTCCCGTACTTCCCAGTTTTCAATTCTTTGCATTCCTGCTTTGGGCTTCACCACTATCCAAGACTGCTTTCTCTGAGGTTACCTATGCTTCCTACCTATAACTGATGGTCTTTTCTAAGTTCTCATCCTTCTTAATCATTCTTTCATCTTTTATATGTTTGACTATCATCTCATACAGAATACTCTCCTCCTCCACTCTCTGGGTTTTCTATTTTTCTCACAGTTTTCTCTCCATCTCCTTCATTGGATCACAATCCATCATCCACCTCCTAAGCATCAATGCCCTTCAAATGAATATCCTGAGGCTTCGTCTCTCTATCCAATGATGATCTCATCCATTCCCAAGAATTTAGTTGTCTCTCTATAGATGAAAATAGTTAACATCTACACAGTGTTTAAGGCTTACAAAGTAAATTATTTCATTTGGTCATTATTGCCAACATATGAAATAGATATTAATTACTATCCCCATTTTACTGATGAAGAAACTAAGGTTGAATGAAATTAAGGGAGACGTAACCAAATTCGTGAAGCCAATAAGTGTGTGAGGCAGGATTTGAACTCAGATCTTTTCTCAATCTACCGTGACACTTAGCTACTGTCTGACCTCTAAATATACATGCCTTTACCTTTTCCCTGAACCCCAATGTAATGTCAACTTTCTACTAGATTTTACCCCAATTGTTTCCAAGTCATTCAGGGTCACATACTTGGGATCCATCTTTAACTTTTCCTTCTCCCTTACCATTGATTTTCCATCAGTTGCCAAGCCTTAGCAATTCATCATTTCTCCTGTCTGTCCCTATTCTCCCATTCACATGTCTACCACTCAAGTTCAAGTTCTCATTTGCTCTAGCCTTGTCTATTGTCATAACCTCCTAATTGGATCCTTCTGCTTCTAGTATATCCCCTCTTCAATTCAACCTCAGAACAGCTTTAGAATACCATTCCTAAGGCACAGGTTTGCTGTGCTCATTCTCTCTCTCAAAAATCTTCAGAAGCTCTCTATTATTTCTGAGATAAAGGATAAGCTCCTCCAAACTGGTATTTAAAGCTCCAAGACTCTTTTGAGTCTTACATCACATTATTTGCCTTCATCTATTCCACATTCCAGCTAGTATGATTCCCAACTCATCCTTGAATACAACATCCTATCACCTTCCATACTGTTGCACAGGCTGGAATTGTATCCCCCATGCTTGGAATATAGCTCTTAAAATCCTGCTCTTCCTTCAAGGTTCAGGTCAGGACCTACATCCTTCATGAGGTTTTCCCTAATCCCTCCAGTTGCTCATGCCTCTTCTCACCTCTCATCACCTTGTACTTATTTATTTTTCCATGTGTACATGTTGAAGCTCCATTCTCCAATACTCCATGGAATGTCAGTATTTTGCTTTTATATTTGCATCTATAATGCTTTAGCATGCTGTCCTGCATAGTAGACCTTTAACATTTATGACATAAACATTTGTTTATTGAATTCTTACTGAATTGAATAACTCCAAGATTCCAAGTGTGACTGGGAATTAACAGAAATGAGGATATTTGGAAGAAGAGTTAGTGGGGAAGATAGTTAGTTCTGTCTGGGACCTTTTGGGTTTGAGGCATGGCAGGACATCTGTGTGCAAATATGACAGTTGAAGATTTTTGATTAGAATTCAAGAGAATGACTATGGCTGGATATGTTGATATGGAGCTACCTGTATAAATATGATTACTGAATTCATGGGAACAGATTTGACTACGAGGATCCAGAGAGAAGAGAAGTTGGCTCAGGATATGGCTTTGGAGGCCTTCCATGCTTAAGAGGCAGGAGATGGATGATGAATCAGGGAAAAAAAAGAGCAGTCAGATAGATAGGAGGGAAACCATTAGGGAATGGTGCCATGGAAATTAAGGAAAGGCAGAATATGCAAGAGAAGGAGACAGGAAAGAGTGCTGAGAGCTACAAAGGTACGAAGTAGCATTAAGACTGAGAAAAGCTTCAGATGTAGCAAATAAGTTCTCCTTGGGAATGTTCAAAGAGCCATTTTCAATAGAGTGATCCGATGTGGACATGGAAAGACCAGGAAGTGAAGGGAGCACGTTCAGGCAACACTTTCTAGAAGTTTGGCAGTGGATTAGAGAAAAGATATAGGCAATAGCTTAAGGGAATAGCAGGAGAGGGGTTTTTGTTTGTTTTCAAATAAGTGGAACAAAAAGGCTACTGACCAGAAAAAGTCTCCATACACACTAAACTATTTCTAGGAGCACTTTGTATGTTTGCAAAGAGTGGGAACAACGTGGATGCCCTTTGATTGGGAAATGGCTAGACAAATTGATATGTGAATCTAATGGAACGTTATGCTGTAAGAAATGATGAATATGATAAGTGCAGCAAGGCAAGGACAGATTTATATGAATAAATGTAGAATGGGGTAAGCAGAGTAAGGAAAACAATAGAAACAATGATTACAGTAAAATAGATGGAAAGAAGGATCAGAAAACAATTAAAATGTAGATGTTACAAAATTACAAAGAATGAGCATGGCCTAAGATGAGAAGAAACCCCACCGTACACCATGGAGGAGCGGGGAGGTCCACCAGTGTGGCATAATGGACATTTTCTTCAGACATTTTTGAAGTATTGCTGACTTTTTTCAACTTCCTTTTATTTTTTTCTTTAAAAAATATTACCTGTTATATGCTCTCCATATCCAATCAGTTGTCAAGTCCTATTCAAGTCTACTATTGTCCATATGTCTACCTATATCAAGTCTACCATTGTAGAATCTCTCTCACATACCCCCTTCTCTCCTCTGGCACTGCTACCGCTCTAGCACAGACTCTTACCACCTCATATCTGCACTATCTGTCCTGCGCTTAGCTGTCAGATGGATCTTCTCTAAGCTCAGTTCTACCTATGTCACTCCTCTGTTCAACAAACTCCAATGGTTCCCTATTACCTCCAGCTTCAATATAAAACCCACTGCTTTTTAAAGCTCTCTATAACCTGCTCTCTCACCCTCAATCTTTCCAGTTTTCCTTATTCTTCTCCATGTATTTAACCTGGTGGCACCAGCCTTGCTGTTCCTCAAACATGACACTCCATCCCCCAACTGAGCATTTTCAATAATTGTCTCCCATGCCTAGAACTTTCCTTCTTCATCTGTGCCTTCTGGCTTCCCTAGCTTCACCGCTAAAAAGTCCCTGCTAAAATCCCACCTTCTGCAAGAAGCCTTTCCCTGTTTTCCATCATCTTTGTGCCTTCCTTCTGAGATTATCTCCAATTTATCCTGGATCTAGTTTGTAAAGAGTCATTTTCATGTATGTCTTCCCCATTACATTGTGGATTCCTTGAAAGGAGGGGCTGGTTTTTTTTTTTTGGTTTGCTTTTCTTTGTATTCTGAGGGTGGAACACAATGCTTAATATAAAGTAAGCCCTTAATAACTGCTCAACAGCTGGCCTTTTGCAACTCTGATATTCTATCATTAGTGGAGAGGGGGCAAAGGAAATGCCTGGAAAATGACAAAATCTGGGGGGGGGGCCCTTGAGTGTAGCAGGAAATAACTACTCCAAAAAGTTAGAGAAACTGAGATTGTTTGACCCAGAGGAGAGAAAGCTGACAGATAACTGTAGAAGGCTTCATGTTAATTGAAAACTGTTACAGAGAAGAGATGGGTCCAGCTGTTTCCTCTTCTCAAAGGGTTCTCCAATACACAATGAATTTGTCATCCTATGTGGATGTAACCTCCAGCAAAGCAGAATAGAAGTCATCCCAGTCTGGTCCATCCTGCACAACTCTTGTCCTTTTATTCCCATAATTTCAGGTAAGGGGCGTAAGGGAGTGGAATGGTGAATGGCTACCTCTGCCTTTAGATTGGGCAGATGGTAAGTGCTTCCTAAGCATTTAGAAATCTTGTCTCTGCAACAACTCTCATCTATGATCCTTTCTCTCCACTCACATAACCACCACCTTGACTCAGGTCCTCATCATCCTAGTCCTTTCCAGGACTAGATCAATAATATCAAGACTCAGATTATATTCTTCTGTCTGCAAGAAACCTTTTCCAGTCCCTCAGCTTTTTGTGCCTTCACTCTGAGGTCACCTTCCAGCTACTCTGTATATAGCTTGTCATAACCTACTTATTTAATACGGTCTTTGCATTAAAATATAAGCTTCTTAAAAGAAAGGGCTATTTTTGCTTTCCTTTGGACCCCCAACACTTAGCACAGGGCCCAGCCTAATATGCTTAATAAGTGATTATTTATTGATGCATAGAACAATCTGATTTTTAAAAATTATGGCAATCTGAAACTTGCTGCCATTTCCTGAGAAGATTTGGGATGTGAGAAGTTATTGGGACTTAGGAAAGGTTATAGTAGCCAAGGACCAGTGGGAATAGCAGAAAGCTTTGTAATCAAAGAACCCTCCTACCCCAGTAGACTTGCTGACTGTCTATACTTCGGGCATATCCAAAGGCAAGTTTCTCCTCAAAAACCATAAGAAGATAATCCATGGGGAAGGAAATAAAAGGGTAGGAAATTCACCAAATGGGAAAAAGTTCTTCACAATAAACCTGAGAAGGAGGCAGGAACCCCATTCTATAGACAATGAGACTGCAGCTCATAAAGCTTCAGGAGAGAGTGGAAATCAATCCTAGATCTCCTGACTCCACGTCTAGAGCTCTACATAACAATGATTAATGGTAACTAGTATTTACATGCTGCTTTAAGGTTTGCAAGGTGTTAAATATGATCTCATTTTATCCTCACTTTACTCCACTTTGGGTAATAGACAGAACAGATGTAGATGGATGCCTAGAGAATATTGTTTAAGCCCCTCCTACTCTAAAATGCCTCTCCCATTGCCTGCTTACAACACTTGAAATTCTGCCACTTGAGATGCATTCTTTTGGATATTTAAGAATGCCTAGGCTATAATAGTCAATGGAGTCATTCAGAGTCAAGCAGATGAGCTGAAGCCAAGGGTCCAAGGCTGTCAGAAACTAATTAAGCTTGATGATCTTTGATTGTAATAGCTGATCCATCAGTACTCAAGGGAACTTCTGAGAAATGTCAACTCAGGATGAAAGAAAGCTTATGGAGTTATTTGGACCTCTCCCAGAAGGGGAATTTGTGTAGTCAAGATACTTGACAGAGAGAACCTGCACAAATCTGGTGGAGGAGATCACAGGGCCTGAAAGAATCTTCGGAGTAGCCCAGGTTCAGCCACCAAGTAATTTGGCAATCATACCTTCTTGGCTGATAGTCATGGCCCTTCTGGGTATCTAAAAGAAGCTACACTTCACAGGGTCTGGATAAGGCAGGGGGGAGAAGGGGCTCTGACTCCTGCTGGTGATAAATTTCTGGGATGCTTTGGATTTAGGTGTAATTGGTGAGCCACTGTCAGGAGATCTGGGCATTTCAGGGCTAGGAGATGAAGTGAGAGGGTGGTAATGTAATGCCATATCCCTTACCAGCTGCTGTTATTGGGGAAGACAGTTAAATAAAGAACTAGCTGATTATACTTGCTATGGGAACCAACAAGCTAAACTGCTTGGGGGCTTGATGTGAGGAAAAATCTCAGTTCAGGTTCAGGACTTTAAATGTTGGTGTTTGAAGCATTTATATTTTATATTAGAGGCAATAAGGGGCCAATTGAGTTTAACTAATAGTCATACTTGTATTTTAGGAAAATCATTTTGGTGCCAAGAGGAAGGATGGATTAGAGAGGGAAGAAAGAAAGCAAAGAAACCAATAATGGGGCTATTAAAATGATCAATCAACAAGCATTTATGAAATACCTACTGTGTATCAAGCAAGAGATTAGGCATTGGGAAGAGAAATACGAAGAATGAGATAATCTGCAGTCCCAAGAAGCTTATGTTCTGTAAGTAGAGACAATATGTACTTACCTAAGTGTGTGCGTGTATGTATACACACATATACATCTATACACACACTTACATCTATACACACATATAAATACATATAGTTATATATACACATATATATGTACATATGTATGCATATATATGTACTTAATAGAACATAAACTTCTTGAGACTGAGGATTATCCGATTCTTTGTATTTATACATGTATGGACAACCAGGTGGTTCGGTAGACAAGAATGCTGGGCCTGGATTCAGGAAGACTCATCTTCCTCAGTTCAGATCTGTTCCCAGACACTTACTAGCTGGGTGATCCTAGGCAAGTCACTTAATGTGGTTTGCCTTGGTTTCCTCATCTGTAAAATGAGCTGGAGAAGGAAATGACAAACTGCACCAGTATCTTTGCCAAGAAAACCCCAAATGGGGTCACAAAGGGTCAGATACAACTGAAAAACAACTGGACAACAATAACAATTATATGTGGTTATGATACACACACACACACGTACACATACATATAAATTCTATATAGAATATTTGTATAGTATATAATTACATATAGTATATAATTACATATAAATTACATACATTTGTATAGTATATAATTACATATAGAAGATATGTATAATAAAATCACATATAGACTATGTATATAGGGTATAATTACACACAGAATAAATACAAAACAAAAGGCCATTATGGAAGGCCCTAACAGTTGGGTGGTCAAGAAAGGCTTCATGTAGAAGATGGCATAGACAAAGAGAGGCACATGTGAGGAGGGAGTGCATTTCAGGCATCCCAGGAGATACCTATTACAAAGTCATGGAGCCAGGAAATTGAGTACTGTATGTTAGGAACAGAAAGTAGACCAGTTTAGCTTGACAGTATAGCGTGGGAAGGGGAATAATGTACAATGAAGCCAGAAGAGGTTGGGGCCAGGTTGTGAATGACTTTCAAAGAAACAGGGGAAGTCATATTTGTCCCTGGAAGAAATAGAAAGTCTCTGGAATTTGATTTGAGTCATGACAAAGAGGTAAGAGGTGATGAGGGTCTGAAATAAGATGGAATATTTGTGTGAGTGGAGAGAAGGTAGCATATGACAGAGGTAGAAATGGCAAGTCTCATCAGTGGGGCAAATATGTAAGATGGAGTAAACAGAGTAAATACATAAGATGAAGTAAATATATGAGAAGAGACAGAGTAAAGGAGGCAAGGATGTACTGCGGTTTCAAGTCAAGGTGACTGGAGGATGGCAGTGATCTTGATGGTAATAGGAATGTTTGGAAGAAGGGAAAAGTTTAGGGGGAAAGAAGAAGTCTGTTTTGGCCCTGTTGAGTTTGATATGTTTACAGGACATGCAGTTCAAAATCCCAAGAGGCAGTTACAGATAATGGCACTGAGCACAGGGGTTTCTAGGTCTGAATGTATTGATCTGGGAATCATCAACATAGAAATGAAAATTAGACCTTTGGATGCTAATGAGGTAACCAAGTGAGAGAACAAAGAAAAGAGAAGGGGACACAAGACAGAGATTTGGGGTATGTTTATAGTTGATATAAGCAATGCTACATACTCAGAATTCCCAACCTTGACAAAGAAGAAAAGGAGGTCATGTAGATATTTTGATAAATGCTTTTAGAACCCAATAGTCATTAGACAGCTTGGACTGTGAGATCCTTGAGACCAGGAACTATCTTGAATTTCTTTGTATTCTTAGAACTTAGCACAGTACCTAGTATAAAGTAGGTATTTAGTAAATATTTAATGACTGCCCGACTGAATGAGTTACAAGAAACAGAGCTAGTTCTCATCTTGCCTTTTAATGAATTTAGCACAGAATGATTAAGTCTGAGTTTGAGTCTTGTTTACTGCCACAATATTTAGTGATAACAAATTGTTGTCTAGTACAGGACACACCCACTCTATCATGGAAATTCAAATCAACTTTGTTATGAACTTAAGGATATGGTTTATGTTACCAAACCATTAACTTGGTAGTTATAAATAAGATACAGCCATGTAATTGCAAATATGAGAGTCAGCAATATGTGAGTCAGAAATCAGGGACTGGTGAGTTTGAGGTCAACACATTGTAGTGGAAAGAAGAGGGGAGGGAAACGGAATAAGTGTTACATAAGTACATACCAGGTGTCTTTCACTGAGCTAAATGCTTTGCCAATGTTATCTCAATTAATTCTCACAACAACTCTGGGAGGTAAATGCAATTATCACCCCCATTTTACAACTAGGAAAGTGAGGTGGAGGTTAAGTGACTTGCCCAGGGTCATACAACTTGTAAGTGTCAGAGACTAGATTTGAATTTAGTTATTCCTGACTCCAGACCCAGAGTTTTATCCACTGGTACCACCTAGCTACCTCTAAAAATAGTTTCAATAATATCTATCTATCTAAAAATCAACTGTGTAAGGACAGAATGAAAAAAATGTAGTTGGAAAAAATCCATATGAAAAAGACTATGTGAAGAAGGGTTTCAGAGTCTGCAAGTTCAATGACAGTCAATGACTCACATTGTCTTAGGCAGCCCTAACAAGTAATACATGATTAAACTGCATTAATGTTCAGAGGAAGGGAGACAATAGTCCTGGTCAGACCCTTTTTAAGTATTTTGACCAGTTCTGGAATCCAGTTTTGGAGGGCATGTTGATAAGTTGAAGATCGTCTAGAAAGTCCCCTATTCCTATGAGGACCATTTGAAGGAATGTGCAATGTTTTGCCAAAAGAAAAGAAAAACCAGGGCATGATCGTTCTTTAACTCTCCGAAGGGATGACATCTGCAAGAGGTGTTATTAGAATCATTCTGTGTGGCAGAACTAAGGGCCAACCAGTGAATGTTACAAGGGATCAGATTTGGCTCAGGTAAGGAAAAAAAATCTCCTGACCCATGGAGTCACCTTTGCAAGTGATGTACTCCTTCCCCAAGGTGTACAGTTCTGATCCTATTCAACCCAATCCTCTATTTCCCCTTGAATCCCCTCTGACACTCAGTTTTTCCAGGAAGCTCAAAGACATCTTACTGTGACACAGAATTTCACAACTTTCCTATCCAGCTCTTTACCCTGCCCCACCCCCATACTAATGCTGTAAGGTGATGGTATGGTGCTGCTGGATAGGTGGGCACTAAGACCCTGAATACAGCCAAAGCCTCTCTAATATACCCTCGATGGAGATACCAAGCATCCACGAGGCAACAGATCCCAGCTTTCCTTTACTCATTCTCAGTCTCCTCTAAACTTTGCCCAAGATTTTGCTTCTCTCTCATGCACACGTCAAACTGCCTCTTAATCAATCTTCTATCCTCTACATCTCTCTCACTCATACTACTGTCCTTGCACTGACCCATCCACTCTGACCCCTGGGCCACCTCTCAGTCTATAGTCCTTCTGCCATACCTAATCATTAGCTCTATCACCATGCTTCTCACTAGCCAACAAAGAGAGTATATATATCCCCATGCCTCTTAAATATATCTGGGGCAGGCATAATGTATGGCTACAGTCTCAAGAGCATGACTTTTTGCCAATAAGGCCCAAGCCTTCCATGCAGTACACTCAGCTTAAGTGGAATACAGATGACCATTGTCGGAGACATTGTAGGGAGAGCTTCATGCAACAGGCAAGGAAATGGGAGCATCTCTGTGTCTATGAATCTATTCTTAAGAAAATCTCTACACATGCAGATGTGGTACTAGGATAATTTATACAATAACACAATGACAGCCTTGATTCCAGAGATCTGGTGATGGTCTGTACTACCCACCTGTTGGAGCAAAGTGATGCCTTCAAGATACAAAATGAGATTTCTGAGGGCATGGCCAACACAAGGAATTGGTTTTGCTTGACTCTGCATATTTGTTACAAGGGTAAATAAATTCTTAGCAAGAAAGAATTAAGTTAATCCTTGGCACACCTAGCCCTGCCCAGAATTGGGCTGAGTGTGTGAGACCAAGATCAGATGAATTTAGGGTCAAGGGGTCAAAACAGGGTGTGCAGGAGCACGCATGAGCATGGAAACTGGGAAAAAACCCTTGTTTACTCAAGGACCACAAGGGTCATCTGTTTAAAACCTGCCCCACCCTTGGAGGGCTGACAAGCCTCAGCTGGGCCAACAGAAAGGCAGCTTCCTAAGGAGGCCTCACACTGGGATGGAAAAGAGTTGTAACGATCCACCATCAGCAGGACATTCCTTTTAAGTTGGTTGCCCCTGGGGTTTGGGCTAAGCCATCGCTTAATTCCCCTTTGTGACCAAGGGCAGGTCAGGGTCAAGAGTATATTCAGACAAAGAACAAAGCTCAGTGGCCTGAGCAGACCAAAAGTTTTGTCCTCATTAGCACTGGGTACTGAACCAGAAAGCTGCAGAAAATCATGTGATGGGACAATGGTTAAAAAAAATAATAAAAAAAAATATATAACATATACACACACATATACATATGTGTATGTGTATATGTACATATTCAGTGAATGAACAAAAGCAGATGTGTGTCTTATGGGACCCATACACCTTAGAAAATGGTGAAAATACTGAAATCTACAGGCTAGTATGAGTGTATATACTCACAAGTACACATGTGTATATTCATATAAGCATTTAGGTTAATATGTGTGTGCATACATAGATCCATTTATGTGTAGATGAATACATAACTATGTATGTAAATGTACTATAGATGCCTGTGCGCCTATGCACACAGGTATATGTGTATGCATAGGTACGTACATAATACATATATACATACATACACGTAGACATAAACACCGATGTAAATGTAGGTGTATATATATATACATATATATACATATATATGTATATATATATACACACACACACACATTCATACACACATACACACACAAATGCCCATGTATATATAGATGTATTTCTTTCTCTCTCTGTACATATACACATACACATATGCACATAAATGCCCATGTAGATGCGTAGATGCATACAAACGCAATGGATACATGTAAATGTACACATGCATGCCCACATGTGCACATGCATGTAGGCTCAGAGCACAATTACACAAAAGTGTATGAATGTTCTTAGGTGCATGTATGTTTACATAAACCCACATGTTTACACAATGTAGCTATGGGGCATTGTGTATATGCATTGTATACATATACACATTTATACATACATGTGTGTAGGAATGTGAAAATATACACAAATTCTATCTATATACACACATAGTCCTAGTATTTTGGACATTTTCAATCATATAGAAAATAGGCTCATGTGGTCATGGGCTCATTTCTCTGCTTCACTGTTTCACAAGTAGCTTACTTTGGGGGAGGATTTGTGGTGTAAAGGAAGAGAGCCAAGAGAGCTGGGTTTGAATTCCATCGCCTCCACCTCCACCACTTAATAGCTGTGTGATGGGCAAGGGACCTTGCCTCTTCCAGGCTGCTCCCTCCTCTTGGATTGCTGTTCTCCTTGAAGGTATAGGGCATGGATCTGTGATTTCATTGGAGTTAAACTCCTGGTGAGGAGGCTTCCCTTTATGATACAAATGAGTCATAGTCTAGTTTCCTGGCTGAGGGAGTCACTGAGATACGAATCACTTTGCCAATCCATCATCATCCAATAACATACTCCCAATGAAAAACTTACTGTAGGATCATGATAAAGGATGTTAGAGGATATGTATTTTAGAAATTCCCTCATTTTAGAAATGAGGAAACTGAGGTTTATAAAAGTTAGGTTGCTTGCTCACGGTCACACATTGTGCAAGAGTCTGGTTTGAAATGATGACCTTTAGAGTCCAAGGTCAGGCCTTCATCTACATACTCCATGATGCAAGGATAAGTAATTAGACAGGAAGCTACTAACTAGCTCCATTCCTGTCAAAAGGATTTTTTGAAAAACAGTGAAGAATCACCCCAGATGAAAAGTTGGGGTACGTGATTATCTGAAGCAGAGTAGTATTGAATTTTGTAAATATATATATGTATATAAGACATATATACACACATACATACATACGTATGTATATATACATACATGTGTGTGTATATATGTATATTTCTTGACTTCTCGGCTAAAGTCACACAGAAAGTGAGGTTGATGACTTTGTGCATTCTTGCCTCACTTAAATCCAATTCACTTGCATGTCATGGCATCACTTCCCTGTTGTCATGGTCCTCTGAGAGCTAAGAACAAATGGCAATACCAACAACAGTTGCTTAATGGGGACTAAATGTACAAAAGGGGACAGTTACACAATACGTGCCTGTATCTCCCTCTAGGACAGGGTGAATCACAACATGCTGGCTCTTTCCGTTTGCTCTGCTTCTCAGGTGTTTTTATTATTTATAGCTGAGGGTAATTCCAATTCTTCCATCCAGATATCATGGGAATTTGATCTGTAGGGCTCTGTGGCCGAAAGCTCTACAACAGTATTTCCTCTTGACCATTGATCAAGGTAGATGACCTAATACCTTCCACTTTCGTCTTAACTACCGCAAGAAGACTTAGAGGCAAATAGAAATGCCTTTAACATCTAACAAGTAATTCCTATGAATTTCTACTCTGAACTCCCCAGCACTTGTGGTCTACACTTTGTACTCAGTGGTCCATCTAAGGTTGTCTTGAATTATGGTACCACTTACGATCCCCCAACTCCATATCCCCCATGAAACATTTAGGGATCCATTCTTCCTCAGGTCTTACATCCCACAGAGGATAGGATAGTTGCTTCCAATAGAAGGTAAACCTCTTTAGGGCAGGGGCTGTCCATTTTTTTGTGTTTGTTTTCGCAGAGCTTAGCACATTGTAGGCACGTAGTCATTCATACAGTAAGCATTTATTGAGAGATACGTGAACAATTTTGTACGCTAATTATTGTTTTTATGAGTTATTTCCCCTGTCTTATTTATCTTTGTATCTACCATAACTGAGGTGTCATCTAAAGAACCCTGGCCATGCATGCCCGAAGCCTAGTCCAAATCAAAGCTCTGCTGCTATTAGTCAAATAACTCTGGGCAATAAGACTAATTGAGGCTTTTAAAGCACATTGAACCAGGCAAAATGCTTTACATACATCATTTCATTTGATCTCCATTACTACAAGCCTATGAAGTAGGTAATATAATTACTGTCTCTCTTTTACATGTCAATCCAAGCAGCATTTACTAAGTGCTTACCAAGGGCCAGCCGGCATTGCCAATGAGACAGTCAATGGCAAAGCTGAGGGTCAGATCCAGCGCTTCTACCTCCAGACCCAGTGCTCTTTCTACAAAGCCACAGCTGTTACATCACCCTTCTATACCTCAATTTCCTCATCCGTAGAATGAAGGGATGGGCAAAATAGCCATTGCAGCATTTTTGTGGTAGTAAAGAAATGGAAAGAATTCCTTCTGACTGGGCAATGGTAACCTCTGAAAGATCCATTTCAATAAAACTATGAGATAGCCCTCTAGCAGGCCACTGATGAGGATCTCAGAGTCATTCCTTCACATCCACCATTAAGTGATATTTAATTTTTGGTAGCTAAGTGGCACAGTGGATAGAGTGCTGGGCCAGAAATCAAAAAGATTCATCTTTCTGAGTTCAAATCTAGCCTCAGACAGTTACTAGCTAGCTGTGTGATCCTGGGCGAGTCATATAGGCAAAATGTCTCTCAACCAGGGAGCCCTGATCATTAACAGAACAGTGAAGGCCAAGCAAAACCACTAACAAACTGTGGGTAGATCACTTAATGTTCTCCCTAACTCAACTTCAAATGAGATAATATTTGTGAAAAGGATTTAGCATAGTACCTAGACCAGGGGTGGGGAACCTCAGGGATCGAAGTCACATGTGACCTTCTAAGTCCTCAAGTGACTGAGGATTCAGTCAAAGCGCTGCTCTTGAGGACCTAGAGGGCCACATGTAGCCTCAAGGCCACAGGTTCCTCACCCCTGACCTAGGTATCCCTGAATACTAAGCACTGTATAGGAGGCACTATATAAATATTTATTCCCTTCCCCTCATCCTCCATGCCTCAATTTCTACATCTATGAAAAGTGTCAGACTAAATGATTTCTAAGGCCTCTTCCAGTTCTGACACTGAGTTTTCCAAAGCCCTTCCACTTCTAATATTCAAGGATCTAAGGCTACTTATTGCCTTCCAAGGACATTTTAAAGGGATTTAGTTCGAACCATCCCATTTACTGGTGTGAGAGAAAAATAGAATGGAAAACGTTACTCTTGGGCTAAGTCAGACAAAGGTCACACCCCAGGAAATATTCTTTTAATGGGACAAGAGGAGCAAATTAGGCTTGGATTTCGGGAAGAAGGAAGGAAGCAGGGATGTGGTGTGGGTGTGAAATCTGATCACAAATATAAAAAGTGGCAGGCATTCAGGTTTTCCAAAAATAATAGACTAGCATAGTAAACCAGACCGATGTGCATTACTTGCATGTGTCACTTTGGTGCACTGAAGTAAATTTAAGTCAATGATTAATTTATCTGTTCTGAAAGAGGAAACTCCATTAAATTTATGTTTTTAAAAAGATGTGGGATGTAGTTGATTTCAATTTGCCCTTCTGCTTCTACCCTTATACTCTAACAGGCATCAAGCAATTCCTTCTTTAACTTGTCAATGTGGAGTAGCTAATATTTTCCCAATAAGTTTCTTTTTTTTAAAAAAAAAACTATATCTATTTTATAACCATAGAGTCCTCTGCATAAAGAATTTAGATTTCCCTATTATACATAAAACACCTCTGTTTGCCCCTTTTCTGAAAAGTAATATTAATTAACTTGATGTAAAATCAAATAAATGTATTTAAATATTTGATATAATATAAAATCAAGTAAATGTATTTTAATATTTGATATGAAATCAAGTAAATTTATTTTTATATTTGTTATGATTTAAAATCAAGTAAATGTATTTTTATATTTGCTATGATATAAAATCAAGTAAATTTATATTGATAAATATATTTTAAAAGACAATTTTGATGTTGAAAAAATGTCTATTTCATTAAAGAGGGTTGCCTATAAATTCAGAACTTTTGGAATAAAACATTTAAAATGACAGTACCTACATATTATGTATATATATACATATATACATACATACATATATAAATTTCTCCCCAGCTTTATCATTATATCATGGGAAGATGAATGTCGTATTGGAGAAAGCAAGCACTGGACCATGGTTGACCACATGTTTAAGTGCTGCCTCTGATACTCTCTTGTTGTTTAACCTGACCTTGGACCAGTCATATCTGATAGGATTTAGAGCTGGAAGAGATCTTGGAGGAAAATTAGTTCAACCTTCTCATTTAATAGATGAGGACAATGAAGCCCAAAGAAATGAAGTCACTTAGGTCAAGGGCAAAAGATCTGGGAAGGTTTGGGACAAGCGGGAGAACTTTCAGAGGAAGTCAACCAGGAACAATGTCCTCAAGATCAAGGCTTATTGGAGATCCTTAGAAGGAACTAGGAATGCTTAGCCTGTAGCAGAAAAAACCTAGAGAGCTGTCATATAGAAGGGGGTGATTCGCTTTGTTCTGCTTGACCCCAAAAAAGAAAAACTAGGAAATGCATGGAAATTGTGAAGACATAAATTTAAATATAATGTAAGGAAGCTATCAGCGATGCCCCAAGGGTAGATGAACTCATTCTTCACGTAGTGGTTTCCTCATCATTGAAGGATCTCTAAGTAGAGACTTCAAAAAAGATCACTTTTCTGCCATAAAGGGGATTCTCAGCATCAGGGATCTAGAACTAGAAACAACTCAAAAGTTATTATTCCAACCCCTTCATTTACAGATGATGAAACTGAGGCTTGTGGAGGTTAGATGAGATGACACAAGTTACAAGCAGCTGAAACAGAAGTAGACCCCAAGTCCCTTGACACTAGAACTTGTTCTTTCCACTGACTGTCCTATCCCTATTCAGTCAGTAATAGATTGGACTGGATGTTCTAATATGAATGAATGACAAAAGTACTGATGAAACACTATGTGCAATACAAATGAATGAGAAAGCAATTCCTTGCTCTCAAGGAGTTCGTGTGCTAATAGGGAGCGACAACACATAGAGGACATTTTGGCAGCAAATGAGTCAGATGGAAGGGTCTTCTGGACCTTAAGGTTCAGTGGCAAAACTAAAGGCAATGCACCTTCTTAAATGCCTTTATTTATTGATAAAAGCCGTATCTGTTTCTGCCTTGGACTATTTGATGATGCCAATTACAGGAACTTCCTTTTTCAATTCTTTAGAGGCAGATAACAGGACATATCTCCACAAGGGTTGCTCCTCTGGCCAACGGTTGCAGGGGCTGGGCCAATGGTTGATGGTTGGTCAGTGGTTAGTTTTTCTCCACAACAGTTGTTCTGCTAAAGGCTGATTATGAGGATCTAGTTGGGATCAGGATTGGTAGGAGTGGTAGGAAAGAGTGCAATTCCAAAGACTCTTGGATCTGGCTTCTAGGCTCTCTACCACTAGGATCTGAGGGAAGATGGGTGGTACTGGTCTGAATTGATTAGCACAAGCTACCTCCTATATTATCTCCTTAGGGTTTCTTGTTGCTTCAGTTAATTTATCTTGTTTGTTCTCACTGGTGGTAGTTGGTGGTGCTGGTGGTAATGGTGGTGGTGGGGCTGGTGGTGGTAGGAATGATGAGTCCCTGTACCACAGCATTGGAAATGCTCTCTGAATTTGAAATGCTCCAGTGTTAACTGATTCCAAAGCTGCCGTCCTTTCCTGAGTGAACTTTATTTTCCTCATCTGTAAAATAGGGTTAAACTACCTGCACTGCCTACTTCAAAGTAGTCTTACAAGTAGTGTTTTGTACCCTTGAGAGCACTATAGGAGTGTGCATGATTGCTAATATTTACTATTATGATGACATTTGTGGCTAATTTACTACTCAATGACCTTTCCTCCCCACTCACACCAAGTCCTAGATGGTGGTACTGCATGATCCTTTAGAAATATGCTTTATCCCTTTTTTCTCTCATCTTTTCATCTTTTCATCTTCTGATGCAATCATTCAAGATGAAACTTCAATTCAAGATTTTAGCTTCCTTGGGAAAGGAAAAGGACACTTACTATGGTCTATGGCTTAAACATTTCCTTATTTTCCTGATCTGGAATCATCTTTGAATGAAAATTACCTAACTTGTCCTATCCAAAGAGGAAAAAGCACCAGTCTGAATTATTAGGAAGAGTAGTAACTAAATCAAGAATTGCAACACTCTCTAGTCCCAACTCTCTCACTATTTACTACATGACCTTGGGGAATTTCTCTTCTATCACTTCACCTTAGATTTTTGATTAATGAAATTAGACTCCATGATTTTTAAGATCTTTTCCAGCATGAAAAGAATATACAATCCTGTTTCACCAAAATGGTTGTGAGACCTCATGATGAAGCGTATGAATTCCAAACTGGAAGATCAGAGATTCAAAAGCTTGGCTCAAACACTTACTGATTGTGTCAACATGGACAAAACACTCACCCTGACTAGTTTTCTTCCTCATCTCTAAGTGATCTTGATGATGATGACCTTGAAGGTGCCTTGAAATTCCAATAGTCTGAGTCTCAGAGGATTGTTTGTTATTGTTCAAGTCATTTTCCAGTCATGTCCAACTCTTCATGACCCTATTTGGGGTTTTCTTGGCAGAGATAGTGGAGTGGTTTGCCATTTCTTTCTCCTATTCATTTTCCAGATGAGGAAACCAAGGCAAACAATGATAAGTGACTTGCCCAGGGTCACACAGCTAGTAAATGTCTGAGATAGATTTGAACTCAGAAAGAGAGTCTTCCTGACTCCAGGCCCAGCACTCTATCCATATGTACATATTTTGAAATACAAGCTTCGCCTGTAAAAAGAGTTTCCAAGGCCCTTTATAGTATGGTTGAACCTTTCTAATTTACCCACTTGGTGCTTGATATTTCTCAGCATGACCTGGAAAACAAGTGTATGAAATGATGTGATTAGCCTCCATGACCTTTATACCAAGAAAGAGGTCTATGTATGGTTTAAACTCCTTGGACAGAAGAGACAATGAAAAAGCTGAGTTTTGTTGTGTTATTGTCACATAGAGCTTTAACCTTTTTGTCCGTGTGTCTCTCTAAACTAAGACTTATTTTTAAAAACTCATGATCTTACCACAGTTCTACTTGTAGCTCCATGGCCCTCCATCTTCTCTCCTTGTACCTTTGTATATATTGTGTTTTTTTTGTGTCTTTAATGAGCCCTTTCCTCATCTCCTCCCTCTTAGACCCCCTGCCTTCTTTCCTTCAAAGCTCAGAACAAACACAAGTTCCTATGTGAGTCCTTTTCTGATTCCCCCAAGTGCTAGTCTTCCTCCAAGTTAACTTGTATTTACTTTGTTATATACGCCAATATGTGCAAATGGAGCACATGACTTCTTTACTTGCAGAATATAAAACTTTCATTTTTGCCTTTGTAGCTCTATCCTAATATAGCTTGTTGGTTAATAAGCTTCCAAGATTTATATCTGTTAGGGACCTCTGTGATCATTTTTCCTATCCTTTTGGCATCTAGATGGTACAGACTGCTGGGCCTGGAGTTAGGAAGTTCAAATGAGTTCAAATTTGGCCCCAGAAACTTAATTAATTAGCTGTGTGACCCTGGGTAAGTCACTTAATACTCTTTGCCTCCGCTTCCTCATCTATAAAATGAACAAAAAGAAATGGCAAACCACTCCAGTATCTTTGCCAAGAAATCCCCAAACAGGGTCATGAAGAGTTGGACATGACCATAACAACTCAACAATAACAATATCCTATTATTTGGCAAAGCAGAAAAACAAGATTCAGAGAGATTAGATGATCTGCCCACAGTCACAGAGATGAGTTGCAAAGGGGTGAGTCAGGTTAACTCTTCCAAGTTTAAATCCAGGGCTGACTTTGTAGAAACAGAATCCTTTGATTTTAAAATTTCAGGTTAAACTCAGGAGCAGTTATAGAAAACCTAGGGTTTTAGATTTAATTACAAATGGCAGCTTTCCTAGTTAACTATTTTGGAATCTGTAGCAAAAACAGAGGGGAGGCGGAAAAGGGGGAACAAAGTGTTTGCCAGGAAGAAAAAAATTATGAGCTCTCCATGTAACTTGGTAACAGGGAGTGGTTTGTATATGAGAACATGTCCATCTGTTAGGATATAAATAACTAGATAAAAAGTTGCTGTGTGTCTTCTAAGGGATGACATACGAAGAGTGTAAAAAGCATCTAGTCATCTAGCAGGAGTCCAAGGGTGACAAACAGCTCCCACATAGGTGGACATAGTACATTGCTTTCATTCACCATCATCCATAGAGCTTAGCCCATTGTCATAAATATTACGGAGTCTGATTTTTTATGTGTAATAAAAAGTTATTCTCTCACACACTCAGTCACACACACACACTTGTTTGAAATATCTATCTTATGGACACCAAGGATACTGTTATTCTCTTTGGGAATTCAGATTGCTGGAAGAAAAACAGTTCTGAGTTGGTGATTTTAAAAAACCGTACGTTAGAAGCAATTAAGAAAATGGCTTAATGTGAAGCATTTCTCTCCATAGAGTCAGGGAGAATGTGCGTTTGGTCTGTAATCCCTGAAAACCTATGCTAAATCTATTCAACAGAAAGGAGGAAGATGAGGATGGCCTTCTTCCTTATGAGGACTGCTTTAGGTTTTATTTTATGAGGAAATCCTAAAAAGAGAAGCTTATAAAGAGAATTCTTTGAAGTACTTGAAAGAAACTGAAAGATAATCTCTTATGACTGTTGAAGAGATAAAAATTAAAAAGGATTAATCTTGGAGATAAATATTAAGATTTTAAAAATTTTAATCATGATCTGGAGTGAAATTGAATGACTCAAGGGTGTGTTTTCAGAAAAATAAAAGGAATTATCTACTAATGTGATGGTTTGAGATAACACAGGTTGAAACATTAGTCATAGACAAAATGTTACAAATGACTATGTGTCTTTATGTTTAATACTGATTGTACTTGTTAATAAGTTACATATACATGCAGATTTAATATTTAATTATAAATGAATAATTTCTATGAGAAAGGAAGTTTCTCTAATTCCCTAGATAATTAATATTTAATGAAGTTATATGGGAGCTTGAGTCAATTATTGAAAATTTATAGGTTTATTCATGAGAAATAAATTATCCAAACTTAGCCCTAGGTTGCTACAGAGCTCAGGAGGGTGAAATTAAATTTGTAACAATGAGTTAAATTGCAGTTGATGTATGTGTGCATATTGGTCAGAACCCCAGAAGTCTACTTAACCCTGCTAGATGTAGGAGGTACATATGTTTTTC
>CM053772.1:222706498-222795774 GCA_028658325.1 Potorous gilbertii
AATTCAAAAGGACCTTGACAAATTAGAGCATCAAGTTGAATATGATAAGATTAAATTCAATAAAGATAAATATCAATGTTGTTTTAAGGTTCAGAAAAATTCAAGTAAAAGATGAGGAATATAGAGTTAGACAGAATTATTTTGAAAAAGATGTTGGGATTGTAGGGGACTATCTGCTCAATTTAAGCTAACACTGTGTAGTGTCAGTCAAACCAAAAAAAAAAACTAATGCAATTTTAAATTCCATTAAGAGAGGCATGGTTTCTAGGAAAAGTGAAGTGATGGAAAGGGAATAAGCCTCCATAGTCCCTATTATACACCAGGCACTGTGCTGTACTTTACAAATAGTATCTGATCCTCAGAATAATTCTGGGAGGTAAGTGCTGCTATTATCTTCATTTTACAGCTGAGGAAACTGAGGCAAACAGAGGTTAAGTGACTTGTGCAAAATCACACAGCTAATAAATGTTAAAGGCCAGATCTGAAGTCCTCCTGACTCTAGGTCTAGTATCCTAGCCACTTGTAAGACTTAACCTCCCTTAGGAAATAACATTGCTATATACTCTATCTCCATTAGACTACATCTAGGGTGTTTGGTTTTTAGTGCCATAGTTTAAGGAGGACATTTATTGGTTAGAGAGTATCTAAAGGAAAATGACCAGGATGCTAAAGGTCCTGGGAGCTGTGGCCTAGGTGAATCAACTGAAGAAACTGGGGCTGTTTAGTCTGAGAAAGAGAAGAAAGAGAAAGTATGAAAGTGATGCTCAAAAACTAAAGGCTTGTCATATGGAGAAGGGATTGGATTTATTCTTTTTGGTCCCAGTGGGACCTGGATGAACCAGGAATAATTGGTGGAGTTACAAAAAGGCCAATTTCGGGTTAATATCAGGAAAATATTCCAGTTTAAGCTGTCCAGAAATGGAACAGGCAGCCTCTAATATTATCACTCTTACAAAACCCAAGGACGGGGACATGATGACGTCTCCTACGATAATATTCTTGCTCTTTTTATTTGCAGAATCACAGACGTAAAATTGCAGAGCGAGGAGGAGCCCAAGAGGCTATGGAAAGGAAGCAGTTTTCTGCCTCCGGACAAATGATTCTGATGATGAAAACGCAGGAAACTGTAAGACGTTGGGCTTGACCTGTGCGTAGGTACAAGTCATCACTTGTGGGAGAGACGTTCATCATATACAATGTAATAACTGTATAAAGTCATGCGTTTTCCCTGGCTGAACTAGGAGAGAGATTATTTCATTAGGGTAAAATTGTAGGGCTTCATTGGCCTATTAAATGGTTCTCTAGGGGACGGACATGTCTACTAACCTTTCACAATGCCTAGGGCTAGTTTGCTTACTTATGGCACATGCTTTCTCTAGGTCTTTCCTCATTTCTACTGACAGAAAAAAAGCATGAGTCTCTCTTTGATAACATGTTCAATATAGGCTTCTCTGTTTCAGAGGGTGCACTGAGTGAGCATTTATTCACTTGGTAAAATGTCTAAGGGGTTTTCATTCGCGTTTTGCCTTCAACTTAAAGTATAACCCTTGCCCTTTCTGGATTTCTGTTTCACCCCTCTGCCTAATGAAGGGCATGGACAAGCAGGCTGCTAGGTCTACTTTCTATCTCTAAGTCCTATGATTTTGTGATATATTTTTATTATATAGAATTGAATTAAAGCAGTAGTAATTCTTCAATACCTGGAAAGAGCCTTAAGACTCTCTACTACACAACATTCTTCCCGCCTACCCATATCTTTTTTTAAAATTTACAATTAAGGAAACAGAAGGCCAAAGAGCAGATTTGCCCAAAAACACTCGTTTGATTTTTCCCCTTAATCATTTTAAAAATCATTTTTAAATTAAATTTTATTTTTTTCAATTAGCAAACGTTTTCTCTCCCTCCCACCTCTTCCCCCACTAGGAAAAATTAAAAACATATATATTTGTAACAAATATGCCTAGTCAAGCAAAACAAATCCCCAAATTGGCCCTAGTTAAAAATGTGTATCTGAACCCATTCCCTCTCTATCAGGAGGTGGGTGGCATTCTATATCATTGGTCTATCTGTCCATTGGTCACTATGGTGACCAGAATTAAAGTTGTTCTTTTTTCCTAGTATTGTTATAATTTTTCCTTCTGGTTATGTCCTCTTCACTTTTCATTGGTCATACAAGTCTTCCCAGGTCTCTCTGAAACCATCCTGTTATTTCTTACAGTATAATGTAATTCCATCACATTCAGCCACACCCCCGCATTGTTTTGGTTTCTAGTTCTTTGCTACTAAAAAATAACGCTATAAATAGTTTTATACATATGGAGAATTTCCATCTTTTTTATCTCTTTTGGGCATAGGCTTAGTGGTGGGTATTGCTAGGTCAAATGGTATACACAATCTAGTCACTATCTGGGTTACCATTTCCAAATTGCCTTCCAGAATGGCTGTACCCATTCATGGCTCCACCCATGGTGCTTTCACTTCATCTGTTTCCTTGGGTCATTTTAATACATTTGAACCCTAGAAACTGACATTGCAGAGGCAGCATTTTAAGGCCAATTGAATTTTCTCCTCATAACTCATATGCAGAACTAGAAAAAATGCATGAAGATTGCAGGAAGGCAGGTAACAGAATTTCAGATTTGCAAGGTAAGTAAAAGGTGATCTTGCCTAATTTGTATCTCAAATAATTTTAATTTCTATAACAATAGAACAGTGTGGTATAGTGGAAGAAGTGGTTCCTGAATTTGGAGTCAGAAAATCTGGGTTCCAGTCTTGGTTCACTTAATTCCCTGTGTAACCTTGGGTATATTATTAACTAACAGATTTTATTTCTATGTTTATATGATCTGTAACAAATGTCCATCTTGTCTCCAAATGAAGATCTCCAGTTCAAGAGAATTCACTGCAGCCTTAGCTAATTCCTTCCACTTTGGGGCAGCTTTAAAAGTGAGGAAATTTATAAAATGGAGTCAAAAACTAATCTGGAATCTCAGAGGTTCCTATTACTTCTACTGATGCTACGTAGGGCCATGAAAAGCAAGTCTGGTGCCATTTCTCCATGAAAGATCTTCAAATACTTGGATATAGTTACTGTGTTGTCCCAAATGTCTTCTCCTTTCTAATATCTTAGGTTGTTCAAGTGGTCGTCCTACAGTCTTTTCCCATCCTGGCATCCCTTCTTTGGACATGTTCTAGTTTGTCAAAATCCTTCTTGAGGTGTGACTTTTGCTCTCCTTCTGGACACTATTCTTCTATTAATGTGTTCTATGATTGTTTTAGGTGTATGGCTCCTACATTACATGTGACTTACACAGAGGTTGTAGTCCACTAAGATGTGCACATTTTTCCATGAATCATTTTCCAGCTATATTTCATCTATGCTAAACTTACAAAATACTTTTCATGATCCAGGTAAGACTTTAAATTGATCTCTATTAAATTTCTTATTTAGATATCTTTTTGAATCCTGAGTCTATTGCCTAGCACATTCCTCTCTCAAATGTTGAACAGGTGCAAAAGGTCACCTTTCCCAACCTGTACCTCAAAAGGAATCACATCTACAACCAAAAGGCAATAGAGCATGATGGCGATTCTCAGAGTATAACTGTTGTACCTAGGGACACTGAGTCACTCACTATCAGGAAAAGAAGAAGAACAACAGACAGGAATCAGGAGACTGTGTTCAAGACCCATGCTAATGGGTCCTGGTGAGTGACCCTGAATGAGTTACTTTTCATCTCAGGGTCTCTATTTTCCTCATTGGTAAAATGAGAGGGTTTGACAAAGTTCCCATCCAGCCTCAAATATCTATGACTAGAGATTTAGTTTTGGAAACAAGAGTTGGAAAGAATAAAGGAAAATGAGAAGAAGGGCTTGGTACAGTGCTTAACACCCAGGAGGTAGTTAATAAATGTTGATTGACTGAAAGCTTACCTTTGCAAACAAAGCACTTTATATGAAAATACTTGTTCTGGACTCGTAAAACTTCTCCTTTGCACACATTCCCACAAGTATTACATAGAATCGCAGTACTTGATGGCGTCTCCAGGTGGCTGTGGACAGCCTGTTGTTGAGATACTGTTAAAAGAAAGAACGAGTTTTAAGGATGGTAGTTTCACTTCGAAAGGTAGACAATGGTCACCAAGCAAGGAAAACACTGATTCAACATATAACGGAAATGGTAAAGGATGGAGTAAAGAAGATATTTTTATTTTGAAAACTTGTAAATATTATACTGTTATCCATAATAATACTCTACTAAAGTACTATACTGATGGCTCATTGGAGCATAAAGGGGACCCCAGCTTCTTGAATGCTATGTGAGCAGAACCCATGTTCTGACAGTTCCTACTGAGCTGGAAGAACTTTGAATCAGAACAGGAATGCACTGTGTATGCGTCACGTAAGAACCTGGCTGGCTCAATCCAGAGAAGCTCATGGCTTATGTTCAAAAAGAGTCCAGGTAAATGCAACAGTAAAAATGATAGTACACAATACACAACATGGTTCTATGAGAGCAGTTCGTTATAGGAGAAAGGGTCTTGCTCTTAGAAGTGGAGATCAAGACCCTGCTCTGACAGTTCTTAACTGTGTGACCCTAGACAATCCATTAACCTCTCTATGCTTTAATCTCCTTATTGGAAATTAGAGGCAGCTGGTTAGGTGACTTATTGGATAGAACACTGAACTTGGAAGTCAAAAAGATCTGAGTTCAAATCCTGCCTCAGACATGTACTTAGTGTATGACCCTGGGAAAGTGACTTGACCTCTGCCTGCCTCACTTTCCTTATCTGTAAAATGGAGATTATAATAAAATTTCTCTCATAGGGTTATTGGGAGGTCATAAAATGAGATAACTTACATAAAGTGCTTTGAAAATCTTAAAGTACTACATGCTAGTTATGACCATTGCTACTATCTGAAAAGTGAGTTAACACTTAACATGACCTACCCAATAGAGTTACTACGAGGAAAACGCTTTAAAATTTTTCATGCACTACAAAAACTAGATTTATCATCATTATTTGTGTTACCCACAGAAAGTCAGTTTAAATATCTGTATCAAATATCATTGGCCAGGGCTTCAGTAATAAAGCTTTTCCCATTAGGGATAGTTGTTGAAACCCGATATCTATAATCTAATTACATAATCTGTGAGTTTGAAGGCAATTGACCTATTGACTACACTAAGCTATGTAGTCAGTTACATAGCTAACCCACAGAGCTGGTCTATCTTAGATAGGTAGATAGACCATGAACTGGGTCCAGGACTGAATAGGAGAAGAACTTGCTAGGTGGCCCTTGGGAAACGTTTTCCAATGGCGACAAACAACTGCAAAGTTGTGGATGCCAAGATCACTGAGGAATAAAAATTATACATAATTCATGGAAATGGAAAGATATGTGGTAGATGTGAGTGAACTGCCACACATTTCTGAGTACCCTAAAAGTATAAAGCAACTAAGAGGGAGTGAAAAGAAGAGAAAGTGATCAGTGTGCCCCATCCAACAAATATACCACATGATTCTACCAGTCTCCACACTATTAGAATGTGAAGAGAGCTCAGAGAAGAATATCCCCAGCATATTGGGTGGATCCCTCTGGAAGGATTTATTGGCAAAAGTCCAAGGGAAATTTCCAGACCAAAGGGACAGAATGCAGTCTGCATGAGTATTCACATTGACGATATCACAGATTCCTTTAAGTATGGGAGAAAAAAATAAGGTGACTGAGAATTTACAAAGCTTGAATGTAAAATCTATACTTCAAGTGATGAAAGGAGCCTTGGTCCCTAGAGTAAACAATACTGGTCCACGGAATGGTTCCAATCATGGCAGATGTCAAGTATGATTTTGTTTCTATGTTCACATTTTGAGTTAAATCATGGATTTTGTGTTGAGTGTATAGATTTCAAAGATAGTCTCTGCTCAACTGTCAGGAATCATTTAAGGAGTTACAAACTTTCCTCCCTCCATGACTGGGGACACATAACTAAGGCAATTCTTCTAAATGCTGGAATTCAGCTAGAAATGACTTGTGAATGAAACCTCAAACAAATAGCTGTTCCGTCAACCTATATATTATTGTGATTTTTAAATATGCCTCATGAATTCATGCCATTGAAATTGTACTTAGCTTTGAAAAAAACTTTAAATTTTTCCTCTTTTCAGATAAAAATTAATTTACATATTACTTAATACCTAAGTGAGTTAAAATATTACTGCCATCTTGTGATTTAAAATAGAAATTGCAACAATTTGTCTGGTTACATTACTGATGGTCCTGTGTAATTTAGGGTCAGGGAACTAGAGAAGACTTTAAGATAATATGTATAAGGCTAAAAATTCAAAGGGACCTTAGTGTCATAGTTGTGAGGGACCTTACAACATAGAGTCATTGCTGACAATGAACTTTGAGGATAAATGGTAGCATTTGAATGAATCTTAAAATGTAGGATATTTGAATTAGGGGATTTTTAAATATGCATAGTGTTCAAATTGGAAACGCCCTTAAATGTCATTTAAGTCAACCAATTTTTGAGAAAGGGAAACAAGGTTCAAATAGAGAGCTTATTTATTCAATTGCATCCCTCCCTTACTGTGTGTATAAGACCATCCTACTTCAGGAAGCAAAACTGCAACATGCCACTCCTGGTCAAATCCTGGGGCTGCTGACCTGCAACACTTTTGCTGCAAAGGCATGTGGAAAGAGCAGAGTTGCATATCTTCAATCCCGGATGGATCATATTCTGTTTGATGATGAGAGGGGACCTATTCTAAATGGGGTGTATGTGGCTATGAGTAGCTAATTTCCATGAAGACTGGAAATAGGCCATGTTCCTGTTTATCTGAGCAGGAAGTAGAATTCCCTTTTGTCAGTTTTGCCATCGGAAAGTCCGCCAGAGGAGAAACAGACTTTCTGCAAATGAGACTAGGTTGAAAGGGATGCTTGGGTATTCTAAGTGGCATTGCAGCTTAGCGATATTGGCGAAGGAGGAAGGGAAGGATAAACACTGATGTGATTTGTTGCACGACAGCTCAGCATCAAATAGATTGGCTCTGCTCCTCCATGGTTTAAACAGCGATGGAACAGATGGAAAAGGGTTGAAACAGGGCGTTCAATACTGATGCAGAAAAGTCTTTGGCTTCCAAAGCAGCTCTGCCAGAGCCAGTGGTAGCAGCGATTGGGGAAAATGTATTTCTTTGTTTAAAAAGTGAATGCAAAATAACAAAATGAGCCCTGGGCAAAACTAGGGAAGAGGCAAAATTTCTCCTGTGTGGCTGCTTGCTCCACCCAAAATGACCTCTCCTTTGTGCCCCGTTTAGCGCCCCCATTTCCTTAAACAGAACTAGAACAATGTTTTAACACTTGGGGTCAGCAACACAAAGAAGGAAAAAGTGCCTTCAGACCAAGTTTGAAATTTATGGTGTGAAAATAATGCAAGAATTAATGAAGCTAGTTCAGTTGAGAAGAGAAACGAATTGCTCATTGAGGGGCCACCTCATTCAGGAAAGCTTTCCTAAATCCAAGTTGTTAATACTATCTTCTTCTTGAAATTACTTTGCATTTAATGAGCATAGTAATAGTAACATTTATGTAACATTTGAAGGTTCACCAAGCGCTTTATCTAGGTGATCCATCGCCCTGGATTCTCACAACAATCCTGTGAGAGTAGTGCTATAATTACCCCCATTTTGCAGAAGAGGAAACTGGGGCTGGGAGGTTTAATGATCTGCTCAGGGTCACAGAGCTAGGAAGTGTCTGAGGCAGGATTCAAACTCAGGTCTTATTGACTCCTATGCACCACAGAGTTTATGTACATGTTGTTTCTCCTCTCCTTCCCTCCCCCAGCGAACTATAAGATCCTTGAAGGGCAGGACCACTTTCACTTTCATCTTATATCCCCCTCATCTGGCTCGCATGCTTAAAAAATGCTTAATTGAATTTAGTTCTAGACTCCAAAGCAGTCCTTTGCTTAAAGATTTGGCTTCTCAAAATTTCTTGTGCCTGTGGCAAAATCCCAAATGTCCCCAATGTACTCAGGGTTTTGTCCTTGGATGCCCAGAGTGAATGCTGGAAAAATCACTAGACTTGAACTCAAGGCGTGAGGCTGAGTCCTAGCCCTGCTATCTACTGACTCCATGACTCTGTGCAAGGTCAGATTATATCTCTGGTCCTCATGTCCTTCATCTAGAAAAGAAAATTATATAATATACGTATATATATACACACATACATGTGCATACATATGTATGTGTGTACACACACATACACATGTATATATACAGTCACACATATATACATATGCACTTACACACATGCATATACATATGCACCTACATACACACACACATACATATGTATATAGTGCTTTTGGTTCACAAAGTACTTTCTTCACAGTAAACCTGTGAGGTAGCAAATACAAGTCTTATCTCATTTTACGGACAAGAACGAGAACCTTCCTGCAATGTTCACCATGGTGTAGAAGTGGTCCTGGAAAGTTATTGCAGCAAAATTTACCAGGTCATGCTAAGATAAAGAGTCAGGTGAAGGACTTGTTGTATGTCTGAGGACATTAAACCTAGCTAAGTTCAAAAAAGTTCAAGCCAACCTTGGCCACAGGCTGATGAATTATCTGATCGAAGCAACCATCAAATACCATCTACCAAGTCAGAAAGAAGTTGTGATCTTCATCAGCGGAGTACCCATATCAAGGAAATTCCAGATTCTAGGAGTGACGATGAAATTTACGGATGAAATTCTAAAGTCATATCATCAGTAAGTGGCAATACCAACAATCAAACCCAGGTATTGAAGGTCCAAATCCAGGGTTCTTCCCACCAGGCTCTTCCCAGGGGATTGTGTTGACCATATGAAATAATGTACGTGAAAGTGTTTAATGATAAAGTGCTATAGAAATGTACTTCACTCTAATGACACTAGATCTGTGTATGATATACATTTGAGGGCAAGGGGGAGGTAAGTAAACAGCGATCAGCATGAACCCATGGACATATCCTCAGCTTTATATCCTAGTCCTCCCAGAATAATCCTGATCTAAGATCTAGAGTTGAAAGGAACAATAGAGACCATCTAGTCTGATCCTTTGATTTTTAACAATCATATATAATACTTTAAGATTTATAAGGTGTGCTACTTCTTTCTCTGCCATAATAACCCTAATAACTCTAGGATGCCTAGAATTTGGAGTCAGAGGACCTGGGTTTGAATTTTAGCTCTGCTGTTTACTCTCTGTGTGTTTGAGCAATCAATCAACAAGTCACTTCTGCCTTTAAGCTTGTTTCAGTGTTCCCTAGTCAGCTCTAAATCCTGTGACCTCAGATGTCTGATTAAATACAATGGACCATTTGCACTAATTCTCCCTAAAGCAGGAAGGGCTCAAGTGTGTCAAGTTCTACTGTGTTTTGTTTATATCACCCTATTTGTTGCTGGGGATGATGAGGTAGAGAAATTATCGGCAAGAACACTCTAAAAACTTGGATTTTTGTCTTAGAATGAACCTCTATTTTATGGGAAATGGAGCCATCCCAGGAGTCCCACTTTCTAGGCACCAGTTTCTACAATTCTAAAAAAAGTGGCATGGTCTAGATAATTTCCAAGATCCTACTCTGGTTCTACCATTTTGTCCTCTAAGGTCTTTTCCATTTCTAACACTTCTATATTCTAGAATCTCTTACTGCCCTGTTTTATGCCATTATGTTTTTCTCAGCCTTGGTTTCCTCTTCTGATAGATGAGGGCACTGAACTAGAAAATCCCTAAAGTCATGTTCATCTATGATGTTCTATAATTCTGTGATCTGCAAGGAAGTGACAGCTAACGTTACAATGAAGCAGAAAGGGAGAATCTTTGTGCTGATGAGGCTGATCTGAGTCAGCAAGGGCATATTTCAAATAAAAAGGTCATTCCTATTGAAAACTAAGCAATTACCAGTCAGTAGTGTCAATGACAATATGGAATGATAAAGGAATCTAACAGAAATCCATAGAAATCCTCCCAGAAATTCTTCTCAAAATTAAAGTATTTAATAGTGTTGTTTCTCATGTGTTACATCTTTGTTCTAAATTATTATTCTTCACAATTCAATATGCTTGATTTTGCTTATGTTTTTATAAATACTTTATATTGTTTTTTAAAGTAGCAGTAATTTAGATCCTGATTTTTATGTTCTCTGGGTTTAGTTTCTTCCAGTGTTTGGTTACCAGAGAACTTAAGGGTGCTATCATCAAGAATGTGCTATCACCTTGCCTTTGGTGACAGCAGCCTGAGGTCTGAGTTTTATAAAGTCTGTTTGCAGAAAAAAAAGGCAAAATGATGGGCAGAGAGCTAGAACTAGGAGCAGCTTCCTGTGCAGCAACATTCAGGGAGATACAAGTTATACTTTTAAATATTTATTTTTAATGCCAGAAAGTCCCACTTTCTCCATCTTGGATTTATTTGGTAACCAGTCATGGCACAT
The DNA here is from genome assembly GCA_028658325.1 of Potorous gilbertii. Classification (NCBI taxonomy): domain Eukaryota; kingdom Metazoa; phylum Chordata; class Mammalia; order Diprotodontia; family Potoroidae; genus Potorous; species Potorous gilbertii. Next base: position 222,716,977 of record CM053772.1, read on the forward strand.
TTCTATTTTGTTAAATTTTGAAATCTGGGATAAGTATATCCCAGATTTCAAAAGAACTCTTTCTTTGCAAAAGAAATTTATATGACATCAAAATTTGTTTAGTCCTTCTATAATCAATGGCCATCTACTTTGTTTCCAGTTATAATTGGGTGGGTAGGACAATGTGGGTTGGCCAATAGGGACTCAATCCTTAGAGCACACAGATGAAAGGACTATATAGAAAAGTTTTGGGGAGCCTGATACTAGCTATGTATAACTGAGATTCTGGTACTGTGTGATGAGAAAGTGTTTTAACTGGCTGATAAGCCAAAAGAATTGATAACCCAAGTAGTCCTGAACCAGGATTGAGTTTTCTTACAAAAGGAACATTATTCTCTAAGTCTTTCTTTTCCTCCCTGGTGGCAGGTAAGCGAAGAACTGAAAAGAGATGCCACATAGGGAGGGGCAGCAAGCTGAAGGCCCCCCACCCAGCTGCCCTGTGTCCAGGAGCACACGGTTGTCTGTTTCTTTTGTGTTTGTTACTCTTCTGTCTTATGTATGGAAGTGGAATTGTGCGGGTGAAGATCACATGCATTTAGGAGAACCATCGGAACCACCAGAAGTCCTCAGTAAGTGAAGTCAGACTAGTAAGGTAAACTGGGGGTGGTAGCAGAGGCCATTAGAGTAGGTGGTTGATGACAGTATAAGGTCCTGAAGATAAAGGTCGAAAGCTGATAACCCAAAGATGGTAATGACTTCAAGTAGCATGACTTTAGAAAGATACAAATATTTGGAGCCCAGCTTAAAGTCATAACTGAGGGAAACTTCAGCATGATTCCATGGAGAGAAAGATAGATTCCGAGGGCCAAAAATCTGTTTTCTACATGTGCATTGACTACTTTATACTTTGTTTGTCATCATACCAACTTAGACCTCTGCCTCCTTAGCCCCAAGTGGAGACTGCCCACCTCCAACCATCGATCCCCAACAGACAGTGATTTGCCTGATCAATCACATCTTTGCTCTCTTACATGAGGGTGGGAGGTTGGGACAATAACAGATGGAAAGAGCTGTATAAACTATGCAATGTCCTTCACATCCTCTTAACAACTCACATTTCGATAGCACTTTGAGATTCACAAAGGAGTTTTATACTCATGATAACCTTGTGTAGTAGAATAAGTATGACTGTTCCCATCTGTTGGATGAAGCACCTGGAGCTAAGGAAAACTGAGCAAACCTTTCCATATTCACAAACCTAATACGTGTCCATGACGGGATAGGAATCTAGTTTCAAACATACTTCTCTTTACATTATATTTAAGTCTTCTCTAACATAAACAGACAGTTCCTTCTACTGTTTCTCATATAACAAACTTTGCTGTTATCCTTCTATCTCATTAGTTTCCTTCCTCTGTGCACACTTTGGCTTGTCAATGATCCTCCTAAAATGCTCTGATCAGAACTGGATACAATTCACCAGATAAGGACTGACCATAGCAAAGTCTAAAAACCAAATCCTTCTGGACATGAGACTTCTATGAATACAGTCTACAATCTAGCTTATTACTGCTACTACAAAGAACAAAACTTTAGACCAGGAACTTCATTTAGACTCTCTCTGGCCCCTATAACACCAACGATTTCAGAGTCCTACTGTTATTTACTTCTCCCACCTACAGTATAGGAACACTGCTATAGGAACACCGCTTTTTAACAATTAAATCAACAACCATTGATTAAGTATTTGCTTTGTGGTAGGCATAGGAGATAAAAAGATAAAAGGATAAAATGTTGTAAAGTCTAAAGACTATATAAAACACATCCTGGGTTGCCTTACACAAATTGACTGCAGAAGAGAAGGCAATGGTACCAAATCTGGAAACAGAATGTACTATAAAGGGCAATGGTTGGACAATCTGGGGTCTACTACCACTTCTGCTACTTTACTACTTAGCTGAACTTGGGCAAGTCTTTTTTGTTGTCTGGGACTCAGTTTACTCATCAATATACTCAGTTGGCCACATTTTCCTTCCCATTCAATTACAACCAGAAATGAAAGGATTGGATGGATAAATGAAATGTAAAATGAAGGGGTTCGGGTTAGACCAGAATCAGGGATTCTTAATGTATAGTCTATGTCTTTTTAAAAAATTTGATAAAATATATTTTAATATAATTGTTTTCCTTTGTAATCCTACATAATTTATGCATTTAAAAACAATAATCTGAAAAGGGGTCCATAGGCTTCAAAAGACTTCTACTACATGTCCATGACCAAAACATAGTTAAGAATTACTAAGCTAGCTGATCTCCAAAGCAGAACTCTTTCAGCCCCTAGCCCAGTGACTGGCATAGAGCAGAAGCTTAACATTTGCTTGTTTGATTCCAGCCCCAGATCCTTCGTATCATCCCATCAAACATTCTATGTTCTAAGGTTCCTTCCCTGATCTAACTCCTGTGTTTATAATGATGTAGTACCCATAACCACATGCAGCTGATAACTCACTATTCTGCTATCCTTGAGAATTTTTCCATAAGTTTTGTTCCACTGTTTCATTAAGTATCTTACTGAAGTTGTATTTCCTGAACAGTTATTTCCTGGCTTTTTCAGGACCTTTTTGGGAGAATGATAACCCAACTGTTTTTCCCACAGGTGCAAGTGATCTAATCGGTTTATCACCATTTTCCAAAAAGTGGACTAGAACTGTGTGGTGTAATGAGACTGATTTCTTTTCTGCTGAGACTACAACCTTTTTCATCCAAAGGAGTGCTGCTCCCCTCAAAGGAGTGTCTGGGACATTGTACGGGGACAGTTTTATGGTGCTAAGTGCTCTAAACTTCTGCCGGATTCTGCTGTTAGACCTGTGGAGGCATCATCCTTTTGATTCACTTCAGCTGTGGCAAATCTTCATCTTGGGAGGGTGTATATTTGGTTTGGGAGAATAGGAAAAAAATCACTAAAAGCCAAGTCTGGTGAGTAAAGTGAACTGGCTGGAAGAATATTATTTTTGGACAAAAAGACACCATACAACTAATGAGGGTGGTTTTTTACTGTGGCTGTGAAACAGTAAACAAAGCCATTTCCCTAGAGGAGTTCCACATATTTTTAGACCTTAAGGGAATTTGTATTACTATATAGTCATATCTCACAAATTAAAGAATTCTCTCAATAATCTATGGTGAACTCCATATATGATTTGTTTTCTGTCTTTTTAAAGTTTTATTTTGGTGTGATTCTTTCCTGGAAATTTTCTTTATAAAATCAGTTCAGTCTTTCCATAAGTATATAAATAAATAAATGTGTATGTATGTATATCTATATATACACACGTATATACACATACATATACACACATGTACATATGCATATATTTACATGCATGTATATATAATGGTTCTCAATTTTACTTTATTATTAACAATTTATATTATTACATTTAATATAGTAATATTTAAATAATTAGCTGTCATTTCTATAGGGCTTTACAAAACCCTTTTCTCATGATCATGAGTTAAGTAGGTAACGCCATTATTATGACTATTAGGATTTCACAGAGGAGAAAACTGCCTACATCACACTGTTCACAACTATATTCTTGTACATTACATTTATCAATACCTCCCAAGGCTAAGGGCCATGTCTTTGTGTCATTACGGCGTCAAAAATAGGATAATAGGATTTCTATTGGATTTTCAGATTGGGAGAATATTTGCCTGACAACATTCCTGTGGGCCAGGTAATACAAGTATTATCATCTTCCATTTTTCACAAGAGGAAACTGAGGCTCAGAGATGTCAATTGACTCGCCAAAGGTCACACAGTAAGTGACAGAACCAGGGTTTGTCACAAAGTTTTCTGACTCAAGGCAGTATTCTTTCTACTAGATCAATCTATCTCTCTAAATGAACAGTTATTGTTATGTCATTTTTCAGTTGTGGCCAACTCTTCATAACCCCATTTGGAATTTTCTTGGCAAAGACACTGGAGTGGTTTGCTATTTCCATGTCCAGTTCATTTTACAAATGGGGAAACTGAGGCAAACAGGATTAAATGACTTGCCCAGAGTCACACAGCTAGTAAGTGTCTGAGCAGCAGTAAATCCACAGAACCCTATCTTGGATATTCTCTTCCCAGTGGAATGGGTGATGTTAGAGAGGTGGTGATAATTTTTAAAGTTTTGCTAAAAGGTTCCCTTCTCCAGCCACTCACTCCTCCTTTAAGTTCTTTTTAGGAGAACCTTTGCTTTTTACAAGTTTCTCATTCCTACACAGATGCAGTTTGGTTGGAGCTCTTCTACGTCCTGAGTCATCAGTTCAGTCAGAAAAGGGAACTCAGCAGAGACAGCATGCCACTATCTCCCCAAAATGGAGTCAAGTTCCAAAATACTGAGCTGTTCAGAGCTGACTCTGCCTGTACTTAATGCAATCCTGGGGAATATTCACCTTGAGTCAGGACCTATTTGGTTTTGCTATTTTAAAATTCAAATTTAAGAAACATCTATTAAGCACCCACTCAGTGGATGCACTGGTCATTGGGAGAGATAAAAAGTTCACAGAAAACATGGTCACTGCCGTCATGAGGCTTCTAGCCTCGAAATGTACTATTTCTTTTATTTTTTTAATGTACTATTTCTTCATTAGTCTAGAGATTATCATGAAGCTCTATCTCCTTTCCCCTTGAGTATGCACTGTGATTGAGCTTGGAAAATAGAACCTCCATCAAGAGTCTGGTTTTTAATTTCTGGATCAGAAAGGAGGGCACAAATATAATGGCTGTCCTCGATTGACTGTGAGCTCTTTGCCGTTGCCACTGCTCCAGCAGAGGCTGTATAAGCCCTTACCAGGACTCTCGTGGAGGGATTTCTATTCATTTAAGACCTACACTAACTATATTGATAGGAATAGTCAATCCATGCACATAGATGTGGCACTATTGTCCTGAGAAGTATTAAGTTAAATATATATTTTATTTTACTTAGGGAACCTGTGAATTATCTTTCAGTTCCTGCCATCTTTTATTCCATCTGCCCCATCAATCCCTTTTAGATTTCATTTACTATGTATTCAGAAGGATTTGCCTTCCTCCAACTCTTGACTCTCTGGAGCTACTTTTTTGCATGTCTCCCTCATTAGAATGGGGGCAGGACAGGGACTGTACTTTTGCCTTTGTAACCTCAGCCTTTAGCATATTGCCCAACAAGTCAACGATCATTTATGAATCGATTACTATGTGACAAGTGTTGGAGATATAAATACAAGAAAAAATAAAGACAGGCCCTGCCCTCAAGGAGATCACATTCTAATGAGGTGAAATACAGAGAATAAAGGATGAATGGTCTGGCCCCTTCCACAACAGAGAATCCAGGAGAAACCAATGAGAAAAGGAGGTCCCAGGGATAGAGGGAGAAGACAGTTGTGGCATGGTGGTGAAATCTGGAGAATATTAAAAACTTAAATAAATGCTTGTTTATAATGTTGATAAAAGCTCTGATTGACCTAAGGATGGAGTGGATACAAGAAAGAAGCAGCACTTGGATAAACTAGACAGAACTGATGACAGAAATTAGAGGGGAAAGGGAATCTTATGATGGTGAAGCTTGGTAGGAAACCTGGGACTAATTCGATGTATACATACCTGCGTCTTTCCTATTTCATAAGTAAAGTGGAACAATGAGACCTCTTCTCATGGTAACAGACTGACTGTTGAAGGGCTGGTTCCAGAGACAGAAGACTTTGGGTTGAGTATTGGTTGTGATATTTCCTGGTTGTGTGATTCTAGGCAAGTCACTGCATCCTTCTGGGCAATGGATGGGGTACCCAATTTGAAGTCAGGAAGACTCAAGAGTTCAAACTTAGCCTCAGACATTTACTAGCTATGTGACTCTGGACAAATTGCTTAACTTATGTTTGCCTCAGTTTCCTCATCTGTAAAATGAGGATAACAATAGCACTTACCTAAAATGAGGTAATGATTGTAAAGCACTTAGCACAGTGCATGGCATATTGTAAGGGCTAAAGATATCTATCTTATAAGGTTTTTGTGGGGCTCAAATAAGATGATGTTTGTAAAGGGCTTTGCGAACCTCAAAATGCTCTCTAAAGCATTGTGAGTCACGATTAGAAATATCATAGGGCTTTTGAAAGGATCCAGAGAGATAACGGACCTCCCCAAAATGATTAGTGTAAAAAAAATTATCTAGATGGGAACTATTATCAATATCCTGATGGAGCTGCCTTTTGAAAACCTAATCTTTGTTGGTTTTTACCTTTCTTCTAAGGACTTTTTCCACTGATTTATACACATGCTTGTTGAAGGAGGAATGGATTTTTTTTTATAGTTTTCCTATAATCGTGGACATCCCTACACTTCAAAACTACTACTTTTTTTATTTCAGTTTCTAAATTGCTTTAAATAGGCTTACTGGAAGCACAGTGGTATTCCCCTTGGGGAGAATAAAATCAATTTCTACTTTCTTACACTTGGACATTTTGTATTGTGCAGTATCAAAGTATGCTGCACTCATCAAATCGGCATCATCGATAAGGTCCCCAATATTCAATGTCTCCCACTGTTCATTACAATAAGGTTAAGGGCAGGATGAAGAAATCGAAAGGAAACAGGGCCATATTCTGACTTGTAATGCCATCTCTCTCTCACTATTCCTTCTCTTCCCACTGGAGCAATAAATAGAATCCATAGAGACATAAAGAGGAACAAGCCCCATTCCTGGCTTATTTGGAGGGTCTCTTAGCCTCTTCCCCTACTTTTAGCATCCACACATGGGCCTTTGATTCCATTAATACTCTGTTTTTAGGACACATTTTCTGTTTCAGAATCAGTCCAGTCTCCCTCCCCCAATGCTGAATGCGATGGATGGCTCAGAAAGCAATGCCAAGTTACTCAAGTAAACTAAATGTTTCCTCCCTAACCTACTTTAGGGATCATGCTGCTAATTATAATGATGATCCTGGGAAGTCACTCTCCCTTCAGGAGGTGGAAGTCTCAAAATCGTCCCATAAACAGAGGCAGCATGGTATCATAGAAAGGATTCAGAGACAAGGAGCCTGGCTATTACTGCGAGGTCTACTACTTCATACCTGTGTGACCTTGGGTAGGTTGCTCTCCATTAGTAGGCTGCAATTTCCTCACCTATAAAAGACTGAAAGGGGTTAGATGAGACCACTTCCACCTAAAAGTCCCATAATTCTCACACACTTATAGAAATCGCCATGAAATGGGGGAGAACATGAGAGGAACAAGAGAGATCTACACAATGTGATCTAAAAAATGAGAGGAGGGAGAGATCACTTTCAGCCCTTGGGGAAGGCATCATGCAAGAGAGGTGGAACCTGATTTTGAAGGTGACAAGAAATGGGATATTACTGCACCATAAGAAAGTGACGAGAGCAAACTAGGTATAAATAGTTAACCTCAGAGTCAGGAGGCCTGGGTTCAAGTCTAGCCTCTGACATCTATCATGGCTGTATGACTCTGGGTAGATCCCTTAACCTCCCAGTGCACCAGACAAATCTCTCAGACCATGCTTTGCAGAGATGGTACTGCTGATCTGCATTAGTAGATGCAATAGGTCAGTAGAAGCTCTCACTGCAGAAGAAATCACAGGTCCATCCCCCATCTTTGCCTCCCCAAAAGTTGAATATGATGAATATAGAGACACAGTGGGAGATATATTACAGAGTAAATAAACAGCATCCGGAAAACAGTATATACACAATGACTATAGTAATGTAAATTGAAAGAACAAAAACAAATCAAATTAAAAAAATTTAATGCAATAGAATTATGATAATCCAACTTGACCCTGAAGGAGAGAGAAAAAAATCTACCTCCTTTATTTCCTTGCAGAGGTAGAGGACTATGAGTTTGGAAAATTGAATTTACTGTCAGACTCAGTTAATGTGCCAATTAGTTGTATGGAACTCACTGCCATTCCCTTCCCTTTGTGTCTTTTTATTCTTTGTTATAAAGGATGGTTTTCTGAGGATTAGATGGGGACATTGGGAAATGAAGATGATGTAAAAACAAAAGATAGCAATATTTTTTTAAAACTATAGAAATATGAATTGCCAGTATATTATGTTTACAGCCAACACTAAAAACATCTGGAAGAAAAAATCTCCCTCCTGCTTTTCCTCCTCCCCCTAAGTGATGCTAAATTCAGTCATTTCTAGGCAAGGTTTCGGATACCAGTCTTACCTATGTAGCCCCAGCTTGCACTATGCATTGAATTAAGCATAACAGGTCAGAGATGAACCACATTTGAAAGATGCTGGACTGAGTCCCACTGCTAATAAACACAAGGACACCTGGCAGGGCTGTTAATGAAGAGCAAAGAGAGCCGCTCTCATTTTTATCCAAGAGATGCACCAAAGAGGCTTGGTCCTGTGGCTCTGTTGTAATAATCAAAGGTGTAAATTAACTATCACAAGAGACATAACTAGAGTCCTTGCTCTTTACACTGGGGAAGAAACCCACCCATTCAAAACAGGGCAGAGGGAAGAATTGGGATAATATTACTGAAACAAACTTCAAAGTCAGTCAGACTGGGCCTAGTCAATGCTTCTGTGCAGGTCTTATGTAACGGGCCAGGCATTAGATACTTCCTTCTGGATCCCTGAAATGAAATTGACATTAACTATGATCAAGTACTGGCAACTTGGGTACCACAGTGGCAGTCACTAGCCATGCACTCCTAATCCCTGCCCTGCTGAGGATGAACTGTGCATGAGTCATTTCCCCTTCCAAGCCTCAAATTTCCTCCTGTAGGAAATGAGGAGGTGGGTTGGACCTCGCTCAAATGATTTCACTCAAACTCCTTTTAGATTCTATCTTCTGTGCCCAGGGTCCCTTTAAGTGCTCACATTCTATATTACATATTCAAAGATTCTTTATTGTTGTTCAATTGCTTTTCAGTCGTGTCTAACTTTCTGTGACCCCATTTGGGTTTTTCTTGGCAAAGATACTGGAGTGGTTTTCCATTTCCTTTTCTGGTTCATTTTACAGAGGAGGAAACTGAGGCAAACAGGGTTAAGTGACTTGCCCATGGTCACATAGCTAGTAAATGTCCGAGGCCAGATTTCAAAATGAGTCTTTTCTGATTATAAGTCCAGTGCTCTATCCAATGCATCTTCTATTGTTTTCTTTTAGATCAGGAGTTCTTAACCCAAGGTCAATACTCCAGGGACATATTTCAGGAGATCCATGAACTTGGATGAAAAAAAATCACATCATTATTTTCACTAACTTTCAGTTTCCTTTGCAATCATTTTATTTTATGTATTTAAAAACATTATTCCAATAAAGGGTCTTGTAGGCTTCACCAGAAAGCCAAAGGGGTCCATGACAAAGCAAAGGTAAAGAACCTCAGTTCCAGGGTCCCTTCCAGGTCCAGCACTTTTGGAATACATAACCATAGCTTGCATAGTTTCTGAAACCTCTTAAATTTGTTGTCTCCTCTACTGGCTCTTTGAGAGCAGAAGAGGTCTCTGTTTTTCTATTTTTATCCTCAGCATTTAGCATAGGCTTTATACATAGTAAGCGCTTAATAAATGATTTTTAAATTTCATTCATCCTTTGGAGGACGCTAGTTTGGCTCTTGACTCTACTACCTATGTGATTTCAAGCAGGTCTCTTCACTACTCTATATTTCAGTTTCCTCATCTTTGGAAAAATTAATGGATTTGGGCTATATGATTTGGGCTCCAAAGAAGTGATGCATAATGCAAAGGACGCTGGAATTAGAATCAGAGAAACTTGTTTTAAATCTTGGCTTTACCATTTACTTATTGGTCAAGTGACAAGGTGGGAAGTCACTTTGATCCCTAGGTCTCCATTTCTTCACCTGAAAAATCAAATTACACTCAATTATTTCTCAGGTCCCTTATCTATCTAAATACTATGATCCTGTGATGATGTAAGTTTCTTTTCTTAAACTCTTGGAGCTAAGATGGAGTGAGAGTCACAATGCTGATAATTCACCACCAATTACTCAGGGGAGTTCAGGCTTTGGGGAAGTAATGGAAGGAAGAAAGACTTGGAAGCAGGACAATAGGTGACAGATGGAATTACTACCAGGGACACCAGGATAGGCAACATTTGGAATCAATGGATTTTGTTTATTTATTATCTTTGTAGTCCAAGCCCTGTAGCCCATAGTTGGTTGTTAGATGCTTGTTGATTGATAGTAGAGAGAAAAAAGGGAATAAGCGTTTATATAATACCTACTATGTGCCAGATACTATTCTAAGTACTTTACAAATATTATCTCCTTTGTATTATCCCAATTTTTTCAATTGAGGAAACTGAGATAAACAAGTGAAGTGATTTGCCCAGGATCCCACAGCTAATAAGTATCTGAGATGAGATTTGGATTCATGAAGATGAGTCTTACTGACTCAGAGCTCTAAGCACTGCACTAACCTAGCTGCCCACTACAGGAGCCATTAAGAGTCAAGGAATAACACTAGTGGGGAGGAGGCAAGCCAGCATAAAAACCATTAGGAAATAAGGTTGGTGGTGGGGTGGGGACAAAGATCAACACAGAAGCCATTAGGGGAGAATAAGTGTTACTACAAGTGAGGTGGCAATATGTAAGTGACATTGGGGACCAAAAGCAAAGGTTTCTGAGATGGTGGGAAAGTTGGAGGGTAGAGCTCCCTCTCTTAGTAATTATAAGATAGGGGAGGTTTTAGACTCTTTACATATTCTCTCAACCCCTCCACCCCACCCTGTTTCTGCTGAGGGACCATGTTTGACCCTTGATTTGAGAGTCATTGGGTTTAATATGCAGACTGGACTACCCGAAGACAGGATTGGCTCAGCTGGCTACAATTCAAATAGAATACACATACTCCTGTACTCCCTGGTCTACTCTGGTTACCCCTTAGTTTCAAGGTGAAATTCAAGGTGTTGACTTTATAACATGAAGCCCTGCTCAGTTTAGTTTCCTGTTGGCACTGAATTGGTTTTTCCCTCAACTGCTAACAACCAGATTTCATTTCCAGAGGACTACAAGCAGGGCACCAAAAAAGACTAGATGCCTCATGCCTAGAACCTCCCTCCCTCCCTCCCTCTCTCTCTCTCTCTCTCTGTCTCTGTCTCTCTCTCTGTCTCCATCTCTCTGTTTCTCTCCATCTCTCTCTCTCTGTCTGTCTGTCTGTCTGTCTCTCTCTCTCTCTCTTCCTTTCTCTCCTTACTGGATCATATTTCACTACTAAGGAACAAGCAGGGTTCAGTACATTCCAAGGGCAAATGAAAGAGGTTCACTTAAAAGGCAAGGTTTTGTAGAATAACACGATCTCCCAGCTAGGAGGGACCATAGAGAGTACCAAGTCCAACCTATACCTAAATAGAATTTTCTTCTACCAACTCCCCCAAAGAGGGCATCTTCAGTGGTCTCTGAAGACCTCCAGTGATGGTAAGCTCATTTCATTTTGAGTGGCCATGAAAACACCATAATACTGCTCTGTTCATTGCCACAATGAACCCAAATTATATCCAAATTCCAGTTGCTCTTTCTTCACTCTCCTTTTCCAACAATTTGTAAAGGAGACTTCCTGTAAGTCCTTAGTTTCTTTGAAGACTCATTCCATGTATACCTACATATATATATGTATATATGTTTGTGTATGTATCTATGTATCTGTGTGTATATATGTATGTGAATGTATATATATATATATATATATATGATGTGTGAAAGACATCAAGGTTAAAATAAATTGTTAAAGATAATAGTATATTCTTCTCAAGACTCAGCTCAACTTTCATCCTCCTGAAAGTCTCCCTGACCATAGTATGGTATGGTGAAAGCAGCACAACATGGTGGAAAGAACACCGGCACAGGAGTCTAAGGCCCTAGCTTCAATTCTCACCTCTGCTACTTGTTACCTACTTGTACAACACTAAATAGCAAGCATTTATAGAATGCTTTAAGGTTTGTAAAGAGTCTTAGAATTATCTCCTTTTATCCTTAAAATAACCTTGGGAGGTAGATGCCCCATGTTAGCCCCATTTTCTAGATGAGGAAATTGGGGGCTGGGACTTCTTGATTCCATGTCCAGTGCTCTATCCACTGTGTTCCCTGGCTGCCCAAGTGGATAAGTCACTTATTCTCCCTCCTTTACCTCCTTTTCTTCATCTGTAAAAGAGTTAGATTTCCAACTCTGGATCCTATGCCCCTGGCTCTTTTTCCTTTGACCCAAAGCAAGTAGTATCTAGACCCTGTATTTGGCAATCACTTAACAAAGCCTTGCATAGTTAGCTGTCTTTTTAAAAGTATATAATAATAACTTTCAGATGGCATTTTGCGGTATGTGAAATGCATTACAAATATTACCTTATTCTATCTTTACAATAACCTTCAGAGGTCATTGCTATTACTACTTCCATTTCACACATGGGGAAACTAAGGAAGACAGGTTAAGTGACTTCCCCAGGGTCACACAGCTAATAAGTATCTGAGATCAGATTTGAACTCAGGTCCTTCCTGATTCCAGGTCCAATGTTCTATATACTGAACCACCTAGCTGCCTCTCGGTGCCTTGTCAAACCAAGTAGACTGAGTTCCAGTTCTGATTCTCTACTACCTGCTAAGAGAGTCATTTGAGTTGGACTTGAGGGATAACTAATGATGCCCCTGAAACATGGGCATACAGTCCTGATATACTCTGCCCTGGTCAGAACATATCTGGAGCAACAAAATCAATTCATTTTAGGATGAACATTGGTCAGCTGGAGAGTGATTAAAAGAACATTAAGACAAGAGGGGACTAACCCCCATGCAACACGAAGAGAGGTTGAAGGAGGTGGGCATAATTGCCCTAGTGAGAATGCTGCTTTAGGGTAAAAGAACTGTTTTTCAGCATAAGGTGAAAAGATAGACTTGTTCTTGGTATTTAAGGACACAAATGAGTTGGAGTTACAAAACCAGTTTAATGTAAGGAAAATTTTCCAATTAGAGCTGTCTACAAATGCAATAAGCTACCTTCAGATATAGTGAGCTCCCCATTGCTGAAGGTCTTCAAAAGGAGGCTAGGGGAGCATGAACCAAAGATTTTGTACAGAAGATTCTTGGTCAGTTAGTTACAGGTTGAACTAGATGGCTTCTAGGGGAATCTTAGAACTCTAACATTTTATGGGGGGAAATGGGATATTTTAATTGGGTCTTAAAGAAGGGAAATGTAGCCTCACTTTGTGCGAGCTACATAAACATGTAATTAGGAGCCTGAAAGGCTTTCAGCCAGGGTGTCTAGGTTGTACACCAGTGGTACAAAGCCCTCCTAAAGCTCAAATGTGATTACAGCCCAGATTGAGCATGGAATTTACAGTGGCTTTTCCTCTGTGACAACTCTCAGATCCACATACCAAATCAGATGGGAAGTGGTAGGGACAGAGAATGAAAAAACAGCATAGATAATTTTGAAATAATACTGAATGAATATTCAACAAATAACATTGAAATGATTCAATGAATAACATTGAAATGATTAATGTGAATGGTGAATCCCATGAAGAAGTGGTCTCCTGTATTTGAATTCTAGGCCAATGGAAATATGCCGGATGAATCTGAATAATGGGACTACTTAATGGGATTCATTATTGGCACTAATCAAGACCTAGCTATATGGAGTATTTCCCAGGGGACTAAGTCTCATCTGCATACTAAGTCAACCACACAAAACCTCTGAATCAGAGAAGGGAGAAAATGATAGGAGGACACATGGAAGGTACCAAAGTATAACTTCATTTGCCAATCTTGAAAGTTGAGAATGGAAATGTTGGTGATAGAGGCATCCAGACAAATGTTTTCAGACCAGTAGATGGTATATATATATACTCTAGCCTACTCACCTGATTAGAACCCAGGTCCTTTCTGACTCTGAGCTGACTCTCTGTCCACTCTATCATGCTGTCTCTCTTTTATATAGTGCTTTATATAGTAAACATATAATTAGGAGTAATATCCACAAAAAAGTAATATCCACAAAGTATTATATATTTATATCCCTGAGTGTATTGAAACCCTTATCCCACTAAATTTTAGTAAATGGAAAAGGACTAGGTTGCTGTATGCAACACATAACCCAAACTACCCCATCCACAGAAATTGGTGTGGTTTTTTTAAGTGGAAAAAAATTATCCCAGTTGGCAGTCTTCCCCTCCCCTTCTATTAAAGGATAAAACATCAAGGCCCTCAAATCAAAGGAGCAAAGTGGTTTGGAAAGAGCTCACTCACAAACCATAAGAAAAAAAAGACCAGCATGGTGAATATACTAGAGATCTATCGCTTTTAAAACAACTTAACACTAAGAGTCAGGTCAACCTAAATTGGCTTAGATTCACAGGCAACTTCAATTGTTGGGAATGTGGAGTGGGGTAAAGAGTATAGGACTGGGAACCAGAAGACCTGGGTTTAACTGTGGGAACTTGGATAAATGATTTTACTTTCCTGTTCTCAGTTTGCTATTCTGAAAAATAAGGTCTGTATACTCTGTGATTTCTAACCTCCTTTTCCTCCTCTAACACTCTAGCCTCTTTATTTATCTCTTCCAGATATAACAAGCTATATTCCATGGTTCATTTCAATTCTAACATTCTTTCATTTCTTAATGAAAAAATGACAGATTCTATGTCATTGAGTCACATCCCTCTGGCCTCAGTCATTGACTTCAACATGTTTATCATTAGACTAATTGGAAAGCTTCAGTCTTTGAGTGAAACTTTCTAATGCAGTATTAGAGAATTGTCATGTTTTACAACCATGGTCTAAGAAAATGATTCAAATTTCCTTGTTGACTCATTTCTATGGGGACAATGTCATAATGAAATGAATGTTAGATTTGGGATCAGAAGCCCTACACTACAGTACCAGTTCTGCTACTTATATAACCTGTGGTATCTTAGTAAATTCACCACCTTTCTGACCCTCAGTTTCAGTATCTGTAAAATGGGCAGCTAGGTGGTACAGCGGATAGAGCATCAGACCTGGAGTCAGGAAGACCTGAATTCAAGTCTGGTCTCAGACGCTTACTAGCTGTATAACCCTGGACTAGTCACTTGACCCAGGTTTCCTAAGTTTCCTCATCTGTAAAAGGAGCTGGAAATGGAAATAGCAAACTACTCCAGTATCTTTGCCAATAAAACTCCAAATAAGATCTTAAGGAGTCAGAGATGACTCAAAAATGACAGAACAACAAAGTGGCAGCAATCATAACTTATCTAGGCTATATATCTGCTATTCAGGATGCCTGCACTTCTATTCTTGTGAAATTCAAATAGGTAATTAATTTAAAGCACTATATAAAAAAGAGACAGCATAGTATAGTGGACAGAGAGTCAGCCTCAGAGTCAGAAAGGACCTGGGTTCTAACCCTACTTCTGACCCGGAGCAAGTCACTCAACCTCTCAACGGTCTAGGTAACTAAAAATCTCTAAGTTTCAGAGAAGATGACTGAATACCTCTGATCCTTGAGACAGTTTCCTAATCAGAGCTCTCCCTAAACCAGTGAAATTCCAGTCTAGTCCCCATCCCAATGATTTCTGGTGGCATG
The DNA here is from genome assembly GCA_028658325.1 of Potorous gilbertii. Classification (NCBI taxonomy): domain Eukaryota; kingdom Metazoa; phylum Chordata; class Mammalia; order Diprotodontia; family Potoroidae; genus Potorous; species Potorous gilbertii. Next base: position 222,732,532 of record CM053772.1, read on the forward strand.
TTGCCTTGATTAAGCATATCTATGTAGGAGAATGGCCTGAGCAATGTGCAGAGCATGTGTTAAGTATACTTGGATATAAGGCTGGCTAGATAGAGTGCTACTGTTATTCAGTCATTTCAGTTGCATTTAACTTCATGACCCTATTCGGGGTTTTCTTGGCAAAGATACTGGAAGGGTTTGCCATTTCCTCCTCCAGTTCATTTTACAGATGAGGAAACTGATGCAGACAGGGTTAGGTGACCTATCCAGGGGCATACAGCTAGTAAGGCCACATTTGAACTCGGGTCAAGCCTGCTGCTCTATCCCCTGCAGCGCCACCTAGCAGCCCATAGGTAGAATGGAATAATGAAGAGCCTTGTTTGTCACTGTCAAACAAAACCCATCTAGTCCACAGCCGCCCCCAAGGCATTTGCCCAAATCTACCCTTGTATCATCTAAGCAAATTTTCTCCTTGGCAGTAAGTGTGGATCTAATAAATACCCAGAAGGGCATTCACCATCTTTTCTACTTTAGCTTCAATTCAATAAGTATTTATTAAATGCACATATCGATTCAGAGAACTCAAGGATAAAACAACAATAGCTACAGAGAGAAAGTATCCAGAAACAATCACCAATAGGAAGCAGCACAATACAGTACTGGACCTTTAGAGTCAAGATGTTGGTCTGACTCCTAATTCCACCATTGATTAGCTGTGTGACCTTGGGTGTGGAACAACCTCTCTCAGGTCCCAATTTGTTTCACCTGAAAAGTGTGGTTGAGTATCATGTAAAAACACTTTGTAAATTACAAAATGATTAAAAAAATTAAAATACTAGCTAGAATGTATGTAGCACCTTATGGTTTGAAGAAAAAAACAACCTTTACAAATATTATCACATTGTATCCTCATAACAACCCTAGAAGCTGGGTGCCACTATTCTCCTCCTTGTACAGGTAAGGAAACTGAGACAAACAGGATCAAAGTGACTTGTCCAGGGTCATGAGTTTGACAGAGGTTGGATTTGAACTCAGGTCTTCCTAACTCCAAGTCTGGTGCTCTATCCATTATACCGCCTAGCTACCTATACATAATGAAAGGGAATATTTAGTAACATTAAAAATACTTTTTGAATGTTTGACTCCTATATGTGAAGTCTGTTCATTCAACTTGTGTTGGCCAAGTCAGAGGATAATAGATATGGAGCAAAAATGACCCTCCTGATTCCTCTCATTTTACCGGTAAGAAAACTAACACCTATAGAGGCTAAGTGACTTACCAAGTCATGCAGCATTTCTAAATCTTGGTTTCTAAATTTGCAAAATAGGAATAATATTTGCACAAAACACTTTATGAATCAACATGATACAATAACTGGCTCTGGAACCAGAGGACCTGGGTTCCAATGCTACCTCTGATACAACCTGGGTGACCATGGGTGATCACTTAACCTCTGGGCCTCAATTTCCTTACCTGTAATATAAGAATTGATTGGATTCTGAGGTTCCAATTCTCTATTCCTATGACCTCTTACTTCTAGTTGTGAGGAAAGTACTTATTTTGTAAAACTTGAAACTATGGCAGTGGGAGCCATTATAATTATTTTCCACACAGCAAAGGAGTTGAAAAAGATGACAGATATCTAAGGTTTCTGAGTTCCAAATCCTATGATACTAACTAAAACAACGTACTCAGCCCAAACAGGGATGCTGTTTTCAGCCAGTGACAGTACCGTACCTCTTTCAGCACCTACCAGAAATCATTCTCCAGTCTAGGTACCCCAGCACTCCTTTCTGTATGTCACCAGAGACCTCAAAATCCACACCCTTTGTCCAATTTTCAAACTTAGGAGCTTTGGATGGATGGTCAGAATGGCAAGGAAGTATCGGGATCAGTTTCTATATCCTGATCCCTGGTTGTCTTCTGGGTGCCTTAATTTTCTGAGCCTTTGGATGACATCACTACCAGGTAGCAGATAGCAGGAGACACAGATTTATTTGCCAATAATGCCCTCCATTGCCCCATGACAAGTCACAATCAAGAAGTAGGACAGCTCCTACCTCATAGGACCATCAGAAGCATTCACTGATTTGAAATTCATGGAAAAAAGTGCTGGGAACCTGAGCATTGATTCATGTTTTCTTTCCTTTACAAGACCCATAGAATCTCATATTATGAATGGGACTTAGGGGAATATTCAGTCTAACAGCAAACTGAAAAGTGAATTTTGTCTACAACAACCTTAACCAATTTATCTCAGCCTCTACTTGAGCACATCAGTGACAAGAACGCATTGTCTTCTATGGTACCTCATTACATTGGGGATAGCTCTGTTAGATTTCTTTTCTTAAGTTGATCACATATCTACTCTTGTTAATTCACCACAATTGCCCTCTGGGACCAAGAAAAATAAATCATATTTCTGTGATATGTGACAATACTTCAAATTCTAAAAGAGAGCAATATGTTCTACCTTCTCTCACTTCAAGTCTTCTCTCCAGGCTAGACAATCCCAGTATCTTCAACCCATTTTCAGGTGTCATGTCTTTGAGTCCCCTCAGAATGACAGAGAAGGAAATGGCAAAGCACTTTGCCAAGAAAACCCCAAATGGGATCACAAAGAGTTGGACATGATTGAAATGACTGAACAAGTTGAGCTATGAACACATCCATGGTGCATGAGAGGAGACGAAAAAACAAAGAGTGATAAACGGATACAGAAATAAAGAAGAGGAAAAGGAGAGGAAGAAGTAGATTCAAAATACAGATCTGCCACATAGCTTTTAAATATGCTACTATGAATACAGTTCTGCTATATCTTTATTGTCATTCTACTGTAAGCCCAAATAGCCTTTACTCTCAAGGTTTGACACTGCCTTGTTTCATATGTGAAAGACTCACTTTCTACTAACTGCAGAAATTAACTTTATTAATGCTCTATTTCATAAAGCCACATATAGGTTCTCAGATTTGGGACTGCAAAAGACATCTAGGACCTGGAATTTTCTCTAAAATATTCCCAATAAGTGATTTTCTAGCCTCTTATCCAAGACTTCCACTGATGGGGGATTCATTACCTTTCAAGGAATCCCATTCCATTTTTGTATAGCTCTGACCGTTAGGAAGTTTTTCCATACTTTAAGTTGAAATCTAGTGAGTGTTACAACTATAGGTTTTTCCTCATTATCTAGCCACTACTACGTATCCCAAAAATGTTTATTAATTGATAAGACTCTCAGTAATGGACCAGGAATATCGGAGAGCATTAGGAGCGTAAAGATCAGGAAGTTTGGTGTCATAGCCAGAGCACATATTCCTTCTATGATATCTCTGACTAATGGTCATTGGGCTCCCTCCCTAAAGAGGACAATCATTTCTTTGTTGGACAGCTCTCTGAATTAGGAAGGTCCTTCTTAGTCCCTAAATCTGCCTTAATTTAACAGCATTGTTGGAACCCTCTTCTCTCATAACATGTCCTAGTCTTCAACATGCAGACCTTAAAGAGAGTTCTGATCAAAAACTTAAAATGTTAAGCTCTTGCTTGGAGTTTCATGATGTCATTTCTCTTTATCCCTGATTAATAAGCCACAAATCTGCCACCACATGTATGCCCCAAACCTACAGTTTTCAGATTTTCTCCAACTTTACCTCAATATTTTGAAATTTAATAGCATATTGAATTAAAGGATCTCCACTTAGATTTCTCAAATCCTGGCATAAAATACTTTTTAAAATCATATTGCCTAACAGCTGGGAAGTCCATTGCTGGGTAAACAAGACCCATATAACTATTATTATTCTTAAGGTTATGATAATAAAAGAATGAAGGAGGGCCACACACCATCCCACAATAGGTTCCCAACTGCTGCTATAATTCAAATGAGCCTGTATTTGAGTTCCTGCTATGTACGGGGCTCAGCTGTACAACGAATCCCTCAGTTATTAATGAGCCTTTTATGCACTTGAAATTTCCTTTCAAGAGAGATCAAAAGTGAAGTTTCTTATTAAATTTTCTTGAGTAAATATTGTGATATGATTACTAAGCATTCTTCTTAGACTTAATTAAGAGAGGCATTGGGTCCAAGACTAGGTGTGTGCGGGGGGAACCAGGTGAGACCAAATCTGAAATATTACGTTGTTCTAGGCATCTCATGTTAAGAAGGAAATTCATAAGTGATGAGATCATCCAGACAAAGGCAACCAGGACTTTAAAGAAATTCAAGTTTATGTCATAATCAATGTTCATCTGAAGGACCTGTGGAACTCAGCCTGGAAAAAAGAAGGAAAACGACATGACAGCAGTCTTCAAGTACTAACGGGCTGTCATGGATCTGACCCATGAGGACAGATCTAAGAGGTAGAAAGCAAAGCTAGGCTGGAGGCAAAGAAACACTTTATAACAATTAATGCTATTCAAGAATGAAATCAGCTGCCTCAAGTGGTAGTGAATTCCCCATTATGGAAGATACTTAGGTAAAGACTAGACAACAACTCACCAGGTCGAGAGGATGTTAGGCTTACCTTGGGCTACACCTTACAACTCAGCATTCTATTATTCTGTGTTTCTGCTCTTTCTTGAGTTCCAGGGTTAAAAGAAAATCATATGCACATGTGTGTGCCCCATCACAGGGTCTTTTTTATTTATCTGGTCCTCATACAGTCATTCAGAAGAACTAGATCAAATACATCCTTATCATGGCAATGACTTTCTCTAACCTGCCAATGAGCTATCCTTAAAAATCTTCCCATATGCAAACATTTGACACTGTGGAGCTACAAAAGTCTCTTGGAAACAGACTATCTAATCCAACCCTCCCATTTTACAGCTGGGGAAACTGAGGCTGAGGGGAACAGATAAGTGACTCATATAGGCAGTGAAATAGTGGCAGAGTCTATAAAAGACCCAGATTGTGGCGTGATTTGCATAATGTTACACTCTTCTCTAGTACCATCAGGGCTGTTTTACTTGGAGAGGGGGCATATACTTGGTTGTACAAAGACCAATTAAAACTATTTGAGAAAGATTTCTTCCTACAGACATGGACTGTGGCATTTAGCATTCAAAACTGTTTTTGCTGGCTAGCTCAAAAATCTTTCTTCTCCGTAATTAATAATGGAGGATGATTTTAGAATCCAAATGACTCAGTCAATTCAATTCAATTTTATTCAATGCCTACTCTGTGCCAGGCACTGTGCTAAACACTGGGGATACAAAAAGAGGCAAAAGATATTCCCTGCCCTCAATGAGCTTAGAATTTAATGGGGGAGACAATAAATAATCAAATATGGGCAAAGCAAGGTCTATCTCAATCTCTATTGATGTCTACCATGGTAGTTTTATTAGGAAAAAAATAATTTTAGAAACTTTTTCAAGTTTCCAAACTTGAAACATCTCCACTAAGGTCCTCCTCCTATGCCTTATGGTGCTATGAAGATGACCCTGGATTCTTAGGGGCCATCTCTGCCAGGTCCCCCCAAGGCAGTAAAATTTCAAGGAGGACCCTGGCAATGGCTTTAGGGCCATCCTAACTAAATTCAGAGAGGCTCAGTAGCGGAAATTTGCTAGCAGATGAGGACTCACAGTCGGGGAGGAGGGAAGAGGGTGGTGTGACAGCTACTCCATTAGTACTGAGGTTTGCACACATCAAAGTACCCACTGATGAGACCACAGATATTTAAAATTAATTTAAAATTTGAGAAAAATATGTCCTGATCAAGTAGTAGCATCACTATAGTAAAATACCAGTTACTCCTTTTCTTCACAAGTTTTCTTCCCAAAAGTCAAATCTCAGTTAAAACATTTTTTTTCTGTAGCTGTATGACAACCCAGGCAAATCACTATCTCTCTGAATCTCAATTTCCTCATTGCTTTTATGGAAAATAAGGCTAGTTACAACCCTTATCATTAGGGTTATTGTGAAAAGCAAATGAGATGTGGGATGTAAAGATATTTGCACAACAAAAAATGTGTTGGTTTTTTTTACATTGTAAACCATTTGCACACAAATAATTTGCGATTGTTCATATCACTAAAATTATAGTTGAAGGACAAGGTACTATTTGCTGCATATTCTTAAGTTATCTTTTCCCAAACCACAGAACTTAAAGATCATAAGAGTATGACTCTTATTAACTAGATAAGGAAACTGAGACCCAGAGAAGTAAAATTATTTCCCTTAGTTTACTGTGGTTAGGAAGAAGCACAGGTGGGATTGAAACCTTTGGCCTCTGACCCTCAAGGCAATGCTCTTTCCATTATATCTTCCTATACTTCCAAATAGGGAAGGAGGGAGAAGAGAGAGAATAAAGTTATTTATTAAGCACCTACATATCTACTATGTGCCAGACATTATGCCATTTTTTAAAACAAATGTTATCTTATTTGATAGTTACAACAACTCTGAGAGGGAGGTACTGTTGTTATCTCCATTTTACAGATGAGAAAGTGGAGGCAGATGGAGGTTAAATGACTTATCCAGGGTCACATAGCTAGTAAGTATCTGAGGCTAGATTTAAAGGTCTTCCTGATTTCAAGCCCAGTGCGTTATCCACTATGAGTCCTAGCCACCCCTAAGTGCTCACATAGCTTTGTACTTATGGATTTATGTTTGAAGATATGACCAGTCATAAAGATAACTGTTCCTCTAAACTGTTCCTTAAGGGCAGGGAAGCTCACAAATGAATATGCCTCTGAACAAGATACCATAATACTTCTGAGTAATATGAATGAATTAGTCAATTTAGTCTTTCAAAAAACATTTTCGTAGTTTAGAATCTAGCAGAGGAGACAAGAGGTGGACACAAATAATTTCAATACAGGATGACTCAAGAGAATGACGGTCAGAACATAGCTTTGCCCACTGCCCCAGTGAGTCCAGAGCAGAGTGGCCGCCCTCATGTCAGCTGCTACAGCTGCCCTGCTACAGAAAGCAGCCATGAATGTTTCCAGAAAAAAAAAATGATCAAAGAGTAGTAGGAACCAGTTGTTAACAAGACAACTGCCATTTCAAAAGGCACTAATATTAAACTGAAGCCCACGGATCCAAGGGAAATCAAATAATGTATGTGATCAACATTACCCAAAGCATGTACTAAACTGACTTCCATGTTCCAGGTTCTCTCTCAGTTTTCCTAACTCTCCTCCTTTTCCTTCCTCAACCAGTTGCTTTCATTCCCCTTTTTCTAAGCAAACAAGTCTGTTCTATTGGGCAGTGACTAAGGAACACCGTTCAAGGGAGAATGCTGCTAACAGTATTATAATAGGGAGAGATTCTCTCAGTAGAGAACAGAGGTGAACGAGAGTGCAAGAGATGACTTGAATACTTCTTAAGAGAGTTCTTGGAGGGGAATAAATAAGTATTTATATACCGCCTACTATATGCCAGGCACTGGGCTAAGCACTTTACAAATATGATGTCATCTGATCCTCATAACAACCCTGAGATGGAGGTGCTATTATTCCTAGGAAGTTTTGCAGTTAAGAAAATTGAGGCTGACAAAGGTTAAATGACTTGATTAGTGTCACATAGCTAATAAGTGTCTGAGGCAGGATTTGAACTCTAGACCCAGTACTCTAGCCACTGAACCATCTAGTTGCTTCATTTAAGTCTAGGACCCTTTTTAAATGGACATGTTTAACAGTGAGCTTCTAGGCAGCTAGATTGTGCAGGGGCTGGAGATCAGGGTCTGAAATCAGAAAGACCTGAGTTCAAATGCAGCCTTAAATAATTAGCTGTTGTATGACCCTGGACAAATCACTTAATCGCTCTCTGCCTCAGTTTCCTCCACTGTAAAATGGAGATAGTAACAGTACCTCCTTCCCAGCATTGTTGTAGGGATCAAATGAGATAACATTTATAAAGTGTTTAGCATAGTGCCTGGCACAGAGTAGGTACTTAGTAAATATATTCTCCTCTGAGAGCCAATCCTAGCTCTGTAACCCAGCAGGTTTTTAATAAATTTCTGTTGGTTCTAATTAGTGCCTCTGATTTTCACTATTTTATTGGCTACTTTCTTTAGCTTTTCCAATCTGGACTATGCCGCAATTACATAAATCAGCAAAAACTTAACTGAATCAAAAGACATGATTGACTCACAAAGCTTTAGGTTACTCTTCCTAAGTCATTTCCGATAAAGATCATAAACACATCTATGCATTCACCATTTTTTTCAGTTGGTTCCATGTATTGATTTGTTATTTTTTCAACTGTTCACTTCCCTGCAGGGACTTTATGACTGGACATAAAACCAATATTTCTCTACATTAAGAGTGGAGAAAATGTCAGCCTCAGCCAGGAAGTCCATGACAGGATAAACAAGGCAAACACAACCTTTCATTACTCAAATAATCATAGGATTTAGAGCTAACAGAGAACTACTATCTATCCAGTCCAAACCCCCTCATTTGTGACCAAGGTCACAGATGAGTAAGGGACAAGACCAAGATTCGAAGTCCGGTCCTCTGCTTCCAAAGCCAAGGCTCCTTTCTGTATAACATGAGTCTCACAGCTGGTATCACTCCCTCATTTTTTACCCCATTTCTTGTTTGTTAGGGTTCTTGGGAGAGCCAGATGGTAGGAAGATCTCCAGAGACTGGGGAACTCACTCTCCTCAAGGAGCCCGTGGAAAAGCTCTTTCCAATAGATTCGAAGTCCAAATCTGCCTCCCAGTTAACTCCCATCTGAACTGTCGCAAAACCCAGATCATTTCAATGTTTTCCCAGCCTGCCCTACCCTACTTAGATATATTTAGTCCCAGTTTGAATATACCAGCTTCTGGGCATGCTTACCCAAACAACTAGCTTCTTGTCTGAATATATTCATTCATATATTCAGTGGCCTGGTTGAAGTTGCCCAAGTCCCGGAGACTGCAGGGAGCTTCCTGGTCCTTTCCTAGGATATTGCCTGGGGTTAATGATTGGGCCATAGGGTTACCCATTCATTATCTCCTTAATTGACAGTAGTTACAGGTTTTGCTTATCTTCTTAAATAGAGGGTGTCCCAAAATCTTACGGCAGTTTTTAGCTTTAATAGCTATACTTAAAAAAAACTACCCCAAGACTGTTGGGACACCCTATAGTGTTTCTTTTATTAAGAAAGTTTTAAAGTTTACACTTCTTAATTTAAACCAAGGGGAGTTAGATCATTGATGACCCCTGCCTCCCCATCCCTGACTCATGCACTTCAGGAAAAATAAAAATTCTCTGATACACACATTGGTGCAGACAACTCTGGATGAGGGAACTCCCTCTACCAAAGCAGATTTGCAACTCTCTTGCAACTGATAGTGTCAATTGCTTGGTGAAATGAGAGGTTAGGTGACCTGCCCAAGGCCACACAGCCAGTTGGTGATCAGAGGCAAAATGTGAATCCAGATCTTCTGATTCTGAGGCTGGTTCAGTATTCACTATCCAAACCTCCACAGAGCTAATGTGATAACCCCACAAAACTAAAAGAACATTGCTCTGCTCTGATATATTATCCTCAAAGAATTTTTATCAGAGTCAATCCATGAATGAAAAATCAATAAACATTTATTAAGTATTTCCTATATGCCAGGCACTGTGAAAAGCACTATAGATACCAAAGTGGGGGTCAAAGGAGGAGCTTACAATCTAATGGGAGAGACAATTCAAATAAATACACACTAATACATTCTATATAGGTAAAGAAGAAATGATTAACAGAAGGATGGCATATAGGATTCTGGGAAAAAAAATCTTAGAAAGTCAGCTAACTCAGTCCCCTCATTTTACATATTAAGAAATTGAGGCCCAGAAAAGTCACCCAAATAACTGTTCAAAGGCAGAGCTGGAACTCGAACCTAGATCCTCTGTCGCCCAGCTCAACCATCTACTTGAAGCATTACTCAATATCTTACAAGTCATGATAACTTAGGGACAGCTGGGTGGCACTAGGACTGGACTCAGGAAGACTTGAGTTCAAATCCATCCTCAGACACTAGCTGTCTGACCCAGGCTAGTCACTTAACCCTCTTTGCCTCAGTTTCCTCATTTGTAAAATGAACTGGAGAAGGAAACATCATGCCCCTCCAGTATCTTTGCCAAGAAAACTCCAAATGGATTCAGAGTCAGACACAACTGAAAACAACTGAACAACAAGAAATAATAACTGACATTTAGAAAGCTTTACATGATTAAAAAACACCTGGCAAATATCATCTTAGTAACTCCTCAAGCCTGTGATGGAGACGTGGCAAGTATTATCTCCTTTTTAATAGAAGAGGAGAGTAAGACTCAAAGAGAATCAGGCTACATAATCTCTAAGGTCACTTCTAATTTTATAGCCCATGAGCCATGGTCACATAGTTGAATAGTATCAGAACCAGGACTTGAACCCAAGCCTTCTGAGTCCAAATAGGACAAATCACCAGGTTTTGAAACCCTGAGGAGAGATCATAGAACCCAGCTTTTCCATACCTGGTGCAATTTCCAGTATCAGACTGCCTCTTGAAAAAATTTTATAAAAGCAAAGTTCCTCTCATCTGACCTAAGCCCACTGAGCAAGCAACAACAGTACCTGTTTCCTCTGGCATTACAGAGTGAGCTGTGACCTAGTCAGACAAAGCCTCCACAAGCCCAGTTCCTATTCAGAACAGACCACGGACCTTGTAGAGAAAGAGAGTTGAAAGACAGGCAGCCAGCGAGAGAGCCAACAGCCAGGTTCTGCCTGCCACTGGAGCTCGCTGGGACAGAAATGCAGGAAGGGTCATATGATGCGGGTGTCTCTCATGTACAAACAGGGTGATAGCCAAGTTCTTCCTGACTCACCAAAATAGAACTCCCCATTAAGCTCCAAAAATTTATACATCCTTCCGGGGCAGGGGGCAGGGCACTTTGAACTGACAGTTAAATGTAAGTGACATGTACAAAATATAATCAGATAGCTCATCCTCAAAGGGTCCTGGAGAAGGGAAACCACCAGAAATTATCAAGCAATGTGTGTACAGTGTTCCATTTTAACTCATGGTCACAGCAGTGAGGTCTAGAGGAAAGAGACCTTTCTTGACTGGTTGGGGATACTTCTGATCTGGCTCTGGTTCTGCCTCTAGCTTTGTGAACCTCATTTTTCTTTGTCTATTAAATGAGACAAGTGGACTAAATGCTTTCCAAAGTTTCTTTTGGTTCTAATCATCTATGTTCAAAGTCTTGTCGCATTCCAAGATTCTGTGTTCTAGGTTAGTGGTGTCAAAATCAAATAGAAACAGGCCACAGGAGGTACATAACGATTCCTGTAGTTGCATATTGACTTGGAAAACCGCATGTTGATATTGTCTATGCTGTTGTTAAGTCATTTTCACTAGTGTCTAACTTTGCATGATCTCATTGCCATTTTCTTCTCCAGCTCATCTTACAGATGAGGAAACTGAGGCAAACAGGGTTAAGTAACTTGCCCAGAGTCTCACAGCTAGTAAGTGTCTGAGGCTGGATTTGAATTCAGAAAGATCAGTCTTCTGACTCCAGGTGTGACACTGTGCCACTGAGCTATCACAACTCCCTTCTAACTATCATAGACATTCTGAGCCAGAAGGCCGGGTCAAACCTCATGCTGCCCTAATACTACCTATGTTCTATTGTATTTTATTTACTTTTGAACTATTTTCCAATTACATTTTAACCTGGTTCAGGCAGCACCCAGAAGTATTTCAGGCTGCGTTTGGCACCTTCCACTACTAACATTGGCTCTATGATTCTGTGACTAATTTTTCCCTATTTCTGCACATGACACCACCACTATCCCAGTAACTCAGGATCAAATATTGGAGTCATTATTAAATCCCTTCCTCTCCCTTATTCCTATGTATCCAAACATCTGCCAAGTCTTATTATTCCTCCTTTGAACACACTTCTTGTAATTACCAATCGATAAGTATTTATTAAGGGTTTACTATTTAATTAGGCACTGTGCTGGGTACCTTGCTTTATTACATTTCACTCTATTGAACTTCACAGATATTACACTGGGTTTTTGCTGCTGTTGTTTTTGTTATTGTTTGCAAATTGAAGGTTTGTGGCAACCCTGCATTGACCAGGTCTATCAGCATCATTTTTCCAAGAGCATGTGCTCACATTTCTCTATGTCACATTTTGGTAATTCTCACAATATTTCAAACCTCTTCACTGTCATTATATCTGTTATGGGGATCTGCGATCAGAGAGCTTTGATGTTACTATTGTAATTGTTTTGGGGCACCATGAATCTGCCCATGTAAGATGGTGAACTTAATCAATAAATATTGCATGTTCTGACTGCTCCACTGACCTGCTATTCCCCATCTCTCTCCCTCTCATTGGGCCTCCCTATTCCTTGAGACACAACAATATTGGAATCAGGTCAATAACCCTACAATGGCCTCTAAGTGTTCAAATAAAAGGAAGAGTCAATCAATGTGGCAAATTTCAGTTTTTCATTCCTTTAAGAAATTGTCACAGCCACTCCAGCCCTCAGCAAAAACCCCCAATCAGTCAGCAGCCATCAACAACAAGGCAAGATCCACCATCAGCAAAAAAGATACAACTTGCTGAAGGCTCACGTAATGGCTAGCAATTTTTAACAATAAAATATTTTTAATTAAGGTATATACATTCCTTTTAGACATTATACAATTGCAAACTTAATAGACTATAGTATAGTATAAACTTAACTTCTAATGGAAACCAACTAATTCATGCAACTCACTTTAATTTGATATCTGCTTTATTTCAGTGATCTGGAACCAAACCCACAATATTTCTGAAGTGTGCCTCTTTTGAATAGGCAAAGACAAAATATGATAGCTCTGCCCAAAAGGGGTTTACTTAATAACCTCTGTAATGAACCTTGTTCAACCCCTAATCTCTTCTTGTGTAGGCTAATAGGATGCCTCCTAATTCATTTTTCGGAGTCTAGTCTGTTCTTTCCTCATTACATCCTCCACACCGTGGCCCATATAATATTCCTAACACACTGTGATTGAGTCAATATCACCCCCGGTACTCATAAACATTTGGTAGCCTTTCAGTGCCTGCTGGATAAGCTAACTCTAGCCTTCAAAGTTCCCCACATGCTGCTTTCAATATGCCTCTTCTCCTACTATATATATACTTCCTATATACTATATATATATATATATATATATATATATATATATATACACTTCGATGTACTCTACACTCTGGTCAAACAGGATGACATTAGACCCTTTCCACACATGGCATATGACATTCCCTCATGCCTGCAATGGAAAGCCCCTCTCCCCTATCTGTTGAAGTACTCTCCTTCTTCAATATCAAATTCTATTGTCATCCTTTCCCATGAAGTTTTCCCTCAAATCTTTGCCTGCCCTCCAGCCTAAGGCAGCTTGGGGAAAGCATCCCCTCTCCAAATTTTTCATAACACTTTGTCTCAACTCTTTCTTTGTACACTTAATTTGCTCTTTTTTGTATGGCATGACAGCTATTTATGGACATGTCTCTTGCTATTAGATTATCCATTCTTTAAGAATAAGATCTCTGTTATATCTGTTTACTGCATTTTCCCTACCAAGTATAGGGCCTTGGACAGACCAACAGCTTAACAAATTTTTTCTAATTGAATTAAATTGAATTTTTTATAACATATTTCCAATAATAACCACACCAGGATGCCCAGCAGAGTTGACCTGACCAACAAAATCAGCACGAATGCACCTTAATTCATAATTTGCAAAAGTTAGACAGGACTTTTGAATAGAGAGTTTGAGAGTTGAAAGCACCTTTGAACACAGGATCTTAGAGCTGAAAGTGTCTAAAACACAGTACATGATTTCAAAGCTGGAATTCCCTTCATTATCAGAGGCAGCCAAGTGACATAGAAGGTGGAATGAGGAAGACTTGAATTCAAATTATGTTTCCGATACTTATCAGTTGTGTAATTGTGAATAAGACACTTTAACTGTCCTCATTCTCAGCTCCTTCATCTCTCAAATGATGGCATTGGATTTGATGACCTTGACATTAAATTCCCTTCTATTTCTAAAGCTACGTACGATCCTATACTGCAAATAACAAAATTGAGCCTTGTAGAGGTGAAGGGGCCTGTTCAAGAACTCTGACTCTTGAGCCAGCTCCAGAGCCCAGAACTAGGGCTCTTTACACCTAGTCTCATGATACCTTCTTTTACTTAAAAAAAAAGTTTCCTGACTAGTACAGACAGCTCATACTGAATATGTAGGAAAAGCTTCCAAGGAGCTTAATTCAGCATTTTTCTATAGAGGTGATCATTTATATTCACTCTGAGTGTCTACACTGTAAACTAATGTTGCCCAAGTTATGGAAATTGCAAAAAATGTTCCGCCATCTACCTCCAAACGACTTTTTTAGGCTTTTAAAAAAATTGTCGATCCCCTCTTCTCATATTATTCTCTTTCAAGCATTACACATCTCGACTAGACTATTTATTGTTTCTTAAGGTCATTCCACTCTTTCCTCTCACCACACCTTTACTCAAGTCATACCCTCCACCTGAAATGAACTACATCACCACTTTCCCTTCTCTGATCTCACCATTTTTATGTTGTTACCACACTTTAAGGGCCAGATAAGGGGCCCTCTTATCTTTTCCTAACTCACTACACTCAGAATGAAAAATGTACACAAAATGTAGAGACAGAAGATGAATATTCCCACCTGTAAAGTGGAGATAATGATGTATACTATGTATCTCATACTATGGTTGTCACAAGGAAAGCACTTTGTAAATTATAGAGCTATCTACAAAGGAAAAGTAACTAAAATTTACTAAATCCTCTAAGGTTTACTGAACTCCTTCTACACAATAACCCTGTGAGGTAGGCAAGTAGGTGGGTAGTGAGAATATAATTGTTTCTATATGGCAGATGAGGAAAATACAGGTCAAAGAATAGAAATAACTTATCCAGGGTCATGCCATGTATGTATCAGGAGTGGTTTTCAAATTCATGTTTTCTGATTCAAATCTTCCACTCCTTCCACTTATATTACTTACTGCCCTTTGGACTGCCAAGCATAAGCATGATCCTATGGAGCAAGGCAGCCATTTTTTTCTGCCCTCTTCTCTTTCTCCCAGCTGTTCACAGATTCTGAGACCTCTGGGAGTTAAGCACAGTTGAAAATGTATTTAGACCCTTCAGCCATGTAAACGTTGACTACAGATACAGCAAGAGACTATATATAGGTGAATTTGTGGGAATGATTTTATTTAATGGTGCATGTAATCTGTGCTGATATGGCCACCAGATAACTGACAATATGGATCTTATGGGGATGGAGAGTCTTTCATTCAGCAGGGTGCCAATGCACTGGAAAGTACTTGTCATATTTCACACAGCACTGGCTTAAATATCAAGTTGACTGTACCCAGCAAGAAGTGCCTTGTAGCATCAGATCAGCAGAAGAAATTTGGGGGCAGGTGCTATGGAGCAAATGTGACATTCTTCTCCTCTCTCCACCACACACACACACACACACACACACATACACACACACACATACACACACAATTTTATTATGTATGCTAGTATGAAACCATGACCTCATTTTGCTATGAAATAGGATAAACAATAATTGTCCAAATTCTCATATGAAACTCAGAGGAATTTGCTTTCTATTACTGGCTTATGAGATATTTAATTGGTTACAGTGATGTATTCAGGAAATACAATCACATCCCTTTGCCATCTATGAATGTGGATGAATTGATCTATGAGAGTCCTGTCTTATTGACTTTATAACATTAAAGAATTGTCTGGTAACATTTAAAGAGCATCATAGTTAATAATCTGACTTACTTGCTTCCTCAACACATATAAAAAATAACAGATAAGATATTATTTCTCTGATTAAGACTGTCCAGCATAAATAGACATCAATAGAGCTATAACTAGAGGCTTTACTGCAACCAGAAGAACTGGACTTGAGTCCCAGTTCTACCATGTTGGGCAACAATTCAATTAAATAAACATTTACTAACAGCTACAAAAGTTAAAGGCACTGGTGATACAAAGACTGCCCCATTCAAAGAGCTTTCATTCTAATGGGGATACAACATGTACACAGAGGAACAAGTTAAACTATACTATAACAGCAAAGATCTTGGTTTTCTCAGTGTGGAAATCCCATTCATCAATGCCAACTGAATTGTTTTTAGGCCTAGGCAGATGGGGATACTCTCTTTATGAGGTCCATCATTGAAGAAACTCATCACCTGATGGCTAATCTTTTGGGGATGAGACTTATTACTCTTAACTAGGCTGGTTTTCAGGTGACCAGGACAGTCCACTGTAACTGAAAAGCTTTGCAACTTAGTAGGACCCATTGGGACTTGTGCTCTGCTGGCAGAGTCTTTTACACCCTGGGATCAAGTTGTGTATGCCAAGATATGTCATCCAAGAGTTCTTAAGCAGAGGGACAACAGAAATATCTCACATTTACATAGTGCTTTACAGTTTGCAAGTCACTTACCTGGTGACTCTGAGAATAGCTAATACAATTAATATCCTCATTTTACAGACAGAAAACTGAGGCCCAGAGAGATACAATGACTTGCTCAAGGTCTCTCTCCTCTCCTCTCTCTCTCTCTATGTAAATGTGTGTATAAGTATGTATGTTTGCATGTGAATATACATATATTTGATGTATATGTATATATGTCACATACGTATATACACACATATATAAACCAGACTTTGATCCAAGTCTCACAATGCTTGTCACTCTAGCATCCTCACTTTCCTTATTTTAGCATGCGGAAACAGGCACAAATACATTGTTTGGAATTAAGACTCAGATAAAGCCTTTCCTCATCGATCCTCCCCCACTTAATTTGTTGATACTTAAATGACCAAGTGTAAAATATTTTGCAACCTTTAAAGATTTACAGGAATGTGATTTATTTTCCTTAGTACTTAGCAATAATCATCATTATATTCCTGGGTTTCCATTTATTTCCCCTTAAAATAACTAAATGGACAAGTACATCAGGAACCCAGAGGGTATCTAGTCCAACTCTATGCAACCTACCTACCTCCCAGGAATTTCATATGGAAAGTGTCCTGTAAATCAATCACAAAGCATTTTGCAAATGTCAGTTACCATTCCATCGACAAGAGGAATACCCTCTACAGCATTCCCCTGCTTTGGGGAATTAAGCTTTCATTTGAATGCTTTCAGTAAAGAGCAGCTCACTACTTTATATTGCAGTCTATTCTACTTCTAGACAACTCTTTCATAAAATAGTCAACTTGGAGCTGGAAAGAACCTTGAAGAAAATCTAGTCAAGCCAGTAGCAGAACACAAATATTCTTTATGATCTCCTCAACATTTAGCCATCCAGCCTTTGCTAAAAGAACTCCCAGTACAGGGTAATTTGTGAAATTTCAAAGTAGCTAATTACATGCCAGATTTGTTTCAATGGTTAGAATGACTTTCTTTACAGAAACCAAAATATTCCTTCCTGAAACTTCCACCCTTTGTTCCACCTTCTGGGAACAAGTAGAACTTGTCTAACATTTCTTTCATATGACAGTCCTTAAATACTATAAGGTAGTTATCCAATCCTCCCTCCATAAGTCTCGTATTCTCCAGGGTAAATATCCAAAGAACTCATACCCCTTACCATGTTCTTTGTCTTCCACTAGATATACCCAGATTGTCAAAGTCCACAAAATGTGCTGCCCTGAATGGAGCTGAACATATTGTGATATCCAATCAAGGTAGAGTGTTCAGCTCCATCATTCTGAATGGATACTATGATTTTATTAATTCGCTTAAGATCTGATTAGTTTTTTCTTGGCTTCCATGAGTGTCTCCTAATGACCTTATGAGTTCATTAAAATGCCCAGAACTTTTTTGTATGAACTGTTGCCCAAACACACCCTTCAACATCATTTTCATGTCAACCTAATTGTAGAACTGGACTTGACTCCTATAGCCTTTCTTGTCTATATCACTCATTTGGCACTTAACCATATGAACTCTTATTTTGATAACTACCTTTTTATCCATTTATTTTTACCATCTAAAATAAAATTTAAAATAATTGAAAGGTGAGATCATGTCACTTAATTCTTAATTTCTCCCACAGCTCCAAACATTGTACCTTATACCTTATACTCATTACATATGTTTTTTATTAATCAGTTGAATTGAGGGATAATTAAAAATATTGAACCTACCCATGATTACTGAAAAATTTTGTCCACAGGGAAAATTTTTAAATGTCTCTAACTTCTAGAAATCAGGAGTTGATCAGAGTCATCTTGAATTCTTCCTTCCTCTTCTCTATCCACAGATAATCAGTTGCCAAGCCTTCTGCATTTCCCCTTCGCTATATCTCTCCAATCCATCTTCTCTCCATTCACAAAACCACCACCATAATCCAGTCTTTCACTATATCCTACCCTGATATAGCAATAATATTCTAATTAGATTCCTAAGTTCTACTTTCTCCCCTCTCCCTTCTCTCATGGGGTTACCAAAAATCACTTTTCTAAAATACAAATCTAGTAGCATGCTATTTTTCACTTTCTTTCTTTCATTCCTTTTTTCATTTATTTGAATCTTCTAGTACAAAATGACTAATATGGAAATGTTTTACATGATTGCATATGTATCAACTATATCTCATTGCTCATCATCTCAGGGAGAATGAAGGGAAAAGAGAGAGGAAGGGAGGGATAGAATTTGGAACTCAAAACTTTAAAAAAATTAAGTTTTAAAAAATTGTTTTAACATGTAATTGGAGGAAAATTATGTATATATGTGTGTATGTATGTGTGTGTGTGTGTGTGTATTACAAATCTATTCATATTGTTCTCTTACTCAACATCCAGGGGCTTCCTATTGTTTCTATGATAAAGTACAACTTCCTTAGCCTGGCATTTAAAGTCCTTCATAATTTGACTTCAGTTATCTTTGAGATTTATTGTACTCCTTCATGCACTCCATATTCCAGTTACGTTGGCCTCCCTGCTCTTCCCCTAATTTGGCACTCTACCTTTTGTCTTTTTATCTGCTATCCCATATATATGGATAATGCTCTTTCTTCTTCTCTTAAAATTCAGAGCTTCCTTCAAAGCTCTGTTCATTAACCACCTCCTCTGGGAAGCCTGATCCCTCTAAGTGTTCTCTCATCTTCAAGCTATCATACATATATTTTTTCCATGTATGTGTTGTAGTTGTTTAGTCTGTATTCCCAGCTCTTAACACAATGTTGACAACCTAGTAGGCACTTAATAAATATTTGCTTGGATCTTTTGCTGTAGAACATGCTCAGTCATATCTGTCTCTCTGTTGACCCCATTTGGGTTTTCTTGAGAAAGATTCTGGAGTAGTTTGCCATTTTCTTCTCTAATTCATTTTATGGATGAGGAAATGAGGCAAACAGGGTTAAGTGACTTGCCCAGGATCACAAAGCCAGTGAACCAGATTTGAATGCAGGTCCTCTTAAGTCCAGGGTAAGAGCTCTATTTCCTGCACCACCTAGCTCTGCACTGCTTGGATCTTACCAGTCCCTTAACATACTTATTTCTTCTTCCATGCATTTGGTCATGATATTATTCCAGCCAACAATGAGCTTCTCACTTCTTTTTTGATTACTTAAACTCCACCCATCATGAGACCTTCTTTCTGCATAGACCCAGTGCAAATTGGCACCTTCCCTGCAATTCATAGGGAATTTTCTGGAGCATTGAGTGGTTAAGGAGATGCATCAGGGGTGTTTTCCATTTACCAAAGTGCAAGGAAATTGCCCATTTCTTTGTGTCTCACAAGACGCCAGTGTCCCTTAGTGCATTGCTACATGTCATTTTAGGTTCTGGCAAAAGCCTGATTCTGGAATGTGCTATGTGGGATGTGTGCCTCCATGTGTCTTTTCACATTGCCACAAGAGCTCTGAGTCTATGCACTGAACAGAGGGTCTAAATAACAAAATAAAATTGGGGGAGGTAAGGGGTGAGTTGTATTATGACAATCTATAATCTCTGATGGTGGCTTTTATTGCCATGCTATGTTTCTCCCAAGCAAAAGTACTAGTTCTATAAGCAAACAGCTTTGGTCAATGTTTCCACTAAAGAAAAATAAACAAAACTTCTTGTTTTGAACCTTCCTAAGAAAGAAAGAATATCATTGCTTAGGTTTGATTTTTGTAGTACATTGCTTTGAATACAAGACATCCAATAACAAACATACAAGAAATTAATTTCTTGGACTTGACCCAAGGTAAGGGAGCTCTACTACTCTTCCTCCATATTGTCAGACCTATGACTTTAAGCATGTCTTCTGTATTACTAGATTTCTGTCCCTGCCATTCCATATTCCACTCTCCTGGTCTTTTGGGTCCATCTTCTGATACTGTAGGAGACAACAGATGGAGTCAGATACTTGGAAATGTCTTGAAATTAAATGAAAATATGGAATTTCTCTGGTTAAAGACAATATGATCATTGATAATGAGCCTAGATAAATTTTCCTGATACCTCAGATGAGTGTACCAATCCTTTTTACTTCCTGTCCTAAACTTCTGCACAGATACATGTATATAGATAGATATATACATACATATACACACGTATATGTATGTGTGTATACATATTTTATATATATATATGTATATGAAACTTTAAAAGCCATTTTGTACAACCACTTCATTTTACTGATAAGGAAACTACAGTCCATTAAGGTTAAGTGACTTCTCAAAAGTCACATAGTTAGTGAGTGACAGAGCCAGGATATGAAATCAGGTCCTTTTATTACAAAAGCGAATTTTCTTCAATAATACCACTCAGCCTCTATTTCTAGGAAGAGAGATTCCATCCATTTCTGCATCCAAATTCCACAGACTAGAGAGGGGAGAAGTGGAACAGAAGCTCCTGAAAACCACTAGAAAGGTGGTCTATTAGTAAGTCATGCCCCATGAGGTTGGGGATGCCTGTCAAAACAATCATGATGTAACTTTCATGCAGTACAACGAAAAAATAGATTTGGAATCAGGAAACCTGGGTTTATGTGCTTGCAGTTACACAGGGAGTTAATGGCAGAAGTAGGGCTTCCACCCAAGTCAAAAGACTTGGGTTCAGGCTTTACTCTACCACTACCATTATCAATCAGTTTCAGGAAAATCTTTTAAATTTTCTGAGCTCCATTCTTCTCATCTGTAAAATGAAGAAGATGACTAGATGATTTCTGAGGTCTCTGTCAATGCTAAATGTATTCTCTTTTATCCTAGAATTCAATGAAGAATTAATCCAAGAATACAAACCCCTACAATCATCTAAAAGGGACTTCAAAGGTTATCTGGTCCAGAGGCATCAGATGTAGCCAGCTTTATGAGACCCAACAACATTCCTAGATGCTGCCTGAACCAGATTGAAATGTAGTTTCTATCTGATTTCAATGTCTTGATGTATTAATAAAAAAGAAATTTATAAACATGTGTGGTTTTCTAAGTCAATATAGGGTCTTCAGGGATCCTTATGTATGATTTGAGTGGCCTCCATTTCTAATTGATTGATCTAATCCAATCAGGACCCAGAGTACGAATTCCCTTTCACAGCATCACTGGCAAGCAATCAGACAGCTTTCAAAGACAGGGGAACCCTTTGCCTCCATAGACTACTCAAATTTAAGAAACTAGTAAGGAGATTTTCCTTTTATTAAGCTAAAACCTGTTTTCTTATATCATATCATACTTCACTTCCACAAATTTTGGTAACTCCCTCAGAAGACAAACTTCCTAACTATTCTTCCCACAATATAACTAAATGCACTGTTAAATTCATCATCAAAACAACATGACTGTAAATCATCTCTCACTTCCATTGGTCATCAACAGTCTGTCTTAGAGCAAGCAGTTCAACTGGAAGAAAACATCTTGCCCTCAAGACTTTACATTATAATATTAATTGCTAATGTATTGCTAGCTCTTTAACATTTACATAGCACTGGTTCAAAGGTGCTTTACAAATACTTGCCCAGGGTTGCACAGCTAGTAAATATGTAAGGTAGAATTTGAAGTTAGGACTTGTAATGAAGGCAGATAACATGTACATAAATAATAGATGATTCATATAGACTAGAAACAATTTTACCTTAGAAAGACAAAGTACTAACAGATACAGCCTCGTTCACTTATTATTGCTAAAAGAAATTCCCAATCAGTTCTTGATCCATTGAGTGAAACTCATTTCATAGATCATGTAACCAACACCCCAAAGAGGAGAAGTCACTCTTCCCAGATCAAACAGCTAATCAGAAGGAGAGAAAAGGAGAAGATGTAGATGAATACATTGAAAAAAATATAAAACACTATGTGCATAGGGAGTAGTTGAGCAACGGAATCTGCGGCAACCATCACACTCATCTTCCAGTTATTCTGACTAAATAATATCATGGGATGGTTGGTTTAGAGGAGGGCATTTTGTGTAATCCTCTTAGCTTACAGATAAAGAAACTGAGATCTGGAGTGAGGAATTGATCTGCCCAAGGTCACACATGCATAGTAGGTAAATAATCAGGATTTGGACCCAGGGCCCCTTTTATTCCAAATTCAGTTTTCTTTCCCAGTGTTTCTGTCTCTGCAGCCAGGGCATGACAGTGTGTTGGCAAGGAAATAAACCAATGCCTAAATTCATACACTGAGACAGAAAAGGATTCAAGATGTGACAAATTACAATGTTTTGTGTATATGCACCTCCATTCACACCTGCTCCGGTGTTCACTCAAATGCTATCTGATGTAGAGCAACCTGTAACTCACTGGCCTACATAAATTGTTTGAAGTTTTTGCAAAAATTACTTTATGATAGAAAAGTCAAGTTCTTCGAGTGTTTTTCACCCATCCTCCTAACACTTGGGTTAAGAATATGTAGGTACTGTTAATGTTACCTTCATTTAGATGAATTGATTCAAACCTGATATGCAGGGGAGAAACTAGGATAGGAAAAAATACCACAAGATACCTGAGTTCTCTCATCTGCCACTAACATGTAGATGACCTTGGTTAAGTCACATTTCCTCTTTAGGTCTCAGCTCAGGTCTTAGTTTCCTAATCTGTAAAATGGATAAGTTGAATTAATTGGTCCTTAGGTTTCCTTCCGGCTTTAATCTTCTAGAATTCTAAGATCAGGTCTTTAAAAATATTCCTTAGGTCTTTGAATTCCAAATCAAATTTTTTTAATTGCCCTAAGGATCTAGTAATAGTAATATTTCAAATTTACATAGCTCTTTGATATTTGCGATGTGTTTTACAAAATAATAGTAAGAAGAAGAAATAATAACTAGCCTTTACATAGTATGTTAAAATTGGTAAAGCACTTTACATATGTGCTCTCATTTGATCCTGTGAGGCTATCATTCTCCAGGTTACAAATGAGAAAACTGAAGCTGAGAAGGATTATAGAATTTTTCCAGGGACACAAAGCTAGGAACTGTCTATGGCACAATTGAACCCGTCTCCCAGAAGAAATACTTTTCATGGCATTACCATTTCAAAGGGGCAATATAGTTAAGGAGAATGTTGGTCTTAGCCCAGGAGATCTGGGCAGTACAGTTGAGATGGAAGAGTTTGAGCCTGGGCTTTATGACTAAATTGCTGTGTGACCCTGAGCAAGTCACTTTGCTCTTCTAGGTCTCAGATTTCTCATCTGAAAAATGAAGGGGTTGGTTTAAGAGATCTTTATGATCACTTTGAGCTCTAATATCTTATGACTGATCCTTGGAGACAGGGATCTGGAACCTGTCAAGTGACTCAGAATTAAAAGCAGAAAAATAGGATCAGCAGAAGACAGATGAGCAATTAGCTGGAGACAGATTGAGGGAGGAGGTTTCTCTTGTCACACTAATCAGGGAAAGGACTTCAAGGGGAACACTCTAATTATTGGGTTTGTAGCTGGCAGTCTTTTGGGAAGCAAACCGAATGCACTGCTTACTACAGATTTTATAGGGAAATCACTGGAAACAATTGTTTTTTGACATTGTTTGAGATAGTTTATACACACAAGTTTAAATACACAAGTTTTTATTTTCAAACTCCTAATTACACAAAAGAAACTGCATAAAGTATGGCGGCATTCTTTCCTTCATTCCAGACACATTTATCTACTCTGTGCTCCAAGGATAAAGGAAACACTTATGGACTCATAAAATTTGAGAGCTGAAAATGACTGCTGAACATAGAACGCAGAGTGTTAAAGAGTCACCAGGGTGGTATGGAAGGAATGGTCTTCTCAGCTTCAGAAGATTTGGATTCTAGTCCTGGCTCTGACACTCAATGGGCAAGTCACTTAACAACTATTTTGCCTCAGTTTCCTTCTACATAAAATGAATTTAATAAAAGATTCATAGCCTAGTCCATTGAATTGTGATGAGGAAGGGACTTTGCTAACTTTAAAGTACAATATAAAGATGAACTATTACATATTAAGATTCTTTCTATCTCTAATGGCAGCATATTATTATACCAGGCATTATATTAGGCACGCAAAAAGGAAAGAACAAAATGCTTGTTGATTTGAATTCAAAGAAAACGTTCTTAGGTGGAAGGGGGGAAAGAACACTCCAGTGGGCTAGTATTGGAATAACTGGTGATCCAAGTCACCTCTGGAAAAAGTAGAAGGGAAGAGTCCAGGTCAGTAGGTCACAGGCAAGCATGGAGTCAGGGATGCCAAAGTTGGGAGCAGCCAGAGGCATAAATAGAAACCATAACTGCAGCATTCTAGCTAGGCTGGAGAATCCATTTTACAAGAATGGGTTAGATGTAAACCAAGTGTCCCTAGAAACAAAGTGTTAGGGCTGAAAGGAACCTTAGCAGAACCATAATCACACCAAGGCACTTGGGGGTGCTATCCTACCCCCAGAAAGATCTTTCATCAGGGCCCCAGATGAAAGATCTTCCTGTCTATTGCTCTAGTTATTTATGAGTTAGTGACATAGGATTATATGATCTGGAAAGGGGGGAGGGATGGAGAGAAATGGAGGGAGAGAAAAGAACAAGAAGTAGAAGGAGATGAAGGAGGAGGAGAAGAAAGAGAAGGAGAAGAAGAACAAGAAGGAAAAGAAAAAGGAAAAGAAGGGATGAGGAGAAGAAGGAGAAAGAGGAGGTGAAGAAGAGGAAAGAGGAGAAGAAAAGAAGGAAAAAAGGAGAAGGAGAAGAAGGAGAAGAAGAAGGAAAAGGAAAAGAAGAAGAAAGAGAAAGAGGAGGAAAAGAAGAAGGAAAATAAGATAAAAAGAAGGGAGAAATAGAACAACAAGAGGGAAAGGAAGAAGAAAAAGAAGGAAAAGGAAGAGGAGGAGGAAGGAATAGGGAGCGAGAAGAGGAGAGAAGTGAGGAGAGGTGAAGAGAAGGCAAGAGGAGGGAGGGAGAAAAGAAAGGGAGGGAGGGAGAGAAAGAGGAGAGAGGAAGGAGAGTGATGAAGAAACTGAGGTCTAGAGTAGGGGGAAATAAGTTGTTTGATGCCATGTGGCTTAAAAGTAACCAAGGCAGAATTTGAATAGAGACTCTGAGTTCAAATCTCTTATTCTTTTCATTACACCACAAGTAAACTCAGTCTGAGGATTCCTGAGTAGTCAGTGTTTCCACAGAGGACTACCGTATTCTTCATCCATAGGCTGCTGCCAGTGACTTTGTACTAAAGGAGTGAAGGGAAGGCAGAGCACTTGTTAAGCGTTACCATATCACCATGTCACCATGAACCCATCAATCTGTCAGTCAACTTCAGGCCAGCCCAGCATGACACAATAATCATTTAAAATTCACCCCACATAGCCACTGACTGGAGGATGTTGGTGCCATTTCCATGACTCCATTAGTACAAAATGTTTGCATGTAGCCTAGGGTCTTAGCCAGCAGCTAGTCTAAATCTTTCAATTTGCAGAGAGGGTAAGCAGTCTTGGTCCACAGCTAATTAATGGCTGAGATGGGGCCAAAACCTTGACCTCTTAACTCCAATTCTTCTACTACTCCATTACATTCGACTGGCTATAAACCTGGCTGGTCTGGAAACTCACCTGGTAATCCTGAACAAAGTCACTTGTCAAACAGCAGCATATTTCTAGATCACTTTAAAGGTTTACAATCCTAAGACTTTCCTTACCACAACTCTGAACTGATATTTTAGATCTCTGACTTTGACCTTGCTTTGTATCTATAACACCTAGCACAATGCTTGGCATGAAAGGGTTTTCCTCATAACATTCCTATGACAGTGGTAATAAATATATATATATATCACTATGCCCATTTTTTCAGAGGAAAAGCCCAAGGCCCAAACATGATTTGCCAGTGGTCATACTGTTAGCTACAATTCCAACACAGAAATGCTGAATCAACCCTTGTTCTTTCAAAGATACTATGTTGTTCCAGACTACTCTTCCCTGGTACCATCATTAAGGTTGAGTGTGATTTTACTTGAGAGTGGTCTCATTCTCAATGAGTCACAACAGAGAAATAAAATGACTCATTTCATAGTATTTTGAGATTTGCAAAGTACTTTTCTTACTTTAATCTAGTGATATAGGTAGTAAAATTTCCATTTTACAGAAGAGAAAATAGAAGAGGCTTGGATTGGTTAAAAAGTGATACGCTGAGAAGCACACAATTAATAAATGTCAGAACTGTCTCTCCTGAAACGAAACCTATGATTCTAAACTCCAATAGATCCCTATTACTTCCAGAATCAAACAGAAAATTCTCTCTTTAGTTTTTTGTCATTCATAACCTGATCCCTTCCTACCTTCCAGTCTTCTTCTCCCTTACCCCCATGTATTCAATGATCCAGTGAAATAGAATGACATTGGTCTTCTTGGCTATTCCTCCCAAAAGGCACTCCATCTCCTGACGCTGGGTATTTTCACTTTCTGGCTGTCTCCCTTTCCTGAAATACTCTCCCTCCTCCTCTCTGTCTCCTGGCTACCCTGGCTTCTTTCAAGTTTCAGCTAAAACCCAGCCTTCTTCAGGAATCCTTTTTCAGTCCATCATCATGCTAATGCCTCCCTCTTGACATTACCTTCAATTTTATCCTTTTATGTCTTCTTTGTACATAGTTTGCATATTGTTTCCCTAACTTAATTGTTAACTCCTTGAGAGCAGGATGGTTTTTGCCTTTATTTCTATCCCTAATGCATAGTTCTGGCACATAGTAGGTATTAAATAAATGCTTGCTCATTTAATTTACTCTATGTTACACCTCATAAATTAAAAGAAAAAGAAAAAAGCCTAAAATATCATTAGTTCCAACAATATACTAATATTCTCATCTTGATCAGCAATAACTATTCCCACTTAACTACATCCAGATTCTAGTAGTGTATTTTAATTTCTTGTAGAAAAGAAAAGGCTGTTGTTATTTCTTTCTGTACAGAAAACTCATTGCCTTTCTACTATAAAACTACTACTTCTCTAGTAAATCTAACTTAAAATAAAATCCCCTCATTGTAACAAAGAGGAAATTGAGGCTAAAAGAAGGGAATGACTTTAAAAAGTATAGAATAGGAAGGGTCCATAGGGGTCATCTAGTTGAACTTTTTAGCAGAATCCTCTGACTAAAGATTTCCAGTGTTGGGAATTCCCAGTGTTCTGAGACAGCCTGTTCTATTTGTGTACAAATCTAACTGGGAGGACTTTTTTGGCCTTAAATCAAGATGAAATTGACTTCCTGAAACTTCCATGCTGAATGCCATTGGGCAGAATCTTAAGAGTTGAAAAATGCCTTGGAGATTATCAATTCCATTAACAACATGTCTTGGGTACCTAATAAATGCAAGGCAAGGAGCTAGACACAAGAGAAACTAATGAGGAAAATTAAACAATGTCTGACCTCAAGGAGTTTGTAGTTATTTTAGGTAATTCTAGTGAATTGATGGCTGAACTGACATTTGAGCTCCTGGGTCCTAACCCCAAGTCCTTTCTCCTTAATATTCCTGTCCCTTCAACTCTTATGAGGGCAAATTTCTAACAAGTAAAAGAAATCATTAAATAGAGGTTTTTTGTTTTTTATTTGTTTGTTTTTACTCTCAGGAAATAACAATAGGTCTTGTGCAATTACTGTTCGCCTAAGAAGAGAGTTTGCCTCAGTACAACAATTCGTATTGTGCTTTTTTTTAATTGATTTGTTGCCAGAGACAGGCAGCTTCTGGCTTCTTTAATAGTAATGCATTACTCAGCCCTGAACCAAGTCTAAAATGACAGAAGCATGGTCCAAATGTAATATTAGCTTTTTTAAAACAATGAACATTTTCCTAAACAGGGGAATAAGGGAAATAGAGGAAGGAAGGAGAAAGATGTTTTCAAACTAGGTTGGGCTTTGGCTAACTTGACCTTGAACTCAAGCATAGAAGCATGATACTGTATAACATATGCTTTTTTATCTTTCCATAATTACAACTTTCCAAAGGATACTAGGAGGATGGGGAGGGGACCTGAAAGCAAGCCACAGAAGGTTGAACTAGAAATAGTGCCAAATCCCAAGTCAGAAGCCCTGGCTTTTCAGTTGTTGTTTTATTCTCTATCCAGGGGACTTCAGACAAGTCATTTCATGTTCTTAAGCCGCAGTTTCCTTCTCTGTAACATAAGGTATTGGGCTAGATGATCTCTGCAGTCCCTTCTAGTTCTAAATCCTATGCTCTTAAGAGGATCAGTTGAAGAAACAAATAATGTTTAGCCTGGAATGTTGAAGAAGTTGGTGGGGAGAGGGAGGGGGGAGAGGAGGAGATCATCCTTTCTACCTATCTGAAGGAGCACTATATTCCCCTAGATCAGGATAGCTCACAGTTAGAAAATCCTGTGACGCCATATAATCCAACTCATACTTGAAAAAGACTTCTCTCCGCAGCAATGGTTCTCAAAGTATTGCCAAGTGGACCCTAAGGTTCCCCAAGACCTTTTCAGGGGGCCCTTGGGATCAAAACTATAGTTGTAGTAATACCAAGAAATTACAGTAAATATAGGTAGATATAACCCACATAGATAAAAGATTTTTGAGATCTTCAATCATTTTTAAGAGCATAAAAAAGAAAACTGGATTCAAAATGTTTGAAAATCATGGCTGTACAACATTCCTGTCAAGGGGCCGTCCAGCCTTTGCTGAACATCTAATGATGTAGAATTTTCTACCTCCTGAAGGAGAATATGCCACTTTTGGAAAGCTTTAATTATTTTTTTTTAATTTCTCCTTGCACCAAACCTTAGTTTTTATACCCTAAATTTGAACTAAGTTTCTTTCTTGGCTGCCATATTATACTACTGAATCATACTGAGCATTTAGGCCAATAATATCTCAGACTTTTTTTCAGAGGAACAGCTGTCTAACCATGCCTGTCCCCATCTTGTACTTACGGAGTTGATTTTTTTTAAAACAAGTGTCAGATTTTATGCTTTCCCCTCTTAAATTTGACCCAATATTCTAGCCTGTCAAGATCTTTTAAAATCTTGACTCTGACAGTACCATGACCAATGACATTATAAGAAGGTGGATTTGGGGTCAGTGTAAATATAGATTAAAATCACATAAGACTCCTTGACAGCTATAGAGGCAGCTAAGTGGCACAGTGGACTTGGAGTCAGGAAGACCTAAGCACAAATTCTGTTGCAGATACTTACTAGCTATGGGACCCTGGGCAAGTCTCTTAACTTCTGTCTGCTTCAGTTTCATCAATTATAAAATTGGAATAACAATAGTACCTGCTTCACAGAGTTAATGAGAGGATCAAATGAGATACTCTGAAAAACCTCAAAACACTGTTATGATTATTGATGACAGGATTAAATGAGCTAACATATGTAGTGAGGTCTGCAAACCTCAAAGCACTATTCTTTTATTTAACAATACAGACAATACCATTCCAACACAATCTAGTCATCTAGTTAAGAGATCATTAAAAGGAAGAGATATGCCCATCAGAAATAATTGCTACTGTCATGGAAGATGTCCAGTGCTTAAGTCATTTTAAATGAAAGAGAAAATCTTCCATATGCTCTTGCTCATAGATGATGTGGTTTTGATTGAACAAAAGCCCAGAATAGCATTGTTCTGCTTACATAGGATCTGTACTCACTTTAAAACTTTGTGTTACCTAACCACTCCAGGAAAGTCAAGCGACTGAAGAATGCTCTTACTATGATACACAGTTAAATAGATAAACAATAAAACTGATCCATCAGTAAACGTATCTCAAACAATTCATGGGGATGGGCAATGAAACAGGTCCAGTATTGAACAGAGTATGCTGGAATGCCTTTGGAAAACTTGAGCAGTGCTTTTAATGAGCTCTAGATTCTTTCTGAAACAAAGCCATATCTTCTCAATATCATCTTCCAGTGATGCAATGTGGTTATGAGTCATAGAACAGCTCAAAATTATATATATAATCACACATTATTTCAGTAGGCGCCTGGTCCAACCCATATGCAAAAGGAATCATCACTATATATAATGACAAGTTGTTATCTAGCCTCTGCTTGGAGACCCTCCATGAGGGGGAGCTCGGTGCCTCTTGGGATAACACATCGTTGTTTGGGATGGCTCTGATTGTTCCAAAGGTTTTTCCTGATAGCAAGTCCAAATTTGCTTTGTGCAGGTTCCACTCTTATGAGCCAAAGAGAACAAATTGTAATCCCTCTTTCACCACGATGGCTGTTTTCAAGTGTTTGAGGATTATCATTTCCATTTCCCTTCTTCCCTGACCCCCCAATGCCACTCCAAGTCTTCACTTTCCTAGGCTACACATTCCCAGTTCCTTCAAGTTTTTTCATTTGCTTGGGCTTTGGGGGATATTTTTTTTTTTTGCTGACATCACACTGATGACTCACATGGAGCCTGCAGTTCACTAATTTCCTCAGAATTTTTTGAAACTGCTGGCTATCCATACCTCGCCTACCTTGTACTGTGAAGCTGATTATTTTTTCAGCTGTGTGACTTTACATTTGTCATCACTGCCTTTCATCTTATAACCAGCTCAATGTGCTAACCTAGCCAGATCCTTTTGGATCTTGATTTTGGGATCCAGTGTGTTTATTTTCCTTCCTGTGTCACCTGAAGATCTGATGAACCATTCCATCTATGCTTTTATCCAAGTCATGGATAAAAATGTTAAATGGCACAGGACCAAGCAGAGATGCCTAGAGCATTGACCCCACTGGTGTTCTCCTGTCACACTGATATGGAACAATACTCATCGCTCCTTGGGTCTGAAGATTCAACCAGGTCTGAATTCATCCAATTTTCTTAGTCCATAGATTAACATAGTATGTAAATTAATATACATAGCTGTGTATATATAAAAAGATGTACTTATATTCATATATATGATCAAATGAGATATTTATAAAGTGCTTTGCAAATCTAAGAGAAGAAAAAGATGCAGTAGTAGTAGTGATGGTAGTGCTGGTGGTAATAGTAGTAGTAGTAGTACTAGTAGTAGTAGTAGTAGTAGTGGTAGTGGTAGTAATAGTAGTACATGTGTATGTCTCCCTTAATAGAGTGAAAGCTCCTTGAGGACAGGGACTGTTTCCCTTTTTGTCTTTATATCTCCAGCACATATCACAGAACCTGGCATATACTGGTTGCTTAATAAATGCTTATTGATTGATTACCAGAAAAGGAGGTCAACCTGTCATGTAGCCAAAGTGAGAAAATCCCAATGGATGGGCTGCTGCACTCCGTTCATTACTATGCAATCTCAAGAGGTCTAGAGAAAGACCCCCTTGATAGGACCTGGACAAGAATCATGCAGCAGACAGGGACATGAGACAGATATGAGTCTGTCTACAATGGGAAAGAATATCTAACCTCATGTGATCAAAGTGTCACTTTAATGAAAGAAAAAACTTTCTAATTATTAAGCCTGTATCAAAATGGAATGGGACGCACCACAGGGCACAGAATTCTCCACTAGAAAACTGTTTAAATGAGGGTTGGATGACTATGTGTTGGGAACATTGTTGACAGGATTTGAGTTGGATAAAAATCATGACATACATCTCATATAGTCCCTTCTGTCCAAGACTCTACAATTCTACAACACATTTTACAAATTAGATACAGGAAGCGAAAGGTGGGTGGTTTTTTTGTATTCACTAAACACTTTTTCAGAAGAGCTATTACACTGAGTCATTCTTCTATGCCTCCAAATATTTATTGGACACATACAATATGCCTGAGCCGGTACGAGTGTCGTAGAGGAAACAAAATCAGAAGACTCAATTCAATTCAGTAGTCACCCACTAAGTACTGACAATGTTTAGAGTACTCTGCTAGGTGCTGAGGAATACATAAAGGCAGATAAATGGAGCTCTGACTCTTAGGGAGATTGTCAGGTAGAGAAGATTAAATCCATGCACCAATTATTATAACAAATGAGCATCTTCAGACATCTTATAGGAATGTGAATGAGACCCACCTTGTACTCTCAATAAGCTGATAGTCTCATAAGAGAGATAGGGCATTTGCACACAGAAGAAGAAAACAAACCAAAATGTTAAAACAAATGCTACAACAAAAAATTGAAAAAAGTTATGGGGGTCGAGAGGTAGAGAATGATAATAGCTACAATAACATTTATATAGTGCTTTAAGGTTTGCAGGGAGCTTTATAAATATTATATATTTTATAAATTTTATAATATAATATAATAAATTTTATAAATATTAAATATAAATATCATTTTATCTTTCCAATAATCCTAAAAGGGAGATACCATTATTATTCACATTTTACAAATGAGAAAACTGAGACAGAAGTTAAATGACTTGCTCAGGGTCATACAGTTACTAAGAGCCTGAGATTCTAACTCAGGTCATCCTGACTCCAAATACAACTCTCTCCACTATACTTCCAAACTGGTTTACTCTTTACTAGGTATAAAGTGTATCAACGAAAGTTTAATGGAACAGATGATATCTACTCAAATGTACTTTCCAGCTCTTGATTACAGGGACCATGCTTAGCCTCCGACTTCTGCCCGATGTGCCCACACAGACACACATGTCCTTCCACATAGTAGCAGCTGAAAATTATTCTTTAAGTGACTATTTGTCATTATTAAAAAGCATGAAGCTTTAATATAAAGTGTTTTTTTTAAGAACAAGGAACAAAACACTTTATTTTGATTCTCCCAAGAGTGTCTAATACACCAAAGGTGCTTAATCAGAGTTACTGACTAATGAGCAAAAAGAACAATCGATTTCCATTTAATATGTTTAGTTGGATCTTTCAACATGGGAACCATTTACTGCTTATTTAAATCAGGCAGGGGCTTGGGGAGAGCCGGAAAACCACACAGTGAATGCTTTGTGGCCTCAACAGTGGACCACAGAAATATGGCAGGAGTCGAAGATCCAGAAAGAGGAAGTGACACTCCTCCTGCTAATAAGATACCAGGACAATTCTGTCCAGTTCTGAGAACCACATTTTGGAAAGGACACTGACAAGATGAGATGAGTCTTTTCTATTCCACCGTCTGATAATGATGTTCTTATATTCCTTGCCCAAGGTCAATTCTTATTTTTGCACCTGTGATCTCCTCTCACCTTCTCCAATATATTGACTTTCATAATCATTTCTAATCTTTCATCTCTTGATGACTCTGGATCATTCCCTACAATATTACTCATTGCCTGTCCTTTGAAGAACAAAGAAACCTTACTTGACCCTACCATTCCCACCAGCTACATTATACTATCTCTCTTTTCTTTCCTAGATAAACTTCTGGGGGTAGGGGGCTGTCTATACTTCTTGCTTCCTCTACTATCACTCATTTATCAGTCCCTTACAATATGATTGAAATTATTCCATCCAAAATTACCAATGATTTCTTAATTGCCAAATATGACCATCTTTGCTCAGACTTTATCCTTCTTGACATCTCCATAGCAGTTCACACTGCAGACTACCCTATCCTCTTGGCTACTCTTTCCTTTCTGGCTTGTTCAGATACTGTTTTCTCTTGGCTCTCCTCCCTACATGATCTTTTCTACTAGGGCTCCTTTGCTGACTCATCTTTCATGTATTGCACCCTAACCATGGGTTTCTATCAAGGTGGAAGTATGGGTGCTCTCTCTCAATACTCTTTTTTAGTTGCCTTTATCAGTTCCTCTGATTCCAGTGATCACCTCTACAAAGATCAATTCCTGGTGTATATATCCAGTCATAACCTCTCTTCAGGCTTCCAGTCTTATATCCAATACATACTGTGCATTCCAAACTAGATGTCCCATAGGCTTTCCAAACTCAGTTTATCCCAAACAGATATTATCTTTTCCCCAAAGTCTACCTTTCTTCCCCATTTCTGTCAAGGACACCACCACCCCTTCAGGCATCCACATGTGAAACCTTAGTGTCATCTTCAACTTCTCACTGCAGTGGTGCCAAATTAAAATACATACTATATAAGGATCTTTGTGGGTCACATATTGATTTAGTTTTAAAATGTAATGTTATCTATGCTTTATTATATTTTTATTTAATTTTTTAAGTACTTCCCAATTACATTTTCAGCTGGTTCTGGCTTTAGGAGTGATTCAGTCATGCGTGTGACACCTCTGTAGGGGATGTATGGTTACTGAAGAGACTGAACCCATGGAGAATGATTAGGAGGCTATCAAAATATTCCTGATAAGAGATGTGGAGGTCATAAATTAGGGTAGTGACCACGGACCTTATAGGTGATGGATACAAGAGATATTGGCAGGCAACAAAACAAGTTTGGTAACTGATTAGAAAAGGAGGTGAGGTGAGGGACAATGAAGGGTGGACGGCAGCAAAGAGGATGACTGTGGGGTTGCAAACCCATGTAACTGAAAGGATGGTGGTGCTTTCAAAAAAAACAGAGCAGTCTGGAGTAGAGACAGGTTTCATTTTGGATACGCTGAGCTTCAGATGCCTATGCCATATCTAATAGTTGAGAAAATTGATCAGGACGGGATTTATAGACTTGGGGACCATATGAAGAAAAATGTCAGCTGAACTTATGGGAGGGGATGAGATTTCCAAATGGAGCAAAAGGAGAGAAGAAGACCTTGAGAGACATCCCCCCCGTTGGAGGGTGAAGCAAAGGCGAGAACCCAGAATAGAAGACTTAGAAGGAGTAGTGAGATGAGTCTGAAAAGAACCTAGAGGAAACAACATTGCAAGCAACCAAGCATACTAGAGAAAAGAATGAACAATAGGATCAAAAGCCAGAGAGATTTTTTAAAGCATGAGCACCAAAAAAATGCATTAAAATGGCTAATAAAGAGATCATTAGTAACTGCAGAGTAAATAGTTTCAGTTGAGGTTGAGGTGGAAGCCAAGTTTTAAAGGCAAAGAATTGGGATGGATGTTTGAGATTGGAAAATGGAAATAATGAATATAGACATCTTTTTCTTTCAGTAACTATCCTTATGAAAGAAAGGATACAGACAAACCTAAGATATTGCTGGGGAAAGTATTACAAATATCTAAGATCATCTCCATTCATTCATTCATTCATTGACCATTTATTATATCATAGAGTATCACAGAAGAAACATTCTTAAAAGTGTTCTAGTCCAATTTACTCATTTAACAGATTAGGAAACTGATACCTAGAATACAAGTCAGGTGACTTGCTTAAGCTCCTGCCGTAATTAATGGAAAATTTATTTTTAATTAATTGAAATTAATTACAAATCCAGTTTCTTGATTCCAAGTTCACTGTTCCATCCATATAGTTATATACCAGGCTTATCAGCAACAAAGCAAAGGTTAACTGCAACATTGTGGGTCTTGTAACATTAGTTGTAATCATGTGGGAAACCACAAAATTTGGTTCAAATACCAGATTTAAATTAAGCAGCTTCAGGGAAACAAATATGTTTAATTTTCTTCTAACACAAGTATAACAGCACTCTGGGAAATGGTCCTTATCAAACCATGTTGATGTGATTGCGTTCAGTCCATTTGTTCAATCAGAGAGTATTAGGGAAAGTTTAATGTGGAATCAAATCAAAATTTTAATAATTAAGTTTCCATAAAGAGAGGAAAGACTTGATTATATTTAACTTGATATTCTGCACAGATTTGTAAGCAATCATGGACACAGCAGACATGATTTGTTGTTTTTGTAAGGAGACATGACTTTGTGATGGAAATTCTTAGAAGTGAATAAAACGTATTCTGTGTGTGTATCTCAGTTTCCCCCTTTCCATCCTTCCTCCTCTTCCTCCAACTCCTCCTCCTCCTCCTCCTCCTTCTTCTTCTTCTCCTTCTCTCTCTCTCTCTCTCTCTCTCTCTCTCTCTCTCTCTCTCTCTCCCTCCCTCCCTCTCCCTCTTCCCTTTCCCTCTTTCTCCTCCAACACGGTTATTAACTGGGCAGCTATGTGGCATAATGGTTAGAGTGACAGGCCTGGAGTCAGGAAGAAATGAATTTAAATTCAGTCTCAGACATTTACTAGCTGTGAAGGTCAATCTGGGCAAGTCCCCTTTCCTGTTCTACATTTCCCCTGCCTCTATACAGCACATAGAATGAGCCCCTTCTGCGTATGAACTTATTGAAAATCCTTCCCTTCCTTCAAAAGACTTCAGGTGATCCCTTTAGAATAACACTTCCTTATTTTCACTATTTTCAACCTATTCCTATCCCAGCTAGGTGGCAGAGTAGATTGACTTGCTGGGTATACAGTCGGGAAGACCTGAGTTCTAATCTGGCCTCAAATACCTACTAGCTGTGCGACCCTGGTCAAGTCACTTAACCCTGATTGCCTCAGTTTCCACATCTGTAAAATAAAAATCATAGCACCTACCTCACAGGATTGCTGGGAGGATGACATGAGGTAACGACGGTCAAGCTTTTAGTAGAGCATCCGGCACATAATAAGTTTATATAATTGCTAAGTATAGTAATAACAGCGGCAATATTTTATTCAGTAATTATTATTGCAATCCCAGCTGAAGACAAGCTCTCACCTTTTATATTTCCCAGAACCCCTTGTTCCCAGAACTTGCTCTTTGTGTTCATATTTTAATTTGTATTAGATATCTGAGTTCATATCTTCTCCCTTCCATGCCTTCCTTCAATCTCTGTATTCCCTGCACAGAGTAAAGTGCTTTCCACACAATAGACACTCGTTAATATTTGTTGAATTGAATTCTTTTCACATCGAGTCATTTGTGCTTCCAGTGGTCACTCAGCATTTATTCCTCTTGTACAGGGAGAACAAACGACAATGAGTGGCTTAGGGGAGGTCTACAACTAGATGCCCCCAAACAATGGGCCCCATAGACACACTTCAATGCAAGTGTTGGGTTTCCTATTCAAAAGAGAATTTGCTGATTCAAGAAAATGATCCTTTGCTTCTTTGAACGTGGATAATGAAGGGATATGGATGTCTAGGCCAAAATGGTCAAGCACTACACTGATGGAAGAGGCCCTTTAACCAGAGCCAGCATGGGACACACTGCCCAAAGTCCTGCCTAAGGAAAGTGGTTCCTAAACTTCTGACAGTGTGTCATTCATTCAACTAATATTTAATTACTTACTGTGTGCAAGGCATGATACAAAGGTTCTTGTTTTGTTTTGTTTTAAAGTGGCATGATCCCTGCCTTTGAGGAGCTTAGAGACTGCAGAGAAGGTTTGTGTACAAGGCATACGTACAAATAAGTTTGTTATGTAATAGGAGCAAAGGAGAGTCACGGTGCTCTAGGGACATTTTGAAAAAGATGGTATATGCCACTAACCTAGTTGTGTTACCTCAAACAAATTGCTTTCACTCAAGTCTTTGAATCTGTTTCCTTGCTTTCATAAAAACTGACTGTGCCCCACCAATAGGTCTCTTTCAAAGTCTAGGAGTAAGTCATCTAGACTTAACATGTATAATGGCTATCATAACACTTCCATCTTAATGGGTGGGGGAGGAGTTGAAGGGAGGGAGAGAATTTGGAACTCAAAATTTAAAAATGAATTTTAAAAAACTTAAGTTCAAAAAACCTGAGGCTTCAAAAACGGAACTATATTTCCTGATGTCATATAAGTAGTAATTCATAAATATCTAGGATGTAAAAACAAAACATCAATAAAAATTTTAAAAGAACAACAAAAGGAGTAAGTCATCCATACCTTTTCATCAAAAATCACTTTGGCCTTTAGATGGGAGACAAAACCTTTACCTCTAGACACATTGTCAGATAAGACAAGTGTAGAAATGTAGATTACAGTAGTATGCGTATTACAGTAGTCTTACCGCTTTTATTTACCATGAAAGGAGTAAAGAAAAAAAGAGGAGGAGATGATTATTAATTGAAAAAATAATAATTTTAAAAATCGTTACCTTCCCTTTATTCTCAAGTCAACCCACTTTGCCTCAGTGGTCACTGCTTTTCACTTCCTGTTCTCCATCCATCCTAGGGCCTTTATTTGGCAGGATTTTCTCTTTCCCTTCATGTTTCAATGATACAGAGGTTGTGGAGGCAGTTTTAAAGTTACATAGCATTATACAGAAGAATAATTCCATATTTGCCTCATTTCCTGCCTTCTTCTTCCTTTCTTACATTTCATGATCAAAGCCAGTCCTTCTCCCTTGCTCGAGGAAGCCTCCCTTAATCAGAGACAGCAACATCTCACTTTATACAGACCAATAATCTGCAACCTCAACTAATCAGAATGTAACTAAGAAGGAAATGATCAGAAGAGAAAAGGAGGCCTCAAAGCTGTAAAAATAGCTGCAATAAAGTCCATCCTTAGATATTTTATTCAGAAAATTTTTCCCTCTCATACATCACACATTTTCTACTTACTTTGTTTTGAGGAACAGTTTCTACTAAGTTGAGGCAAAATGGTGAGATGGAAAGAATGCTGAGCTTGGGTGCAAGTCATGGCACCATTATATACTCCCCATGTGACCTTTGACAAGTCTCTGAGTTTCTTCATTTGTAAAATGGGCACAACGGTCCTCAACACCATCTACGTCAAGAGGCTGTGGTGGGGAAAGTACTTTGGAAAGCATCCCCAAATGATGGTTACTTGATGCAATCATCTACACCTTCCCCTTCCCTCTTCCCCCGAAGATTATAAGGAATAGGAAAGATGGCAGAGACACCATCATACAGACAGCAATAAGAAAGTGAGAAATGAATGGGAGAGGAAGAAAGAGAGGGAGAGAGAGACAGAGAGAGAGAGAGAGAGAGAGAGAGAGAGAAACTAAACAATGGAGACACAAGAAATCAGAAGGTAAAATAATTGGTTTCGAATAGTGCAAGAGCAAACATCTCTACATACATCAATTCACCCCAGAATATTAGGGAACCTCAGAACACAGAATGTTAGGGCTAGAGAGGACCTCAGAGGGCATCTCTAGTTCAACCCCTCTCATTTTACAAATGGCCCAAAGAGTTGAAGTGATTTGCCCAATTTGTAAACCTGGAACAAGATTATAAAAGCAGAGTTGCCGAGTGGAAAGGAACCTTAGAATGCTACCTGGTTCAACCATCTTATTTTGCAGATGAAAGAACAGAGGCACAGAGAAATAGAGCAACTTCCAGATAATGACTGTCAACATTTGTCTAGTGTTCAGTATTTGTCAAACTCTATGCTAAGTGTTTCACAATTAATTATTATATCATTTGATCCTCAAAATAACCCTGGGAGGTAAGTACTATTTTTATGCCCATTTCATAGATGAGGAAGCTGAGGCAGGGGTTAAATGACTTCCCCTGAGTCATACAACTGGTAAGTGTCTGAGGCCAGATTTGAACTGAGGTCTTCCTATCTTCAGGTCCAATCCTCTAGCCATTGCATCACACAGGTTACAAGAGACTCAAAATCAAACTCCAGATCCAACACTTTCCACCATGTCTCTTGACTCTTCTTTCCGTCACACCATACCGCAATTGTGATTGCCTTCATATATTGCTTTTTGTTCAAAGGAAATCAAACAAGACACAGAACGAGAAGAGGAGATAAAAGCTAATCCCCCTAGCTCTTATTTTTTCCCTTACGAACTATACTTTGGCTTCATTATCAAAACATAGGTTAACAGTGCTTTGCACATAGTAAGTATCTAATAAATGCTTCATTCATTCAAATATGCACAGCCATAATCAACAAAGCAACACTGGAAGAAGTTCATGCTTTCCTCTATTATTAGCTGAATACTCTTTTGTCCCTTTTAGGATAGAGATTCTGATTCCCTGAATTCTGTTACCTCTGCCCCAGAAACACAGCTTTCAGGCATTCACATGCAGCATAGGCGCTCACCTAGAGACCCAGAATGGAAGCTATTAATTCTTGCACCAGATTCTTCCAGAACATGCTGCTCTAGTACTTCACCTATTAACCCATGGAAACTCCACTTCATGCTTGGACATAGGCAATGACTTCTTACTTTCCATCTGGGTGACTTTAGGCTACTCTGTTCCCCTCTCTGGGAGCTCAGGGTCCTATTTGGTCAGATGTGGGAATTGGACTAGTGGCCTCTAAGGTTACATCTGGTTCTTGAACCAGATCACATTGAAATGATAGGGCAGCAATAACCCACTGTGCCGGGTCACAACACAGGTTACAAGGCATGCAAAGGTCACTGATGTTCTCTGGTTCACCATGGATTCTGATCCATCATTTTAGGCCCAGTTCACATAACTTATTTTCCTTTTTTAGACTGTAAGATGCCTGTGGGAAAGGGATTATGTCTTAGTTATTTTTGTGCCTGCCCTCAGCAACTTGTACAAGGTACTGCAGAATCAGAACAATAGCAGCTTATGTTACAATAAAACTTGAAAGCTTCCAGTGAAAAGAATCCTACCTGGAGTCAGAGAATTTGAGTTCAAATTCTGCCTCTGGCACTTTCTTCCTACATGACCTTGGGCAAGTCCCTTCGCCTCCCTAGGTCTCAGTTTCCTCATCTACAAAATGCAAAGGTTAGGCTAAAAGTCTTCCGAGATTATTATATAAAGTCTTCCGTGAACCTCCCTTCCTCTACACACCACTAACGCTTTGCCTTGCTGTTGATGAATTAGTACAACAATCATCTCAAAAAAGAAAAAGAGAAGAAAATCCTAAATGTTTTACTTCTGTGCTATACATTTCTTTCTTTTGTCCCAAATTGAATTACATCCAAAGGCAAAAACACAGCTGTGACTAGACTGTGTGGGATCACTTGCTCATCATTGGCAGAAGGATGGTTTGTGGGAGTCTGTGTCTCTTTGCCATAAAGTTTCAGACACAAGGCTCTACCACTAGTTAGGAATGGAGATGGTGCTTAGAAACTGGTATCTTCAGCTCCTTTGTTCATCATCCTTAATCATTCGTTCATTCAAATCTATTTCTTGGGCATCTGCTCCATATTAACTTGGTGCCCCTAAGAGATCTTAAAAGCAGATGGTCTCTACCTTTAAGAAGCCTACAATTCGGTTAGGGAGGGTAAGTTATTGTTCTATCTTTTCAGTCAAATCTGACCCCATCTGGGGTTTTCTTGGCAAAGATACTGGAGTGGTTTGCCATTTCCTTCTCCAACTCATTTTACAGGTGAGGAAACTGAGGCAAACAGGGTTACATGACTTGCCTGGGGACACTCAGCCAGTAAATATTTGGGGCTGGATTTGAATTCAGAAAGAGGAGTCTTCCCGACTTCAGGCCTATCCACAGGACCACCAACATGCCCTGAGGAAATAACACATGAACACAAAACAAATATCCATAAGAAGGTAGTGTGCTTATCTCAGAGAGTGAGTGCTATAATAAAATTGTCAATGCTACTTTTCTTCTTGGACCTTACACATCACTTTTCTTGCTTCTCTCTGATTTACTAATAACAAAATAGTGTAGGTTTTAAATGTTTTCTGTATATTCATCATCTCTGTAAGACTGCATTAGATTGTAGGTTGCATTAGGGCAGAGACTACATCTTTTCTAAATTTTGCCCCCCTTCCCAGTATGGTATCTGCACAGGGTAGTTACTTAATAAGCATTTGCTGTATTGAACATAATATTTAAAAAGTTACCAATTCAGGGCTATGACAACAATAGAGTATTTAGGGGCATCACTCCCATTTCAGCCTCCCAGATCCCAGATGGAAACACTGTTTGCTATTTCCCTAGTTATGACGGAAGACAGGCAGTTTTCTGAGAATTTCAGGGTGGTTGACATATCCACAGGAACAGCACATTCTCTATGACTAGGGATTGCTTCATTCTTTGTGTTAGTATCCCCCTGACCAAGCACAGCACCCAGCACATAGTATGACTGGGTTCACTGCTTCTCTGACTTTCTTCTCTTGTTTCATTTTTGAAAAGAACCAGTGACATCATGGGTTATGGATTGACTTATGCATGAACTGGATTTAAGCGAGGCAGAGCTGCAAAAAGCAATCTGCCTTACTCTCTTCCTGAGTCATTGACATCCAGTGACAAGACAAAAGCCAAGACTACCCTCGATGGCCTGGCATGCAGTGGATGACCTTGGCATTTTCAATGTCTGACCAAACTCTAAGCACTTCACAGAGCCAGCTTTGGTCATCTTTGTGGCCACTGGAACAAACTATTCTCATCTTATTCTTAGGGGCGGGGGCAGGGAAGGGGTCTTCACATGCTTGGGGTAGACAACTCCCTAACTCACCAACCGTAAGTGGATAGCACAGGGCTTGTCCTACACTGTTGTGTATGACCTATTAATTACTTACTGGCTGACCAAGCAGATACACAGTATCAGATCAATCAGCAATGACAACTAGGTGATGTCAGGAGGGGCCCAGAGTCAAGAAGAGATGAACTTAAATCTGACTTCAGACACTTACTAATCTATGGCCCTAGGGAAGTCACTTAACCACTATCTACCTCAGTTTTCTGGTCTGTAAAATGGGGATAAAATAGACCCTTCCCTCCCAGGCATGTTGTGAGGATAAAATGAAATATTTGCAAAGCACTTGACAAATCATAAAGCACTCTATAAATGCTAGCTATCATGATTATTCTATCAGTTGACTGAAACCATTGCTGTTTCATCCAATGCTGACTGACAGCTCCAATAGGATAGATGGAAAGAGGGAGGAAGGAAGAGGTTAGGAGGACTACCCACTGCCTGCAGTGGAGTGAGGTCATACAAGTTTTGGAGTACGTGTGACTCACTGGGAGGTGCTATAGTCTACGGGCTGTAATGTGGCTTCTTTCTAGGCAGTACAATATGGTGGACAAAGAGCTAGCCTTACAGTTTGGAAGATCTAGGTTCACAACCTCTTACACTTAGTGTCTGTGAGAAAAAGAGCAAGTCACTTTTCTTAGCCTCAATAACTTAATAAAACTTGTAGTAACGGCCTCCTGAGGGGATTGTGAAGTTGAAGTGAGATGTTATATGTAAAACACTACAAATTGTAAAGGAGTCCATTGTTATTGTTTCTATTTCTTTTATTGAAATGTAAATAAACTTTTTCTTCTTTGAGTATTGTGTAATCCATGTGCTTGCAAGGCAAATGGGTGATAACCTTTTCCCAGTTTTGTCCAAAAAGGGGATCCCAAGTTATTTGGGTAAGGGCAATAAGCCAGAGCCTTTAGAATTCTCTCCTTCACTCTCCAACAAATGCGTCTGAGTATAATGGGGGAATGTCTGACGTAAGAGCCGAAAGAAAACAAGAGAGAGAATACTCCTTCTAGCCCAGAAGTCCCAGTGTCCTTGAACATTCATGGATCCTAGTTCAAATCATAGGTGTTTTAATCTGCCTTGGCGGCTTTGCTGCCATCCCTTCTGGAACTAGGTTTTCCTTCTAAAGTGAATTGCGGATTTGGCATTCAGTTCCTCACCTCTGGCCAAAGTAGGCAAGGAACAATATTGATATAGAAAAACACTGAATAAGAACAGAAATAAATATTATGACAACGCAAATGATAATAACATGTTCTCAAATGAAGACCTTCTCTTGCTACTTGTCTGCATGGTATTGTGAAAGGGACAGTACGGGATCAAGAGCCACAGAACCCGGGTTTGAGATCCAGCTCTGGTACTTAACCACCTATATGTGTGATTCTGGAAGAGTCATTCAACCTCTCGGAGCCTCAGTTTGTTCATCTGTAAAATGAGAGGGGTGGGAGCGATCACTTTCATCTCTAAATCTATCATTCAGTGGTCTTCTATCCCCATAATTTGTGTGATAGCCCCCAGGAACCAAGCAAACATATTTCTATCCCACCTTATCCCTAGGATGTATGCGATAGTGGTCTCTATCCTGCCCAGAAGGAAGATGGGTAAGGAGCACCCACAGGCTGACCAGATGCTTTGAGGAACCACAGTTCTACAGTGTGTGGGAGCAGAAGATTTGGAGTCTGGAAGCTTTGGGCGAAATTCTATCTATTGCTTATGAGACTCTGGGGAAGAAGTCATAATCTCCTATAATATGGAAATGGTAATAGTTGCACCAAATCTTGTCCTTAATGTGCTATAACTTGTTTACACCTATAATTTGGCTCTCTATTGACTTTTGGGTAACTGATAGCTCCAGGTCCCTGTGGATCCTTTCTTTCTCTTCTTGGGGAGCACAAGAATTTCCTGTCAGGCATCATGTAGTTTCTTTGCTGGTCTCCTTGGGGAACTGTGAATCTGCATCCAGTCTGTACTTGGCTCTAGGTGCAGACAGTTAGCAGCTCTTCCAGGAATGATGCTAGGATCTTAATGGAAGCGTAGGCAGTCTTCTGGAATTCTGCAGTTCATGAGACCTTCCTTGGGCCAAAGGGAGTTTGGGATAAAAGG
This sequence comes from Potorous gilbertii, assembly GCA_028658325.1. NCBI lineage: Eukaryota > Metazoa > Chordata > Mammalia > Diprotodontia > Potoroidae > Potorous > Potorous gilbertii. The sequence continues at coordinate 222,777,201 of CM053772.1, forward strand.
AGAAGACCAAAGACAAAACTTCTCCCCACCCAAACAACTCCTCAGGGATTGACAGAGAATCCTCTCCTCATTCATTGTTCTTGAAATACCTTTATTATGACTTTGAACTGGTCTGAAATTTTGTAGAAGACAAATGAGGCATGGCCAAGTTTCCTAAACCAAATTGAACATTCTTCCTGTGCAACCTCATTCCAATGGCTCATTGATACGGACATTTTTGCAATTAATTGAAATGCCTTTGATTGCTCACTTACTTCAGGTAGTGAAATAATTTGACTTAATCAATTGCCCCCTTACGTATGCATACTTTAATGGACTTGTGCTCTGATTCCTCACACAATGCTCTTCTAAGGTATAGATTACAACTCTGTCATACTTCCTATGCAGTAAAAATTCTTGTTCACCTCTTTCCATTAATCTCCAAAAGAGGATCCATCTAAGTGGCTGGAGGTATTCTATTTTTCCCCCTGTACATCAATGTAGCACTTTGGACTAACATATGGTGTTATTTGAAAATTTATTGGATTTGTAGGAGGAAAACTTGGGTTCTACTTCTGGACATGTTACTTAATGTTCGTATAGCTATAGGCAAATCATTTAACTTACCTGGGTCTCAGCTTCCTCAAGTATAAAATTAAGGGATTGGACTAGATCTTTTAGGTTCTTTCCAGTTAAGAAATCTATGCTCTAAGATATCTTATATCTTCAACATGAAACATAATCAACCCACATTCCTTCCAGTTAGGTCCTTGGCAACTTTGAAATATATCGCTACATTTGACATATGTATGCAAATTAAATATGTATGTGTATATATATGTGGGTATGTATACACATATACATGTATGATTCTGTGTATAATAAATACATATTCCATATCTTATTTGTGAGGGTGTGGTTAAACCTGGAAATGCTGTCTCCTCATGCAGACCAGCCCTCATCTGTATCTTGGAGTCATAAAAGGACTTCCCTCAAGCTCTGGGATGTTATATGACATGTTCTATCACACAGCTAATGTGGTAAAGGCAAAACTTGAACCCAGGTCTTCCTGAGGTCAAGGACAGCTCTCAACCTATGCAGCCTCCAGTTCCAAAATTCCTTTCCATTCTTATTTCACACTATCTGAAACCCTAGTGTTACATTCCATTCCTCTCCTCCCATTTCAGATCAGTTGCCACGATTTGCCATTTCTACCTACACAGCACTGCTCACCTCTGACCCTTTCCTCCCACAGCTCCCACCTTCTTTGAGATGACTGCACCAGCTTCCTAACTTGCCTTGCTACCATTTCTGTCCATCTGACACCCAGCTGTCAAAGGAATTTTCCTTATGCACAGATCTGATCATGTCACTCCCCTACTCAAATTCCAATGGCTTCACACTGATTCCAATCCAATGTAAAGTCCTTTGTGATTGTATTTAGCTTTTAAAGTCCTATGCAACCTGGACTCAGCCTATCTTCCTCCCAGGCTTATTGGGTGTTATTTTCCCTCCCACATGCTGCATTGTTTCCCTCAATTCACAGATGAGACAAAGAAATTTATATTCAGAGAGGCGAGGAAATTTGTCCCAAGTCACCCTGCTAATAACCGGTCTTGAAGTCATTCCTACTGACTTTGAATTCAGCATGCCTTCCTCTTTACCACATGGTCCCTTCACACCCAGAAGACAAGTCATACCTACAGATTCAAACTGGGTTTAAAGTAATAAGTTTTCACCTAAAAAGTATAACTAGGTCCATTGTATTTATCCAACCACAGGGGCAGGAGGGACCTCAGTGAGCACCCAGTCCAAATATTTTCGGTCTATCAATCTCATAAACAACATCCTTGACAATCAATCATTCGACCTCTGCTTGAATATGTCTAGTGACAGGAAGCTAATTACTTCTAGAGGTCAACCATTCTGTTTTTAGACTGCCTCACTTATTAATAAGTTCCTCCTCCAGACTCGGAACTGCTCCTCCCTCCAACTTCTGAGCCTATTTCTTGTCTCCCTTTTGCTTTTATATCCTGTACCTATTCCCCAGAAAGGGTTCTAAAGATCCCCACAACTGGGAATATCTGGAACTCTACAAAACGTGACATGTTTTAGATAGGAGACCTTTTAAGAAAAACAGCGGTTGCAATGCTCTCCATCTTCTGAATACAGAAAACCTCATTCAGGTACCATTACACACATGAAATCTCTCTTTAAAACCTACTTACCAGAGAGTGTGTCAGTGAAGGGAGACCAGAGTGAGAGATGGAGAAACATCAGGAAACAAGCAGGACTCAAGATAGACTCTTAGGTTCATTGCTAATATGTCTCATATCTGGAGTCCTTAAATTTAGACAATTTCCTTTCAAGTACAATCAGTGCTTTACCCAGAGAACTGGAAATTCATAAAGTATCATACGAATAACATGTATATGCTATTATATATTATAGTTATATATATTTTATGTAATATTTCTATTGCACAGAAAAAGCAACATTTCTTACATCTTTGATCTCATCTGATCCTGATACACCAGGAGGCTGACAAGGCAGGTCTTTTTCTCCCCATTTTAAAAATAAGGAAACAGAGAAGTGAAATTACTTATTGGAGTTCCCACACCTAGAAGTGGCAGTCAGGCCTTCTGACTCTCAGCTCAATGCATTTTCTACTATGACCTATATTTCTTAATATGACTCACAGTGACCCAGTCTCATTTACATCATTTAAATCTCCTCCAAACCTTTCTATACAATGAAAAAGTGCTCTGGGTTTTATACCTTAAAATCTCAGCATTGAGATTAATTAATTAATTAATCCCAGCCTTAAGAGGTTATACAGGCCAACTCCTACCTGAATAATAAGAATACATCCCAATGCTTTTACTCAGTTACAAAATGGTTATTCTAGACACCTCTGTAACAGTGTGCAAAACATTAATTATAAAAGAATAGTAGTAGGATAGTGACTTCTCCCTAGATCCGGTTCTATCTGAAGCCCATGGAAAGAGTAACACTTAAGTAACAACACTAGTTCATTATTTACATAGTACTTTAAAATGCATAAGGTACTCTTCGCCTAAGCTTTCTACAGCTTCCCAGACAAGTGACCCCTCCCCATCTGATTCAACACCTTTCAAAATAGGGAGTTCACTTTCTCCTGACATAGCCCACTCAACTCTAATTGCTACTTAAATATAAGGAAGAACGCTCAGAATAGTCTCCCTAGAATTTCCAACTATGGATCCTGTCATCCGGCCTTCCTCCTTCCTCTTACCCAAACTTTCTATAACACTTCTCAAATTTGACTTTGAGCTCTACACAAAACAGACCTGGGATGCAGGTAGTCTAATAGCACTATGCCTATTGTACAGGTTAGAACAATAAGATTTATTGAGGTTAGGTTCCTTGCCTATCATCACACAGCTTGGAAAGGTCAGAGACAGCAAATCCATATTTTTTTTTTTACTTCAAGGACAGAACTTTATCAACATTGTCTCTCAAAAAAGAAAGGAAAAATAAAAGATAAAAAAAGCAATCAGCTTGAAGTTAGGAGAGCTGGATTATGGTCCTTCTACCAGCTAAGTGGCCCAGTGCATAGCGTGCTGTGCAGAAAGACAGAAAGACTCATCTTCCTTAGTTCAAATCCAGCCTCAGACATTTACAAACTATGTGACCCTGAGTAAGTCACCTAACTGTTTTTCTCAGTTTCCTCATCTTTAAAAGGAGCTAGAGAAGGAAATGGCAAATCACTCTAGCATCTCTGCAAAAAAACCCAAAACAAAAACCCAACAAACTCAAATGGGGTCACAAAGAGTTGGACATAACTAAACACCACCAAGTAGTTGTGTAGTCCTGAGTCTACCATTTCCATTCTCAGGGCTTTAGCTTCTTCTTTTATAAAATGATACTGTTAGACTAGGTTTTCTAGTCCCAGTTAGCACTAGCATTCCAAGTCCTACAGTTCCTTCCAGATCTGACATTCTATATTCTATATGCTATGCAAGTCACAAATGGTCTGAATAATCTCTCCCTAGAATAGCTCACAGACACACTAGAAGAGAATGTCAGAAGCTCCCTACCATTTTAACTCCCAGTTATCCTTAAATACTTGAATTAATGCAGCAGCTTCTGTCTCAAAGACTCAAATATCCACTAGGGTCAAACTGGGAAACATGCACATAAGCTATAGGAAAACAAGCTGTAGTAAAATGTGATCACTGGTGTTTGCCAGAGACACTGAGGGAGGAGAAAGCCTTGACATTCCCAAAGTCATATAGCAAGGTGGAGGCACAGACAGGCACCAAACCAAAGAAACCCGACTCCCCATCTGCTACTTTAACAATGAGATCATGATGCTTGAAAAAGCATTACCAATTGTTTCAGTGCATTTCTGAGATGCAGTTCCAGGATAGGATAGTATATTTCTTTTTTCTCTCTAGCTGTTCATATTGTATACATCATCTAGGGGGAAGGAATGAAAAAAAAAATGAATGTCCTGCAGGAGCTAAGCTCTGCCTGTCAATAATGCTATATCCAAAAGGTCCTAAGCTTACAGATAGGAGAAGGTGGGTTCAAATCTTAGCTTTGCCATGTAATGCCTGGGTGACACTGGGCATGTTTTTCTCTTTTCTGGGATTCAGTTTCTTTATCTATAAGAAATCATGAGACTGGACCAGATGATTTTATAGTCTCTTTTCGAGCTCTGATTCCTACGATCTTAAGTTGGCTTTTTTTATTGTTGACAAAGAATTTTCTTTACAACAACCCTATAATAGTATGAGATTTACTGACAGTCCTACTGTTGGGAAATATAGGAGGCTGTATACTAAATGGAGTTTTATGCTTCAGAGTCTACTGAACCTGGAAAGAGTGCCAAGTTTGTAGTACTCAAAGGGATTACATTTGAATATCAGTTCAGCTCCTTACCATCTGTATAACATTGAGCAAGATACTTTATTTTTCTAGTCTTCAAGTTCATTACGACAAAAAGAGGGAGTTGGACTAGATGATTCCTAAGGACCTTTTCAGTGTTAATCTAGAATCAGTCAACTAATATTTATTAAGTACCTACTATTTGCCAGGTACTGGGCTAAGTGATATGAAGAAAGGCAAACAAGAGAAGAAAACCTCCTCTTCTCAAGGAGATCACAGCCTAATGGGGAAACAAGATGATTATTTATGTCCTTATTCCAAAGATGAGAAAGTCTCAAGGGATGTGAAGTGACTTATGAAGGATCACTACCTGTCAGAGAAACAATTCAGGATTTGTTGTTCCAAAGCATGCTCCTTCCATGACAAAACCTTGCCTAACTAGAGCCTCTTATCTCTACTAATAATAGGAAATATTTCAATTGGTATGGATACCTCCATTCACCAAAGCAGCTCCTAACTTCTTTAAAATTTGGTGTATTATCTTCAAGAGTAGTTATAATAATCTGGTAATCAGACGCCTCTTCATTTAACTAGACAAGACTTCAAATGAATGAAAGGTCATCATAGGTCCCTACTTCCAGTGCTTGGGAGGACCTAACATCTCAAAGTCTGTGTTCCACTGCTTCCTATGTGCATGTATATATATCTACATGCACATAATGTTATTATATATGTATATATACGCATGTCTATATTATATATGCAGACAATTTTATATTTATAATGTAATTTAATGTTTATATTGTTATAAATAATAGCTTACTTTACATAGCATTTTTATGGCTTGCAAAATGCTTTCTTTACAGCAACCTTGTGCATATGTAAGACATATTAATTACCTTCCCTGTCATCAGAGAGCCTATGGTATTTAAAGGAGAAAGACCCAAACAAAAGGACCTATACTGGAAGGTGGTATGGGACAAAGTGTCAGAAAAAAGATACAAATAAGGTGTTACAGGAGCTCAGAGGAGAAAGAGAGATCAGCTTCAGGTAAGTTGAACAGGAAGGTTTCGTGGGAGAAGAATTAATGAATAAAAAGCATTTATTAAATGCTTACTATGCACCAGGCACAATACTAAGCAATGCAGGTACAAGTTCAAAAGAAAGATAATCACTGACCTATGATATTTTACATTCTGCCAAGAGAGAAGCTCTAATCTGAAGTTAACAGAACCCAATGGATTCATGAATAGGTTTGGTGGGGGAGGGATTTATGAACTCGGATGAGAAAAATTTGCATCTTTATTTTCTTAAGCTTCTAACTGAAAAATAGCATTTCCTTCCATTATGAATGTAAGCAACAAATCTCAACAGTACTGAACTTCACCAGGTTACCAAATAGACAAAGAAAAAAGGTTAAGAATCTCTATAATAGTGGAAGAGGAAGTATGTAGTGGAGTGATGGAATAAGAGGGGTATTTTAGCAACAATAGAGATTGGAGACATAAGATGATGGACTGGTACTTTACTTTTTCCAGAGCTAGACGTAGGTCTGGGTGAACTCTCATAAATATGGCAGCTTGGAGCTTCAGGGTGGAAACTGAAAAGGCAAGAGGTGTAAATGATGACATCAAGGAAACATGTAAGCAGAAGAAGAAATGGGATAGTCATAAAGAGAGTACAAAAGATAATATATGGACAGCCCGTACACTCTACTGGTACCCATGCAATGTCATGTATTCTAAAGAAGTTTCTTCAGCATGGTGACTCCGTGTATAAGATTTATAAGAGAACACAGATCAGAGTCATACACAATGAGAAGGCAATAGTTGTGAACTACATCAGTTTATATTTGGTCGCATTAATGAGATTTATTGATATATCAAAACAGGGGCTCTAGCTTAGCTTCTGTACTAGAATGTAAGTTTTTATATCAAAGAAAAGAACTCATATCTTCTATTTCTTTAGAAATATTTGTTGAATTACATGGCATTGTCCATAGCACTTATTTAAGTGCTGGGTACATAAAAGTTGACCAAGATATATTTACTAATTGTAAAACTTAATCAATGCTTCCATTACTAAATGCCATTAAATAGACTAAATACTTAAATTGGAATGGATACTCCCATTCACCAAAGCAGCTGCTAATTTCTTTACAACTTGATAGACTGACCAGAAAATTGATACAACTTTCAAGCATGCCAAAATAACTCACCCTCGAATCTGAGACTAAAAAGGATACTACAGATCATTTAGTCCAACCTTTTCACTTTCAAAGAAGGAAACTGAGGCTCAAAGAAATTTGGTGAATATCCAAGGTCATATAGAAATTTATTAGCAGAATCAGAGCTGGACCCTATATTTTCTGACTCCCAGCATGGTATTTGTTCAATTAAACTCAACTTAATTCTACAGACATTTATTATTTAGTACCTACTGTACATGGAGCACTGTGTTAAGTACAAGGGGAAATACAAAGTAAAGATAAGACATTGTTTCTACATCCATGGATGTTAAACATCCAATAGGCTATAAGATGTCTAATAATTATAACTTGCAATAGAAAACCATGTAGAAGTATCACTACGTATGTGTGTACATATACATATATGTATTATTTAGCTCAGTGACTGTCATATAGTTGTGTTTGTCCTTTGTTTTTGAGGAAGACCATGACATCAGAGAAATGATGACATGACTTGCACTTGACTTTGTTTTGAGTGAGGGAGGGCTGTGCAAGGTCACCAGCCTCACTTTTTCCTTCTGAGCTATCTGGATCCAGTGACCAGATATTCATCAGAATGACTGGAGAAGACCCAGGATGCAATGGGAAAACTTGGTCTTTTTAAGCTAGGCCTTTTGACATACTCACTTTGATGGAGGTATCACCCATTGAGTGAACAGGCCTCTTTAAGAAGTCATCAGGGAATGGCCCTTTTAATGAGCAAAAGAAAAAAATGACTAAATCAAACTGTACTTAATAAATGTATAATCCCTTCCTTTCCCCATACATAAGCAAACAATGGACAAAATGATGCATTTATTAAGCACTCTGCTAAAGGCTATGTGAATTTCCTGTTACATGATATATTCAACACAGAGTCTGGATGATTATCTGTCTGGGATGCCAAACATGGAATTCCTACAACAGATAACTTCTTTAGCTCCCTCTGGCTCTACAATTCTGGAAAGAACAGATCCTTTCCCTGCCCCTTGTCTCCTACCTTTTCTGCTTCCTTTCATGCATTGTCTTCCCCCCTTCCCCTGCCATTAAACTGTAAGCTCTTTGGGGGCAGGGATTGTCTTCCTTTTTATTAATTGGCTCTCCAGTGCTTAGTATTGTCCCTGGCATATAGTAGGCATCTAATCAACATTTATTGGATTGGACAGGATTAGTCTTAGACTCAGAAAACTTAAGGACAATTCCTAGCTCTGACCTCAGGAGAATCACTTGAACATTCAGTGACTCAGTTTTCTCATTTATAAAATAGAAATGATAATACTTGGACTGCCTGTCTCACAGGGTTACGAAGAAAATGTTTTCTAAGCTTGAAAAAATTCTATAGGAATGTGGATTACTATTTCAAATTAGGGAGCTGTTAAAGGTCTTTCCAACAGATAAGTGACATGCTAAAAACCATTGTTTCTTTCCAGTCAAATCACTTTAATGTTTTGTCATGAAGACATTAATCTCTTTCTAGCCAAAGGAGACTTTTAAATCTCTGCTCCAAAGGAATAACCTTTTGCAGCACTTTATTTGAGATATTGAAATATGCAGTGTGGTATAGTTTAATAAAAAACCTACTGGATGTAGAGTTCCCCAAGAGCAGAACAAGGATCAAGGACAGAAACTGAAGAATTGTGCTGTGAAGCAAAACTTCCTAACAATTACAAGAATAGCCTTATTCAGGAGTCTATGAGTTCACCATCTCACTAACAGTCTTACAGTAAAGACTATAGGACCATCTGACCATTTGTCAGCATATAGTAGAGAGAATCATGGGTTAGACTGGATGATATGGTCTCTGAGGGTCCTTTTATATGTGTGTGTGCATGTACAGTGGTGAGGCAGGGGGAAAAACAACATGTACATAGGTAACAAAGTCAAGGTAATCAGAGGAGGGAAAAAGAATTAACTGGGGCCATTCATGGAAGACACAACTTGAGCTGAACCTTGAAGGAAGGTGGAGCCCCAAAAGGAATGTATTTCCAAATATTGAGGACAAACTATACAAATACACAGAGGCAGGGGATGGAATGGCCAGTCCATTTGGGGATAGAAAGTAGATGATGCTTGAATGGGGCACTTTTAGTGCCAGGCTGAGGAATTTGTATTTTATCTAAAAGACAAAGGCAATTTTTGATCATACAAGTGACATTTTAAGAAGGAAGATTATTTTTTAAGCTATACAGAAGATTAATTGGATTAAGAAGAGACCTGGAAGCAGAGAGACCAAATAGAAGGCTGTCACAATAGAAGAGTCAAGAAGTAATAGGGAGCCAAACTGGTTGTCATGTTAGTGGAGAGAAGGGGATAGATGTTGTGAAGGTACAACCTGACGATTGGGAAAGGGCAAACAAAAAGAAAATTCAAAGTGGGTGACAGCTAGGTGGCACAGTGACTAGATCACTGGTCCTGGAGTCAGGAGGACCAGAATTCAAATATGGTCTCAAACACTTGACACTTACTAGCTGTGTGATCTTGGGCAAGTCACTTAACCTCAATTTCTTTGCCTTTTCCCTCCCAAAAAAGTAAAAAAAAAAAAAGAAAAGGGGAAAGAAAAGGGGTCAAAAGTAACCTTCAGATAGCTTCATGGAATCCTGCCTCAGCCACTTGCTACCTACTTGACCTTGATCAATCCTCTTTGGGTTTTAGTTTCATCATCTATAAAATGAAGGTATTGGACTGCATAATCTCTAAAGTTACTTCAAGCTCTAAAATCATGATCCCTTGAAAACCTGGAGGACTCTAAGGATCTTGATGCTTTTTGCAAAAATCGGGATGTTTGGAGGAGTGAAAGTTTAGGGGTGATGTTGGCATCTAAGCACTCCGGATCCTACAGCAGAACATCAGAGAGCATCCTGAATCCTAGTTGATAACTTCCTACCTTTGTGAACATATGGCATGCCCCTTAACCTTCCCAAGTCTTGTAAACTTCATCTGTAAGATGAGGAAAATAATACAAACTTCATCAATTTCACAAGTTGGGTTTTTTAACTACTCCATAAACTTTAAAGCATTGTGGAGATGTAAGCAACATATATCCAAATGATTTCAAACATACCATCTCTGATTCATAACATAAGGCTTAATTGTATGTTTGTAATGCTTTGGGTCCCAAGCAGTTTTCAGAAGCCACAGAAAGAATGGTTGTGAAACAAGTGCCTGTCCTCAAATACTTGAAAGAAGAATAATAGTGAATGAACTACGCAGAGTGAATAGAGGCTGTGACATGAGCATTTCCTAATTCAGTAAGATCAAAGATTTAGATCTGGAAGAAAACTCAGTCAGAATTTCATGCCTTCATTTCACAGATGATTTAAGGTCATGCAGGTAGCTTATTTGAGATTTAAATCTGGATCCTCTGACTCCAGATTCAGCAGTCTTTACACCTTGAACACATTGCTGTGTTACTTCTCCATCTCTTTGTTAGAATCAAGGACTTGGGGGATAGGGTCATTTAAAAGTCCCAAAATGTTAGTGTTGAAAGGATTCTTTAGGAGATCAAGTTCAATACACTTCTATTTTATATATGGGGAAACTGAGGCCATGGGAAGTTAAATAAGGAGACCGACACATTTGAGGTTTAAGTTAATATTAATGTGCTTGGCAATTCTTGTATTCAAATGTTTCCATTAACACAAAATTATATTATGGAGAGGTAGTCATTGACAAATATAATCCTATCATGACTAAGGATGGTTCTTTAGGACTGAACCTGTGATTGAATTGCCATAGGGAGTTATTGGTGAAGAAGAGTTTCCTCTTCCAGTGCAGAACAACAACTACTCTCTTAAGATATTTGCCTGGGGTGTGTGGAGGTTAAGAGACTTACCCAGGGTCATATAGCCCATAAGAACCCAGGTGTTCCTGACTTTGAGGCCAGTTTTCTATCCACCATATTACTATACTCTCTACTATACCACCTCTCATTATTGTGAATAATTATATGGTTATATTATTAATAATTACGTAATTGCTCACAGTTACATGGCCTTTTCCTCATAGCATCCTTATCAGGCAACATATATGATAGTAACCATGTATAGATAAGGAAGCCAAGGTTTACTGAAGTAAAAGAATGTGCCCATAGAGGCCAAGGAATGACAGAACTCTTGGCCCCAAATCCAGTGATTCTCACAGAACCGGCATCTTACTGCCTCCTAATTCTCATCAAAAATGACATCTCTGTAGGAAATGTAGTTTTATGTTTGATCTTACTACCTGTAAATGACCCTAGAAAGACTGAAATTTCACCTTCATCTCAGACATTCTAGAGAAGGCCTGTGTTCAGACTGCTGCATGCAAAAACAAAACAAAACCCCCAAAACATGAAATCACCCTTAAACTCAAACTATTGGGTATTGATATTGGACATTCTGAAAAGCACATGCAAATGGCTTGCAAAAAAAAGCAACGCAACTCTGTTTTCTTTTCCAGCTTTTCAAGCAATGACGAAAGCCTACCAGGCATCTGAGGCACATATCTTCTGCTGTGTCTGTATCACTCCCAGCCACTCCAGTGAAAGTTCCTGAATGGTGGTGAAAATGTACACACTACTATCATTGAAGGCTGCTCCTCTGGACTTTAGAACTCTGCAACTCATTCTGAAGACCCTCCAGCTTCATAGCCAGATTTCTTTCAGTAAAACTGAAGAAACTTTGGGCAAATGTTAAGCTAAGGATTTATATTGTGGATCATCACAGGGATGAGAGATCTAACAACAGGCCAAAATGATATGTTTTCCTGAAATTGTTACTTAGTCCAAAATGTACAGAGTATATTTAGAAACACTGAAAATTGGTTTTGAAGTTGACAGAAAAACTGTTATTGTCAGAGAAAATCTGGGTCATGGATAGATTTGTAAAGCTGTGAGGTACCTGACTGATCTTCTAGGTCAGGGGCTCTTACTTTGGGTTCATCCATTTGCTTTTAAAAATAACTTGATTACTGTGCTTCAATACAAGTCATTTCCTTTGTAATCCTAGGTATTTGATTTTATGCTTTATTAGGAGTTTGATAAGGGGTCCAGAGGCTTTGCCAGACTGCCAAAGGGATCCACGATACATTAAAAAAAAAAGCTAAGAACTCCTGATGTAGCTCAGCCCTCTCACCTGACAGGTAAGTAAGGCAAGGACAGAGATGAGAGAAATGACCTGCCAAGCAGATGAGTGGCTGAGATGAGCTTAAACCCAGGTCTCTGGACCCCTGGTCCATTGCTATACTACCTTGCCATTTAGCACAATGTTCATGAACATCTAAAACATTTCCTTGTGACTGACTTCTCTGGGGAAGTCTAGTTCCCTTGAAGCATCACCATTGGATGTTCCCCTAGGCTTAGTCTAAATGGAGGCAGAATGGTCAGTTTTCCCATACCCTATGATTTGTAGGGCATTTATGGAGCCCTCCCAACCTCCTCCTCATGGAAGCCTTCCCTGAGTATTCCAAGGTTTCATCCTCTCTGGCTCTACTGACTCCTATAAGCTGAATCATTCATAGTTTACTCTTGATAATAATAACAGATATTTTCACAACACTTCAATATTTACAAATCATTAATAAACATTCTTATCTGATTAAACCAACAATCATGGGAGATAGATAAGAAGGAGACAGAATAGAGGCTGTGATTTCACTGATGTAGGGAACTTTGAGGTGAGGAAACTCCCTTTACACTAATGCAGGTTGAAAGCTTCATTCCAAATTAAGAATCTTAAAGAGGGACCTAAAGCAGCGAGAGATAGATGATTTGTCCAGGGCCACACAAACAGCTTTGGGGATTTGACCCGAAGTTTCCTGAGCTCTCGAACCAATACATCTTGAGGCAGATCATGAAAGCATGATTATAACTATTTTTAGGATGAGGAAAAGGGGCTCAGGAAAGTAGAAGGAACTGATCTGAGGTCTTTTCACTCGGTGGAGCTGTAGCCGAAACACAGATCTTGTTACTTCTGGTACATTGCACTTTTTCTATTATGTCATTCTGCTTTTTATTATTTATCATAGAACTTATTTTCACTTACTTTGATTTTGCAGTGATCTGTAATTTCACAGGTATGGGCACTCCCCACAACCCCAGGGCAGACGGAAACCCCCTGCACCTTAACAGATGCCTTCTGTGAATTGCTGTGGGTGAGAGGGTTACTCACCTAGAGGCAAAGGTCCTCAGAACAATTATCTCCATGTTTAGCTAGGTTGATCATTATCTGACAGGTACAGCCCATCATGCATCAGACTTAAGTCAAGCAGTGGACCCACCATAGTTAATATGACATTAGCATCACTTTCAAACACCCATTATCCTCTCCATGTCATAATAAGATATTAACGACCATTTCAGTGAACTTATAGTAGACAGATTACTAGACTCAGAATCAGAAAATCTGGGTTCAAATTCTGCTTCAGACACTTATTAAATAAAGAAACTCAGGGACAGATGTGAAAAGTTTTTCAAGATCTTATAAGTACAGAGCTAGGGCTTGAACCTTGAACCCTGTTTTTCTGACACCAAATCCAGGATTCTCTCCATTATAAGGCCGAACCAAGAATTCACTACGCAGGAGTGATGTTGACAAAAACCAGAATTCAGAATGTTGTTCATCCTTCATTTTCAAAGAGGACCAATAGCATCACAACACACTTGTGAACTGGATTTTAGTGATGCAGAGTTGCACAAAGTCATCAGCCTCACTCTTCCTGAGTTATCGATGTCCAGTGGCAGGATGAAAGACAAGATGCAGTGTATGACCTTGTTGTCTTCAATACTTGACCAAGCTCTAAGTGTCCCATGGCACCTACTTCAGGTGTCTTCATGGCTGTTGGAACAAATTGCTCTCATCCACCCATTCTGCTGTTGGACATCTTTAGATGCTTCGGACAGACATCTCCCTAACTCACTGACAGACTTGAGACACGGCTACCTTCAACCTAGTTTGGCCTGTCTGTCAAGATGGTTTGCAGGGTGTAGCCACTGTGCATGCTGAAGCTTCATTGAGACACAAAGTGATAGTGAATCAAGTGGAGACCAAAGGTAGATGAGCACCCCTGAAAAGAGCTCAGCAAACTCTCACACCAGAAGGGCCAGCTCTCCTGAACACCCCATACACCCCAGGATTCAGACATACCAAATGCACATATACCTTGGGTAGCACCTTTCTAACTGGGCAAACCCTGATGATTGCTCTACTATTTCAGTGCCAAAGTAACTGGCCATTGCAGAAGCAAAGACAGGCTTGAGCAAGCTGGAAGGGCCATATGGATACTCACATCCCTCCATAGACCTACCTAGAGAAGGGTGAGAACCACCCCAAGAAACAGCAAGGCAAATGTCCCCTTGCTGGTTTTATTTATTCTTGGCAGTTCTGGCCTTGGAGTTCACTGAGTTATGGCTGATAAATGGCAAAAAGCCTCAGCCTGACTCATTCAGAATGATTGACTGATGCCTTATTGTCACAGTTAAGTCAGAGAAGAGGTATGGCAGGCCCATCCCAGAACCATACTAGTGTGTCAATCCAGGGTGGGGATCAGGAATGCATGTACATTAAAGCTTTGGAGAGAAAGATTACTATGTACTTTTTTGAACCTGTGAGTCCAAAGACAAGTTACATAACCCGAATGGACCTCTATGTCCTCCTTTGTGCCATGGAAAAGTGGGACTTGGTGTCCCACAAGGTTCCTTCCAATTCCAAATGTCATCATTCTATGAGTCAGACACATGTTCAGTTGCTCGGGTACATCTTGATCCTTGGACTGACCTTTTCTAAATTTCTATTCATTTTCATTCAACAAATATTTATTAAATACTTATTATATTCCAGGGGCTGAGGATGCAAAGAAAATGAAATAGATCCTTCCTTCTAGGAGCTGATATTCAACATGGACATGGACAATTTTTGTGATAATAAGTTTGCTTGGATGTTTTTGGTTCCTACACCAACTAATTTCCCCCCATATTCTTCTGCTCTCCATCCCAGAAAGTCATCTAATAACGTGGAATTTTTTTAAATAAAAAAGAAGAGAAAAAATTAGCAAAGCCATTTAATCCCTACTTCTGCAAAGGAATGGGGGGTGACTTCTAATATATTTGGGGGAGGGGGAGCAAAGCCTACTCTTTGTAATTTTGCAGCATTCATTTTCAATTATTTTGTGGTTCTGCTTTCCATTCACATTGTTGCACAGTTAAGATGGAGAGAATCCTAATAACTTTGATGAATAAGGAAAGATTTGACATACAAGGTGTCATTGAAGATGTATTTTATTTTTGTTTATTCATTCATTCATTTATCTGTTTATTTGGGGGTTTTATGGAGATGTGCTTTTAAAGAAAACTGAAGTCCTAAGAGGCAGAGCTGAGGCAGCTAGGAACTCCCAGTACCTGAGACCACCTGTGCAAAGGCTTGGCCATAGAAGACAGAACATTGCGTAGAGGGAGCAGCTAGCTGGTTAGTTTGGGCTGAAAGTCAAGTATTATTAAATAAGGGAAAAGGAGGATAACATGAACTCGGGCAGCTAGGTGGCACAGCGGATAGAGTGACTTTATGAAGAAGTATCAATTCTATGAGTTCAAATTTGGCCGTTGACACTCACTAATTGTGTGACTAGGCAAGTCATTTAACTCTGTTTACCACAGTTTCTATATCTGTAAAATAAGGTGGAGAAGGAAATGCCAAACCACTCCAGTGTCTTTGCCAAAAAAACCCCAAACAGGGTCATGAAGAGTCAGACATGAGTGAACGGTAAGAAGAACATGAAATTAAAACCATAAAGGTAAATGACTGATAAGTTGAAGGGGGGAGAATGTTGGAGGAACATTAAATGTCAGTCTGAGGATTTCATCTTTTACTGTGGAAACAATAGGGAGTTACTGAATATTTTTTTAGTAGGAGAGTGACATGGTTCAAATGTTTTAGGATTATCAACTTAGTAGCTCTATGGAGAATGGATAAGAGAGAGAAGAGGCTACAAGCAGGGAGAATAATAAGTCTATTGGTACAGGCTATGCAAGAGGTGAACAAGATCTGAACTAGAGTAGAGGGTGTGTGAGGGTGGATGTAGAAACCAGAAGATTTGATAAATAACTGACTGTGCATAATGGAGAATGAGGAAAGCAAGAGAGAGGGAAAAATTAAGAATGAGTTTAAGTTCCTGAGTCACTACCAGAGATGGTTGTGTCCTCAACAGAAATAGGGAAGTACATGGGAAATAAATAGGGAAATAAGGTTATTTTCTTTTTGATTTGTTGATTTGAGGTATTTATCTATTTAGGTGGAAATGTTCAGCAGGAAATTAATTTTTCTACTCATCTCAGCCACTTGGATTTAGGGCTTCCAAAAAACCTTGACCCAAATCTACCTTGACATTTAGTCTATACTTATTTGGATCCCTCTCCTTCTATCTCTTCAGAAAGAAAGTCTCTTTTCTCCATCTGGTGTTTTAGCAAATCACTTGCAAGTCATCCATCTCCCAGGCCATATACTAAATTATTGCAGTATTTTTAGCTCCAGCTTCCTTGAAAGGATCTAATCTTTTCTCCATCATCTTGTTGTCAAATGATTTTCTAAGTCTTGACCAAAGGCTTCAAAGATACTGCCTTGAGACATGGCTTCATTGCTGGTCTGTGTATCTCATGGGTAGAGACAACTTGCTCTGATGGGAGGTCAATATGAAACACTCCCACAGATCATGTTTGGGGAATGAGCTAACTCAAGAGAAGAGCCTGAAAGGTTATCTAAGTAATTAATAGCAGCCATTCACAACCACAATAGTCAGTAAAATAAAACAGTCCTTACCTTCAAGGAGTTTACAATGCAATAGTTCACATTTATTGTCTTACAGTTTACAGAGCACTTTCCCTTGGAACCACCTTTGAAGTAGGTAGCACTAATATAACTTCCATTTTACAGATCAGGAAATAGGCTAAATCCTTGACCCTTTATTCTTCAAGGTGACTTGCCCATGTCACATGGCTACTAAGCATCGGAGTCAGGACTTGAATTCAAGTCCAGTGTTCTTTCTTCCTTACCACACTTCCTCGGTAATAGGCATGGGTACCAGAAGTGTGAAATTTGTTGTTGAGCTGCAGATTTTATGAGTCAAAAATTCCCTGTCTAACCTCCTACCCAGGGTCAGAGCTGGTCATAGAATATAAGTAGTCTTGAGGAATAGGAAGAAGGAGGTAAGGTATTCAGCTGGAGTGATAGACTTTTGGAGCAGTGAATGCAGCTGGTATGGAATGTGGGCTTTATCCTAGAGTCAATAGAGCTAAATGAGTATTTTTTTACATTAGAAGGATTCAGAGAAACTGACTCTTAGCAAATTTACTCCAGCAGTTTGCAAGAAGGCTTATTGGATATTAAGAGAGGAAGCTACTGGTTGCATGGAAAGCAATTATAAGGCAATTGCAATAGATTCAACTGGTTTCTACCCATAGGTTCAAGACTTCCCTAACTACAAACAAACAGAAACTTTCCCATGAGCCCACCCAGAATCCTTGCAACTTATCATCCTAACTCCTCCCTTTCATTGATAAACACGGAGAAAAATGATTACTAATAACCAATGATTTGGGGAGATTCCAATTTCCCTCTTTTTATTTTATCCTCTTTTCTCCAGGGGGGAAGCCAGTGTGCTCTACTCAGGCTTAGATGGAGAATAAATTCTTTGAATAGATTGGCTAGGGGTAACTTAAGAAGTAAATGACACCAAAGTTCAGGCCCAGTTTCTCATTTTAATATTCATTCTCTCATTAATTGTTGATTGCCACTATCAGGGACATTACTCTTCTATGGGCATATAAGCTGCAAGCCCACCACCATGATTGCCTTTGGTGAAAGAGAGAGAGGACCAAATGACAACCCTTTTATTAAAATAACAGCATTATTAATAAAATGATTAAATTACCCAGAAATTCTGTCTCTTGAAGATTTTTAAATACCACAACACCTAGAAAAAGTGTGAATGGTCCTGGCCTCCTCTTTAGCTCAGACTCCTTCACTCATCAAGCTTTATAATCTGTCTTCTTACCCCACTGTTCTATGGTAGAAGCTTCTTAGTTGCTAAATTTACTAATTATTAAATTTCCAAGTCCCTTTCCTCCTTGACCTTTCTGCAGCATTGGACACTTCAGACACACCCTCTGACTCAATACTCTCTCCTCCCTTGGTTTCGAGGATGGCTCTTTCCTGGTTCTTCTCCTACCTGTCTAACTTGCTCTCTCTCTCTCTCTCTCTCTCTCTCTCTCTCTCTCTCCCTCCCTCCCTCCCTCCCTCTCTCTCTCTCTCTCTCTCTCTCTCTCTCTCTCTCTCTCTCTCCCTCCCTCCCTCCCTCCCTCTCTCTCTCTCTCTCTCTCTCTCTCTCTCTGTCTGTCTGTCTGTCTCTCTCTCTCCCTCTCACCCTCTCTCTCCCTCTCTCTCTCTCTCCCCCTCCCTCTCTCCCTCCCTCCCTCCCTCCCTCTCTCTGCCTCCCTCCCTCTCTTTCCCTCCCTCTCTCCCTCCCTCCCCC
>CM053772.1:222796274-222818728 GCA_028658325.1 Potorous gilbertii
CTCCCTCCCTCTCCCTGCCTCCCTCTCTCTCTCTCTCTCTCTCGCTCTCTCTCTGTCTCTCTCTCTCTCTCTCTCTCTCTCCCTCTCTCCCTCGCTCCCTCCCCCTCCCTCTCTCTCTCTCCTTGTATTGCATAGAATGCTTTATCTTGGACCTTCCCCTGACATTATTACTACCTTGGCCCAGGGATGGGGAACCTGAAGCCTTGAGGCCACATGTGACCCTCTGGTTTCTCAGGTGTGGTCCTTTAACTGAATCCAAACTTCACAGAACAAATCTTCTTAATAAAAGATCAAGGCTTGGCCTATATATCAAGGCATTTGTAATTTCTCTGACAATGCACAAAAGGAGGCAGAAAAGGTGGGAGACAAGGGGGAAGGGAAAGATCTTTCCAGAATTGTAGAGTCAGAAGTATCTAAAGAAATTATATGCTGTAGGAATTCCATGTTTAGGAACCCAGACAGACGGTTATCCAGCCTCTGTGTTGAATATATCACATAATAGGAAATTCACATAGCAGTTAGCATAGAGCTTAGTATATGACAGGTACTTAATAAATGCATTACTTTGTCAATTGCTTACTTATGCATGGGGAAAGGAAGGGATTAAGCATTTATTAAGCACAATTTGATTTAGTTATTTTTTTCTTTTGTTCATTAAAAGGGCCATTCCCTGACTACTTCTTAAAGAGGTCTATTCACTCAACGCGAGATACCTCCATTGAAGTGGGTAGGTCAAAAGGCCTAGCCTAGAAAGACCAAGTTTTCCCATTGCATCTTGGATCTTCTGATGAATATCTGGTCACTGGATCCAGATGGCTCAGAAGGAAAAAGTGAGGCTGGTTACCTGGCACAGCCCTCCCTCACTCAAAACAAAGTCAAGTGCAAGTCATGTCATCATTTCTCTGATGACATGGTCTTCTTTGAAAACGAAGGACAAACTAAATTTCTCCTAAGTAGAATTTAACTACTTTATGTCAGATATTAGGTAAATTTCATCTTTGTCTCTCTAGTACCCTGCATATATAGTAGGCAATCAATAAATATTTATTACAAGCAACACTCTCTACCACCTCTCACACTGTTTCCTTCAGCATCATCTTGATAGAATATCTGAAATCCCACCATTTGGGATCTTGTTGTTCAGTTGTGTCCAACTCTTTGTGACTCCATTTGGGGCTTTCTTGGCAAAGATACTGGAGTTGTTTGCTATTTCCTTCTCCAGCTCATTTTGAAGATGAAGAAACTGAGGCAAACAGGGTTAAATGATTTGATTTGACAAGAGTCACATAGTTAGTCAGTGTCTGAGGCCAAATTTGAACTCCTGAAAACAAGTTTTCCTCACTCTAGCCTCTGCACCACCTAGCTGTTGATTTGGGGTCTATTCATCTATATAAAGTCTTTTCTTCTTCCAAAGTCTTTATCAAAAGACAAAAACATTAAATGACCCATCCATTCACACCACAATGTGAATTAGTATACTGAGGATAGGATCCTGGGGGATGGGAGACAAAATGAACAGCTTATTTTAATGTAGAATGGAGTAAGCAAGTTGGCCCCAAATCCACTATATAGCTCAGGTTTGAGTGGGGTGGCCATTGGTAAAAAGAGAAAGCCCTGAAATTAAAAGTTGTGTGCTTCCCAGTTTTGCCAGATGTAGCCATAAGTTTGAGTGTAGTACAATTAATTTATAGATGGATAATATGGGCAAGAAAAGGAAGTGCCTGCTTAGGTAGGAGGAGACTGAGTGCCCGTGTCAGATTTTTGCCCCACTGGATGCACTTAGCTTGAGTGTCAGGAACCATTTGTAATCCAATCATGGCATTGGAACCTCATTCCACCTGAGTGCAATCATTGCAGAGAGGCAGCACTTAGGTATAATAGAAGAACACTAGCATTGGAAGCAGGGGAAATCTGGGTTCAAATCCCAACTCCAAATACTTATTACCTGGACACATCATCCCATCTCTATGAACCTGATTTTCCTCATCTATGAAATGATGCACCTATAGTTGTCTACCTCAAATGAGAATCAAATGAAAAAGTATATGCAAAAGAGTCAATAAACCTTTAAAGTTTTAGATATGATGAGCAATCAGTATTATCACTACTGTCATTATAAAATCTGGACGAAGTCTCACAACCATGCTGACTGGGTATATTCCAAATTCATGTTATCCATTCTTAGCTGGGGCCTCACTGGGGCAAAACAGTCCTTTTATTTCCCCCTAATTGATTTCCTAGGTCACTTCCCACAGAAGATATCCCATACTTCCCTCTTCAAGCCTCCCACATCTGTCCCTCTTCTCTATCAGGGAAGACTGCTCCTTCTTTACTGGAAAAACTTGAGGACACTGGAAGTAAGCAGCCTCTTCATCACAGATCTCCTCCATATCATCTCCCACTATCTTCCATCTTTTCTCCAGTCTCTGACAAGGAGGAAGACCTTCCTCTTGCCAAAACCAATGCCTTTCTGCATTTCCACTTGATACAATCTCTCCTGGCTTCTCCAGAAAAAAAAAAGCCTCAACCATTCCCCTCTTTTTCATATCTCCAGTCTCTCCCCATCTACTAGTTCTTGTCCTGGGGTTTTCAAACATGCCTGAAGTCTTGATCCTTTAAAAAACCTTCACAAGAGTCTACCATCCTCACAAACTATCACCATATATAGCTAAATCACTAGAAAAGCTATCCATTCTCATTGCCTCTACTTCTCAAGCCTTTGCAAATATGGAGCCTGACCTTATCAGCCAACTGAAACTTCTCTTTCCAGTGTTATGAGTGAAGTTTTATGATCTCTCAATTGCTGAATTTGATTTTTAAAAAAAGATCAATGTTTTTTTCCCAGTCCTCATTCTTTGTAGCCCATCCACTGCATTTGACACTACTGACCACTTTCACTTTCTGGCTACTCTCTCTTGTTTTTTGACACTGGTCTCTCCTGGCTTCTTCCCATCTGTCTGACTGCTCCTTCTCAGTCTCTTAGGTTCAGTCTCCTTTGTTCCTTCTTATTCTCCTGATAATCGATGTTGTGAGTGCTTCCCCAATTGTGAGTACTCCCCAAGGTTCTGTTCTAGGAACTCTTCTCTTCTCTTCTCCCTCTATGCAATTTTTCTCTCAGTAACCTCATCATTTCCCCTAAGTTTAGCTCTCATCTCTATGTGGATATCTCATATATATATATATATATATATATATATATATATATATATACACATATCTGGATCTATTTAGATATATTTTTATTCGAATCAAGGGTTCTCAATCTGGGGGTCCATAAACTCTTTTTAAAAATGGATAACTGTTTCAAATTAATCAGCTTCCTTTGTAATCCTACATATTTTATTAACATAATCCTGAGAAGGGTCCATGGACTTCACTAGACTGCCAAAGAGGTATATCACACACACACACACACACACACACACACACACACACACACACATAGAGTTAAGAATTCCTGAATCAAATATATATACATATATACATCACATGATTGACTAGCTGACTGGCTGGCTGAATGCATGCATGCATGCATTCAGTTGCAGTATCTTCCCTGGGTTTCAATCCTGTATTGCCATTGCTTATTCGACACTTGAGACTGGATATTCTGAGCCATTTCAAACTCATCTTATCTGAAACTGAATTCATTATATTTTTTAGAGACAGGTAGAGACAAATAGGGTTAAGTGACTCACACAGCTAGTATCTGAAACTGGATTTGAACTCAGGTCCAGGCACTGTATCCACTGCACCACCTAGCTGCCTCCTGAATTCATTTTTTTTTGCCACAAACCCTCTCTTCTTCCTACAATTTCTTTTTTCTAGTACCCTTAGCAATGGGGGGCCTTGTTAGTTGCTTCTTCTCCCTTACCCCACATACTCAACCAGTTGACAAATCTTGGTATTTCTACCTCCATAATATCTCTCAAATGTGACCTCTTTTCATTCACTCAGCTACCACCTTAGTTCAGGCCCTGATCACCTCTCAGCTAGACTATAACAGTAGTTTCCTGATCAATCTCCCTGCCTCAGTTCTTTGACCACTGCAGTCCACTTACATACAACTGCCAAAGTAATTTTCTTTAAGTGCTGTTCTGACCATGTGACTCCCCTACTCAACAAATTCCATTGGTTGCCTATTGTCCTTTGGGTAAAATATAAGTTCTATTTGTCTTTTAAAGCCCTTAACAACCTGGATCTAAGCTATCTTTTCAGTCTTATTGAATATCACTCCCAAACCCTACACTGCTACTGAGATAATCTGTCCTTTCTGGGATTCCTCATACATGATATTCCATCTCCTCATTCTATGCCTTTGCACTGGATATTCCACATGCCTGGAACTTATTCCCTCTTGACCTTTGCCTCAGATCCTCTCTTCATTTAAGATGTAGCTTAAACATTATCTTCGGCACAAAGATTTTTTTTCTGATCTGCTCCCAACTGCTATGGCCCTTCTTTCCTTGCAATCTTGGAAGGAGCAAGGGCAACTGAGAACAATCTAAGACACTATATACAAAAACTGGAAAGGTTATCAGAAGCCATCTAATACAGTGAGTACATGAATAGGAATCCCCTCAAAGACTGCTTGTGATGAGATATTTACCTCCTCTCAGGCAGCTGATTCCACTTTGAGACACTTCTAATGCCTGGAAAATTTTTCTTTAAAAAATGAAGACTTCCTCTCAAGATGTCCACTCATCGTTCCTAATTCTGCTCTGTGAACTCAAGTAGAAAATGTCTCTCTCTTTCCCATGAAAGTCTTTAAGATATTTGAAGTTAGTTAGTATGTTCCTGTTATGTTTACATTCTTGGTTAAACATAAACATAGTAATCAAATGTTAAAATAATTGTAGTCAAGTAAAAATTTATCAATCATAGAATTATATATCTGGAGTATAAAAAACATCAAACGTCATCTAGTAAAGTTGCCTTATTGTCCCCAATGAGAGAACAGACCCAAAAAGGTTGTTGTTCACTCTTATCTGACTCTTCATGGCCCCATTTGGGGTTTTCTTGGCAGTGATGCTGGAATGGTTTGCCCTTTCCTTCTCCAGCTCATTTTATAGAAGAGGAAACTAAGGCAAATAGGATTAAGTGACTTGTCCAGGGTGGCACAGATAATGAGGGTCTGAGGTTAGATTTGAACTCAGATCTTCCTGACTTCAGGTGCAGCACTCTATCCACTGAGCCATCTAGCTGCCTCTAAATAATTAATGCAAAGATAAATAGTTAATAAATAGCAATAGTTGGGATTTGGACCCAAGTCCTTATATCCAAACCAAGTCCTCTTTTACCTCATCATGCTGTCTTCCCAGTGTTAAAGACAATAAAAACAATGGGTAGGTAGAAGGAAAGGATAATAAATGAACCCCTGGTTTAATAAGTGGGGGATACATTTATCAGTGCTGAAGCTGATCTGTTTAAGTGTTCCACTACCTTGTTGATGGTGTCTGACAAACTAGATACCAAGATCGCCTGTGAGTAATGGAAAAATCATCCTTCAGTAAACAAAGAGCTCACTTCTCACATTGCTCTGGGCTCTAGAGCACCAGTCAAGTGACCCACAGAAGTCTTTCACACATTAAATGGGAAACTTTACTGCTTCCCAACTCCCCAGGGGCATCGGTACAGGAGCCTAGAAACAAGTTAGCTCCGTCAATACGGTTAGGATGAGAGCCAGGGGACTCCAACAAAGCCCTGGGGAAGCAGGTAGACTTAAAAGCAAAGGATTGCACAATCATTCCAGTAAATGGGGACAACATTAGCTGGGATATTTAAGGAGAAGGATGGGGAGGTACTATTTGCCAATGAATGTAAGACTGGCCCAGATCCTGTTGCCTTTGGGCAGAATTGGCTTATCAGAAGAGAAAATAGCTGATCCAACCAAGCAATGAGCCTGAGGAAGGGTGTGGCTGCAGCTGTCTGGGCATCCCTAGCTTGTCTCCCTTTACATGGGCGTTTTCTGTGTTCTGACCTATAGGAAGGGAGCTAAGTAGTGGGAGAAAGATATGGAGTGAGAAAGTTGTGTGGTAGTGTCTCCCTCCCCCAGGCATTCTGCACAGTTTGACTGCCCTTAGCACTTACCGGGAGTGTGTGTGGAGAGGTAGGGAGTGAAAAGGGAGAGGAGGGAGATCAGTTTGCCAAAGGAGAAGTATATAATTCAAATAACAGCCCTGGTTGGAGATCCGAAAAGCCAATTGTTTCACCCAACAGAAGTGTTTGAGAGTCCCAAATACAAGAGTTACATTCTCTCTGAAAGAGAGACAATCATGGGGAGTAATCTCTCAAAAACTTTCAGTGGTTCCCCATTGTGCAGTGAATGAGATACAAACCTCAGATATTGACTTTTAAGCCCTCCTCAGTCTGGTTCCAATCTAACTTTACAGCTTCATCTTAGAAAATTTACCTTGACATTCTCTACATTCTGGCCAAATGATTCACTTTTGCTCAGTCCTTGACTATCTTCATACCCTTATTCTCCATACCTGAAATGCCCTTCTCCATCCTATATTCCAACAACCATCTCTTTTAATCCTCTCCCCATTGCTTAAGACCCAATGCCAGTGACACCTAGTCAGAGGAGCCTTCCCTCATCTCTCCCCAAAGGGTCACTTCTCTATAAACTTTGGATCTCTCCTTTTGCATTTATTGTATTTCCCACATCATAATTATACATATACATGTTTTTAACAAGCACACAGCTTAGACTGTAAGCTCCTCAGGGCAAGGATGATGTCTTATTGCATCTTTACTTCCTCAAAGTCTAGAATGATGCCTTATGCTTAAAAAAAATGTTTGCTGAATACTATTTTAATTTAAACAAGCCCCAAGAAGATATTAGGTCAGGGGTGGGGAACCTGTGGCCTCAAGGCCATAAGTGACCCTCAAGCGTGGCCCTTTGACTGAATCCAAACTTCACAAAACAAATCCCCTTAATAAAAGGATTTGTTTTGTAAAAGCCACACTCAAGGACCAGGAAGGCCACATGTGGCCTCGAAGCCACAGGTTCCCCATCCCTGAACTAGGCTGTCGCTGTTGAAAGAATATAATTCACAAATGAATTGTGAATGAGTCCCAAATTTAAAATGTTCAATTAAATGAGGCAAATTATATCAGGAACCTTTTATTAAACATCACATATTCCTCCAAATTATTCATTCATCCAACAAACATTTATTAAGCCCCCACTATGTGTCAAGCACTGGGATTTAAAAAACCAAAAGAATCTCTGACCTTAAGGAGTTTACATTAAGGTCACTACATAAGGATTTTTTTTTGATGACTCAAGGTTGTTAGCATGAATAACCATTGTAAGATAGTGATGCTCTTAGAGATTCCTGACTCATGTAGAGCTGCTAGCCTCTTTTGGAGAGTTTCCCTTCTACATGTATGTATGCATGTATGTATATATGGCTCATCCATCACCATCAGTTGTCACTGATTATCCTGACAGCAATAAAATTACAGGGGATAGCGCCCTACTGAGTCTTTGGTTTTTCCCCACTTTGTAAACCAGATGACCAAATTTGTATGAATTGTATCTAACACAAGAGCAAATGAGCTCTGAGCAAGTCTGAGAGGCTCTCCTCTGGGTGAAGTCCACCAACTTTCCAGTTATTTTTATGGCCCAGAGACCTCCTTTCATTCCTTCTGGGACTACAAAAAGGCCTCTTGAATAAAAAAGATCATAGGCTCAAAGAAGTAGATCAGGAAGGGACCCACAAGGTCATTTAATTCAACCTTCTCATTTTACAGTTGAGAAAAGTGAAACTGAGAGAGGATAAGAGATTTGTCCAAGGTCACAGTGGTCATAAATGGCACAGCTCTTCTGTTTCAAATACAGCATTGTTTCCATTGTAACATGCTGTTTTTACCTTCAAGGAGGTTCAGTGACCATAGCTAGGGGGTACAGTAGATACAGCACTGGAGTTAGGAAGATATGAGTTCAAATCTAGGCTCAGATACTTATTGTGTGACCCTAGGCAAGTCACTTAACTTCTATTTGGCTCAGTTCCTTATTTGTTGAAAAAATAGAGACACATTGTCAAAGGGAGTGGCAAACCACTCCAGTATCTTTACTAAGAATTAAACAGTCCATGGGGTCACAAAGAGCTGGATATGACTGAATGATAGCAACGATATTATATTGACTCATTCACTCAAAAAACAATGAACTTTACTGAGGACCCTCTAGTCAAGTAAACCTAGTCCTCAAAAAGAGGACTCAGATCCACTTGCAAAGCCCTTCATACTTTATAAAGTATTTCCATATTTATTATTTCATTTTGAATTCTCCCATACCCTGTCAGATAATTTTAGAGGTAAAGAAACTGAGGCTTAAAAGGGTCAATTGCATGGCCCACGGTCACAGTTAGTTGCCAAGTCGGAACCCAAGTTTGCAAAATCTAAATTCAACAAATAATCAAGATTATCAGGGGAAATCAAGATTATTTTGCAGAGACAGTCCCCCAAACACATCAAATAGCAAATTTCTGGGTCAGACTAATTTATTTCCTGCTGCAATTTACTGGGTGAAAAAAATGAAATAGTAATAGTTGAAATGGAATCCTTGCTGTCCATTTCTCAAGGAAACCTTCACACTGTGAAAAAGAAGTCATTTTAAGCAAGTTTAGTGACCCTTGAAAGTTGTTAGTTCTTTGAACCCCACAAGACACCATGCCATAAAGATTTCCCAACTAGTATGAACTTTTTTTCTTCTTTTAAAGAAACAAAAGCAACCTAGTTCTCTTCTCACTCACTCACATCCATGTTGTATGTCAGTGACGATAAAGATGTAGGTGCCTCCTAAATAAGATTCAGGGGCTAGGAAAGGTCGCTATCCCATAGATTCAACTGAAAATTACTGAGAAACCTCTTGCACAAGCCTAAAAAAAAACCACCACAGGTACACTGTACTCACTGGGTGATAAATTCTAGGAGGGGAGGCGGCTGAATGAAGAGTATCTGACCAGTAACAGACAGATACCTGGGTTTGACACCCAGAAGGATCACAGGCTCACTGTGTGACCATACCTCCTAAGGCCTCATTTTCCTCCTCCGTAAAATGACTAAATTGGACCTCTCATACTTTTCTTTTTACATATGTAAGGGACTATGGATGTGGAACACTGCACATGATGTCAGGCTGTCATCGGTGAACTAATTCCTTTTCTGAACTGCTTTTCCCTCTCAACTCTCTCTCTCTCCCTCTCTCTCTCTCTCTCTCTTAAAAAAAGTCTGTGTCACAAAGGATGGCTCCCTGGGAGGAAGAGGGAGGAAGGGATGTATATGAAAAATAAGATGATATTAAAAACAAAAGATGTCAAATTTTTTTCTTAAAAATAACTGAGACTTAATTGATTTACCATACTGACCCATATAGAGATTGAGCATATAATATACTCTTAAAATGAGATTCCTTGGAAAGGGTTTGGGGAATATATGTATATATAATATATATGATATGATATATATTATATACACATATACACATATGTGAGTGTGAAAGAAAAAAGTAAAATCATGATGCTTACTTTGCATAAGGGAGGGATTATGGATATAGAATACTGTATATGATATCAGATGGTTGCTGAACTAATTCCTTTTTCCCCTCAACTCTCTCCTTTTTTAAGAATTCTGTCATAAAGCATGGTTCTCTGGGAGCAGAAGGAAGGAAGGATATATATGGAAAATGAGATGATGTTATCAATTTTTATTTCTTAAAATAACTGAGACTTAAGAAGAATGATTTACCTCATTTGTTCATACATAGATTGAGCATGAATATATAACATATCCTTAAAATTAGATTTCTTGGAAAGGAGAGAGAAATATATATAATATATACATATATGCACACAGGCACAACACATGTATATACACATATATGAGTATAAAGAAAAAAAGAGTAAAATTATGAAGTTGACCTAAACTATCCAGCTCTGATATTCTAGGGAAGGGGTTATTAATCTCTTTTTGTGCTACAAATCACTTTAACAGTATAGTGATGCCTATAAACCCCTTCTCAGAAGAATATCTTTAAAGGCATAGGATACAGTATATAAGATTACAAAGGAAACCAATATGAAATATAGTTTTCAAAAAAAATTTTTTTAATTCATAGTTCCCAAGTTAAGACCATTGTCCTGTGGTCTATCTTTTAAGATTCCATTCATCCACATGATGAACAAAGTTAATCAATAAGAAATAAAAAGAGAAATTTCATTTAAAATAACTATAGATATTATAAAATACTTGTTAGTCTACCTGCCAAGACAAACTCAAGAACTATATGAACAAAATTACAAAATACTTCTCACACAAATAAAGTCAAATATGAACTGGAAAAATACTAATTGCTCATGGCTAGGTCAAGCTAATATAATAAACATGAGAATTCTATTTAAATTAATTTACTTATTCAGAGCCATACCAATCAAACTGCCAAAAATTATTTGCTAGATCTAGAAAAAAATAATAACAAAATTCATCTGGAAGAACAAAAGGTCAAGAATATCAAGGGAATAAATGAAAAAAAAATATGAAGGAAGATGACTCCACTGTACCAGATTTCAAACTGTATTATAAAGAGGTAATCATGAAAAACAATCTGGTACTAGCTAAGAAACAATAGACTAGGTACACAATAGTAGTAGTAAATGACCATGGTAATTTGGTGTTTGGTTAAACCCAAAGATTTAAGTTTTGGGACAGGAACTCACTTTCTGACAAAAACTACTGTGAAGACTAGAAAGCAGTTTGCAGAAACTAGGTATTGACCAATATAGACCAATATCTCAAAATGTATACCAAGACAAGGTCAAAATGGGTATACAATTTAGACATAAAGGATGATAGCATAATCAAATTAAGGGAGCATGGAATAGTTTACTTCTCAGATTTATTGATAAGGGAAGAATTTATAACCAAACAAGACATGGCATTATGAGAGGCAAACTGAATCATTTTGTTTTATTAAATTAAAAAGTTCATGCACAAACAAAACCAATGCAGCCAAGATTATAAGGAAAGCAGAAAACTAGGGAATTTTTTTTTATAGAAAGTGTCTCTGATAAAGGTTTCATTTCTCAAACATATAGAGAAATGAGTCGAATTTACAAGAATATAAATAATTTCTCAATTGATAAACAGTCAAAGGATATGAAAAGGCAGTTTTCAGCCTTTTGCATGTGAGGGACTATAGATGTAGAACACTACATATGATGTCAGACTGTCATCAGTGCACTAATTCCTTAATTAAGGAATCAAAGTTATGTATAGTTAAATATAAAAATATCTTAAATCACTATTGATTATAGAAATACAAATTAAAACAATTCTGAGGTACCAACTCACACTTACCAGATTAGCTACTATGGCAGAAAAGGAAAAAGATAAATGTTGGAGGGGAAGTAGGAAAATTGTAACATTATTTAGTGTACTGTTGATAGAATTGTCAATTGATCCAGTCATTCTGGAGAGCAATTTAGAACTTTGCCCAAAAGGTTGTAAATCTGCACATAACCTTTGACCCAACAATACCACTACTAGATGTGTATACCTAAGAGATTAAAGAAAAATAAAGGAAAGGGACTTATTTGCACAAAATATTTATAGCAGCTTTTTATGTGGTAGCAAAGAATTGGAAATTGAGGGAAGGCCCATCAACTGGGTAATGGCTGAACAAGTTGCAGTATATGATTATGATGGAATACTATTTGCTATAAGAAATGATGAGAAGGAAGCTTTCAGAAATACCTTCAAAGACTTAAAGGAACCAATGCAAAATGAAGTGAGTTGAACCAGGAGAACATTATATACAGTAATAGCAATATTGTATTATGATCCACTGTGACTTAGCTATTTTCAGAAATGTGATAATTCAAGACAATTCCAAAGGACTTATGATGAAAAGTGCTATCTCCCTCCAGAGGAAGAATTGATGGAGTCTAAATACAAATTGAAGCAATACCATTTATCACTTTCTTTTTGTGCAGTTTTTTTCCTGTTTTATTTTACAATATGACTAATATGGAAATATGTTTTGCATGACTGCACATGTATAACCTATAACAAATTGTTTGCCATCTCAGGGAGGGGGGGGAATATGGAACTGCATTTTAAAAAAATGAATGTTAAAGTTATTTTTACATGGATTTGGAAAAAACAAAATACTATTCAAGATTCAGAGGTTCCATTTGTTCATCTAAATACTTATTAATTACCTACTGTCTGCAGAAGTGGTAGGTAGTAGAGCAGAGGCAAAATTTAGAGACATGACTTTTAACCTAAACGAGCTTAATGTATAGCAATCTGTGTTTCAGAATTCCCTACAGCTCTGACATTCTATCATTCTAAAACAGGAGACCTGTATAGGTAATACATAAGTAAGCAGAAATCATATATTTTAGGCATTGTCCATAGTTATTTCTTATCTCAACATTATATCAAGATAGCAATTATCATGGATATTTCCTAAAATGCCAAAACAGTAAACAGTAATCAGAATCTTTTGGATTCTATTAAATCTACAATGTATTGAACAACTAAGATGTTAGAACACCATACTAGAGAAACTAGAACCACAAATTGTCAGGCCTGGGAGGAACTTAAGAGATCACTTTAGTTCAACCTTCTCATTTTATAGATGAGGAAACTGAGATTTGAGAGGTGAAGTGATTGAGTAAGGTCACATATCAACTCAAGGGCAAAGGTGGGAAACCAACATCTCCTGTCTCTTATTTTAGTTTTCTTTCCACCAAACTTCATTGCCTCAATATATACAACAAAACACAACCACTTTTGATCAGTCTTTTTCTTCAATTTCACAAGAATTCATGACAATGAGGGTTTGGATTAATTTGATTATCTGAATCTTGACAACTCACTTAGGCTAAGATACTAGATAGGACAAAAGACAAAAAGACAACTGTGCATACCACAATTTCAAAACCTTTTCTCATTCAGTTAAACTATATTTATTGTTGTTGCTCATGGATCAGAAAGATGACTTAGACTTGGAACCAAAGATCTATCATTCAATGCTAGCTATTACACTTACTTGCCTGTGAACCTCAAGTCAATTTCTTTTCCCGGACCTCAGTTTCTCCCTTACAAAACTATCTCTAAGACTTTTCTAAGTCTGTTCTGTGATCTTCTGTATTTAACATTTTATGAATAATTACTCACATCTTTATTCTTGTTTCATAAAGTTGGTTAGAAAGCTTGTTCTGTCTCTGTGCCTCTGTCTCTCTCTGTCTCTGTCTCCCTGTCTCTGTTTCTGTGTCTCTCTGTATGTGTCTGTCTCTCCCCTCTTTCTGCAGTAAAAATAAATTTTGGATGACAAAAAGTTGCTGAGGAATCAAAGCATCTTAATATACCATCTCACCAAATATCTGGATGCATGGGTAACATCTTTGTAACATAAAAGAAGCCAGAACTGCCTCCTGAAGAAACGACTTTAAAGCTCCCTTCAGTTTTGATCATCAGCCCTGTGAATGTGGGGCTTGAAAGGTGATCAAAAGATACTCTATCATTCATGTCTGGACAGAATTTCTGTAAGATGGCTGTAGTTTGGTCTTTTCTTCTTCCCTGCTTTGGAGAATTTCAGTAGCTGCACCCTCATTAGAAAATGACAGATTCCAGATACTTTGTAGAGTCAGGTGACCTATTCAGATGGCTATCGCAACATTCATGAATCCTTGGCACCAGGATTTCTGGGTATAAATTACCCATATAACCTCAGCTTCACAGAGCTGCACAGGGAACTAGGCATAATTTCACTTTCTAATAGATCTGCGATCTTTTTGCCATGGGCCCACCTTCTACCAAGGCAGATCACAATTCATCAATGCATTTAGCCTGGGTACATTTCCATAAACTCTCTCTAGAGGATCCATCCCTTGGTCCCTTTCATATTTCATAATCACCGGTACAGCAACGGGGCTGTCTATCTGTTCTGTCTCTCTCTCTACATGATCAACCCACCTTCTCTTCCAATCATGTGTATCCTCGATACCAATCCTGCCATTTCTCATATATAAATCATGTTTGGTGGATAAAGCCCTGGACTTGGCGCCAGGAAAGTCTAGTTTGAATGTCATCCCTGGAACTTACTGGATGTTTATCCGAGGGCATGCCTTTTAAACTCTCTGCTTCCCTCAGTTTCCTTATAAGTAAAGTGGAGATGATGTGCAAAATACATATCTCACAGGTTTACTGTAACTTTCAAATGTGATCATGCATATAAATTGTGTTGCAAAATACTAAGATGTAACATATTTAAAGCTCTCTATGTTATACTTAGTAATCATATTTTTATGGAACCTTATAGTTTAAAACAGCAGCTAGGTGGTGCAGTAGATAGAATACCTGGCTTGGATTCAGAACGACTCATCATATTGAGTTCAAATCTGGCCTTGTCACTTACTAGTTGTGTGACCCTGGGAAAGTCACTTAACCTTGTTTGCCTCAGTTTCCTCATCTGCAAAATGATCCGGAGAAGGAGATGGCAAACCACTCTAATATCTCTGCCAAGAAAATTCCAAATGGGGACACTACTGAAAAATGACTGAACAACAATAAATTAAAAATTACTTTTTTCCACAGTCTTATTAGAAAAGTATAAATATCATTATTCCAATTTCACAGATCAGGAAACTGAGCCTCAGAAAAGTTACACGATTTGTTCAAGGGTCTTATAAAGTAACAATTGAATGGGGACTTGAATCCAGATTTTCTTCATGCTCACTGCTTTTCTACTACAACATCATGAATGCTATTACTATTGAAAAAAATGTGTTTATATCAGAGATATCAGAGTAGTGGAGCATAATCTTAAGCTGAAAGTAAGACAGAAAAAAATATTATTTCAGATTTCCTTAATATTATATTAATATTTAAATTATATTCTACATTAGAAGCATATCAAAAGTAGCAAATTAGAAAGTGAGAGAGCCATGGTGCTAGTAGCAAGCACATTGACGGCATCTGGCAGTGAAAGTTGGCATATTTATAGTGATCGAGGTGGGAGAATTGTATTTTAGGAACATCACTGGATTTTGAAATTTGGAAATCTGGGTTCAGTTTCTAGTTTGACTATTTACTAGTGATCTGGGCAAGTCACTTAATTGCCAAGCCTCAGTTTCTTCTTCTGTGTGTGTGTTTGTCCTTCATTGCTGAAGAAGACAATGCCATCAGAGAAATGATGACATGACTTGCACTTGACCTTGATTTGAGGGAGGGAGAGCTGGGCAGGTCACCAGTCTCACTTCTCCTCCAGAGCCATCTAAATCCAGTGACCAGATATTCATCAGGATGACTGGAGATGACCCAGGATGAGGCAACTGAGCAATCACTGAATTGACCTGCCTTTCTTAGTGTTGTTGGGAGGATTAGCTTTGTAAACTTTGGAATGTGACATAAACATGGGGTCCATGTAAACCAATTTGCATCCCTTTTGAAGTGTGGCACTGCCCCCTGGAAGTTTTACAGCAAACATTAGTAATACAAATAATAGATTCTCATACTACAATGATAAGCGATTTTATCAGTGTGGCTGTTCCTTCCAACTTTTCACACTGTAGTAGATAGTCTTAATGAGCTGCCATGGCCAACCTTCTGTGGCAATGTACCTCTCATCTCTTAGCAAAGCTGGTTCTCTGACAAAAAATAAATCAACTGATTTCTGGGCTCTTACTCAAAGCATTTACAGTCTGGTAGGATCTGTCAGAGCTGGCACAGCCTTTAAGAGTCTATGGTCAGCTAATATCACAGTGAATCATCAGGTGAAAACTTCAGCAAGGGTTCAGTTCAAAGGTTTAAAAAAAAAGGTGTCTCAAAGAGTAAAAAGAACGTAGAGGTCTGAGTTCAGAAATATTCCCCCATCCCTTCCAGTCTTGGCTCTTCCATTAACTGATTATATGATGTTTGACAAGCTACTTTACAAATGAATCTATAAAATAGAGAATATTTGCATAAGTGATGCCCAAGGAGGAAAGTACTTTGTCAACCTTAAGGTGTTAAAGAAACGAGAGCAGCTGAGCTGTAGTTAAAGTCCCTTCCTACTCTGACATTAACTGATTCTAGTTTCTTCCTTCATAGGCTGCCCCTCCTTTGTTTATTAGAGAAACCTAAAAAGGCATCAATTATTGTCATGGCAAACATAAAATTATCCTTCTCACACCTAAACATTAGCCCTCTTTGAAATCTCCTTTAAGTGTATCTCTACTTTTAATACAGATTTTAAGAGGTGCCTTTTAAAAATATTCATTCATTTAGCGAATAAATGTTTGAAATGGTCTAATCTGTCTTGTTTTCCAACTACCTCCTGATTGTCTATTCACTGTAAAACTTCCAGGGGACAGTTGACTATTTTAAAATCCCTTTCAAAAATTCTTCAAACCAAAATTATCAGTCATTTTCTTAAATAATTTTCTAAACTGAAAATATAATATTTTTAGTTTCAGAATATTCAAAGTTGGAAATTGACAACTTCCTCTGATTATAGAACCATAGATATTAAGGAAAGGATCTTACTGATCATCTAATCCAAGTGGCTCATCTCATCCACAGGTGAGGAAACTGATGTTAAGTGAATGTCTTGGTTTTCTTTGGGGAACAAGCTTTTCTCTGAGCATTCTGAAGCATCATGTAGGATGTCATTACCTTTACTACAAATGATTATTTAGTTAGGAATTGAAAATAAACAAAGAGGCTTAGGATTGGAAAAGACTTCTAAGGTCTGCTGGCTCAACCTCCTAGATGATAAGAGATTTCTTGAATACCTTCTGTGTCAGGGAACTCACTACCTCAGAAGATAGTTCATGCTACTTATGGACAGCTTTAATTGTTTAGAAAGTTATTCCTTTTACTTCAGTGGATGTAATGTCTTCAATGCTGGCTCCTCCTCTATTGGTACACAGTGAAATTCATTCATGTTGAAAGACTTCCTCTATGTCTTTTTTGCATTTTGTGGAGCACTCAGGCTATTAGTTCTCATTACATGACCAACCCACTTTTTTCAATCACATATTTAAATCAATTTTCAACCAATAAATATTTATTATCTACTAGGTGCTAAGCATGGTGCCATATATTGGGAATAGAAAGACAGAAAGTCAGACAATTCTTGCTCTCATGACGCTTAATTCTATTGGGGAACATGAACTTATAAATAAAATAAATACAGGACAATTTTGTGAATAGCAGCCAGACAAGTGGGAAAGGTCTAGTGTAAGAAATGAAATTTAAGCTAAGCTTTAAAGGAGAGGAAGGATTGTCTGAGTTAAGTGAGAAGGGAGTGTTTTCCAGGCACGTGAGATGACAAGTCCTGCATCAAAAGAATTTCAATAAAAATTTCAATAAAAGATTTCATAATAATTTCTATAACATCTGTATAATGTAAAGCAATCTACAAACTACTCACATCTACCACCTCACTTGAGCTACAACACCCACTAATTATTCCCCACTTAACTTTTCTTGGTCTTAGCTAATAGCTAGCATTTATATATTGCCAAATGCTATGCAACTATATTATTTTGTCCTCACAACAACCCTGTGGCATAGGTGCTATATTATCCCCATTTTACAGATGAAGAACTTGAGGCAGAGATTAATTAACTTTCCTAGGGTTACACTGTTATTAAGTGTGTGAAATAGGATTTGAATTCAAGTCTCCCTGAATTAGGGAGAGGTCCAGAGAGAGAATAGGTCCAGTGCCCCATCCATTTCCTGGACTTGGTTTAGTAATCCTTGAAGGTAAGGACTTTTTTTGCCTTTCTTTGTATCTCTAGGACTTTGTACTATATATATTAGGCCCTTAAGTCAACAAGTATTTATTAAATGCCTACTATGTACCAAACCTAGCTTAATAAATTGTTGACTTGACTTGCTTTATCCATAAAATAAACCCACTTACTTAGTCAGGGGGTCTTAACCTATAGTCCACAGTCTGCAGGGCCCAGGGACAGATTTTATAGGATCCTGAACTTGGATGGGCAAAAAATTTACAACTTTATTTTCACTTTCCTCTAAATGAAATATAGCATTTCCATCAATTACTTAAAGACATTATTCAGAGAAGGGGTTTATGGGTTTCCCCAGACTGCCAAAAAGGAAGAGAGGGGGCAGAAGAACCTTTGACTTAGATGTAAGATCCCTGCTAGCACTAAAATTAAATTATCTGTGATGGCAGCATACATTAAGAGAGGAGGGAGGGCATGGTCCAGAAAAAAGGCCTATAGGAAAGGTGGGATGGGGGAGGGTGTTAAAGGGACAACTGGATGACAGTGGCAGAGATGACCCACATTTGGGTTCCTTGAAGGCAGGGATTGATGTCGTTCTCTAAGCATAGGTATCCTGGCTCGTACATTGAGAGCCCAGAGTGTCACTGGCCACCCACCTGGGCTCCCTTGAAGGCTCCTTCCTCCTCTCAGCCTCCTGGAAGATTTTCCTCAGAAGTCCCCCGATTCCCCATCTTAACCACCACCATCACCTACACCCCTTAACGCTCCCTATTAAAGGTCCCTTCTCAATCCACCAGGTCTCCCTCTCCTCTGGCTCTCAACAATCCCACCTCCCCCCTTTAAGGTCTCTCAAGCTGATGGCGGGGCTCCTTCCGCAACGTCTTTCCTAAGAGCTTTTGGGCAAAGCTAGCTCTCCTGTTCCTGAGACTGACACTGACTGCAACCAGCTTGGACTTGGCGGCTGGAGGAAGGGAAGTGAGAGAGAGCTGAGCCTTCTATTTCTCACCTGGAGAGCCGGCCCCCTTGCCATCCCCACCCCTGGACCCCCAAAGTTCCTTGCCGGGTCTGGGCGCCTGAAATAATCCGCCGCCAGCCAAAGCTCCTGGATGCCTATTATTAGTCGGAGGAGGGGAGCTCGGCCCGGGTGGCTGGAGAACCCTGCAATAGCAGGCAGCAGCTGCAGCTACAGCAGCGAGAGACCGGTGCTGCAAGATGATAGGGCTTCTTTCCAAACCCAGACAGACCCAGAGGGAAACGGTGTGAACCTCACTTGTTTTCTGGACCTGCATAATAACGTGACGGAACCCACATAAAGGGACCGGTTGAGAAAGGAGGATATTGACTTTAGGCTGGCTGGAAGACGAGAAGGAAGGAGCAAAGGGTGAGGGGCAACGGAGCTTGGATGCAAAAGAACCCAAAGTGCTGACGACCAGAAAGCTGTTGAACTCAAGACATCTGGTGACGAACCCCAGAATCCCAGCAGTGCGAACCTGGGTAGGTCATTCTCCCTTCTGAACCTCTTTCCCCCATTGCACTGAGAATAGCAATACCTTAACATCCTGCCTCTCAGGGTCCTTCTTCAGAATACCCTTTATAAATGAGAAAGCATTGCCTTATCAATGAGAGGTGGCACAGAGCTTCAGAAAATCTCGTTAGAGGAACTAGGGTGGGGTCACCAGAAAACTGCTGCAGCTTTTCCTCTACTCTCCGGGTTCAGAGACACAAGAGACGCAGGGCCCCAGGCCCAAGCGGTGGCCTGAAATGTCTTCAAAATACCTCCCCTTCTCATTTGAAGATCACCAGATTTTAGGACGGGGAGGAGGTGATGGAAATCCTTAAAAATCAGAATATCAGAGCTTCGGGGAGCACGGAATACCGGCTGTCAGAGCTGGAGGAGACTTCTGAGATCAGCTAGTCCAACCCCTTCATTTTACAAATGGGGAAACTGAGGTCCAGAAAAGAAAAAAAAATGACTTACCCACTCACACAGCGTCTAGGAGGATTCCTCCCCCCCAAGTGGCTGAATAGGATGAAGCCCCTCCTAGCTGGCCAGCCCCTTCTCCTTTGCCCTCCCCCTTCTCTCCCGGCGGGCTCAGACCCCAAGAGCTGGGAGGCGCGAGCCGCACTTACCTGCGCTCATTTTCTCCTCCCCGGAGGCGCCTGCGGTTAGCGGGTCCGGCTGGTTCCTGCAGCCTCCTCTGGCTGGCTTCCCCAGGGTCGAGGGGGATGCGCCGGGCGCCGGTCCTGCCGCTGCTGCCGCCGCTGGCTCAGGCTGGGATGGCTCCACTTCCCACCCTCTCCTACCTGTTACGCATCACAAAGTCCCAGGAGCAGCAGCAGCTGCAGCAGCCCGAGAGGCAGCAGCAGCAGCAGCCGCAGCAGCAGCAGCAGCAGCCGCCGCCGCCGCCGCTCTCTCAGCCAGTGAGCAGGGAGCGCAGCCACATCCCTCCCTTCCCCGCCGGGATCGGGTTATAAGCGGCGGTGCACGCCCCCTCCCTGCCCGCAGACGCCGCCCAGTAGCTCCCCGGGTCAGCAGCACCGCATCCCCTCCGGCCAGCTGGACAGCAGCGGCCCCGCGCGCGGCGAGGAGGGCGCAGCCTGCGCTGGGGCGGCGCGCGCTGTCCGTCCCCCAGGGCCCGCGGTGGCAGGTCCGCAGGCACCCCCAGCGCTCGCCGTCCTCACCATCCCCACGGACAGTCTGTCACTCACTCCCCTGGACGCGCCGCCCTCCCCTTGCTCTCCCCGCCTCCCCCGTTCCCTCGCC
Source organism: Potorous gilbertii (assembly GCA_028658325.1). Lineage (NCBI taxonomy): Eukaryota > Metazoa > Chordata > Mammalia > Diprotodontia > Potoroidae > Potorous > Potorous gilbertii. Next base: position 222,816,789 of record CM053772.1, read on the forward strand.
GCCGCTCCCCACCCGCCCCGCAGGCCAGGTGGTAACCCAGCCCGAGCTCAGTGACAGGTCTCCGGCGCGGAGAGGGAGAATTCCCTCCCTCCCCGGCCATCCCCCGGGAGAGCACCCTGGGAAGTGTAGGCGGTGCGCCCCAACCCCATCGCAAGTCTGGGCGGACGAGGGCGGAGCCGACTACAAGCCCCAGCGTGCTCTGCGCAGACACAGACGGGGCTGACAGCTGGCGTCTGCGGGACTCTATCCCTCTCGTTACACAAGCAAGGAAACTGAGGCTCGGAAGAGGGAGGGGACCGTCCCGAGTGCGCACCGCTAGTAAGTGACAGAGCCAGGACTCGGGCTTGGGTGTCCTGACTCCAATCCAAGCTCGGTGCTGTTCAAACGACCTATTGTTGCCTGTGCCACTTAGTTGGCGCTTAGAACGATCCAGGTAGAACGGACCTTAGGGACAGTATATGCCAAACGTATTTACAGTGGGAAACAGATCAGAAAGGGAAAGATGGCTTGCATAATAAGATCAGACAGCTACGACTTCAACCTAGGTTTCCGATTCTTGATTCCAGTGATTTTTCCGCCATACTTTGCTGGGGTTCAGGAATCATTCATTCATTCAACAAGCATGCACTAACTATGCACCAGGTACTATGCTACATGCTTGGGATACAAGCACAAAATGAAAGGTACTTACAGTATAATATGGAAGAAAAAGTATGTATGCAGAACACTAAATATCAATCTAGAAAATGCAAATCACTCCAGTATCCAGTCCAAGAAAACCCCATAGACAGTATTGGTGTATTATGGTCCACAGCGTTACCAAGAGTCAGATAGGACAGAATAACAAGGTATAGGTATATATTTATATGTGTGCACATAAACAGATATCTGTATACATACAGACATACGTACATGCACATATACATACAATATTTGCATGTGTGTGTACATAACTACTCTGGACTCACTCTCCTGACCCACTCTGACACTAGTAGACTGGGTTCCCAGAGGGGTGCCTGCTGCTACTTTCAGGGGACTAGTAATAACCCTATGGGTGGTCATACTCCTAACACTTGAAGAAATGCCTTTGCTGACTGTTTAAAAGGAATAGTACTCCAATGGATCGCAAAGCATTTCTCTCTAAATTGAGAGGTGTTCTCCCACAAGTGCACATAAAAGCTATGAGGGAGAGAGTGAGCATGAATGTTAAGTACAGTGTAGGGAGACACAGTAGCCAATACAACTCACACCTCTAATAGCAGGACCTCAAGTGGTCATTCTTCTTCCAGAGGGTCCATACAAATTTCACTGTAGGATGTGGCATGGGGGATAGATAGATGAGTCATTTAACTGGTCCACTAACCTGTACCCTCTGAAATGCTTGCTCCATAATTAACAAATTTCATTTCATCTTAAACTTTTTCTTTTTCATTCCCATTATCCTCTGTCACTTACTGAGTAAAATTGAATCTCTCACTGAGATCTGGCTCCCTCCTGAAGAGACTGCTTCCCTCAATAACTTTTTCACTACTGGCTACACTTTCATAACCCTGCCCCACCCAGACATGTATCTAAGTGGAAGGGTCCGAATGCCCCTTCCTCCCATTCCTCTCCTGTGCCCACTTCCAGTCTCTTCCCTCATCACCATCACCAGGGCCATCTCCAGATCTGTATCTGGCCACTGGACCCAGATGGCTCCAGAGGAAAAAAGTGAGGCTGGTGACTTTGCACAGCCCTCCCTCACTTCAACCAATTCATTTGCATGTCATGGCATCACCTCCCTGATTGCATGGTCCTCTTTAAGAATGAAGGACAAACAATAGTAGTAATAACCTCCTCTTGAGGTTCCCATTCTCCAAATATATCACTCAGTTTAGATCCTAGTGACTGTTATTTACTATATATTTACTATATATATTTACCATATATTTACTATATAT
>CM053772.1:222819228-222838637 GCA_028658325.1 Potorous gilbertii
GTAATGAAGTAATTAATTAATATAAATTAATATTATATATTTTATATAATAGATATAATGTGTAATATAGTATATATAATAATTAATACAAAGTAATATTACATAGTAATAAAGTAATATATATAGTAATACATAGTGCTGTGTGTATTTATATAGGCGTATCTGCCTCTATCTGTCTCTCTATTTCCCTATCTATCTCACTTCATAGTTTATAAATCTCAGACATTCGTTAACTCATCAGATTCTGCCAGCAGCTTTGAAAGACAGACAGGGCAGGAAAGCTTTTTAAAAAATCTGTTTTATAGATAAGGAAAACTAAGGCTCAGAGAGAGGAAGTCATTTGTCAGTGGTTATATAGCCAGTGAATGGTAGAGGCAGGAGGGCAGCTCTGGTCTTTTGCCTTAAAACCCACTGGTATGACCGGTATGTATTGTGCATTGCCTTGGTTTTCTATATCTGTGATAAGAAAGTCCAAAATGAGTCTTACTCCTTTGACTCAGAGACAATAAAAATTTCTTATAACAGTGTACTTCTTGCCCCTACACCTCATGGGATGGTTTTTGACAATTTGTTTCAAGGATTAAATTCTGTCATCAGTTGGTTGACTTTGGAATAACCAGTATCTCAGTAGGCTTCCAATGATGGCCTCTCCCCATTCCTCTACCTTAGCTTTTCTTGTTCCTCAAGGCCAAGTTCAAGTGTTAGCTCCTCTCAGTACTTCTTAGATTGTGGGTCTCAACATCATACGGGCTCTGGACTCAGAGTCTCGGACATAATCGATCCACTACCACTGACCTCTTGGCTGTTCCATGAATATGACACTCCATCCAGGTATTCTCTCTAGCTCTCTGTCCCTTATGTTAGAGTGTTCTCCCTCATCTGCTCCAACTACTCATCTCCCTGGCTTCCTAGAAGTCCCAACTAAAATTCCACCTTCTACAGAAAGTCTTCTCCAGCCCCTCTTAATTCCAGTGCCTTATCTCTTTTAATCACTTCCTATTTATCCTATATATAGCTTGCTTTGTGCATATTTGTTATGTTGTCTCTCGCATTGGATTGGAAGATCCTTGAGAGTAGGAGCTGTCTTTCTGAGCAGGTAGTGCACCTATATTTGCTTGAATCTTGTCTCCTTCCCTAGATTGTGAGATCCTTGAGGTTAGGGACTTTCTTTGCATCCCTGGCACATAGTAGGTGCTTAATAAATACTTATGGATCGATTGATTACCCTGATATCACTCGTCAATGGGATCTTGCCTCCTTGAATCTTAGCTCTCTCTGATGGACTGTTCATCTGCAATCATAGTCTACTGCCATTTGTTTACAAATCTTTTCTCCCTGAACAGTAGCCCAAACTTTTATGATGATTTAATATGAAACACAAAATGCTCTCCTTACATCCTCAGAAAGTTCCCATGAGACAGTACAAGGATTATTACCCTAGAACTTGAGGATCAAGACAGTTCTGTCCAGCGTCACAACTGGGACTTTAACCAAGCTCTTACCCATTCAAAAGACTCTAAGTTTAGGGGATGAGCATATTTTGAAAAATTTCAACGGTTCAATTCAATACATATTTGGCTATGTAAGTCAAAAGCTGTGGCTTTGCAGTCAGATGGGCTTGAATTATTGTTATCTAATTAATGTCTGTATCCTTAAGTACAAGAGGGAGGAGCTTTACTGTCACACCAGAGGCTATTAATTGGGACTCAGGGAAGGTTTTTGAGCAAAGGAATTTTCCTACTGTTATAGCAGTTGCCTTTGTTTAATTGAATTGTTTACTGGATACATACTGTGTACCTGGCACTATCTTGGGCATCAGGAGAACAGAAGAAAGGCCAACAAGTAGACTCTGCTTTTAAAACATTTGCAGTCTAATTGTGATGAATAGGTCCAAATAAATGCATGACAGGAAGTAAAAATGAAAGAGTTAGAGAAGTAAGCAAGAAATGTTTCCGAGTAGCAGGCAACTAATTTGTGGAACAGGATGGACAGCAATTATGAATTCAGGAGAGAGAAGCTTCTAGGCTGAGACCATCCAGGAAGCCTTCATGGAAGAGATCAGACTTGAGCTGGTCCTTGAAGAATGGCTATGCTTTGACTGCTAAGACTAACTCAAGCTAACAAAGGGAAGTCAGACATATCCCAAAGGAGAGTGTTTTTATGCCATAAAGGCATGATATAAATGTAAGCCATCATCATTATCACTATGGCAGAATGGAAGATGGAACATTGCAATCAGGTGGCCAGAGTCTATGACTTACATTCTTATGGGCGGTATGGTCAGGGGACCTAGATTCAAGCTTCCACTGTGCTAGTTGCTCTTTGTAAGATGTAATGTGTCATTTTTCTCTCTCTGTCCTCAATTTCCTCATCTTTAAAATAAAGAGCTTAAAATCTATGATTTCTAAGGTCCTTTCTACTGCCAATGAATGTTCTAATTACCTTTCACCTCCGATATTCCATGTTCTAAGAATCTATCTAGCTCTGATATTCTGCGCTCCAAGGTCCCTTCCCATTCTTATGTTTTATATTCCCAGTTCTTCCAGCTGTACCATTCTATGTTCTAAGGTCCCTTCTACCTCTGATGTTCCATGTTCCCAGGGCCCTTCCAACTCTAACATTCTATGTTGTAAGGTCCCTTCCACTTCTGATGTTCTATGTTCCTGGGGTCCTTCCAACGCTAACATTCTAACATCTAAGTTTCTGATGTACCATGACTTCATCAAGGACAGGTCTAGCCTCTGGAGTAAGATCAGCATTGTTAACAGAGATCTGCCATTTTCCTGGGTGAAATTTCCTCATTTCAGATTCCTTACCTATAGAATAAGGGAGATGGATGGGATGGCTTCTAAAATACCTTTTACCTTGAATATTTAAGTCATAGCAGATCCAAACTATTCTTCACCATCCTGTTGCTTTGGGATGGTGACAATTCATCTTGAATGGTTCTCCAGTCTGGGTTTTTTGGGCTCTCTTCTTTCCAATTTCCTCCACCACAGTTGTTCAGTAATCCAGATAAGAATTGTGACTAAGCTTTGTGATTCCACTGCCAGGTAATAAGGACACTTCCTTACAATCTTAGGTCAGAGGTCCTTAAGCCTGGAATCCTGGGACTTGGCTATAAAAAAACAAACAAACCCTGATAACTGTATTTCAAGATAATGTTTCCTTTATATACTCTTTATTTTATTTTATTGTGAGAAGTGGCCCATAGGCCTTCTCAGATTGTCCATAACACACACACACACACACACACACACACACACACACACACACAAATGTTAAAAAAAAAACCTCTTAGATAGCTGCCCAGAGCACTAAGAGTTTATTTAAGTGGTTTGCCCAGGGGCATATACCCAGCATAGGTCAGAGGTGAGGCCAGAAACTAGGCCTTCCAGGCTTCAAGGCCTGCCCCTCCATTCACCATACCACAATGCCTTACCCTTTGAACTCTCTTAAAACTAACTCATTGGAGGGTTAGGGGGGAAGGAAAGTAATAGATGGGGAAATCAAGGTGGCCCTATAAACTTTGCCATTTTATGAGCAATCTCTCCTGTTCCTCAGCTTTGGGGAATGTCTGCTGACCTTTGAAATCACATGCTCTGTCTCTGTGATAAAAGAAAGGCCAGAAAAGAAACGCCAGGGGACTTTCCCTCTGCTGGGAGGGACTGGAAAACAGTAACCAATAGCAGAGGCTTAATTATGAGAGCAAACTGACTGGTTTTTTCTTTGTGAGGTCTTCTTGTAGTAGTGTCTTCTTGGCCAGAAACCTGTGGTGGCTCCGGAAGAAGACCCAGGTAATGGTGCTTTCGGTCCCTTCTTTTCTTCCTTCCTGAGAAGTCAGTAGAGGCGTGTGTCTGCCTTGGCCTCTTTCCTGTTGGCTCTTTCCGAAAGCTAAGCTTTCCTGTTTTCGCTTGTGAGCACTAGGTCTGGCTAGGTGAGGTTAGCCTCTTTATTTGGAACATAGGTTCAAAGTTTGGCGCTGGCATTTTGAGTAGTTTGGGGAAACAGAGCCCAAGCAATATGGGGATTTCTGGGCCTGGGAAGCTTTTCTCCCAGGGCTAGAGAAGACGAAGGAACACGGGAACAGTGGCTCCTTCATTCATTCAAGGCCAGATGAGGAAGGAAGTTTAGTAAAGTAGAAAGAACACTGAGCTTAAACTCTGCGATTGGGGGTTAGAGCCCCAGCTCTAACCTCTGCTATCTGTGTGACCTTAGATAACTCACTTTCCTTCCCAGTTTCCTCATCTGTAAAAAGAGGGAGTTAGCTTTGTGTGGCTGATGGGGTGAAAAGAATTGTGGTTACCTTTGTCTGAGAATGTGGAGTTTAAAACAACTCTTAATACTTTTGTGATTTGGGGCAAGTCACTTGACTTCCCTGGGTCTCAGTTTCCTCATCTGTAAAATGACAAGGTTGGACTGACCTATGCTCCTATGAGTCTGTGTTTGAATTAGTGTTTGAACTAGAAATATTTTTAAAAACCCTTTTGGACACTCACCTTTCTGGGTGAATCATGCTGGGATCAAGGTTCTGGCAAAGTGTTTGTATCATTCCCTCTGATCTGAGAATGAAACTTCTTTTAGAAGAGAGATGAAATCTGAGGTTATATGTATAATGGAGTCACTTTTTCACTCTTTCCATGGTACGTAGGACTGTGGCTTAGACTTTTATATGAGGCCTCAATGTTTTTAATAGGTGTAGAGACTACAGGACCTGCCTTATTTGGAAGCAGAATCGTCAGCACCTGTTGGAAAGTCTTGTCTTCTCTGCTTCTTCTGTCTTTGCCTTGACGTATAGTAAGCACTTCATCAATTCATGCACTCACCTCTGAGTAAGAGTCGAGAAGAGACAACTGACAATTGTTAGCCGTATTATCTGGGGTGAATCATCCCTCTAAACCTCAATTTTCCAATCAGAAAAAAACAGAGAAGATAATATTTGTGCTGTCAAGCTAGTCAGAGGTGATATGATGAAAATGTTTAAAATACTACCAAAAAATGAGCTGTTGATATCTTCATTGATTGGAGATCGGGCTTAAAAGGCAGAGAAAGAATGAGAAAAAGCCATCTGTTAGAGGAGAGACCATGCTGGATCTGGAGTCTGAGGAACATGGATTGAAATCCTGCCTCTGGGTACTACATGTGTAACCTTAGTGAAAGTTACTTTCTCTATCCTATCAAGTCAATAATTTATTAAATGCCTATTATACATCAGGCCCTGTGCTAAGTGATGGGGATACAAAGAAAGGCAAAAACTAGTCCTGATCCTTAAAATGCTCACAATTTAATAGGAGAGACAATTTGCAAACAACTATGCTATACAAGACATATACAGGGTAAATTGGAGATAATCTCAGAAGGAAGGTAGTAGTATCAGAGGGGACCAGGAAAGGCTTCTTGCAGAAGGTGGGATTTTAGCTGAGACTTGATGGAAGCCAGGAAGCAGAGATGAGGAGGGAGAGCATTTCAGGTATGGGGAAGAGCCAGTGAAAATGCTCAGAGTCTGAAGATGAAGTGAACAAAAAAGAGGAAGTTAGTGTCACTAGACTGTGGAGACATGGAAGGAAATAAGGTGTAAGAAGACTTCATGTTGTGAAGGGTTTTAAAAACCAAAGAAAACATTTTATATTTGGTTCAGAAAGTAATAGAGGACCACTGGAATTTATTGAATAGGGGTAATAGAAGGGTCAGGAGAGATAATCAGGCAAATACAAGAGATGTTCTGAAGGTAGAAATGATAAGCTTTTGCAACAGTTTACATGTTGGTAAGAGAGTGAGGAGTCCAGGATGAGACCTAGATTTTAATCTTGGAATACTGGGAAGATGGTGATGGCCTCCAAAGTAATAGGACAGTTAGGAAGAAGGGAGGGTTTGAGAGGGAAAGGAAAAACATTCATTTTTCCATATGTTGCATTTAAGATGTTTATGGACATTCAGTTTGAGATGTCCAATAGGCAGCTGGAGATGTAAGACTGAAAATCGAGGGAGGTTAGAGCTGGTTAAGTAGATCTGAGAAGCATCTTACACAAAGGTGATAATTGAATTAATGGGAACTGATGATATCACCAAGAAAAAATAGTATCAAGGGAGAAGAGGATCCAGTAGAGAGCCAGGGAGGAGGGAACCTACTGTTAGTGAGTGCCACCTGAAGATCCAGCAAAGGAGACTGAGAAGAAGTGGTCAGACAGATAGGAGAACCAAGAGGGCATTGTCTCAAAAAGCAAAAAAGAAATATAAAGAAGTGCGTGATCCAGCCCTGTCTCCTCATCTACAAATTAAGGAGGTTAGATTTATTAAGGGGATTTGTTCTGTGAAATTTGGATTCAGTCAAAGGGCCACACTTAAGGACCTAGAGGGCCACATGTGGCCTGGAAGCTGCAGGTTCTCCACCCCTGGATTAGACAATAAGATTTCTAAGTTCTGACCATCCCACTGAGGTATAAAGAGCTGAGAATTAGATTGTTTCCTGAGAGCAGGGTCTATCCAGCATAGGAATCAGACCTGGGAGGGACCTTAGAGAGTCTCAAGTCCTGTTCTATCTATAAAATGAAGAGGCTGAAGATGGAGACACAGGAGGGGAGGGGAGAGTGATTTGGCCAAGTTAAGTAAGTAGAAAAGTGAGACTAATATGAAGGAGGTTGGAATTGGGGGAGAGGGAGAGAAAAAGAAACCGGGGAAAGGAAAAGGTGGAGGAAGTGGCAGTTGTGGACGCCAAACTTAGGCTACTCCACAGTTTTACTGAGAACTCAACCCGGTTCTTACACAGATCTTTTTGTTCATTTTATAAATCACATTGGACATGTTCGTCTCTAACAGCTGGAGAGTTCTTTGACCAGAGAAAATGTAGAGAGCCACCCGCCTCCATGGAATGGTGATTCAGTGTAGAGGCAGAGGGAAGAGTAGTGATTGGTGTGGCATGATCTCCTTGTGTACCTCCTGGGTGTGGAGGGACTGGGGCTGGGACCCAATAACTCTTCTTATATGGGCTGGCAAGCTCCACTTGTTTTTTCACAAGGCTGGGCTAAAACATCTGTGAGAAAGAGCTTTGGAATGGAGCATGAGAAGTCCAAGGAGAGGCTGGAGGGACACTAGACGGGCTAGATTAGATGATGTTTGATGTCCCTTCCAGTACTACCATTCTATGGTTTTGATTATATGTAGTTACCCAAAAGACAGCATGTTATAGTGGAAAGAAAATGACTTAAATAATGAAAAGGAAGACCTGCGTCTGCATTCTGGCCCTCTTTTCTTGGGCAAAATGACTCCTCCTTTTTTGTATCTCAGTCTCTGCATCCTTTGAAATGGAATCATGATGGTTGTACCCCTTCGCAGTTTTGTCATGAAAAAAGCATTTTGTAGGCCTCAGAATGTTTTATAAATACATGTGCATATAAAGATGAATCTATGTATGCATATATATTTATGCATATCTAGCTTAATGCAAATATATTTAAAATAAATATACAATATAAATATATAAAATGACTCATTATATATTTCTGTGTGCATGAACTATAGGGATAGGGACTGGACTAGATAGCACAGGTGATAGAGCTTTGGATTTGGAGTCTGGAAGGCTTGGCTTCAAATCTCACCGCAGATACTTGGCTCACTTCTCTGGGCCTCAGTTTCCTCACCTATTAAATTGAAGGGGTTATATGTCATGACTTCTAAGGTTCTTTTTAGCTCTAAATCTACAATCCTCTAACCTTGGATTTAATTGATACAGGGAGCTCTCAGGTGAGCAAACTTACTCTACCAATAACTTACAGTCTTAGAGAGTTAGTTGCCCAGAGCACTGAGAAGTTAACTGACTTACCTAGGGTCACAAAGTCAGTAGGTGGTCATGGTAATGACAGTGACAGGGCTTGAAACCATTCACTTCTGGCTTCAAGGTGGGCTCTCCATCTATCCCCTGCTGCATCCCAGCTAGAGCCTAACGAAGACATCACTTGTCTTTCTTTAACAAAATATACTTTATTCATCACCCCTTTAAGATTAAACTCTAAAAAGACCAAAATGAATATCATCTCTTTTGGACACAGGGTAAAAGGTGATTCCAAAAGCATGCCTGAAACTTTTTCTCCATTTTCCAAGATCTTGACAACAAGGAATTTGCTTTGGCAAGAGGATAACGATAAAGAGTGAGAAGATATCCTCAGGGAGGGAGACGTATGGATGGGATGCAGAAGGAAAGAATGGATAGAACGAGGCATGTTGACATGGCATAGAATTTTACAATTGGAAGGATATTTAAGAAAGGGAAAATCGCAGTTCTCATGGAGCCCAGGGTTTAAAAAGTCAGTGTTGGAGCTAGAAGGGACCTTAGAACTCTGAGAATATTAGTGGTGAAAAGGCTTTTAGAAATGTAATTTTTGAAAGGAAGCTTCATGAAAGGAACTGTGTAGATTGCATTTTTTTTCTATTTCCAAAGAGGAAAAAATGCCACTGGGTGTTGAAAAATGTCTCTTTCTCATCAAAAAATAAAACAAAACTATTAGATATTAAGCCTTTAAAAATAGGAGGTAGGTTGGATTCTGGTTTTGAATCTATCATCAGAAGGAGGTACTTTGTCTTGACTAACCGATTGGTTGCTATAAATAGGTCTCTTTGTGTCTAGTTCCTTTTGCCTCTAGCCAGTATAGAACCAGACCTGCTCACTTGTAGGAGGTACAGTTATTGAAACTTGGGGTGAGGTTTGTCTTCTCTGAGGGCATTGCTATCTAAATTGATCTCAGAATTGACCACATGGTGTCATTTGGCACCATGCTGATTGGGTGAGTTATTTTGGGGTTTTTTCCCTTCTTTTAAATAGCATGTCGGCTATCGCGGAAAAATGCTGGATTTTGAGTCAGAGGAGATACAGGTTTGAGTTTCCATTTTAATATTTACTAGCTATGCAAACCTAGGTAACTGATTTTTTTTTCTGTAAGCCTCAGTTTCTCCATCTGAGGATATTACTTATACTACCCACCACCCAAGAGGTGTTATAAAGAAGTCACTGTAAGTTTTAAAATATGGATTTATATTATAAAATAAGAATTGTAATTATTTTGGGAGGTAGCCTAAAAATCCTAATGCACTTTTAAGGCATTAAACTTTCAATACCTTAAAACTAGACTAAGACTTTTGAGACACCCTGAATTGTTCCTATAAGACACTAAACTAATGAAGCTTAAAACTGCCAAAGCACCTGAACTTTGGGAACACTTTGTAGGGCACTTTAAGTTCAGCAAGGTATTTTACATACATTATCTCATTTGATCTGTACAATTTACCCATGGGAGCTAGGTGGTGCAGTAGATAGAGTGACAGACCTGAAGTCAGAAAGACGAGTTCAAATATGGCCTCAGATGCTAATATACTAGTTGTGTGACCCTGGGCAAGTCACTTAACCTTGTTTGCCTCCGTTTCCTCATCTGTAAAATGAATTGCAGAAGGAAATGCCAAACCACTCCAATATCTTTACCAAGAAAACCCCAAGTGGGGTCACTGAAGTGTTGGACATAGCTAAAAAATGACTGAAGACGAACAACAGATGCCTTTATTATCCACATTTTATAGACGAGGAAGCTGAGGCTGAAACTGAATGGCAAGATTGAACTCAAGCATAACCATTGTGCCACTTGATACATCAGCATGTATGCTTTCAATAGGCTAAGAGTTTTCCCAATGCTCATGTGCTTTGAAATGATTAAGATTGGGTGGGGGGAAAGACGGAGAGAGAGAGAGAGAGAGAGAGAGAGAGAGAGAGAGAGAGAGAGAGAGAGAGAGAGAGAGAGGGAGAGAGGGAGGGAGGAGGGAGGGAGGGAGGGAGGGAGAGAGGGAGTCTGAGTGTATGTGCGTGCATCTGCACGGGTGTGACAGCCATTGATTGGGGGGCTTTGAGCCCTGACAAAAATCCCCTCCTTCCTGTGAGGCTCTCCATGTTGCTGACTTCTATTCCTTAGGAGTAATAACAGGAAAATCTCCTGGACTCCTTGCATTGTGACTGGGGCTCCTGGAGCTGCTGCTCTGTTTCCTGAGCAGTGAACTCCCAGAGATAGGCTGTCTCTCTGAGAAAGCTGCTTGGGAGGCAGGAAATGCGGGAATGTGACCATATATATAAGTGGATCTGCTAGTTTGCCAGTCCTTTGAGTTTATCAGTTTTTATTTCTCCACCCTAAGGAATTTCTGTGTGCATTTATGGCTTAACCTTTTTTCCTATTAATCAATGAGCTGATAAAGAGAACAGTGTTACAATTCCTGCCTTAAAAGAGTTTACATTCCAGCCCATACATTTTAGGAGTCAATTCTCATAATTCCTACAGGTCAATTTCTTGCAATCCCTGTAAGTGAGGATGTTGGACTAGAGTTGGGGTCTTCTGCCTCCTCCTTCTCCTGCTATAAAGGAAAAAGACTAAATTTTGAGATAGAGGTGAGACCTGCATTTGAAGCTCCATTCTGGGAAACACTTTTTCTCTCTGAGTCTCGGTTTCCCCATCTGAAGATAATATTACATTTCCTTTGTTTTCTTTCTCCTCCTGTTATTCCTTCTCCCCTTCCTTCTCCTTTACTTCTTCTTCCTCTTCTTTCTCTCCTTGGACAAGCTGTAAGAATCACAGAGAGCCCTATCCCTCTACTAACTGGATCAGCACAGGAGTTCTGACTTGTTCTGTTTGGATCTGGGTCTTCTGACTCTCCTCAGGAGCATATTATACCGTTATCCTGGTGCTGCCTCCCCCTCTCCTCTCCCCTCATTCTTCTTAGGGTCCACACACTGCTCAGCCCCGTTGCCACTTAGAACTCAGGAACTCAAGTGATCCTCCAACCTCAGCCTCTCTTGTAGCAGGAATTACAGGGGTCTGACACTATGCCTGACTGAGATCAGAGGTTCTTAGCCTATGGTTCATGGATAGACTTTAGGGGATCTGTGAACTTGGATGGGAAAAAAAGTAATTATATCTTTACTTTTCACCAACCTCTAACTGAAATTTATCATTTCCTTCAGTTGAGAATGTAGGCAGCAAATCAGAACAGTTAACAACAGCCTTTTGCTCCAATAGAAATCATAGACATTTTCACAACATTTTATAATTGTAAATATCTCAAAATATTGTTTAAATTCTTCAGTATGTTGAAATGATTATGGTAGTTAAACCATTTATTTGTTAGACACATTTCTATATGGTAATTTTAAAGATATTTTGATAACTATTTCAATATAATGGATTTCCTTTATAATATGATATATTTTATTGAATATATGGAAAAACATGATTCTGAGAAAGGTTTTATCACAGGCTTTACCAGGGACTCATTACATAAAAAGGCTTATGTCTTAAGATTCCTCCCAGCTCTGATGTTCTATGTCCTAAGGTCTCTTTGGTCTCTAAGATCTTGTGATCCCTTTATGACAGGATATGGCCTAGTGCCTCTAAACCTGTTAATAATCTCCTGAATACCAGAGAGGTTCATGTTTAGCTGGGAATGCAACTTCTGCAGCAAGGATTGCCTCAATATTCCAGACACTTGGGTCTTGGGCACTTATTGGGGTGGATCGGGACAGAGGATGATATTTTGGTGGGTAGTTTTCTCTTTGCAAACCCAGAATGTATTTGATATAATACTAATAGCATATTAGTCAGATTCAAGATTTTGAGAAGAGTTGATGTAATTATAGGGTTTATTAAATAATATGCAATTACAGGGACATTATATGGGGAAGGTACATGTGCATCATTGGTCCAGTTTAATGATATTCACTGGGTCCTGGTTTGGTTAAATGAAGGTATATGCATAACTGCACTCTGAAGGCCAGTTCTATTCCAGCTAATAGCCTGACCACTGGTATTTTAAAGGGAAGGATTTTTGGAACACATTTGGAAGAGAAACTGTATTCATGAATATTCATCAGTCATTCTGCTGTATCTACCTTCTTCTCTTTTTTTTCTCACCCCCTATGCCCGACCTGGGTTTAAAGGTCCCCAGATTCTAGGAAATGAGTAGTTCGTACAAGGAGGACTGTGCTTTGGCAGCCCCCAAACTTAGTAAAGTTAGCTTAATAAGTGACATTAAACTAAGTATAGGTTTAGATTGTAAATTCCTTGAGGACAGACCCATCTTTCTCTTTGTCCATGTCTAGAACAGGGCGTATCATGTAGGATAATAAATGATTGTTGATTGTGGAGTGAATTAATGGCTCCCAGGCGTAATGAGATTTTCTGCCTATCTGACAACATCTGCTTTGGTTTAGAAAGGATTTATAATCTGGAGAGCAAGCAGTCCAAGTGAAACAGTGGTCAAGGATTTGAGTCTGTGACATATGAGAATTCACTGAAAGAAATGGTGATACTTTAACCTGGAGTAGAGAAGGTTGGGGCCAGGAGGAGGGAGGATAGCTTCTTTAAGTACTGAAAATATTGTACTGTGAAAGAGGCTCTATTTGACCTCAGAAGGCAGAATCAGGCACAATGGGTAGAAGTTGCCAAGAATCTGATTTAGCCTTGATATCTGAAAGAGCCTCCTAACTGTCATGTCTAAGTGTAATAGGCTGCCTTGACAGGGAGGAGATTTCTCTCCAGGGAGAACTTCAAGCCAAGGATGGAGGATGATGGGTTGGGTGGGTTGTAGTAAAAATTCTTTTTGGTCTATGGGTTGGACCAGATGGATGACATGGTTCCCTTCAACTTTGCAGTTCAACAATTCTCTGTGCTGATAATAGGGGCCCAGGAACACTCAAATGTTCCAATTTGGGATAAGCAAATAAAACCTTCTTAATACAAGAGCTGGAATTCATTTGGATTAAGGGGTTGTGTCCCTAAATATTCTTTCATCACTGTGTTGTCTCTACCTTCATGCCTTCCCTCCCCTTTGGGAAATGAGCCTAATCTAACCAGTCTATACCAGCCCAATACCCAAGGATCTACTTTTTTGATGCAGAATACATCACTTCTTCTCTCTGGGATTCAGCTTACGTGAAGTAAGGAGGTTGGCCCTGAGTTTTCTTGAAAAACCTCTTTTGTTTCTAACATTCCAGGATTCTGTGACTAACTTCTAGCTCCCATCAGGTGGGAGTTAATATTTTTAATATTGATTTTATAGTCTATTAATATTTTTAGTATTTATTTTATAGTCTCCCATTTCCATTCAACAAATGTTGAATTAAGTACCTACTGTGCTTAATATGTAATATATTGATATCTCTATCCATAGGTAGACAGATAGATGGATAAAGGTTGGAGGGAGAGCATATAAAGGAAGATAGCATAGTACAATGGAAGGAATACTGGCTTTGGAGTCAGAGGACTTGAGTTTTAATGACATTTCTTACACTTACTACCTGTCTACTACCTTGCACTTAGTACCTGACATGAACAAATCATTCAATCTTGTTGGGTAACAGTTTCCACATTTGTAAAATGAAGAGGTTAGATTAGATGGCCTCTGAGATTCATTCCAGATCTATGTCTATGGTCCTATAAGACAGGATATATATACCATCCCTGAGGGGAAGGCACTTCCATCCTCGTAGGAGGGACAAATATAATCGGCCCATAAGTTAGTATGGTACAATGTCAAACCTAATAAGAACAAAGGAAAGGTACAGAGTTTTTTAAGAAAATATGAGGATGAGGATTGAATAAGAACAAAGATACAGTTCTTTAAGAAAATTGAGGATGAGATCTAATAGGAGCAAAGATATAGAGTTCTTTAAGAAAATTTAAGGCTGGGGAGATGAGTTTCAGCTGGTGACACTAATTAGCTCCATGGAGATGATGCCAGTACTTTAGTTCCATAACATAACATAAGCTAGAAACATAAATTAGTTCACACACAGTATGTCTACCATGTGAAATCCGGTACTGGAATATGCTATTGTCAACTTTTGCACATCACATTGGCACCGGCCAATTAGCTCCTGGTCTTGATCTTACAGAAACTTTCTGAAGGGTTGGTTCCAGAAAGAAGCACTTTTCTACTGGTTCTCTAAGCAACCTTATTACCTCCCCTATATGATGTCCCATAGTTAAGAGGCAATAGGAGAAAGTGCTAGCATCTGCAGGCTCTTGCCTCTCCACCACAGTGCCATGATGCTTCAGTTGTATATTTCACCTCTATTTGTAATTGCTGAATCCTCAGTAAAGCAGAAGCGTCTTGAGATTATGTATTTTTTCATTATTTGTAAATTAGGGTCTAGCACAGTTCCTGACACTGTGAAAAAGGAAGATAGGAGCTCAAATTCTGCCTCTAGGATTCATGAGCTTTGAAATAAATTATTTAATCTCTGTGCCTTGGGCAATTCCCTAAGACTTACTGATATACCAGAAGTTCCCCCACAGTGAAAATCACACATCCTCAACAATGACTAGATTTGAAGAAGCTTTCATCTGTACTTTCTGTGACCTCAATTTGGAATTAATAGTATAATGGAAACAGCTATAGACTGGGTTAATTCTTGCACCACTTACTAGCTATGTGTCTTTGGAAAGGTCATTTGCCTTCCATTTTCTCAACCAGCACTGGTTGCCTGATATCTATAAGGTTATGGTGAGGAGTAAGTGAGTTTAAGGAGAGAGAAGACTTTGCAAACTGAAGGGCTACATAAATTACAGGTTTTCACCTTCCACTCCTCACATATCATTTGTAAAATCTTGGCAACCACATTTACCGACCACATGTATGTGTTGAGCTCAGGACTAGGTCCTGATCTTACCTTACCTCTTCTGGTTCTGTGCAGGATATCCTCCATCTCTATAATTAGTCAATCAATCACCCCTTATTAGGGGCCCCCTAATTGTACTAAGTGCTATAATGTACTCTTTCTTTCCTCATCTCTGTCTGTTGAAATCCTTCTCTTCAAAACCCAGTTTAAATGTCACCTGTTCCATGAAATCCTGGGATTTTCCCTATCAAAAGTGATTTCCCTTTTTGTACAATCAATGTAGCAAATGCTTGACATTTGTTCCATGTGTGACCTTGGCTATGACATTATACTATTCTCATACTCAGTCTTCCCATCAGTAAATTACAGGTAAAGTAATAACAAAGAAGAAAGCGTCCCCAGGTTTAGAATGACAGCATGAAAGTAACAGGAAGGTTGTCTGATAATAGCAGTAACGAGAGTCAGCACTTGTATAGCACTTGAGGGTTTGCAAAGTGTTTTACAAATATCTCATTTTATTCTTACAACAACTTTGGGAAGTGGGTACTATTATAGTTATCCCTTCTATGACAGAGTCCTGAGCTTAGGAGCCCAGTGCTCCTTTGATCTGGAAAACCCATGTAAAATTTTTTGACTATCTGTTTGTCCCAGAGAAGAAGTCTTTTATTTGCTGGGGTGTTTACAGTACCTTACTGTAACATGTGGGTTAAGTATTTGGTCATAGGCTCTGTGTCGTCTGCTGGCCTTGTCTGCAGCTTCTGCAAAATCCCCCCACCCCAAATTCCCATTTAATTTTTTATGCCAACCCATGATATATCAAAACCATGATGGGAAAGTCATGTTGTGGAAGGGATAACTACATTATCCCCATGTTATAGAAGAAAAAACTAAAGCAGACAGAGGTTAAATGACTTGCCCAGGGTCACACAGCTAGTAAGTATCTCAGGCTACATTTGAACTCGGGTCTTCTTGACTTCAAGCCCAGTGCTCTATCTATTGTCCTTTCATTTTAAAGATGAGGAAGTTGAGATTCAGGCCATCGCTTATTCAAGGAGTCATGGAGTAATTGACCATATGGGGATTTGAAGTCTAGGGTCCCTCACTCTTTCTACTACAGTGCCTTGTAAATTAGGAATTGCTCCACAAATAATAAGCTGTTACTTTTCCTGAAAATGTTGGATTGTGGAGAAATAAAATGTTGCTGCTCTTGTGATTTTTGTTGTTTTTCGGGTTTTTTTTTAATTCTCTCTCCCTGATTCCTCTCCCCACGCCTTCCAAGACACTCAGGATCTGTCCATCTATAGTATACTACTGTCATAGCTGGATTTCTCTGATGTCAGCATTATTGTCTAGACTGTGGGGCGACAAAGTTTCCTCACACCCTGAACTGTGTATTTTTCTCTTTTGGTCTCTATTTTAACAGAGATCCAGATCATGAAGTCACTCCTCTTCCCTTGCTTTGAGAAAAAAAAGGGGTGTGTGTATGTGTGTGTGTGTGTGTGTGTGTGTGTGTGTGTGTGTGTGTATGTGTGTGTGTTTAGGGTAGGTAGGGGTAAGTAAGGCA
Organism: Potorous gilbertii; assembly: GCA_028658325.1. NCBI lineage: Eukaryota > Metazoa > Chordata > Mammalia > Diprotodontia > Potoroidae > Potorous > Potorous gilbertii. The sequence continues at coordinate 222,835,437 of CM053772.1, forward strand.
CATGAATCTCATGGCACGGAAGGGCTGACAACATTCCTGGCTGACTTTTAATGCCTCCCTTACTCTTGGTCACTCGGGCTTGATAAAATATGCTTTCTGAAAGCATATTTGTGTACCTAAGCATCTTCATTAAAAATAATTGTTTAAAAGAATCAAGTTAGGCAATGTCAGAATTCCAGATCTTGAATTTAGCTCTGACTTTGCCTCAAGTCATTTCCTTGTTTCAATTTCAGTTCTGTGCCTTTTTTTTCATAAAATGAGAATAGTGCTGTTTTTGTGGCCACCTCCTTCCCTTCGGGGTTATCTGAAAAGTACTTGTAAACCTTAAATGGCAGTGGAGAGAAAGTTGTTACTATTGTTTTAGGTGACAAGGCTGGCTGTACAGGCCATAGCAGAGTTTTCATGCTTTTCAGTTGCTGGACTGTTTATTTTCCCTGAAGCGCAGAACTCAGGTCACATAGAACCTGGTGACTTTTGGGAAGTGGGTACAGCTAACAGACTCAGAATGTTAGAGCTGGGAAAGGTGATAACATAACAGAATATAGAATGAAACCCCTGAAAAGGGACTTGGAAATTGTAGAGTCCAGAACTCTCTATTTTATAGCTAAGGAAAGAAAGACGTAGGAAGGTGAAAGCAGAGAATTTGAGAGTTGAAAGGAACCTCCATGCCTGATAGGGTCCCCACTACAACATACACTTCCCCCACCCCACACAAAAAAGAGTCACCCAGCCTCCTCTTGAAGACCTACCTACCTCCATAACACCTGATACAACCTATTCTGTTTACTGATAGCTCTAATTCTCAGGCAGTTTTTCCTACTATCAGTCACAAATTGGCTCAACCCATCCATAGTTGCTGGATGGACTCACTGGGCCAAAAAGAGCAAATCCATTTTATCTTTCAAATGACTTCTATTTAAGAACTTGAAGCTATCTACACTGTCCCCTGCAAACTTTCCTCTTCCTTATTAAGTCATCCCCCTATAGCCTAGACTCCAGGACCCTCTCTATCATCATTACCTTCCTCTGAATACCCTCCAGCTTTACAAGATCCATACTAAACTCTGGCACTCAGAATTCAAGACAATATCCTAGAAGTAATCTGACCAGGGCGGAGGACAGAGTTAATGCCTCCTCATTCCTGGAAGAGACTGTTCTTCCTTACTGCGACCCAAGATTGCATTAGGTTTTTTGGCTACCGCACCACACTGCTGACTCATATTGAACTTGAGGTCTACTAATCATTCCCTCCCTTGTCCCCTCCCCCACCTCTCCTCTCTGGCCTTGCCTCCCCTATCTTGTGATTCTAAAGTTGTTTGTTTGAATCCAAGTGTAAGACTTTAGGCTGGATCTTGTCAGCCAGGAGGGATGAATATAGTCTGTCTTTTTTGGACTTTGACTGTCATCCACAGTGTTAGCCATCCCTCACAGCCTTGTGCCATCTGCAAATTTTGATGAGCATGTCTCATCAAAGTTTTATCCACTAATCACAATATTAAACAGTACCAGATCAGATTGCTAATTCCTCTCAATTACCAATTTTTTTCATCCTATGATTTGTTCAAAGTCTCAGCTAGTTAAAGTGACAGAGTAAAGATTCAAACCCAGGGTCTTCTGACTCCTGTATGCTTTCTGATATATACTCACTATACCTTTCAGAGCTTCACAGTAAGATAGCAGCAAAGCCCAGCCTAGAATCTGGTTCTTTTCCAGTTTTCCAGTCCACTTCCCTATTACACTAAGACTCTCTCCTTTCCCTTGCTTAAAATACAGTGCAAATGCCAGAGATATTCATTTGTTTTGTCATGGTAGGCAAGTCATTTCACCTCTGTGGGTCTCAGTTTCCCCCTATGAAAGCTGAGGGGGGTTGGATTTTATTCTCTCTAATATCCCTTCTAGTTTTAACATTCTACATTGTAAACATGCCAAAAGAGTGGAACGGGAGCCTTCTGGGTGGGCTGGTTAATGGCTGAGCACCAAAAGAGCCATGCTGTTAGGCTAGACAGCTAAGGGTCTGGGGAGATCAAAGAAATTAAAGCACTCCTATCCTCTTCACTAGGTAAGTCACATCTGACACATGTTAGTGTTATCTGTGCTGTCTCATATATTCTGAGAATCAACAGAAAACTGTCTGGCACTGAACTGTCTTAATTATTATTAATAAAGGAATTTGGTAACTATCTTCTGTACGTTAGGTGATAAGGATGCAGACAGAAAGAATGTAACAATTTATACTTGCAAGGAGTTTACATTCTAACATGGGAGAGAAATATGTATATATACATATATATGTATATATACATACATATATACATATATAAACATATAAAGAAGATGTATAAAAAAGAAATACAAGAAGTATAAAAAAAGAAATGCAAGTATAAAAAAAGAAATACAAGAAATACAGGTAGGAGGAGATATTACTAGCAGTTAGGGAAAATAAGTGAAATCTTTTTGGAGAAGGTGATGTTTGAGCTGGGTCTTCAACCAAGTCAAATAATTAAGCATTTATTGAATGCCTATTATGTGGCCGGCACTGTGCCAAGTCTTTGGCTACAAATACAAAGAACGAAACAATCCATACTAGCAAGGCACTTACATTCTAATGAAGAGCCAAGGTGTACATACATAAATGTATACATATATGTGTGGGTATGTATATATGTGTATATGCATACATATGTAGCTATATACACACACTCACACACATGTGTGTATATTCCATATACAGCTGAAACAACAAGGTACCCTGAAGAAAGAGACCAGATTCAGCATGTTTCTGGTAAGTCAGACCATTACCACTACTAATACCATCTCCATTATTAGTTCCCTCAGACTCTGAAGAGAGAGAGTCTAGGTCCCTAAATTCATGAGCCTTGGAAACAGCAGTGCCCTCCAGGAAACTGACCCTACTTTCATCCCAGGTCCCAGAGTCGTTATTAAGGGCAGCAATAATGGTGATGAAAAGGTCTACTGTCCTGGTCATCACTAACAACAATTACTGACCAACTATAACCAATGGGCAGGTTAACCCAAAAGAATGGCATGGTGCCCCCAGACCACCTTGTGACTACCACCCTAGGAAGCAACCTTTATGGACATGTGCCCTGGCAACTGCTTCTACCCATGTTGCAGCCAGAACTAGTGTGTATGTGTGTGTGTGTGTGTGTGTGTGTGTGTGTGTGTTCATCCTTCGCTGTT
>CM053772.1:222838737-222852838 GCA_028658325.1 Potorous gilbertii
ATTCAGTGACCAGATATTCATCAGGATGACTGGAGATGACCCAGGATGAGGCAATTGGATTTAAGTGACTTGCCCAAGGTCACACAGCTAGTGAGTGTCAAGTGTCTGAGGTGAGATTTGAACTCAGGTCCTCCTGACTCCTGCACTGGTACTCTGTCCACTGCACCACCTAGCTGCCCCAGGCAATTATATTGCCAAATTAGAGGAATGCTGTAGATTTGGATATGGACTTCATCAAAGTATATGACAATGTAATAAATGGGAATAAGATGAAAATATATGGAGCTACCTGACAGTGTGTTAGGTAGATTTAAAACTGGTTGGATAATTGAACCAAGAAAGCACAGTAGTCACAAATGGTTTGACATCAGCTTAGGTGGTCGTTACTGGGGCATCCTGAGAGATATGTCTTTAGTGCTTTGCTGTTCAATATTTTTATCAATACCTTGGATGAAAGAATACAGAGCATACTTATCCAATCTTTGGATGGCATGAAGCCTGGAGGGGTAATAGCTGCCACAAACACATAGAAGAAACCCCTGCTAAAATAGATTCCCTCAAAACTATGAAGCAAAACAGCTTGAAAGCAGTTGTAAAATGGAATATTATTAAGTAGGAAGAAATGATGAATAGGAGGAATTCAGAGAAACAGTAAATGATGTATATGAACTGACACAACCAGAAACAGAATAATATACACACTATTTTTCATTGAGGAAGCTCAAACTCAACCTAATCGCTCAACTCAAAACCAACATAACTGAAATCATTGCCAGAAATCAGCTCCTCTTTCAACCTCCCATTCTGTTAATGGCACTATCCTTTTCCCAGTTACAAAGGCTCAAAATGTCAGAACCATCTTTGCATGGAAAGGGTAGTGAAGAAGAGGGAGACTCCCTGCCAAAGGCTATCCCTCACAGTCTTGCTTTCCATTGTCAATGCCACCACCACAGTTCAAACCCAGAAAAGAAATTTCTTACCATTGAAATCATTGACACTGTTAAATGCTGCAGTATTAGAAACTGATATGATGTCATTAGCAGAAATTACGTTAAAGAAGAGGGGTTGGCATCTGCTTTGCCTCTGAATCCTAAAGCCCATGAGAGCGTTCTGTCTGATTTGTAGATGAAGCCTTTCATAGGCATTGTCTTCTGAATAAATAGAACGTGAGCAGCTTGTGAGCAAGGACTTGTCTTATTTTTCAAATGTATATCCTTGGAGCTTAGCATGGTGCCTTGCAAGTGTTTTGACAAGCACTTAAATGCTTTTTTAAAAAATCATTCACTCTTTCATTATCATAGAAATATAAAAAAAATAAACACAAGGTAGTTTGAAGGGCTTTGGTAATTGAGGGGATAAGGGTAGTTGAGGAAAATGTTCTTGAAGAAGAAGTTGGTGCTCCTGAAGGGAGAAGGGATTGTATTAAGACGAAGCAGACGAGAGATTGCATTCCAGTAAATGGGGGCAGCTAATGCAAAGGCAAGGATGTCAATAAAGCTTGTCCTGTGTAAAGAATAAAGAGAAGGTCAATTTGACTGCATCATTGAATTGAGGAAGATAACGAATTTCCAGTGAGACTGAAAAGAAAGATTTAGGCCAGGTTATATAAAAGCTTTAAAGATTAAGCAGATCTTACCCTAGAGGCCATAGGGAGCCCAAGCAGTTGGTTGAGTAGAGGGAGTCACAAGGTCACATCTGTGATTAAAGACAATCACTTTGTCAATAGTGTGTCCGAATGTTGTTTGTCCTTCCATTTTGGAGAGGACCTATGACCTCACAAGCACCTACTTCAGCCACCTTCCCAACCATTGAAACAAGTTGTTCTCATTCATCAGGAGAAATCCTCACATGTTTGGGGTACACACTCTCCTAACTCACTGATGGGTTTGAGGTCTGTCAGTTACCTCAACTTGATATAATTGGTGTGCCTAGACAGTTTACTGGGGTGCAGCTATTGCACATGCTACAGCTTCTTGGAGCCACAGGTGAGAGCTGGATGAATCAGGTGGACCACAAAGGTAGATGAGCAGCCCTTAGACCAGAGATGCTAGTCCTCCCTATACAACCATCTACACTCCAGGTTGTAGGATAGATTATAGAGGGAGACACTTCAAGCAGAAAGACCAGTTAGGCATAGTTATTGTAAGCATCTAGACAAAGGGGAGAAAGGCATGAGCTAAGGTAGCAGCTATGTGAGTACAAAGAAGGGGTTGGATTCTAGAAGCATTGCGAAGATAGAAAAAGCATTATTTGGCAACTGATTGGATCCACAAGGTGAGGTAGAATGAGGCAGGATAATGCAAAGAGCGATTAGGTTGAGTTTGAGCTTCCTCAATGAAAAATAGTGTGTATATTATTCTGTTTCTGGTTGTGTCAGTTCATACACATCATTTACTGTTTCCCTGAATTCCTCCTATTCATCATTTCTTCCTACTTAATAATATTCCAATTTACAACTTGCTTTCATTAAACCATTCATTTTAAACCATTTGGAGGAATTTCAACTTGCTGACTAATTCCTATCTGTTCTTCAGACACTAATTATCAAGGGAAAATGTAAAATTAATGAAAAGGAAAACTGGTCAGATTTAAGATAAATGATATAAATACTATTATAAATGTAAATAGAAATAATTAAAGAAGTCCTAGACAGGTATAAGTAGAGAGTCATGATGAGGGGAAGGGGTGAGGATAAAGAGTTCAATATATTTTAGACCCAGGTCCCAGACTAAGAAAGGTGATTTATGTTTCCATATTCTGGAATTATAAAGGAACTTAATTTTTTGGTTTATTTAAAAAATCAACTACGAAGTATGCCATTTGAAATATCCCTGGATTTGGAGTCATGAGCCTGGGACAATATCCTGACCCTGGCATGTATTAATTTTGTGACCCTGACAGCAAGTCATTTCAATCTTTCTGGTTCATTATTCACTCATCTGGAAAGTGGGAATTATGATACTTGTATCATTGACTTCCCAAGTCTGTTATAAATTAATGTTTCATGCATTGTTAAGGGTTTTTAGCAATATATTTTAGAACAGAGGTGAGGAACTTTATATGTGCTGTCAGCCTTCACTGGTCTTGCTTCATCATAAGGGCAGGTTTGATGATGGGAGTGTATGGTATTAAAAAAATTTTCTTGGTATTAAATTTGGTATTAAGACTATGGTATTAAAAAGTTTTCAATACAAGTTTAGGGGACAAAGACAAGTAATGAGTCTTCAAATAGTTTGCCATTTTGAGTGTCAGCTGCTATTTGTGGGAAATTTGGAGGGGAGAGATGGTTAAGGCATTAGCCCCTTCCCTCAGAAAGCTTGTCATCTGGAAAGGGTTAAATATCTACACAGCACTGGAGAGAGTAAGGCACAATGTCTTCCTGAGGGTTCAGAGGAAGGAGAAATCATATATGGAGGTTGAGGTAGAATCTATGAAGTCTTTAGAGGGAAGGATTTTCACCTTTGTAGCCTGGAGAGAATGTTGAGTGTGTTAAGAGAAGATCAAGCAATAACAGCTTGGAATATGGGATATGTGAAGGGGAGAGGAGGAAGATAAGGAGAGAGAGGGAGGCTGAGACTAGAATTTGGCCAGCTTCCTCCTTTCTCCTCAGAGACTCCTTCTCTACTGTCTTCATATATACCTTTGCATATTAAACCAATGGACTGTTCTGGGGCCTTTGCCATCCTGCTGGAAGGAAGTAGGTAAGACAACCTTCTAAAACAGGAAAGCTCCCTTGGATTTGAACCAAGGTAATCAGTCATCTGCCTCACTCTTCCAGAGTCACTGAAGTCCAGTGGCAAGACAAAAGTCAATATGAGTGACAGTGACCCAGGATGCAGTGGATGACCTTGGTGTCTTTGATGTGTGCCCAAGCTCTAAGCACTCCACAGTGCCCGCCTTCATGGCATTGGGATACATTGTTCTCATCCACTCATTCCACGGAAGGAAGTCTTCACATGTTGGGGGCAGACAGTCACCTAACTCACCAATGGACCTGAGCCCCCTTGGTTACCCTCAACCTAATTTAGCTCATCTGCTGAGATGGTTTTACAAGGGTGTGACCACTGGACATGCTCCAGCTTCTTAGAGCCACCAAGGAATAATAGGTGGCTTTGAATGTCTAGCCAAGGAGTTTGAACAGTATTGTAGAGATAAAGGGAATCAATTTAAAATAAATATTGGGCAGATCTGATCAGTAAAAGAGGTCAATTCCCTCCCCCCTTCCCTCTTGTTCTTATTTCTCTCACCTAGGACCGCAAAGAACAAGTCTAATCACTCTTCTATAACTTTATATACTTATGTCTATGTATCTATAACATCAAATATTTGAAGAGAAGCCTCTTGGCCTCCCCATTTCCCTTAAGTATTTTCTTCTTTAGGCTAAATAGCCAGTTCCTTCAAATTCGGTGGTAGTGTGGTATACCGGGAAGAACACTGGCTATGGAGTCAAGGGACCTCCCATTCATCCCACCTTGATGCTAACTACTTCTATGAAGTTGAGCATGTCAGTCAATCTCCTAGGCCTCAATTTTCTCATCTGTAAAATGAGAGGAGTTGGACTTTGTGTCTTATGAGGTCTCCCCCAGCTTCAGATCAAGAAGCCAAGAAATGGGCCTCTTATCTCAGAGCCCTACACCATCTTGATAGCTTTCTTCTGGATGTTCTCCAGCTTATCAATGTCCTTCTTGAAATCTAAATTGTTGGATAGCTTCCATGTATATCTGTATCAGCCTCTTCAGTTCTTGCTTTGAGATATATCTGTCCTTTTATCTTCACTTACATTGTGATCACCCCACTTCAGGCTTTTTTCTTGCCTGTTTTATATTAATAGCCTCTTAGCTGCTCTCTGCACATCCATTCTATCTTTCACATAACTGCCAGATCAATCATTCTAAAAGGTTACTTTGATAAGCTCTTCAGTTCAGAAATCTATAATGTCATCTCTACTGTCTCCAGAATAATAAAACCTCAGCTCATTGGTCTGGCATTTAAGGTCTTCTACAATGTGACTTCAATACTCTTTTCAATTTGGGGGAGCTCAAGATCCGTGATTTCATTGGAAGAGGGGACTCCCAGGGGAGGAAACTCCCTTCACCAATGCACAGATACCTTATAGTCTTAGAACTTAGAACCTAGAGAGTCAAGAGGTTAAGTGACTTGATTAGGGTCACACAATCAATACTTGTCATAGGTAGAACTTGAAACCAAGTGTACCTGGCCCTGAGGCTAGTTCTTTGTTCATTAGGCCATGCTGCTTTTTTCAAATTAGTAAGGTGTTAAAAAGTCTTTTATGATGTATAACCAATCCACAAGCATCCACTAAAGACCTATTACATGCTGGGCTTCTATTGGTACTCAATACAGATATGATAGTATAAATAATCCCTGCTAGCAAAGAATTTATATCCTAATGGGAAATAAGTAGACACACACAGAATACATGCAAAAGTTAAATACAAAGTAGTTTGGGAAGGAGGCAAGTAGCAGTTGGGAGATCAAGAAAAATTTAATTTAGGAAGCACTACTTACGTTTCACCTTGAAGGAAGAGAGAGATTGCTGAGTCCAAGGTGAAGAGAAAATGCAGGCAGAGATGCAAGTTGTACTGAAATGTCTTTGCAATCCCTTCCAGCTCAGACATTCTGGTTGGGAAATCTAGGATTTAGATCTGGGAAGTATCTCAGAGATCATCTGGTCTAACAGCCACCTTTTACAAAAAGAAATCTAGACATGCAATGATGAAGGGATGTTGCCCAAGGTCATACAGCTAATCAATCAATCAATAAACACTTATTAAGCACCTACTTAATACCTACCCCAGCACTGTTCTAAGGGCTGGAAATGCAAAAAAAAAAAAAAGGCAGAAGACCGTTGCTGGCCTCAAGGGGCTTATAATCTAATGGGGGAGACACCATGCAAACAAATATGTTCAAAGCAAGCTACATGCTGGATAAAAAGGAAGTAATTAACAAAGGGAAGACACTAAGGGTTGGGGGCATTTTTGGCAAAAGAAAAGATTTTAATTAAAACTGAAAGGCAGCTAGGGAGGTTGTTAGGTGGAGCAGAGGAGGGAGAGCATTTCAGGCACCAGGGACAGGGAGGAAACGCCAAGCACAGAGAAATGGAATTGTTTATAGAAAAGCTAGAAGGTTAGTGCCACTGAATCAAAGCATACATTTTAGAGAATAAGACCAGAAAGTAGAATGGAGCTAGTTTATGAAAGGCTTTAAATACCAAACAGGGTTTTATATTTGAACGCAGAGGTGATAGGCCACCATTGGAGGTTACTGAACAGAGGGATGGGTGGTAACATTGTCAGACTTGGTCTTTAGGAAAATCTCTTGGGTGGTTGAATGGAGGATGGGGTGGAGTCAAGACAAACATGAGACCCACAGACCCACCAGCCAGCTGTTACAGCAGTCCAGATGTGAGATGATAAGGGTTTACACCTGCAAAGTGCCAATGTCAGAGGAGAGAAGGGGGCATATTTAAGAGATGTTACAGAGGTGACATCAGCAGACCTTTGGCAACAGCTTGGATATGGGGCATGAGAGAGAGTGAAGAGCCCAGGATGACTCCTATGTTGTAAGTCTGAGTGATTAATAAGTGGCCATGTCAGGATTCAGACCCTGGCTTCCCTGACTCCTTACTCAATTTTTTTTTAAGTGTTGGAGTTTGGATGCGAAATTGTTCCAAGTGTGGAAAACAGCCAGTGCAAAAGGAGATGGGATTAGGAGATGCATACAAGGAAAAAGCAAGTAAGCCAGAATGGGTAGGGTAGTGTACAAGGAGAGGAGCGTAAAGAACACAAGATGATTGCCAGGGTAGGAAGGGGCCAGGTTGTGTAGGCATCTAAATGCCAAACAAAAGACTTTCTATTTGTTTCTGGAGGTAATAGGTAACAACAAGGGTTTATTGGGGGAGAGGGGAAGGTTACATGCCAAGAATTTTGCTTAAGAAACACCTCTCTGGCAGCTGGCTTGGTGACAGCTGGATGGGAGTGGGGAGAGATTGGAGGCAAGGGGGCCAGTGAGAAGGCTGTAGCACTAGCTGGCTATTTGGTAACACATCCTCCTGGGGGGCTCGTCCTTCCTTCCTCCCCACCCCTCCTGAGTTCTTCAGGGCCTGTGAAAAGGGATGGCTGCTGAAAAATCCCCTCCATTCTTAGCCAAGCCTGCAGCTGTAGAGAGCCTGACAAACAGGATACTGAGTAATAATGCCAAAGATATGGTGGGGAGGAGAGGAAACATCCTGGGACCCCTCTCATGGTTACTGTTTCTGGCCTTTGTGAACACCACTTTTAAAATTCCTAGCTTCTTTCAAAGCATAGCTCAGGCCCTGCTTTCTTGTTACTCTATTATCAGCGCTCCCAGGTGGCAAGGTGACTACCATGCAGGACTCTGAGTCAGGAAGACCTGAGTTCAAATTCAGCTTCAAACTCTAGCTGTGTGACTTTGGGCAAATCACTTAGCCTCCGTCTTTCTCAGTTTCCTCATTTGTAAAATGAGGATAATGATAGCATCTACATCCCAGGGTTTGTGGGAGCTGGGGTCAAATGAGATATGTAAAGTGCTTTGTAAACCTTAAAGTGCTTCTATTATATATAAATATTAACTCTCGTTACTATTATTACATTGCATTGTCAGTGTCTCTGCTGTATTCCCTGGCCTACCGTCACTATCTCAGCCTTGCTTCTTCAAATTCTACTTAACCAAATTAAACAAAAAGCCTATTAGGTGGTCCATGCCCCTGATAATTGTTTGAGATGCGGTGGGATGCAGCAGCCTCAGGGCCAATAGGGTGTCCAACATTCGTGCTAGTACAAATAATTGAATGTAACGTACTTCCTGTCCCCACTATTAAATGTCAGCACTGAGATACAGTGTCAGAACTCTAAGGGACGGTAGAATGGGGCATGTGAAATGTTGCAGCAACCTTACGTTACACATCAACTTAATACTTTGGGATAACCACCCATGGTATACGAGAGGAGGCTTTGAACAACACAGACAACTCTTTGTGGTACAAGGTCTTTTTATTTTTCCGACAAATGAGAAAAGGATCCCTAGATTCTAAATTTGATATCTATAGAAAATACCTGTGCCAGGCCTGCATGTGGTCAGTGTTACATCAACACAGTAATGACAAGTCATAAACCATCACCTGGACTCTAAAAAGAGGAGATAGCCAGAAGTTAAAGGGAAGCTTTACTTTTCTCAGGAGGGCAGTGAGGTGTCATAGTAGATAAAGCACTGGACCTGGTGGCAGGCCTCAGACACTTACCAGCTGTGTGACCCTGGGCAAGTCACTTAACCCTGTTTGCCTCAGGTCCTTATCTGTAAAATGAGCTGGAGAAGGAAATGGCAAACCACTCCAGTATCTGTGCCAAGAAAACCCTCAATGGGCTCACAAAGAGTTAGACACGACTTAACTACAACAAATCACCCTTCCTGATGCTGCATCCCTGCTCCTTGCCTACCTGTGAATAGTCTTTAGTTTATTAACTCACTTTTTTAGCTATGAGGGAGCTGTGAAAGCAGAGAAGGCTTATATGTGATTTTCGAGGGTTTGTCTTGGCAGCTGTGATGTGGGGGAAACAACTGGAGCATCCAAGACCTAATGGGCTCATTAAATGGCTGTATGACCTCAGGTGAGTCCCTAGCTGTCTCTGGGTCTGTGTCCTCTCTGATGAAGTTAAGAGGTGGGCTGGATACTTCTGAGGCCCTATTCAGTGCTGACATTGTTGGGGGAGTTTGGGAAGAAGAGGATTCCTGGCCTAACCTATGCTTAGGGAGTAGAAGGAGAATCCAAGGAATGCAGGGACGACAGGAAGAAAGGGGTGGAGGAAGCTTTGAACCATTACCAAGACCAGGACTGACTTGCTGAGGGCCTATCTGGGGACAGCCTTTCAAACTAGGGTTATTTTCAAATGAGGACAATAACTTTTTGTTTTTTTAAGCTGTATCTCCTTATCTCACCTATCTGAAAGTGTACCAGCCACTCATGGGTACGGTACCACTCCTGCTCAGTGAGGAAGCTGTGACTTGCTTTCTTTCTGTATGGTTGAGTTCCCTCTTTCTTATGCAGCATGGTAGCCCTCCCTCCACCTCCAGGGGTCCACCATATTGGTACTGAACTAATTTTACTGCAGCCAAGAACTCCTGAGCTCAAGTAACCCAGCAGCTTTAGCCTCCTGCAGTAGAGCCTGTACAAGTGGGAAGGGTGATAACTTCTAACAGCTAGACCACCCAGAGTTGGGGCTCATCTCTTATGACTGTGTCATTTGGGGTGAGTCATTTGACTCATCCACCTTCAGTTTCCTTCTCTGTAAAATAGAAATAATCATCCTGGAGCTGCCCACCTTACCAGACTCAAATGAGATTCAAAGGACATGTCTCTCCACATGTCCTTTATTTTTTGTTTATTTTTTTAAAATAGTATTTTATCCCCCCCCCAATTACATGTAAAAACAATTTTTAGGATTATTATTGATTTATAACTTCACTGCCCTCTGTTGTTTTTGGTGTTCAGTCATTTTCAGTTGATCTCAACTCTCCATGGGGTTTTCTAGACAATAATTTGCCATTTCGTTTTCCAGCTCATTTTACAGATGATGAAACCAAGACCAATAACATGAAGTGATTTGCCCAAGGTCACACAACTAGTAAGTGTCTGAGATGGATCTGAACTCAGGAAGAGGGGTCTTCCTGACTCGAGGTCTGGCGCTCTGTCGACTGAGCCACATTCCAAACAGTAGCCTTTACCTGCAGAGAATATAAAGATTATCCACACTTTACACAGAAGGAAAATACAGCTCAGAGAGATCAAGGGAAGGACCTAGCTTCATATCTAAGCTCTGTCACTTTGCATCTATGTGATTTTGGCCAAGTCATTTAACCTTTCTGAGACTCAGTTTCATCATTTTATAAAATGAGAGGTATTGTGGTATAGTGAGTAGAGAGCTAGCCTTGGAACCATGCTGCCTTTGACACATCCTGGCTCTTGGACAAGTCATTGAACCTCTTAGAGTTCTAGATAATTCTAAGACCATCCTTGAAGAAAAGGTGCTGACCAACACTGGTGGTTGTCCAATGACTAGAGCACTGGATCTAGAGTCATGAAGATCTGAGTTCAAAACCAACCTCAGACACTTACCAGCTGTGTGACCCTGGACAAGTCACTTAACCCTGTTTGTCTCAGTTTCCTCATCTGTAAAAGGAGCTAGAGAAGAAAATGGAAAACTATTCCAGGATCTTTGCCAAGAAAACCCCAAATGGAGTCACAAAGACTCAGACACAACTGAAAAAATGACTGAACAAAAATTCAGTGTTCTTACACCCTTTCTCCCTTTAAGTTCTATGATCTTAGATGACCTCTGGGGGTCCTGATAGGATTCTTATTTCATTCTCATACCAACTTTGTGAGGTAGGTTAAACAAATATCATCCCTAATTTTACATATGGTTGTATGTAAAGAGAAATAAATTGTCCATGGTTAGAAGATTAGTCACTGAGCTAGTAATCAAACCTAGATCATCTTAAAGACAGTCTATTCCTTGTTGCCAAGTCATTCATTAGGAAACAAAATGGCATAAGATATATGTTCTCTGGGAGTTTATAAATACAATGTATATGTGATGTATAGAGTAGGTGATCAATAAATGTCTTTTAGTATCTAATCAGAGCAGCTAATGGAGATGCTTCCTATTTATATCTGAAAAGCATTTTAGAATTAATAGGTGTGGTATTATAAGGTAGATCACTGAACACTGAGTCAGAAGACTCAACTTTTGCTCTAGGATGATGGGCATGTTATTTACATCCTTTGGGCCTCAGTTTACCCATTTGTAAAACTGGAGTCTTTCCTTTATTATGATGATGGAGAATCACAAGGGCTCTTGTGTTAGAGCTGGACAAATCCCTAGACACTGGTTAGTAGAATCCCTTCATTTCACGAATGAAGAAACCAAGGTCTAAATAAAGAAAATGTTTTGCCTAAGCTCTACTCAGCTACCGAGAGAAAGAGGCAGGATCCAAACCCAGAACTTTGACATCAAATTGGGTGTTCTTTCTACTATGCCCCCACTGGGCTAGGCCCCAATATTGTTTGTGGTCCCTCCCACTTCCATGATTCTTGCCTTCAGGTTTTCAGAGAGCATGCAAGTTCAGGAATGCCAGCAAAGCTGGGAACAAATTTCACTGCTATTACGCAAGAATGCAGCACTCTTAGCCCTAGCATGTGATCACTGTATAGCATCCTAGAATGAATTTCAGATGAGCTACCTCAGACTGGCAGAGCTAGACAAAACTTAGTCATTTGAACTCTTCCATTGGTTTATCCATAAAGTGAAGTGGTTGGACTAGGGCAGCAATGGATAAAATACCTTTTGGGACTAAATATGACCGTCCACCCTCCCACCCCCCAAAAAGGTAACATTAACAGTTGCTACTTCTATAATGCTATATGATTTACCAAGTGTTTTCCTTCAACGAATAGGTAATATACAGTTGGAGAATGGTAAAACAATCTCCTCTTGGAGATTGCCTCCTGTAAACCTAAATCAGAGATCACAGATTTAGCATTGAAAGGCACCTTGGAGGTCTTCTAGTTCAGTCTTGCTCCTTCTGCCCCTTTATAAGTAAAGTGAGACCTAAAGGAGTTAAACGAATTGCCCAAGGTCATCCAGTTAGGAACCCATACATCTTGACTTCCAGCCCAGTGTTTAGTCATTACACTAAGCTGTCTCCTAGCTAGTTCCTCCTCAAGATCAGGGCAGGTTCTCATTTCAGCTGTACAAATAGGATTATGTAAACAGCAGGAGAGTTTAAAAAATAGTAAACCACTTGTAAAAAAAAAAAAAGTAGTCTAAGAAGCAGGAAATGGATTGGTCTCCAGTTTTTACAACATAAATATTAAGATGACCAGAGAAATGAAATGATTTGCCTACAATCACACAGCTAGTTGATAGCAAAGATAGAATCTGAGCCCAGGTCTCCTGACTCACTAAATCCGGCATTCTTTCCACGGTAGGTACTTTGGCTCCAAGTGAAATGTGGCTTTTCCCTATACCCAGCTGCCCATGAAAACTAGAAAAGGAAATTTACAACCCAAACTGAATAGGCCAAGAGAGCCTAGAAGGTGTTTTTCAAAGGAACAGGTAGAAGATTGACTATGGAAAACGTGTTTTCCATGATACTGTATAGTGTGTGTGTGTGTGTGTGTGTGTGTGTGTGTGTGTGTGTGTGTGTGTGTGTGTGTGACTCAATCCAGAAAGAGGGGTAGGCACCCAGACTTCCCCAATTCTTTAGCACTGATTTCCCCCTTCTCTTGTGGCTTGGCTCTCATTCAAAAAAAAAAAAAGGGGTGTTCCAAAACAGTCAGTGCCTGGGATAGGGACTTTACAGGCCTGGCTGTCTGGGGGAATGTATGGGATGATTGGTGAGTTAATGATCAACTCTTCACCCAACCAGCCACCATGCTGAGCTTCTCATTCCCTGGGCAGGCCAGTTAAAAAAGGACAGCCAGGAAGGTACAGACACACATATGGGAAGTCCCTGCCAGTGAGTCTGGCACTGAGGCTGGGCTGGCTGTGTGTACAGAGAAAGATGAAGCGTTCTTTGACAAGGTAGGGCAGAAAATATGGAGTGGGTGGGCTATGGGTGCCAGTGTGTGAGAGAGATTATTTGTATAATGGTTGGGTTGGGGCCCTGTTCTTTCCAGTCTTAGGTGTGATCTCTCAGAGAGTGACCGAGGGTTGGAGGTGTCCATATCAGGAAGGAGCTTCCTTCTTTTGGAGACCATATTTTCTTCTTTTCCTTCTCTCCTTCCTTCCCATCTTTCTTTTCTCCTCCTTTCATTTCATTTTTTCCTAATTGTCAATCATTTTAAATAAAATGAATTCCATGAGAGGCAGATGTGATAGATAGAGTGGGCAGAGAGCAAGCCTTAAAATCAGGAAGATTTACATTAAAGTCTTGGTTCTGGGCTCTAACATTCATGAGTTTGTGTGACCCTGGACAAGTTTCTTAACTTTTAAATGTCTCTGACAACTTGCTAAGATTTTAAGTACAAATCAGGTAAAGATTTGCATTGAAGGAGGGAGTTTCTTCACCTGAGAATCCTCTCTATCCCTGAAATCATAATTTGGTTAAAGAATTACAAAAAAATAATGAAAATTCCTGACACCTCAGCTCCCATAACTCTCCTGCCATCCCTACACCCAGTCTCTGGCTCTCTACCTTATCTGCCAATGTGCAAATGACTGACTCCCTCTTCTCAAACCTTTCAGTCAGGTACTTTTTGACTCAGGAGTAAGGAGGATCACATCAGTCTGAAGAACTGACTTCCTAATATAATAGAAATAACAGGAAGAAATATAGTCAGGCTGGGAGTTAGGTGGCTAGGGAGTCCTCCTTTCAACTCTGTACATCAGTAATGTCAAACAAACAGGGGCCAATAATCCCTATATAAGGATCCCAGCAGGATACAGACTGATGGTTTTAAAATGTAATATTATCTGTGTTTGATGGTATTTTTATTTCTTTTATTAAATATTTCTCAATAGCATTTGAACCATTGGGATTGCACTGCAGGTTTCTGGTGTACATAATTAAACACCAACTTACATATTAAGGGCACCAGCTCAGCACCAGGCTAGGTAGGAGGGTAGATATCTTAGGATAGTCATTTCACTTCATCACTGACTTCTTCAGTTTCCCCATCTGTGAAATGGTGACAAAAATCAGTTTCATTTTCATCTTCAAATATATATATATATATATGTATATGTATACAGTACTTAAAAGTCCCAGATGGGCTATTCAACATATATTATTTTATTCAAACCTCATAGTTATACTGTGAGATGCAAATATAACCATTTTGCAGGTGAAGAAAGTAGGACTTCAGAGAAGAGAAGAGACTTGCCCAACATCACTCAGCTGATCAATGGCAAAGCTGGGACATTTGCCCAGGTTTTCTGATCCCATCCACTGCTGTTTTCATGGTCCCAAAAAGGTACTACATAGAGAGTGGATAGTATTTTAGGTAACTTGCTTCCGTTACTGAATATTGTTGTCAGGCACAGAAAGAAAACATCCTTCT
>CM053772.1:222853338-222946295 GCA_028658325.1 Potorous gilbertii
GAAACAGGTCCAGGGGGATGTGTGACTTGCTCAGTCATTCAGAAGTGACAAGAGTAAGGCCAAATTTCCTTAATTGTAGCCCTGTGCTGTTTCTAGTGTCATGTATGCTAACTCTTAGACTTGCTGTGTCCACAACTATTTAAGTAACTAGTGAGAGGGTCCCTTCCAGCTGAGGCCCTGGTGTCTATGAATATAGCAATGTCTTCAAAAACCTTTGTGTAGGTACTTTTGCTAGTTGGGAAAGAAAATGGCACAGTGGAAAGAGCATGACTGTTAAGTCACCAGAGAGCCTGGGTTCAATCCTACTTTAGACATTTACTGTTCATGTAGGGACTGATCTGAGACTCAAGTCTTCTTATCTGTAAAATGTAAAGAGGTAGATTAGGTGCCCTCTGTAAGTTTCTTTCAGATCTAGTCTTATAATTCTATTATGTTGACTAAATGAGAAAATCACCTTCCCTTTTACCCATAGTAGTCTGGGAAAAAGCAAGAAAATATTTTTCCTTTACCTTAGGGTGACTGTTGTGGAAGATTTAGGCTAATTATCCTGCCTTTTGGGTAACATTCTTTGGTATTTAAGGGATATTGTTTTGTGTGAAATAGTTTATTACAGTGGAAACAATATTAGACTTAAATCAGAGGACTTGGACTGAAATATCATCTCTGAAATTTACTAAGCAAATATTAAATTTACTTCACAGCTTCTGAGAGCTTTCCTTTTTTGCAGGAAGGGAAAAAAGTACTTGCACTACCTACCTCTAGGAGTTATTATAAGGAGCAAAGGAAGGCAAAAGTCTTTGCTCTCAAGAAACTCAGTCTAATGGGGAAGACAACCTATAAAAACTATGTGCAAACAAGATATATAGAGGATAAATTGGAGATAATCAACAGAGGGAAGACACTAGCATTAAGGAAAATTAGAAAAGCCTCCTTGAAGAAACTATGTATTTAGCTGAGTCCCGAAGGAAACCAGGAAAAGACAGGAGGCAGAGAGATGAGAAGATAGCCATTGACAATGCTGGGAGTTAGGAGATGGAGTGTATCATGTGAGGGATATCAAAGAGGCTGGCATCACTGCTGGAGAGTACGAATGTTGTGGGGAGAGAGATATAAGAAGATGAGAAAATAGGAAGGACCAGGTTTTGAAGGACTTTAAAATTGGAACAGAAGAGGTGTTAGGGACCCACTGGCTTTTACTAAGGAGGATGGGTAATATGATCAGACCTACACTTGAGGAAATCAATTTAATAATTGAGTGAGGAGAGACAAGGTAGGGAGACCAACCAATAAGTTATTGCAGTAGTCCAAGTATGAAGTGATAGGACCTACACCAGGCTCCAGTATCAGAGGAATGAAGGGGGTATTCTGTCACCATCTTAATCATAATCACAGTAATTTAAGTTTATGTAGCACTTCAGAGTTTACAGTGTGCTTTTCTTGCAACAATCCTGTGAAATAGGTGATTCACTTCTTTATCCCCATTGTAAAAAGGAAGACAATAAGGCTCTTTGAAAGTTATGACTTGCACAGTTTATAATGTCAGACCTAGAATCAAACCTAGGTCTCCTCTCTCCTAGCCCACTGTTCTGCTTTGTTTTGTTTTTCACAGCAGCGTGGCATAATGAATAGAGAGGCAGCTTCGAAGGCTTGGGTTCAAGGCGCCTCTGACTCATACTGACTGTGTCACGCTGGGGAAGTCATCTAACCTTTCAGCATGCTAGGGACTTCTCTACAACTATGTGATGAAATGAGAAGGGACTTTCTTCTCTTGGGAGTTTCCTATACCAATGAAATCACAGGCTTAAACCACAGGCTTAATCCCTATTGATTTGTTCAGTCATTTCAGTCATTTCAGTCATGTCCGAGTCTTCAGGACTGTTTGGAGTGGCTTGCCATTTCCTTCTCCAGCTCATTTTATAGTTGAGGAAACTGAGGCAAATAGGAGTAAATGACTTGCCCAAGGTTGCTGTGTTTGTTTTTCATTTTTGAAGAGGACCATGCCATCGGAGAAATGATGACATGCCTTGCACTTGACTTTGTTTTGAATGAAGGAGGTCTGTGCAAGGTCACCAGCCTCACTTTCTCCTCCTGAGCCGTCTGGATGCAGTGACCAGATATTCATCAGGATGCCTGGAGATGGCTCAGGATACAATAGGAGACATTGGTCTTTTAGGCTAAGACCTTTTCATGTACTCATTTAAAGTAAGGTAATGCCCATTCGGGGAACAGGCCTCTTTAAAAATTAGTCAGGGGTCACATGACTAGTGAGTGTCTGAGGCCAGATTTGAACTCAGAAAGGTTAAGTCTTTTTGACCTTAGGCTTGGTACTCCATCCTCTGACATCTAGCTGCCCCATTGCTAAAATCATGCTAATTTGCTATATAACCCTCTTGATCTCAATTTGTCCCCCATAAATAAATTGAAAAGGTTAACACTAGATAATTTCTAAGATCCCACCAAAATGCAAACCATCTGATCCTATTTATCCTTGACCTTGAAATCTAGCTGGCAGATTTGGAAGTCTAGTGTAGGCCTACATTTGAGTATGGGGGTAGTGACTTAACCAGGGAGACCTCACAGGAGCTTGTTTGAACAGGAATTTTGATCTTTAACTCCAAAGATTTAGGGGGTTAGAGAGAACCACTGAAGTGAGACTGAATTGGTTACTTAAATCCTGGTGGTTCTTCAGGTTCTCCATGCTCCACTCCAGGAAGTACAGAGGTACGGTATCTTTGGAATGTGTTTGGAGACATTCCATTGCCCTGGGAGGAGTCTGGAGAGGAAAAGGCATTGCAGACTGGGGCTTCCTCCCTTCCCAGGCTTCTCTGGGTTTCCCTTAAAAGGGTGATTGAAGCCGCCGAGTCTATCCTGTATTATTGGAGCTGCCTAAAACGAAAGGAACTGAACACTGGTATGGCAATGAGGCTTTTATTGATTTTATTCTTGGCTCTGCCACTTGGAAGTACACAAGTAACTTCTTCTCTCTGGGTCTCCATTTCCTAACCTGTACAATGAAGACATTGGACCAAATGGTCTGTGATATCCATTTTAGTTCTGATACTTTATACATATACTTTATGTGCCTTTGTCTCTTCACCCTTCCTCTACCTGGTTTACATTACTTGTCTTTATCCACAGCAACAAGGCTGGTCTTGCTCAGGGACAGGCTATGGACCTAATAAAGAGCAATAACCAGGTAGAAATAAGGGTTTGCATCAGGAGCTGGCACCTTGCTTGCTTTTGATGGTCTATCCTTGGGTGATTTGTTTCCTGAGTTTCCCCCAAATCCCATGTATTTAGGCTGCCACTCTAGTCTCCAACAAGTTGTCTATGCTGACTTCCTTTCCTGCTCTACCATGCTTCTTTGGTTCCCATACTCTGTTACATACCACAAGAGGCCCAGTGAGAGGTGGAAAGTTGGAACAGGGATTTTTCACTCTGGGTCTACTATAAACTCAGTGGTTGGCATTAGGCAAGTCACCTCATAGAATATTGGTAGGAAGGGAAATCTCAGGACAAACAGTTCCATCTATACCTGATGAATGGATGAATGAAAGCGTTTATTATGTACTCACTATGTGCTGAACATGGCAATATGAATTTAAAAAGCAAAGAAAGTCCCTGATCTCAAGAAACTTATGTTCAAATGTCTTGATCCCCGGGATGATAACTATTGAGGTTAGGCTAGAAGAATGGTTGGTGTCTGGGGGTGGCACTGCTGTTCTCATGGCCTTTGGGCTATTCTCCGCCAGGGTATAAGGGGAGGTGATAAACAAAAAGGCAGCAAATGTTTGACCTGTCTAGCACACATGCTGCCTCTTGTCTCTCCCTCATGGTGCCATGCTAACTCAATTAGACTAACTTGCCTACCTCGCTTGTGGTAGGGTGGTCAGCAATAATTGATACTGGTGGTGATAGAGGAAGGATGGTGGGTCTCTTCTGCACAGGAAAATATGTTACATTGTTACTTGCTATGCCATTTTAGTAGATGTCTTGACTGTGAGCTAACTTTGTACTCTGTCTGACTGTTGAAGATAAATATACCAGTTGGGGCTCATGACCTATATTTTTAAGGGAATAGACTAATAGAATACCTTTAATCTAGGTTAGGAATTTTCCATGGATTCCTACTTAAGAATTGGGGCCCCAGGCTACTACACTAAGTTCATTCCCCACCACAATTAGAAGTGATTCTTTTTCTCCATGAACTTCTTAGGCCAGTATTTTAGGGCAGCTAGGTGGTGCAGTGGATGGAGCACCAGTGCAGGAGTCAGGAGGATCTGAGTTCAAATCTCACCTCAGACATTTGACACTCGCTAGCTGTGTGACCTTGGACAAGTCACTTAACCCCAGTTGCCTCATCCTGGATCATCTCCAGTCATCGTGATGAATATCTGGTCACTGGTTTCAGATGGCTCTGGAGGAAAAGTGAGACTGGTGACCTGCACAGCCCTCCCTCACTCAAAACAAAGTCAAGTGCAAGTCGTGTCATTATTTCTCCGTTGGCATGGTGTTCTTTGGCAACGAAGGACAAACACACACTCAGGCCAGTATTTGACTCCACGTAATAGTGGATATATGTCATTTCTACTGCCCAAAGAGATCAGAAGCTCCTTGAAGGCACAGATTATTACTTTTTTGTTTTTTCCCCCAGTATGCAATACAGGATACTATATATAATAGTAGATTGTAGGTTTTAGATAATAGATAATAGTTAATAGATTTATTTTTTTAACAAAAAATATTATGTATATACTCAGGCATTCTATGCACATGTTTAGGGAAGAAAGTTCTCTGTTCTTTAGCTTAAAGACAAAAGCTTTGAATAACAGCTGGTGATATCCCTCCCCCTCTCTTTTTTTCCATCTTTTATTTATTTTCTGTCTAGCTTCCTAATTTTTATTCTGACTCACTTCCCCTCAAGTTCTGGATTCCTGTTTTGACATAAACAAGTGAGGTTTGTCCACCTGCTGATTTCTAATGTATACATTTGCTCAGAGTTAAATCAGGAAGCAACGTTAGATCAGTTCATCCAATCTTGTCATATGACATAGGAGGGAACTAATTTAGAGAGGGGCCATGATCAGCCCAAGATAACTTGGCAAGTTAAGTTCAGCCACATGAAAGTGATTTTCCTAAAGTGCCATTTTGGCCTTTTCACCATTCTTACTCAAAAAACTCTTGTAGCTCCCTATTGGCTTCAAGATCAAATACAAAATGCTCTGTTTGGTGTTCAAAGCCCTTCATAACCTAGCTCCCTCCTCCCTTTCCAGGCTTCCTCCCCCCAACACAGACTCTTTGATCCAGTGACACAGGCCTCCTGGCTGTTTAGTGACCAAGACACTCCATCTCTTGGCTAGGGGCATTTTAACTGGCTGTCTCCCATGCCTGGAGTGCTCTCCCTCTTTATCTCTGCTTACTGGCTCCCCTGGCATCCTTTAAATTCCCATCTCTTCTCTAATTCTAAAGCCTTCCCTCTTAATTATTTCCTATTTTCCCTGTTTGTATATATTTGTTGGTTTGTTTTCTCCTCCACTAGAATGTGAGTTGCTTAAAAGCAAGGACCATCTTTTGCCTCTTTTTGTATCCCCAGAGCTTATTGTAGTGCCCTGCATATGGAAGATGCTTTATGAATGTTTATGAAATAAGTGGAGGAGCCAGAACTAAAACTGTGGTCTTCTGAGTCCAAGTCCAGCATTTTTCCTCCTATTTTTGTTGTTGTTAAGTTGTTTCAGTTGTGTTTGACACTGTGACCCCATTTAAGTTTTTCTAGGCAAAAATACTGGAGGGGTTTGCCATTTCCTTCTCCAACTCATTTCACAGATGAGGAAAGTGAGACAAGCAGGGTTAAGTGACTTGCCCAGGGTCACACATCTAGTATGTATCTGAGACCAGATTTGAACTCACAAAGATGAGTCTTCCTGACTCCAGCACTCTATCCACAGTGCCACCTAGATGCTCCTCTTCTTTCCTAAGCTGCTTCTCCAGTGTAGGTTATAAACAGGTCATGGATTCTTCTCATCCTCAAGCTAACCATCTTCCTTCTCTCCTGCCACAACTTATAAGGTGGGTTTCAGGACTTAAAACTGTTTATGTGGGGTGACACTTTGGACACAGGAATTCCTCATGTAAAATCAAAAGAGAGAAGACATGGTAGTGAATACTATAAAAAATTACTTTTCAATAGCACTTAATATTCATTATAAAATGTAAGATCTTTGAGGGCAGGACCTGGTTCAACTTTGTCTCTGCACTCCTCATGGCACTCCCAGTGATGGGCATGTAGTTGGTTCAAAAGAAATGTTCACTGAATGGGTTTTATTTTGGTTTTCACAACAGCCTTGGGTGGTAGAAAGTAGAGATACTATTAACACCATTGTACAGATAGAGAAACAAGGCTTAGGAAGGTCAAAGTCACCAAGTTTGCAGGAGCTGAGATTTGAGCCAAAGTTTTGCTCTTTCCAAGTCCAGTGTTCTTTCTGCTGTGTTGCACTGAGCCTAAGCTTTTAAAGACTAGATAAGAGTTGTGCACATAGCCACAATGAAGGAAAAGTTTATTTATATATGCAAATTAAAATTATTTATTTGCTTATCTAAATGTTACTAAGGGATAGGGATTTATGCTTATAATTCTTGGAGGGTGCTTAATAAAAGACAGAATCACAGTGAGAAAAATTCCCCCACTCAATCAATCCTCTTATTTTTGTTTGGAATTTGAAATGTGTTCATTCATGCAACACATACAGAGCAGGCACACATGCAGGGCACTCTGGAAAAGGAGCAAGTAGAAAGAAGGCATGCTCCTTGCTCTTATAGGCAAGATAAGGTTTGGATACACATACCTGCAGTGAGCTAGAGAGGTTAGAGGAGGGGGAGATTGATGGGAGGCACTGTTTTACATGTGGGTTGAGGAGAAGCAAGAAGCCTTCCTGGGGAGGCACCTTTCACATGAAGAGCAGGTAGAAAGAGACCAGAGAAAGCCACTAGAAGAGATATGAAAATAACAGGATTAATACAACCCTGGAATAACTTTTTATGGACTAAACTTTCAGTGACTTCTCAAACACTGGAGCCTCTCAAGCAGAGACCAGATGACCAATTGTCAGGAATAATGGATAAGACATTCCTGTTCAGATACAGGTTCAACTAGATGAGTTTTGCATTCCCTTTTGGCTTTAAGACTGCCTTCTGAAGGTAACACAATTAAAAAAAGTGTTGGTATCTTTTATTTTTATATCCTATTTACCCATGTAATTTCCTTCTCCTTCTAACCTTCCTTCCCAACAAACTATCCTTTATAAAAGGGAGTCTGTGAGCTGTAAAAAAAAATACTTTGATGACTGTATTTCCATAGAGTTGTGTTCCTTTTTAACTTATCTGTTTCATACATTTAAAAATATTGTTCTGGGCTGGAATCCATCAACTTTTCCCATATTATTCAATGGATCCACTGTACAGAAAAGGTTGAGAACTCCTGCTTTATAACAAAATAAAGAGGGAAAAAAATATTTCATCAAAACTGATCAGCACATCCACCAAGTTCATCCATATGGCAAAATCTTGTGCCATCCCTTGAAAGTTATCACCATAGAAAGCTTTGCTGTACTCACTCATTATTAATATCTACTGAGGAATTAACTAGATAAGCATGTGTGCCACCATCATGGGAGACTTCTAGGGATGAGTCCAAATGGAAGGATTCCCTACAGATGGAAAATCCTCGAGATCATCCTCTTTGTGGATGACATGCTGATTAAATCAAGACCTAGGACATTTCAGAACTTTCTAAAAGAAATCCATAATGGTTCAGCTATCTATACAGGAGAAACTAAAATAAACGTATGTATATATTTACATGTATGTATACATATGTGTGTTATATATGTGTACATGTAATATACATGTGTGTATATGTGTCTATGTGCATGTGTGTATATATACATATATATGTGTATATATATATATATCTTGGACAGACTCTGCAAATAGGCAAGGAAATGGGTCTAGAATGGAACAGAACAGATTACACCACCTTTTAGAAGTTGAGTAGTGCTTTCAAAATCCCCAAGCTTTCTCTGTGAACAAAGCCCATCTTTTTAAACACTGGTATTCTTCTCATGATGTTCTATGACTAAGTCATGGAATAAAGTTGCATATGACCCAAAACACAATAGACAGGCACGTGGTATGTGGGCAGGAGTAGACTGCAAGGCATTATTAAGTATTGCATACATGAGGAGAGGCATTAAAAATGAGAAGCTGCATGATTGGGAAAGAAAGGGGACATGTCATATGGCATCTTGAGTGATGACAATGGACAGATGACTTGCTCTGTTGGCTTTCAGGCACTTTCCAGAGATCTAGAGGAAAGGCCCTTGTATGGGTTAGCTGGCCTGCCTGCAGGGGACATCATGGATGAGAATCATACTGGATGAAAGGGCACGAATGGAGTGGGTTTTAAATAATGGGTGAAGTATTCCTGTCAGTGAGATCACAGATCCATTGAGATGTCATGCTGTAGCTGACTTCTCTGTCTTCCTTTCCCCATCATCCCTGTTCCCATAGTCAATGCTAAGGGATGTTCCTTTAAGAGATATTCCATTCTATTTTTATCTTTGTAGTCTCAGGATCTAGCCTAGTTCCGTAGATATAGCAATCCCTTAAAACGAATTTGTTAACTCAGATTGCTTTTTGTCATTCCTCTACCTTCCTCGACCTTCTTCCTGCAAGTGATGAATTGCCTTTTAGAAGACATTTCCCAATATACAGGACCATTGACCGGAACTTTTTAATCTAACTCTGCAAAAACAGATCTGCTTACTGGCTTCCTTCCTTTTCTCCCTCCCACAGCTGGTGGCTTCTCAGCACCAGGGAAAATCTGGGCCAATCGATTTCCTTTCCTGGCTGTGACTGGAGGCATGTCAGTGCTTAAGACTGGGTATTGCAGGGACCACTCTGAGTAAGCATGAGGGTTGGAGGAATTGTTTTTTCAAGGCCCTGATTTTTTGCCTTTTTGACTCAGACACATAACCTGCTTGAGTTAACAGATAGTGAAACCTCTCTGCACTATAGTAGAACTTTGGCCTTGGAGTCAGGAGATTAGGATTTAAGTCTTGACTTTGCTATTGATTAACTCCATGACTCTCAGCAAATTACTTCCCCATTCAGGGACTTAGTCTTCACTTCTGTTAAATGGGACTAATAATCTTTGCCTGTTTCCCTCTCAGGAATGTTGTAAGGACCAAATGAAGTCATGCATGTGAAAGTGCACCCTAAACCTTAATGCATAAATGGTAACAATTCAACTAATAATTAAGCTGACATTTATTAGCACAGTGCTTGGCACATAGTAGGCACTTAATAAGTATTTATTGATTGATTGAATGATTGATATTAAGCAACTATTTATCAGACACTGTGCTAGATGCAGAAAAAAACGAAACAGAGAAAAATCCCTGACATCAAGGACATTATATTCACCTGGGGGTGGGGTGGGAGGAACACAGTCACAGATAAATCAATAAAAATATGTGCAAGCAACACAATGTAATTTCAGGAAGTTAAGAGCATTCACAGTTAGGAAAATTAGGGAAGGACTTAAGTAAGAGGTGATTCCCTCAACTCACAGGTAACTAGGGATTCTAAGATATAGCAGTGAGGAGGAAATGCAACTCACCTGTGCAAAGCCCTTGGCAAGAGGTGGATTATCATGTATACAGAAAAAGTTACTAGGCCATTTTGCCTGGGATGGAGAATGGGGATATATGAAAAATAGGTGGGGATTCTGATGGCGGAAGGACTCCAGTGCCAGACTGAGGGTTTTGTTTTTTGTTTTTACAATAGCCACTAGGAAGCAATGAAGATTCTGAGTAGGGCTATATACAAGATCAGATCTATATTTTGGGAATATCATTTGGGCAGCTGTGTGGAAGACAGTTTGGAGAAGGAAGACACCAGAAGCAGGAAGATGAATTAGAAGTAGTGACCCAGGTTAGAGGTGTTGAGGGACTGAGGATAGCAGTTAGGTGTAGACCAGAAATTGATGAGAAAGGTATTGGGGAGTTAGATCCACCTAGATTTGGTAATTGACTAGATATGTTGTAAATACCAAGGAGAAGAGTTGCTGGTGGCTCTAAGGCAGGAAACTTGGGTAATTGGAAGGATAGATTCCAACGGAAGCAGAGAAGTTTGGAGGAGGGAGAACATTTTGGGGGAAATAGACAAAGTCCTGTTTGAAACATACCGATTTTGAGATCCCGATAGAACCTCCAGGTGGAAATTTCCTTGGGCATTTGATGATGGGGTGCTGGAGCATAAGAGAGAGGTGAGGGCTTGATAGGTAGAATTAGGAGTCATCTGCATAGATGTGACAATTGTACTATGGGAACTGGGGAGATCACAAAGGGAGAAAGTGTAACTACAAGAGAAGGTCCAAGGCAGAGCTTTAACACTCACTTAGAGGGCAGGAAAAAGCTGATGATTGACTAAAGGAAGCTAAGACGGAATGATCGATCAGGAAAGGAATCAAGAAAAAGTAGTGCCACAAAACCCAAAGGAGGAGAGAGTTCAGGAGGAAGGAGAAGTCCATAGTAACACCAATAATCTGATAATTTTATATAAAATACAAGAGCGAGCTATTAAATAATGCTGAATAGAGGGTCAGCTGAGGAGTGAAACCTGAGTTCCAGTCACATTTTTGGTATACACTAGCTAAGTGAATGTGGGCACTCACTTAATCTCTAAATAAGCCTGAGTAATTCTCTAAGAATTTAAATCACAAATTAATTGTTTATCTGTATCAATGGAGTGAGTTTCCACACCTGGAACCATACCCAACTTCCCCCATAATGACGGAATTCAAGCTCCAGACTGATATAATAATTTTTAAAGTTACAATTAATCACTGCAGATTATGTAAGGAAATGGAAGAAACTGTACATTTCCCTGCAGATTAAAAATTTAGCACCTACAAAATACTCAGCTAGACATAACCTGATAGCCTAAATTATACATCAGAAACTCATCATCTTTCACAAACTAACACATGTTAAATCCCCACACTACAAACACAGACCTTAAAATAGCCTTAAGAATTTCAAGAAATAAACTGTACTGGAATTGGATGTGGACACACACACTTAAAAAAAAACAGTTGTCACAATCTCCTGAACATAATAGTAATCCATAAAAATTTAATACAGTAGTTAATACATATCCCCATACAAAATATTCATAATCTTTGGATTAAAGAGATTCTAAACTAGACAGGTCTAAGAAATTAAAACCTTGTGGAGACAGGATGAAGTACATGTCAGTCACTCTGGAGATGGATCATCCTGAGGATGCTTTTGGTGAGCCTACAGAGGATAAATTTATATCCCGCTACTTAAATTCAGTTCCCCAAAATAGCTGCTTTTTAAAAATCTTTCTCTATTATCCATAGACTGTTAAGTATTTTTTCAATATTCCTAAAACATTGTTTTTTTCAAATTCTTGCTCTGCCATTTAACTATGTTAGTTCTTAGACTTTTCCTGGGTTGCAATTCCCTCCTGTGTAAAATGAGGGAGTTTGATTTGATAAGTACGAAGGTCCCTTCTGGCTTTAAAAATGTGCTTCCATGATCCCATATTCTGTAAAATGAGGTTGGACTAAAAGATGTCTGAGATCTCTTCCAGTTTTAATATTCTGCTATGTTTTATGGCATCGAGAAAGAGAAAGGCAGATTTGAATGTTGTCATTGTTTTCTCAGGGATGGTAGGCTAACTTGGGGCTGAAGGTGGGGAGAAAGGGCCAAGAGGGACATGAGGAAGGGAGGACTTCAGAAGTATCAATGACAATGAAGGAAAACATCTGGGGTCTTCCCAAACCAAATTGCCCTCCTCTCTGTTCCTCACTCACGGTCTTCCATCTCCTCTCTCGGTATCTCTACCCTGGCCATTTCCTGTGCCCCCATTCACTCTCTCCTTCTCTCAGTTCCTTTAAGATGTATCTCAGGCATCATTCCTTGCATGAAGTCCTTCCTGGCCCCTCAATCGCTAGTACCCTCCCTCCTAAAGTACCTTGTATTTAACTCCTTTGTTTCCAGTTTTATTCCTGGACTTTACATTTATGAAGCTGAGTGTTATGGTAGTTGGAGTGCTGGGTTAATGTCAGGAAGACCCCAGTTTAAATTTGACCTCAGACACTTGCTAGCTTTGGACAAGTCACTCAACCTCCGTCTGCCTCAGTTTTCTTATCTGTGAAATGAAGATAGTAAGAGAACCTACCTCTCCAGACTATTGTGACGATATAATGAAATCACAAATTATGATTATTTTATTAAATTAATTTTTAAATTCAGTGGAACACTTGAAATAAAAATTATTTCATTTTTGTTCAGTCATGTCCTACTCTTCATGATCCCATATGGGATTTTCTTGGCAAAGATGCTAGACTGGTTTGCCATTTCCTTCTGTGGATTAAGGCAAGCAGAGGTTAAGGTCACATAACCAGTAAATATCTGAGGATGAATTTGAACTCCAGACCCAGTGCTCTAACCACTGAGCCACCTAGTTTCCTGTATTATTATAATAGCAACTGACATTTGCATATTGCTTTAAAGTTTGCCATACCTTTTTCTCATACTAACCTTGTGAAGTAGATAAAATAAACGTTACTCTCACCTTTTTATAGGTGGAGAGACAGACTCAGTGCCAAAGGTCAAGGTCATTAGTTTCCCAATGAGATTGCAACTTCTTGGAAGCAGGGATTTTTTTTTTGTATTTGCCCTCCAGCACCTAGCAGAGTTCCTTGAACTTAAAAGGTATTTAATAACTACTTATTGATGGATAGATTGAGGCATATGTTGTAAGACTGGGTTTCAGGCTGGGACTCTGACCTTCTGTAGTTCTATGACTTTTGGCACCTCTAAAATGATGCTAGTAACATGTGCCTTCCCTACTTCATGGTTGGTGTGAGAAAAGAGCATTGTAAACCTAAAGCAATCGTAAATGTAGGTGGCTGTTTCATTTCTAATATTAAAAACTTAGGGAAGTCACCTAATCCTTCTAGGTTTCAGTTTCCTAATCTGTACAATGAGAATCTCTGTTGTGCTGTAGTTCTATTTGGTAAATTAGCCTAGTGGTGAGTGTGAACTGTCTATGGAAGCAAGCTATGGGCCCCCTGTGTTACTGAGGATAGACAAGTCAAACAGGACACATGGAATCCCAGTGTTTGCACATAATCGGGAAGGAAGGAAAGTTCTTTCCTGTTCTCCTGACGGTAATTTTTCAACAACAGGATATTTCCCTAGGAGGTCCTCTTCTCTGAAAACAGTGTGGTTTTTTTTCTTTTTTTCCTTTGGACAGCTGGTCATGCAGATCCAATAGCAAGGAGTGAATCAGCAAGTCATGGAGGGGCCAGTGGTACCGGCAAATGCAACAGTAAAATGTTTCATCCCAGACACTGAGTCCCAGCCTAACCAAGAGGAGGAAGAGGAGGGAGGATGGCAGCAGCGCTTGGCTCCCCTTATGGAAAGAAAGTCAATGGGATCCTTGGAAAGGAGAGACCAAGATTGGAGGAGGAATGTTCTTGATGGTCTTCAGGGACCAACCAGACCCATCAAGGCTCCCAAGCTTCCAGGAGAAAAGGAGAATGAAGAAACCTTTGAGTCAGGAAAGATGGGTAGGAACTCCATTCACCTCCACTGGCTTTCTTTTTCCCTTGAATTTTCCTTTTGTCTTGTTTATTTTTCTTTCATCTTCTTCCTCACAGGGAGATAGATATCTTCTCCTAGTCATAATTTTCTTTTTTCTTTCTAAAAGTGTGAGTATAGTCAAGGGATGGGGAGAAGAAGATCAGTGGCATTTATTGTTAACAGAATAAAGGAATGTTGGATCACAGGATTTTAAAGCATCAGGATCCTTAGAACATATTAGACAGACAGATACTTAGAAAGCTTAGAGCATAATCCCTAGAAAATGCTAAAATGGAATGCCAGAAGAGATATCCTTAGGAATCATCTAGTCCAGGGGTTATGGACCTGAGGTCCATTAGCTTGTTTTTTTTGATATTTTTATAAATGTATTTCAATATAATTGGTTTCCTTTGTAATCCTATGAATTTTATTTTATGCATTTAAAATAATATTCTGATAAGAGGCTCATAGGTTTCACCAGACCTCCAAAGGGAATCATGATTCAAAAAAAAAGAAGTTTAAGAATCTTGATTTAGTCCAGCTCCCTTACTTTATAGTTTGGAATTTGAGGCAGTATATGAGGCAGGCTGCCCCAAGTCACACAACTAGCAAGGCAAAGCCAGGACTCAAACCCAAGTCTACAGAATCTAAACTCACATTCTTTTCACTGCACCATGAGGACATGGTTTTTTAAAAAGGGTGCCAGTCAAAGAGTCAAAAAGTGAGAAAAAGTTGAAGAAGTTTGCCACTAATCCCCAAGACAGCCTGAGCAAATACTTTGAGAAGCAACTTTGGGGGTTCCAGAGAATCCCCCAGTCATAGAGTTGTAGAAACTGCCAAATGGAAGGAGCTCTTGGAAATCTAGTTTAGCCTTGAGTTTTCTTTGGATGTTTATTACTGAGTGACCTTGGACAAGTAACTTACCTCTTGATGCTTCAGTTTCTTCATCTATAAATTGAAACCAGTAGTTGCCTCCCTCACAGATCTGTTAAGGGGATTCAAACAAAATAATGCATTTAAGGTGCTTTGCAAACCTTAAAGTGTTACCAAAATGTGAGTGGTTATTAATACAACATGGTACAATGGAAAAGGCACTAGCTTTGGAGTCAGAGAACTTGAGTTCAAATCCTACCTTTGATATTTACTGTGTGTGTGTGTGTGTGTGTGTGTAATCTTTTCCAAGTCAAGTCATTTAACCTCTCTAGCCTCTATTTCCTCATGTGCAAAATGAGGGGTTGGGTTATCTGGCCTCTGAGTTCCTTTCCAGACCCAGATTCATCATCATGTATGATCTTCTGTGGGGACCTTAATACCTCACCAAGTAGCTCATTTCATTCAGTGGTTGGATAGCTCTAATTGTTAGGAAGTACCTCCTTTCATTACCCTGAAGTCAGCCTCCTTGAAATTCCCACTCATTGAATCCCTAGTTTTGTTTCTGGGACCAATCACTACTTAAAACTCTCTGATTCATCATACCCTTTCTCATACTTGAAGACAGCTGTGATGTCCCCCTTCTCCCCTACCTTCACTCCAAATCTTCTAACTTTGTTGAAGAAACTGGCAATTTGTAACCTACAGAATATAAGGCACCTGGATTTAAGTCCTAATCTATCATTTACTAGCTCTGTGACCTTTGAGAAGTCACTTACCCTCCTAGGCATCTGTTATAATGGTCTAATAATAAAAACTTCTGTTCTTAAAGTAGTCTACATTTCCCCAAGTTCTTTCATTCCAAAAGTCATGTGTAAGATAGAGAGCATATAACAGCAAGGACCCTGGCACACACAGGAGCACCTGCTGTACATCTGCTTATCTAAAAGGGAAGCAACTTTTGAGGAGTCAACAATATACTTTAATCAAACATATATATCATTCACTTAGGTCAGGAGAAAAAGTCAACACCTTGAACTTCAGAGAAAATAAAAACAGAGAAATAAAGACCAACAGACAGGACTTCCAAATGTCTGACTATAAGCAATACATACAGCACAAATCAATAGATAGATCCAATTCTCTGAGCATTACATACATTCATAGTTACCAGAGAGAGAAGCACCAAAACGGTTTTCAAAGTCTGCAGGCCCCTTAGCAGCTACCCAGAGTCTTGTCTGGTCAAACAAGCACTTCCAATGAGTAAGCCCCCAAGTAAAACTTCACCTCAGAGTTTTTATGTACTTTTCAGAGATGGAGGGCATGATCCTCTGACCCAGTGCCTCAATAGAAGTTAACAAAAGGTATTGAGGCCTACTAATGGGTGGGGAAGATCTTTAACTCTTCCCTGCCCCCTCTGCCATTAACATTACAAGGAGAGAGGCAAAGAAAGACATATCATAGTGGAATCGATGGAAGGTTGGTCTTGAAGTCCCAAAGATCTAGGTTCAAACCCCACCCCTGACAAAACTACAAATTACTTAACCTACCTCAACTTCACTCTCCTTACCTATAAAATGAGGATAACCAAAGCTGTGGCATCTATCTCCAGGCTGTTGTGAAGTTCAAATGACATGGTATATGGAAAGTGCTTTGCAAACTTGAGAACACTGTATAAACTTCAGTTACTATTAGGATTATCAAGTAGTGTTATTTCTACCCTGATAAATGAGGCAACTGAGGCCAAGGGAGATAAAACGACTTATCTCTGTTGACAGAGATGGTCTTCTGATAATTTGTACTATGTGCTTTTGGGGCAGCTAGGTGGTGCATTAGATAGAGCACCAGTGCAGAAGTCAGGAGGACCTGAGTTCAAATCTCACCTCAGACACTTGACACTCACTAGCTGTGTGACCTTGCCCCAGTTGCCTCATCCTGGGTCATCTCCAGTCATCCTGATGAATATCTGGTCACTGGATTCAGATGGCTCTGGAGAAGTGAGGCTGATGACCCGCATAAGCACTCCCTCACTCAAAACAAAGTCAAGTGCAGGTCATGTCATTATTTCTTTGATGGCATGGTCTTCTTTGTCAACAAAGGATGAACACACTACCTACTTCAGAGGGTTAGTTTCAATGATTGAAGGGCTCAGTGGATGGAGTGCTGGAATTGGAGTCTAGAAGACCTGAGTTCAAATATTGATTCAAATCACTTAGGTGATGACCTCAGGCTCTGCAAAGTGTATAAATACTCTGACTTGAAGTTTTGTTTTGAGGCTTATTCATTGGAGTGTTTGTTTGGCCAGATGAGACTCTAGGAAGCCACTAAGGAGCCCCTCCCCACCCCTTCCCCCCAGATGTTAGGGCTTCTCTCTCTGGTAACTGTGTATGTATGCATGGTTAGACAGTTGGATCTGTCTGTTGATGTTCTGATGTATGTTCTGCTTATGGTCATGCACTTGGAAGTCCTGTCCATCGTATTTTCTCTGTTGGTGAATGTAATTAAAGTAGATTGTTGACCCCCCACTGCTTCTGAAAGTTGCTTTCCTTTCAGACAAGCAGATCTAAGAACCTGTGCTAGCAGGCCATCCTGGATGTGTCAGGGTGCTTGCTACTACAGGGTGGAGTGGAGAAAAAGACCAAAAAACAGGTACTAAAGTTACTGAAAAAGTTTGGAAGGAAGCCTTAGAAGTTCATATGTGACAGCAAGAAAGGTGGGAAGTGATTGACAGTGGGGAGTGGTTGATACAACATTTTCAAGCACCTAGAAAGATGAAAAGTTGAGTGATGATTGGTTAGTTGGTTAGTTGTTATCCTTCATTCTGGAAGACATACACAATGACATCACTGTGTTGGAGTCAAGACACAATGTGTTGTCTGTGACTGATCAGATCAATATAAGCTTGAAATGCTCTACCACAGGTTAGGCACAAATAATCCACATGAACATTTGCTGAGTGATAGTAGAAGATGAATGATCATTTAGACCAGGGAAGGATTTTAAAGGTCATCATATCCAACCAACTCATTTTATAGAGAAGAAAATTATGGCCAAGACAGGGAAAGTCACTTGGGATAAGAGATATAGAGCAGTGGGCCAAAGTGGTAGGCATTACATCATAGCAGAGCTGTACCTAGTGTCAGGTGGCTGGAATTTTGGCTCAGGTCGCAGTTTAGAAGTTGATTTAAACCTAGGTCTTGTGATTCCTCATGTAGGGCTCCTTCTGTTATGCTAGTGAGAAGAAAGGAGTATGTCTGCTTCACTTGTAGCTTTGAAAATTGGGGGTGAGAGACATAGAAACTGGAGGGTTACCAGGGAGATAATATCTATCCTTATGAAGAGAGTAGGGTTTTATTATTTAAAAAACTTTAAGACATTGAGGACTTTATTGATGATAAAACAGAGATTCCAAAAAGCATATTGGAGTGGACTTAGCAGTGATTTCACATGAGTTGGAGTAGGACAATAGAGATGTGAGGGATAATTTGGAGCAACTACATATGCAAATGATGATTTTGGGATAGGACTAGGAGGCTAATACAACAGGAAGTTGACTGGTGTGACATGCTCCTTTAGTGTCAGAATACAGACTTAATACATTGGTGTTTTGTTATAATTTCTTAGAATTCAAGTATTCAGAGGTGGAAGAGATCTTAGACATCATTTAGGTCACTTCCCTCCTTTTAAAGAGGGGTAAACTGAGGCCCAAAGAGAGAAGGAGGCTTGCCCTAGCTCACACTAAGAATTAACAACAAAACTGGAATTTTCTGTTAGCTACACCATGCTACCTCTTCATCCACTTGACCTTTGTTCCTTGATGAAGGCAGCTGGCCTTTTGGTTCCACTCAGGGGAACCAAGGTCTGTTTCTATATGGTTTTTCTTCTCTGAGTAGCCCAGAAGACCCCTTCCAGTCTTTAGGAATAGGTATCTTTACAAAGGTGTTATTCTGTAAACCACCTGTTGTAGGTGGAGTTCTTAGCTTTGGCTAGAGAATTTATCTGGGTCACCATCCATAAACACTTCCCGTCTCCTCTCTAGGACTCAATTCCCAACACTCTAAAATGGTAGTGATGGGTAGGATTTAGGTATTCTTAATATTCAGTCCATGACCTTTTTAAAAAATATATATTTATTGATAACTGTATTTCAATATAATTGGCTTTCCTTTATAATCCCATGCATTTCTTTTAATGCATTCAAAAGCAGGATTCTGAAAACAGATCTTTAAGGCTCCATCAGACTGCCACAAGGTTCTGTGACACATAAAATGTTAAGAATGCTTGGACTAGATGATCTTTTCCAGATCTCCAACCTGAGATCCTACAAAATCTAAACTTTAAACTCCACCTGCTGCCTCTGAAGAAGGTCTTCTATTTCTGCAAACAGGCGGGGATAAGATAAAAAGAGTTTGCTCCAGCTGCCTCCCCTGTGGTTCTGACTCACTGGGGAAGGAGACCAAGAGACATAGGAGGCAGTTTGACTAGGAAATGATGTGATTTGCAGCCTGCTCTGAGCACCTCATGAGCTCAGCTTACCCTCTTGCCAGGGTTGAAAATCTGCCAAACCAAAGCTGGCTCAAGTTGATAGCCCCAGAATTATTGCATTGGTTTGTTTTATTTTTTCTCTGTCTCTCTACCTCAAGGTGAGAGGGGAAAAAGCACTTGGCTGTGTTCACACGTATTCTTGTGTTGATATTTGTCCTGTTAAATTCCTCTGAGATATCAGCCAAACCCCCAGTTCAAATAAGTGCTTGCCATCATTGGCAGTCAAGTAGGAGGAGAGTGCTGACCCATGGGAACTGTCCTTCGTGTAGTGGGAGGAGTGTATTAGCCCATGGGAACTCTCCTTTGTGTAGTGGGAGGAGAGAGTGTTGGCCCATGGCAACCATCCTATGTGTGAAACTAAGAGCTGTTCTGTCTTTCTGAAAGTTTTACAGAAATATACTATAACCAAACAAAATAAAGGATCATAGGACTTAGAGCTGAGATTTTATAGTCTAGTCTAATTACCTTTTCTCCCCTCCTCTCCCTATTTTTAAGTGTTAGTGAGAGGTTACATGGCATAATTTATAAGGAGATGGCCTCAAAGTCATCAAAACCTGGATTCAAGACCTATCTGATACACACTAGCTGTATGACTCTAAGCAAGGTACTTAATTTTTCTATACCTCTCCATCCCCACCTCCAATTCTCTAAGATTAGGAATTGTATCATATAGTTCCTTCATGAGGTTTATCCCTTACCAAAGAAATAGTAAGTCCAATGCAAAAAGAGACAAAAATGTATATGGCTCTTAATTCTATCAGTCATTTCCTAGTATATATCTCCCAGTCCTCCCTCATTCAAATCAAAGTCAGCTGCAAGTCATGTCATCATTTTCCTAATATCATGGTCCTCTGAAAATGAAGGACAAATACAAGTATCTTGTCCCCATCCCCACCTCTCCCTTGAAGCCTTGCTTGTAACAGAGTTTAGCCAAACCAATGAAAAAGTCAAACATGCCTTGATTGTGTATCGTACACCCTTTACATAGTCCTCTACATTTCTACTGAGAGAGAGAAGTGTGTTTCATCATCTCTGAAATTGAGATCGTTCATCACAATTCATCTGAATTTAGCTGCCATTATGACTATCTTTTGTTTATTATAATTCCTCCTTCCTACTTCATTATGCTTTATTTCTTATAAGTCTTTCAGAGTTTCCATGAATTTCTCAGTCATCATTTTTTATGATGAATTAGTGCCCTCCACTCCATTTTACAGATAGAAAAACTGAGGACAGAGAGTGAAATTGACTTTGCTAAAGGTCGAATAGCTAGTGAGTGGTGGAAGAGACCAGTCTTGAGTTCAGATCTATTGATTTCATTAAAGTTGTTATAGCAGTAAAGCCCTACTTATGTCCCTTGTACTTATAAAGTACTTATTTCTCTCAAACCATACAACCACCCTGTGAAGGAGGCTGAGGAAGGCTTATTTTCTCTGCTTTAAAGCAAAACCAAGTGGGAATCAGAGAGGTTAGGTAATTTGATCATGGTCACACAACCCACCCTCAATCCAGTGTTATTTCTGTCAAGTTGTTCCTGATAGACGGGAACATTTCAAAGAGTTCATTTTAAGGTCCCATACTAAATTAAATATTAAAATATTACTGATATATATATATACATATACATGCTGGATATTCCAGTCAGGACAATGACAGATGGGAAAAACTGAGTGAATTAGTCTAAAATCCCATAGCCAATGAGTGGCAGAGCTTAGAATTTGAACCTATACATTTTAATTGTTTTTATTTATTTCTTTAAATATTTCCCAGTTGCATGTAAAAATCAATATTTAATTTTTAAAAATTTGAGTTCAAAATTTTCTGGAGAGGGGAGCTGGCTTTGCGGTCTCTCTCAATTAGGTGAGTCACTTTTAAAACCCCTCTGACTTTCATTTTCCTCAATGTATGGGGAGAGGTGTACAATCACACTTATCCTGCTGACCATATAAAGTTTCCATGGAGATGAAAGGGGATCATGGGTATAAAGGTAGTAGATCGTTGGGACCTGGGTGGGGGCAATGATTCCCCCCCCCTCATCATCTGGAAGCTTAACTTGCAAAATCCAGTCTTAATGGAGACAGAAAATAGCTGTGAGGCAACTAGGATGCTAAATGCAAATAAGTAGTGGTGAGGATTAAAGGCTAGAGACCAATCAGCCTGGGCTGGAGTGGTCTGGGGAACCTTGGGTGGGGAGGAGAGGAAATTTGACCTGAGAACTCCAAATCAATCCAGTCCATTAAGCAAAAGTTATTAAGTGCCAGGTATAGGTATGGAACTCTGCTAGGCACCAGAAGTATAAAGACAAAATGTATTCTTGAGGAATTAGCATCATCATCGTCGTCATCACCACCATCAGTATCATGACACTACTTTGAGGCTTTCTAAACACTTTACAAATATTATCTTATTTTATTCTCATAATAACTTAGGGGATAGGTGCTGTTATCATCCTCCTTTTATAGATAAGAAAACTGAGGGAGACATAGATTAATCATTGATTTTACATAGCTAGTAAATGTCTGTGGCTGGATGTGAACTTGAATTTCTGACAGGTGCGGTGCTCTTTCCACCTAACCTCATCTTACTGCTTGGAGGAAGGGTTTAGATCAGTGTGGAGACGGGAACACGGTCTTTCAGGGGAATGGAATAATTTGTGAGTAGAGGAGCACTAAAATGGCTGTCCTTCTCGAAGGTAATTGCTCATACATAAGAGAATAGTGTGGTCACATTGTAGAGGTCTTGGATGTCAAGCACAGGAGTTATAGATTATAGATTTAGAGGTGAGGGGTAGGGGAAGGGAACCCTAGAGGTCATCTTGTCCAGTATATTCATTTGATAGATGAGTAAAAAGAGCCCATAGAGGGTAAGGAGCTAAGCCTAAGTTCAGAGGAAATGACAGAGCTTAGATGCAAAACCAGGTGCCCTGATTCCAAATCCAGCCTTCTTTGGTAGGCAATGGGGAGCTAGCAAGAGTTTAAACAGGCTAGTCACATGAGGAAAGAAATACTTTAAGCAAAGTCTCTATTTCCAATTTTGAGAAGAGAGACTGATGAGAGAAAAGCAGCACAACGTTGAGATTTAATCAGACCAGCAACACTACACTTGAATCTATAGTCAGTACATTCTGAGTTTCTGGCCAGCATAGCTCAAGTCCTACCCTCCCCATACTTCAGTGCTTCAAGGATGTGGAAAATCATAAGGTGAGACCTGCTTATCCAGGCAGAACACAAAGTCTATCCAACTTAACAACTCAAAGATCACTGGCTTTAAAATAGATAGATAGATAGACAGATTGACAGATAATCAGATAGATAATATGCAAATGCATGTTTACAGATATGCAGTACATACATATAATATATATATATACACATACATACAACATAAACACACATACACATAAATACATGCATATATATAAAAAATATGTGTATGTGTGTATAACTACATCCCTATATATACATATACACACATATGTATGCATATTTATGTATAGACATGCATGCATATGTGTATACATGCACATATGCACACGTACATGTATGCACACACAATATTTCTTTAGTGTAGGGACCCCTAGGTTGGGAATGTCTATCCAAAGAAGAACAGCTCCACTGCATTTTATAGTGTCAGAGGATTGTTTGGGCATTGAAAGATTAAGTAACTTGCCCAGAGTCACAACCAAGGCAAGACTTGGGCCAGGTATTCCTGACTCCAAGGCCACCTCTCTGTTCATGATACTCTACTATGTAGTATGGTTCTCTGTACACTATACCACAATATAATCTGACCACTGACTATCCTGTAAGCTCAGGTAGAATTCTCTCGAGACTTATTAAAGCTGGTTCTTCAACAATAAATGAAGTCCAGCACCACACCATATTCCATCCAATGACCTAATTTCTCTAGTGTGTAGCAAGTACAACAGAGATTTAAGAAAAGGTGGTGGTGCTAGAGGTGGTGGTGGTAGTGGTGAGGGGTGTGTGTGTGTGTGTGTGTTTGTGTGTGTGTGTGTCTGTCTGTCTGTCTGTGTTTGTGTTGGAACTGTACTATAACAGAATTTTCTTTTAGGAGACAAAGCATGGTAGCTGTGAAACCTTGGACTGGACTCTGGGCCAGGTTCAGCTGCTGTGTGTTCTTGGGCTGGTTAATTCAGATCTGTGGGCCTCTGTCTCCAAGGGAACTCAGGGTATTGGACTAGACTGTCTTTAAGGTTTGCTCCAGTTCTGAGAGAGACAGAGAGACAGAGAGATAGAGAGAGAGCTTCAGCATTCTATATGCTGCTGAATTTTGGTATTTTTAACCTTGTTGGGAAACTTTGTTCACTTTCGCAATTCTTTTTCTTACAGACACTCACCTCTTCGATGGCTGCAGGACCACTGTGGGGACATCTCTTGGCCAGATGGAAACTTTTCCAACAGGTACTAAGCGTTACATAGAAAAAGAGCTTTAACTGGGGTGGGGTAACAAGAGTTTTGTCCTGGTCACGGAAGCTTAGAAGGTGCATTTAACACACACATACCCGCATGGAACAACTTAGCTCAGTCCTTAGGCACGTAGTAAGTACTTAATAAATGTTTATTGACTAACTGAATGTCTTAATTATTTCATTTATTATTTTCACACCATAATGGAACAAGTTGTTTTGCTTTCATGCTGTTTTTCCTGGGCACAAAAATGTCTAGTTCAGATTTACAAACTCTTCTAAAATCACTTTTATCACATCATTATTCTATTTTTAAAAATGTTTATTTTTTTTGCACTTAGCATTGTTTTCCAATGACATGTAAAGATAGTTTTCAATATTCATTTCTGAGAGACTTTGAGATTCAGATTTTCATCGTTATTCTCTTTAAGGTAGTAGTCCTTGGGCTCCAAATCTAAGCTGGGATTAAACATGGGATCCTTTCTGTTTTTCTTTGACTCTTTTCATTTCTGTAGAAAGCCACTCTCCAAACCCCTAGCAAGAGATTATAGATCTTACATACAATGCAGGTATCCCTCCTTTCCTATAACAGGGTTGTTCCAGGAAGAGTTTATCAAAGTTTAATCTTTATTTAAATATACTGGAGAGATTCACTATTTAAAAAGTAACTGGGGCAAGTCTGTTTGCAACAGAGAAAAAAGCTATTTTCATACACTGAGAGGCATTCCCTGATTCATCTTCTATATGCCTGTAATTAGACAGGACTCCATAAATTGGGTCCTAAATGAAAGTAAGAAGACCAGGCTTTCTGCGGACAGATGGAAGAAGGGAATGCTATGAGCATAGGATGAGAGTGGTGATTTCCTGAGGTGTTTTTTGGGGTCCTTTGAATGGCTAGTGAGTAACCACAAATATCCCCTTGTATTTAATTTAGAAACAAAATGCCCTTTCATGGATTAGGCAAAACAAACCCAAGCATCTCTGTAAACTTATCATATGTTGTGACAACAGTTTCTGTTTGGGGTAACAGTTATTAACCTAAATGATGCCTTTTGTATTTAGAACAAGAAATTTTTCAGAAGTTTTGCCAAATAGTAACATGCTGTGACCTTGGCTGACTTACTTCCTTCTCTAGGTCTCAGTTCCCTTATCTGTAAATTGAAGGGTTTGGCCTCTGTGGTTTATAAGATTTCTTTTAACTGGCAATCTGAGTTCTCAAGTCCCTTCTGATGCTGCGTTCCGGGACACTACCAACATCTTAACTCTGAATAACCTTACAAAGTGGCAGTGAAATTTTCTATACATTAAGGGAGAGATAGCACACAATGGGGATATATGTTCCTATGTGAGAGTAGGGATGAAGACGTATGAGATACAGAAAGTACAGAAAGAAGAAGTTGAGAAATGTTTCCCAATGAATTCAAACATCTGCTGAGGCTCATCAGAGGAGCTTAGGAATGGATGAATAAATTAAAAAGCATTTATTGAGCACTTATATTCCAAGAGGTGAAGCTACAGATATAAAAGTGAAGATAGTATCTGTTTTCAATGAGCTTATATCCTGATAGGGGAGACAACAGCTATAGTGGAGTAGTGGTCACTTTGCTTTGGAATGAGGGGGCAATGGGATGGTAAATGGAGGAGACTGACACACACCCTTTCTAGTAACAGTGATGATATTGATTTGATTATGAGTCCAGAACTGGAAAGCAGGTGAGAAGGAAGGGTGAGGTATGACTAGATGATGACCAGGAGGTAGAGGGGAAGCATGGCTACAGACCTCCTAGATATAATTGGCCATGCCAGGATCTCACCCTTCAGGTCAGCAGGGTCCTAGGGCAGAAATTCCAGAGCTGAAAGAGTGAAGCCCTTCAGGGTGCAGTATCTGGTCTTCTCCATGTGTATTTTTTTCAGTAAGCTATGAAATGAAGTTAATCCATCTCTATGAAGCCTTCAATAATTTACAGTAATAATATGTTTATTTAAAATAATAATAATAAATGCCTTCAATTTCAGACCACAATGTGTAATTAACCTAAAGCCATCAAGAACTACAGGAGTTCAGAAAAAGGGGACTTAATTTTGCAATTCATTTATTTGGGCTTGTTGTTGCATGCAATGAAAGACCAAAGAGTCAAAAATTAACTACATTATTTTCACTGAATAGTGTGTGAAATCTTGAGGTTGTCATTTTTTAATACCAATCAGTAAGGTTACTAGTCTTTCATAGTCACAGACTCATAGGCTTTCAAG
The DNA here is from genome assembly GCA_028658325.1 of Potorous gilbertii. Taxonomy (NCBI): domain Eukaryota; kingdom Metazoa; phylum Chordata; class Mammalia; order Diprotodontia; family Potoroidae; genus Potorous; species Potorous gilbertii. The sequence continues at coordinate 222,879,109 of CM053772.1, forward strand.
CTAAAAGGGGCCTTAAAGGTCATCTTATCCAACTTCCTCCTTTTATAGATCAAGGAAACTAAAACCCAGTAAGTGAAGTAATTTGCTCAAGATCTTGAGGGTTAGTAAGTAGAACTGTGGAATTAGAACTCAGATCTTCTAAGCCCCAATCCAGTGGTCTTTTCACTAGGCTATATTATTACTCGTACATCTCTAAAGACCAAAGGATTCTTCTATGTGGATCCAAAGGCAGCTTAGTCAATAGATGCAAAAAGCACATGCTTAGAGGTCCCCAAGGTTAGTGAAGCACTCCATCTTTTCTCACCTCCCCTTTTTTAAACTCAAGGCCTCCATGGTTGGAGATGGAGAACTGATGGATTTGTAGCACCATAGAGTCAGCTAAGTGGTACAATGTGGTACAATGGTCAGATCACGGAACCTGTAGTCAGAAAAACTTGCATTCAAATTCAGCCTTGGACACTTATTAATTTTGTGATCTTGAACAAACTGCTTAACCTCTGGCTGCCTCAATTTCCCATCTATAAAACAGAGATAATAGTAGAACCTGCCTTGTGGTGGTGTTGTGAAAATTGAATAGAAATATAAAGGGCCTTAAACAATTCAAAGAGCTCTATAAGGGTGATTATTATTTATTGCTATTATTAGCAGCAGAGTTAGAAGTGACTTTTTACAAATGAGCAATTTGAGGTCCAGGAGTTAAACTAACCCAGCTCCTTAGCCTTCAGATATAGGACACCTGCCACATTCACGTTAGTGTTAACATGTGATTTGGGGCTTATGGGATAAGGTCTCCAAGAAAGTCTTAATCAACTAAAAAACTTCAAACTAGGTGATGATGAACTCAAGACTAACTAGAACTTGTAATTAGGTAATACCTTAAGATTTACAACACGGATGGAAAATGTTCATAAGACCTCAAGATGAGAAGGGGATAGCACAGTGTAATAAAAGAGAAAAAAGAAAAAAAAACACTAGGTTGAGAATGGAGAGAACCCCAGCTTTAACATTTGCTCAAGGTTGTTTGTAAGGCATTTTATTTCTCTAAACCTTAGATTCACTTGAACTACCTACCTCACAAAGTGGTTATGATGAAAGAAAGTGCTTTGTAAGCACTAAAACCTACTGACAAGGGAGCCCCTGTATAGCTTTGTTGCTGACCTATTAACCCCTCCCTCTTGAATCACTGAAAGAATTTGTGAAAGATATAAGTTTAGATTTCTTGGGGTAGCAGTGCCTTCCAGCACAATGCATATTGCCCCACCATGCTGAGAAGGGACTTGCTACCATGTATGGGTCTCTCTCTCATGTCTTGCCTCCCTGTTAGGTCAATTTCCCTAAATGGCTGAGGGCCAACCAGACCTTTCCCACAATAATACTTTTTTGCTGCCAAACTATTCTGGATTAAATTAATTTTAGAAATCATTGCCATCCTCAACTATAGGAACACAAAAGTGTCAAAAGCATCCTTGCTTTACCCGACACTTCTTAACACAGGTATCTTAAATTCGTCAATTAGATTATAAGCTGCTGGAGAGTAACTACGGCTTGTATTTTTTTTGTCCCCCTCTATCACAATGCTGGTTTGTTGATTGGAGGAATGATCATAGAACACAGGAAGAGCCTTTAGAACAGAGGTGGTTAGCTAGAAGGACCTCAGAGATACCCATTCCTACATTTTTCAGAAAAGTAAACTTGTAGGATCACAGAATCATATAGGAAAGGGACCTTAAAGCATCTCACAAATGGAGAATCTGACTTTCCTAGGGTCACATCTGGTATTTGAGGCAGAATTAAAACTCAGGTCTTCCTGACTCTTAAGTTCAAAGTTGAACTATATGCTTCCCTCTAGAGGCTTCTGGTGGGAAGTTGAGTGGTCACAATCTGCCACTAAACATGTCCCTATATAATTATAAAAATTGCTTCTTGTGTATTCCTGGTTTCCACATTCTGAAACCAACTTCATTCTAGATTCCCATTTGTAGAAACCCCCAGGAAGGGGGAGGGGAATGATGGTGTCCTGCTATATGTCAGGAAGGACATAGACATAAATATTCTAGCACCTTTTGGATGGAAACTGATTGCTACAGGACTAATCAAATAGTCTGTTAAGCTATATGAGGTGGTTAGTGCAGTCATATATAGTAGGTCAGTTGTGTCTGACTCTCCTTGACCCCAGCTGGGATTTTCTTAGCAAAGGCACTGAAGTGGTTTACCATTTCTTTCTCCAGCTTATTTTACAGATGAGGAAACTGAGGTGAATAGGATTAAGTGACTTGCCCAGGGTCACACAGCTAGTAAGTATCTGAGTCTGTATTTGAACTAAGGTCCTCCTGACTCCAGGGCCAGTGCTCTATCCATCATGCCACCTACCTCAGTCAAGTAACAACAAGAGAATAACAGTATCTAGCAAGAAGATATGGTCCCAAAGTTGTCCATATGCTTGGAGAATCAATGAAATCAAAAACCAATACCAGGAAATTCATTTCAAAATTATTGTAGGTAAGTTCCTTAAGTAGTTAGGGAAAGCAGAGATTTCTGAATTCTTCAGTCTAGAGAAATAAACTCCTCTTTGTTCTTGGAAGGTATAACTGTGAACAACATTCAGGGATTGCAACCTGAGCAAAGAAAAACAATGCATATATGTATAACTCGAGTAAGAGAACTAGATCCTTGCCCCAAGAACTATATTCAGAAGGAAACATATTTCCTGTCAGAGAATAGCATATTTTTTCCTTGCTGTATTCCAGAGACCACTGCCCCTGAGCTTCTCTGTCCTCCACCAGCCTATTCTTCCCCTAGTCCACAGGGGTTAAAAGGGAAAGCAGGTCCCAGAAAAGGGTAGAGCAGGATCCCAGGACAGCAGAATTCAGGGAAAATGGGGATAGGCTCTCCTCTTGGAGTTCTTCTGGTACTCATGTGGACCATGTGCTCTGCTCTTTTCTGCAATGAAATTTGCTCCAGTTGCCAGAGTGCCTAATGATAGCTTTGACTGCAATCTAATCTCTTCCAGACATCTCCTTGAAGCTCATCATGGTACAACCAAAGAGTGGCCTTCCTGACCCTAGTCTACAAGAAGAGTTGAGGCGAAGACTTCGACTCCTGGAAAATGACAGCAGGGAGGTTTCAGCTGTGTTCAGTGTAAGTCCCAATGATTTGGATGCTTAGAATGCTAAGACGTTCTCTCACCTCTCCTTCCTGGGTATAGTGGAGCCAGTTAGACTAGAGTTCAACTGCTGCCCCATTTATGTATTGAGGCAGCTAAGTGGTGCAGTAGAGAGAATGCTGGACTTGTCCTCAGGAAAACCTGAATTCAAATCTTTCGTGAGAGATACAAGCTTGTGACTGTAAACAAGTCACACAACCTCTCTTGGCCTCAGTTTCCTCATTTGTAAAATGGGGATAATTTCACCTACCTTTGTTGTGAGGATCATCTGTGTCATATAAATGCTTGCTATTATTAGCTCACTGTGTGACCCAGCTCAAGTCACTTAATTTCTGATCTAATGCTCTAGATGACTCTCTAAGAAGATAAATGGCAGGAAATTGGCATCTGTAAAGTAATTCGCCCAGTGTTTCCTGTCCCCATGAGAGCACAGATCCAGGCCATCTACAGAATTGTATCCTCAGTCCCCTAAGTACCTTGAATGCCTTTCCCTGATCTGTATTTGATATGAACACCTTCCTTTCTCTCTCTGTCTCTGTCTCTGTCTCTCTGTCTCTGTCTCTCTCTGTCTTCATCCTTCATTCCTAGGAGTTGGATCTAGCTTTCTCACAGCATACATAAGCAATGAGAGTCAGTCTTGTCAGTGGGCCTATGCTGGACCTTGATCTGCCACAGGACAATGGCTAAGCTGTTAAGAATGTGAGTTCTGCTAGTCCAAATCAAAAGTAAACCACAGAATATAGAATGTCAGCATTGGAAAAGACCTTAGACTCATTAGAACGTGGAAGGTTAGGGCTGGAAATAAGTCTTGATCATAGAATTTAGGACTTTTCTAGTTTTAGCATCCTTACAAATTCTCTAAGCCAAAGTGTTCCCTAACCTCCAACAGCACCACCCCCAAGATAGACTGATTACTTCGTCAAATCCTTTGGCGATTTTATCAAGTACACTATGTAAACCAAGCTTGCTCCAGTGAATGTGTTGACTTGCCACTCTCTGCCTGACAATGCTGCTAAGTACACTGGAGTTGTCGAGTTTCTCAAAACAATTGTTTAAAGTGATTTTCTTATAAATACATGCCTCTTTTCCAAAGAGCTGAACTTGGAGCAAAAGTAGCTGATCCATATAATGAGAAAGGACTGGTTCTCCTTGTCATGTGCAATTCTGGTTGTTTTGTGAATTGTGCAATTTATGCTGGGAGAAATGGTTTTGTCAAATCACCTCTAAGGCAAATCCTGCATGATGTTGTCCCACCAAGGTCCTTTCATAATCACCTCCTTAGATTCCCTTATGGTGACAGTGACAGCCCATACTTCTCCTAATGTTTTCAAACACCTCTGTGGAGCAAGAACTGAAAATATGGTGCTCTTTGTTTCATAGGAAAATGAGTCTCAGGAGAAGTGTTTGGCCCAAACTGACTCAGCTAAAGTATGTGAGAACAGAAATTCACTCCAGGTCTTAGGACATACCCTTCCACATGCACTGTTGTTCAGTCAAGTCTGACTCTTCATGACTCCATGGAATTTTCTTAACAAAGATACCAGAATGGTTTACTATTTCCTTTTCCCATGAATTAAGGCAAATAGAGGTTAAGTGATTTGCCCAGGGTCACACAGCTAGTAAATGCCTGAAGTCACATTTGAACTCAGGTCTTCCTGATTCCAGGTCCAATGCTCTATCCACTAAGCTGCCTCCACATTCTCTATTACTTTGTAAAGTCACAGCACCTCCAAGTTGGAAAGGACGTCAAAGGTTACTGGTCCAGGGCTTCTTAAATTTTTTCTACTCAAGACCCCTTCCACATATGAAACTTTTTCTACTCATGACCCCTTTAGCATATGGGGTTGAGATTCACAGTTTTAGAAGAGTTGATTCTCGTCCAGCCTTCAGATCTATTTCCGATAGGTTGCTATCTAGGTACCACCACCATCTTCTATTTGTGAAACTGTTTTTGAACCCAAATCGAGCTAAACAAAAATCTCTTCTACACCATCCAGTCTGTGTTTGAGGGCTCCTAGCGACCCATTATCCCCAAGATGATCCATTCTTTCAGATCACTTGAATTATTTTCCCTTGCATTGAGTTTAAATCTACTCCAAAACTTCCATCTTCCTTTGTTCTTGAGAATAGGAATAAAAGTAGGAATTGTGTCATTCTTTCAATTTTGTTTCCTGGTGCTTAACTTAGTGGCTGGTTGGTGCTGACTAAATGCCCATCTATTGTTCCTAGACTTTCTCTCTGCAAATAAATAGAACATGTGTCTTTTGTGATAGCCCTACTAATCCTGGAACACCATTGTCGTGCACCTCCTCAGTCTTCTCTTCCCCAAGTTTTTTTTCCTGATGTTTATAGGGCATGGCATCCAGGCCATTTACCACCCTAGACGTTTCCTCTGTTTGCTCTCTGGCTGATTGATGTCTTTTCTAAAATGTAGTATCCAGAATTGAACCTGATACTCCCAACTGTGGTCCTACAGACACACCTCTCTTCATGTGGCTCAAGATTGCATTAGTGTTGGGGTCACCGCATCATATTATTGAAGCTTATAAAGTTGGCATTCCATTAAAATGCTCAATTAGTTTTCAAGAGAAACTAATGTCTAGACATGCCTCTTCTATCTTGTGAAGTGGAATTTTAAAACCCCACTGTAGGGTTTTACTTTTTAAATTTTGTTAGATCCTACCCATTGTAATGGGCAGTTAGGTGGCACAGCAGATAGAGTGCTGGACCTAGAGTCAGAAATACTCATCTTCCTGAGTTCAAATCTGGCCTCAGACACTTTTTAGCTGTGTGACCCTGGGCAAGTCATTTAACCCTCTTTGCCTCTGTTTCTTCATCTGTAAAATGAGCTGGAGAAGAAAATGGTAAAGCCCTCCAGTATCTCTGTCAAGAAAACCACAAATGGGGTCAAGGAGAGTCAAACATGACTGAAAAACAACTCAACAACAACAGCCAATGCATTGTAATTGCCAGTCAAGAACTTGTAGGATCCTAACTCTGAAGTCCAGTTCATTGAGTATGCCTTCAAGCTTTGTAAACATTTCCAAACTTGATAAGCATTGTATCTATGCACTCAAATAAGTCACCGATAAAACTGTTAAAAAACACAGATTAAAACTTACATGCTCTGGAGCACTGGTTTGCACCTATTGATTTGCTTGTTAGTGGTGATAGTCCATGAATTAACCAAGCACAAAGATCTATTAAGGGTTTGCTATGTATCATGAACTGTGCCAAGCACTGGGGAGACAAAGAAAGGTATAAATAACACTCCTCAAAGAGCCATTCTAATGGAAAGATAAACTATAAACAATTCATTATACATAGGATGTATACAGAGTGAATGGGAGATAACCTCAGAGAAGGTCCCCGCCACTGGGGGCCCTGAGAAAGGTCTCTTGGAGAAGGTGAGATTGGAGCCAGACATTCAATTGGTTTCTCAATGGTGTGATGTTAGAAATTTGAATATAATTAAAAGTATAGTAATTTTGGTATAATGAAAAGAGCCCTAGACTGTAAATCCTGAAGCAGAGGATTCAGGTTGGAAAAAGAGGTTGGAATTCATCTAGATCAGGAGTTCTTAACCATTTCAGGGTCATGGACCTCTTATACAGTCAATCTAATGAAAGAACCAAGCTAGAACCAAGTTGTAGAACTTTAGAGATGGAATGGGCCTTAGAGGTCATAAAGTCAACCCTATCTATCCACAAATGTTCCATAGTGTTCATAGCATTCCTAGTTGTATAATTTTGGGATTCTACTCATCCAAGTCAGATATAGTGTTATAAATTAATAAAAGAGGGTGAGTAGGTGCAGCCTCAGAGCATTCTGTAGTTTTAACCAGGATAGAAAACTAATACCACTTAAGGATGACAGAAAAAAAGGGAAAAGAAAAGAAAGAAAAGAAACTCTGAGCTCATGTTAATATTTAACAAGTGAGTAAATGCTGTATGTAATACAGAGATGAAATCTCATCAGAAATAGTAAGGAGAAAGAAGACTTTACCTTATGAAGGTCTGCTAAAGATCTGGGAATGTTTATCATTGATATCAATGCAAAGACAACAGGAAATTCTAGGGGCAAAATTAGCTGAAGTACAATGGAACTTGGAGTCATTAGTGTATGGGGAGAAGGGGCCAGGTAAAAGGTGAATTCTATGCTATACTATGAATGAATGTGTGTGTGTGCCATCGGAGAAATGATGACATGACCTGCACTTGACTTTGTTTTGAGTGAGGGAGGGCTGTGCAGGTCACCAGCCTCACTTCTCCTCCAGAGCCATCTGAATTCAGTGATCAGATATTTGGCAGGATGACTGGAGATGACCCAGGATGAGGCAATTGGTGTTAAGTGACTTGCCCAAGGTCACACAGCTAGTGAGTGTCAAGTGTCTGAGATGACATTTGAACTCAAGTCCTCCTGCACTGGTGCTCTATCCACTGCACCACCTAGCTGCCCATGAATGAATGAATGAACGAATAAGATTTAAGTGCTTACTATGTGCCAGATACTGAGCTAAGTTCTATGGCTACAAATACAAGCAAGCAAGATAGTGGCTGCTCTCATAGAATTAATTCTATAAGGCAACACAGTTAGAATGATGGTGATGGTGTTAATAATAGTTCCCATTTGGGAGCATCTAAGTGGCACAGTGAATAGAACACCTGGAGTCAGGAGGACCTGAGCTCAAATCTGGCCTGACACTTGACACTTAAAAGCTGTGTGACCTTGGAAAAGTCACTTAACCCCAATTGCTTTGCCTACCACCCTCCAAAAAAAATAGTTCCCATTTCTTTGGCACTTTTATGGTTTATAAAATACTTTCCTCAAAACTCTCTGAGGTAGGAAATGAAAATATTAGTGCCTCACCCTTCCCTTTCACGCAGGAGGAAAATGAAACTCTGAAAAGTGAGTTGACTTGCCCAGGGTCACATAGCTTCAGGTGGCTCAATGGATAAAGCACTGGGCTGGGAGTCAGGAAGACCTGAGTTTGAGTCTAGCCTTAGACTTGGTAGATAGGTTGCATTTACCTTAAGTATCACTAGCTCTGTGACTTTGGACAAATCATTTAAGCTTTGTTTGTCACGGTTTTTTTCCCCATAAAAAAAGCCTTGTTGTGAGGATAAAATGAAATAATAATTAAAGCACTTAGCACAGCATCTGGTATGGAGTAGGTGCTATATAAATTCTAGTTATTTATAATTATTTTTATTACCACAAGGAATGTAACCCATCCTTGACTTCAAGAAGGAAACAACTGTAGAAAATTAGCTAATCAAAAGTATTTATTAAGTGTTTACTATGTACTATGCTCTGTGCCAAGCACTGAGGATACAAAGAAGGGTATAGATAGCCCTTTCCCTCGGCTAGGTGGCGCTATAGTGCACAGAGCTCTGGGCTTGTAGTCAGGAAGACTCATCTTCCCTGAGTTCAAATCTGGCCTCAGGCACTTACTAGCTATGTGACCCTGGGCAAGTCACTTAACTCTGTTTGCCTCAATTTCCTCATCTGTAAAATGAGCTGGAGAAGGAAATGACAAACCACTTCAGTATCTTTGCCAAGAAAACCCCACATGGGTCACAGAGAGTCAAACGACTAAGAACAACAGTCCCAACAATGGGAAAAGATTGGTGCCACAAATCAAATTTAGGGACTTTGAAAAATTTATCAAAGGTAATTTGTAATCTGGCATTTGCTGTTTCCTGTTTTCCACTAACAACTTTGACTATTTGACCATCAGTACTTTAATAATAAATAACCCTTGAATAATGTCAACTTTGGTGTCAAAATATCTTTCCTTTCTTTACTTCAGGAGTTGTCAGCCAGACTGCTGTCCATTCATAGTGATCAAGACCTTATTGTGGTGACATTTAAAACTTTTGAAGAAATATGGAAGTTTTCTACCTATTACTGTCTGGGTAAGGCACTTAGAATCCTAGGGAGAAATGTTACATTGTTTCTCCTTATCCATCTTGGGTCAACTCCTGCCTCAGATACTTACTAGCTTTGTGATGCCAAGGAAGTCTCTTAACCTCATTGAGCGAGCGAGCGTCAATTTCCTCATCTGTAACATGGGGATAAATCACAGCATTTATCTCCCAGACTTCTTGTGAGGATGAAGTGAGTTCACCTCTCTAAAGTGGTTTGCAAATCTTAAAACTTTGTATAAATATTACTTATCATGATTGTTAGTATCATAAAATCATTCTCATCTTGTTACTGTTATTGAAAATTTCTTTGGGAAAATATTTCAGTAAATACTAACTGCATGAAAATAACAATTTTGTAACCTTAACAATCATTTGTGCTTTTGATCATCTTTGCTAATAAAACAAATGCATCCCATTGCTTTTCAGAAACAGATCACAATAAATAGTATTTAATGGTGTTTACAATCACAGTCTTTTGCATTTGATTTTTCACAGCTCTCTAAGTTAAATAATAAAGGTATTGTTATCGCTGTTCCTTTACCAATAGGGAAAACAGAGATCAGAGAATTGTAATGCCTTGACCAAGGTCATGGGTCTAACCTGAATTCAAGTTCAGAGCTCTTTCTATCATTTGATGGTATGATAGGCATAGAGAGAAAAGCTGAACATTTATTAAATGCTCCTTCTATGCCAGACACTACGCAAAGGCCTAAGGATACAATGAGAAGCAAACAAAACAGTCTCTGGCCTAAAGGAGCTCATATTCTAATGGGAGAAGGCAAGATATAAAGGGGAACTGGAAAGAAATGTGGAGGTTGGGGAGGAAACTCATGGTGGAGCATGGTGTGGAGATGGTCAGGAAGTGGTGGAGACACCTGGCTCTGAGTAAAGTAAGATAAGCTCATTCACTTCTCAGAGACCAGCTTCCCAGGCTCAGACAATTTGACATTTAAGGCATGCAGATAAATACTTCTAACAACAGGATATCCCCCAGGGAAAAACATTTTTAATGAATCCTTGATAGTGTGGGTTAGTGAAAAGGACATTGATATTCATGGGATCATAGAATTTAGAGCTGATGAGGACCTTAAAGCTCATCTAGACTTACCTCCTTCATTTTGAGGAAACTTGGACCAAGGGACAGCTAGGTGATCCAATGGATAGAGCTCTGGTCCTGGAGTCAGGAAGACCTTAGTTCAAATGTGGCCTCAGACATTTGGTAGCTATGTGACCCTGGGAAAGTCACTTAACCTCTGTTTGCCTAATCCCCTGGAGAAGGAAATGGCAAATCAACCCTGTATCTTTGTCAAGAAAACCCCATGGACACTTGGTCCATGGAGTCCACAGAGTTGGCTATGACTGACAACTGGGTAAAGAGAGGTTAAAGATTATGAAGAGGCAGTGGACAGTGATAAGAACTGGACCAGCAATTTCACTGTTATGGGGAACTTCCAAATGAAGACATTTCCTCTCCTAAGGCTAGTTAGCATTAAGTCCCCAGTAAGAGGGAACTAAAGCACTAATGTTGACCAAGGTCACAGCACCATTTTGTGCCAGTGGTTCCAAATCAGCTCTCTTCACTACGCTTGACTGCCCTTCTTTCACAAAGCCATCACACAAGTAATAATTGCCAAAGCCAGAATTTGAGTCCAGGCTCTTCTGTTCCTAATTCATTATGTTTTCTACTCCCCCATACTGTCATTTGGAGTCCAGAGCTCTGGGTTCTGATTTTGTCCTTCCCTCATTCTTTTCCCATCTATAAAATTAGGGTAATAACATGTCTCCTACTTCATATGGTGCTTTTGAGGATCAAATGAAATAAGGTTTGCAAAATGCCTTGTGAACTCTAAAATGCTACATGTGTTACCATATAGTCCATTGACATGCCTACTGGGGGCTCACAGCTCATTATCTCATAATTTTGCTTCATTTGCTTCCCTTACAGGCTCTTAGGGTATACTTTTAACTAAGGTATGATTTCCTTCTTTGCAAATTTTGAAATAGTTTTCCTGGACTGAATTCTGACTGTAGTCTTAGCCGATGGCTACATTCACCTCCCTTTTGCAAGGGGTCTAGGAAACACAGAAGGTTTTCTAATTTTATCTTTCTATTGGCTAGGTTTCATCAACCACTGCATGGAAAACTTGTTGATGGATCAAGACTTCTGGCTTCTCTCCAGCTACAAGAGCAGGGGGGACAGTGAAGACTTCAGTGCTGGGATTGACGTCTTTATTGATGAAGAGGCTTTACAGTTAATGCACAAAAGCCTCTTAATCCAGGAAGGTGAGAATTGCTTGAATAAAGGTATATTTAGAAGGTTGTTGTTTTTCCTTCCTTAGGAAACTAGGAAGAAAGAGGATAGAAATGAAACCCATGTATAGCCTGAAATTCTGAAGCCCTAAAATTTTCAGTTCTTTTTAGTAATGAAAACTGTTCAAAAATGGAATTGGCTTCCCTGAAAAATAATGAGTTTCCTGTCACTGGGGATGTTCATATGACAATTAGCTGATTTGGGGATGGAAAGGATCTTAGAGACCATCAAGGACAACCTTCTCATTTATAAAGTGCTTTGCAAGCATTGAAGTGCTATCTATATAAATATTATTGTTGTTCTTACATATGAGGAAACTGAGTCCTAGTAAGGTTAAGTGACCTGCCTTAGGCTAGTAAAAAGCAGAGTTAAGGTTTGTAAATCAAAATCCAGCACTGTGGGAGCCATTGTAGAAGTGATCAATCAACCAATAAGTATTTACTTAGCACCTTCTATGTTCTGGGAACTATCTTAGACTGTGGGGATATAGACAGAAAAAAATTTTTTTCAACAATTTTAACTAGTGAGAAGTTTACATTCTATTGGAGGATACAATATGTACATATAGAAGTATATCTAGAATAAATACGAGATAATTAAGATCAAAAGGGAGGGAACTAGCAGTTGGAAGGATGATGAAAGGAAAATTGTGTAGAAGACAATTTTTGATCTGAGTCTTGAAGGAGGAGAGTATTCTTTGAGGCAGATGTGATGCTGCAGGGGTAGTACATTCTAGGCTTGGGGGATGGCCAGTGCAAAGGCATAGAAATGGGAGATGGATTGACATGTGAGGAACAGAGAGAAGTTCAGTGTGGCTAGACTGTAATGTGTGCGTTTAGGATGAAGGTTGGAAAGGATGCAAGCTGGAAATATCACTTGAAGGTCTTTAAAAGTTGCAAAAAGAGAGTTTATATTTTATCTTATTGGTCATAGAAAATTGCTGGCATTTATTGAATAAGGGAATGATGAGATTGGAGTAACCTAAGGAAAATCCCTTTAGCAGTTCTGTGGCAGGTGCATTGTCATGGAGGGAGTCTTAAAATAGCGAAAACAATCAGAAGATTGCTGAAATAGTCCAAGTAGGAAGGGAAAATGGATTCGAGTGGAGCTTACAGACCATCAAGTACAACTTTCTCATTTATAAAGTGATTTGCAAACCTTAAAGTACTATCTATATAAATATTATTGTTGTTGCATATGAGGAAACTGAGTCCTGGTGAGGATGGAGTGGAATGGAGTGAGTCTTTAAGCAGGGTAATTAGTTAGTAGACCATTACAATATTCTACTTGATGAAGGCCTGAAAGTGATTGATGTATGAATAAAAAGGAATTAGATGTGAGAGAATTTTCAGTTGCATAAACTGCAATATTTGGTAACCAATTAGATACAGGGAATGAGAGAGAATGAGTTGAGGATAATATGGAGAGGATGAACTCTGGAGACTAGGAGAACGGTGGTTTTCCCAACATAAATAGAAACCTCAGTAAAGGGAAGGGCTTTGGAAAAACGATAAAGACTTGTATTCGACATGTTGAATTTAAGATGTCTCTAAGATGCCCAGTTTGAAAAGGCAAATCCATAATGAATGATGTAGGACTGAGACCCAGGAGAGATCCAGGCTGGGTATATACTGTGAATTATTTGTATAGAGATGATAAATAAACCCATTGGAATTGATGAAGCCACTGAGAGAAAATATATAAATACAGAAGAGAAGAGCGACCAGGATAGAGCCTTGAGATGCCTCCACAGTTGGAGGGTATGACAGAGCTGGTGAAATTCCTTAATGGTAGAGTAGGATGGCTAATTAATTATGAAATGTTCTTTGTACTTATGATCTTTTGATGTGGGAGGCTGAAGTTGTTTTAGGAAACATTATTAGTAATAATAAAATTACTAGTGATAACAGTATTTTTAGTAATAATAGAAATTTTTTGTGGTTATTGTTTTGGTCTGGACCATTTCCTTGGAGTAGGGGACTTCCTGGTGAGGAAACTCCCTCAACCAGTGCAGTTTAGCAGCTGTACTGCCACTCGTAGTCTTAGAGAATTGCCTTAGCCATTGAGAGGTTAAGTTATTTGCCCAGAGTCTAATAGTCAGTGTGTGTCATAGACGATAATATTTCATATATCTACAGCGTTTTAAGGACAAAGGACTCTCCTCAAAATAAATTGGACGAGTATTTTCATTTGACAGATGAGGAAATTGAGCCTTAGTGAAGATTAAGTGAACATTCCCATGGTACCATAACTAATAGGTATCAATATCTGAACCTCTTGCTCCCTGTCTCTCCCCATTTGTGGTGGTCTTTCAGGATCTAGAATAAAGTAAAAGAGAATTGATTTATCCAAATATTTTATCAAACCTACCTTGAACAAGCAGCTCAGCTATGGGGAACAAGCCTGCTCCACCAACACAGCTCAATTCTAACTTTTCCTAGGATTCAGTGAGACACAGCTTCTATCCTCCCATCTTCCATAATAGCCTCAGACACTGCTCTCTCTCTCTCTCTCTCTCTCTCTCTCATCCCTCCCCAAATGTTATATCAGACCCTGATGTACCACAACTTTTGTCATTTACATACTATATTATTTGATCTACTTTAGCACACTTTTGTACATGTCTAGTTCAAGCTCTAGATGGGTGGGGGATGGGAGTGGTATGGGAGTGCTCTCTGACGGAATTCTGTGATGCTGTTTACATTGGTGACTTAGTCATCATAGGATGGATGGGACCTCAGAGGTCATCCAGTCTAACTTATGCATCTTACAGATAAGAAAGCAGGTAAAGTAATCTGCTTAAAGTCATTTAAGTAATAAGGGACCGATGTGGGATTCAAACCCTGGTCCTCTCACTGAAGAGCCAGTGTTTTTTCCACCGTACCCATCCATCTCCATTACAGAACCCAGACTCCTATCTCTAAGTTCAGTGTTATTTCCCTACTCAGTAGATTCCAGGTCACTTTTGCTAACATTATCTGGAAGATTTCCAGCTCTGGAGGTGCTGAATTTCTAGGAGGAGGACCTTAAATTAGAAAAAGATGAGATTGATCCCATGAGTAATACATGCAAAATCAGACTCATCATTTTATACAGCTCTGATATCTCCCCGTACTATACTGCCCAAGCTTACATAACTTTCCAGGTTGTTTTGGGTATCAAATGAGATAATATTTGAAATGTGCTTAGTATAGTACTGGCATATAGTAATAAATACTTATTAGCTGGTGGTCCTCTTTTGATAGGAAACTTACTACTTTTGAAAGAGAAAAGGCAAGTCTGCTGAAAAAAATAAGGTGGAGTCTTTTGGGAGAAATGATCCAGTTTACAGAGAATATTGATGAATAGTGTTTGAAGACCATCCACTAAGGGTCTTACTTGATGACCAGAGCCATCTTAAGCTAATAATTACATTTATAGGATTAAAGTAAGAATTAAAAAAAAATTTTCCACAAGAAATAAAACCATAAAATATATCAATAAATTTTTTCTTTTTGCTGACTTGAAAGAAAATCCTCTGGTACATTTTAAGGGTCATTCTTTGTGTTGTGTCCTGACAACAAAATAAGAGAGATCATGGCTCCGAGAGGTGAAAGGAAGGCTGGCCATCCCTGTCAGATCACATCGCCAAGCTGTCTGAGAGCACGGACACAGACTACCCAGACATTGTCTGATTGCCTCCCCGTGTCTGCCGAAGGAGCCTCTGAGGAACTCTTGATTCCATTTCATCAGTAGGTACCGAAATAAATCTTCTCTTATATTTATAGGGCCTTAGCAAAAAAGTTTTCTCTTCTTAGGTTGTACTTTGTGCCTGCGTGGTGGTGGGGAGGGGTGAGGGAGGAGGAGTAATAAGGAATAACTTACCGTTAGTTTTTACAGTTCATATACCTTGCTAAACACAGGAGCTTGAACATAGTAAGTGCCTAATACATGCCTGCTGGATTGAGTGACTATTTTATTTAATTTTTACAACAGCCCCCTCAAGAAGACATGGTAAGTTTCATGATCCCTATTAGAAAAATGAGGAAACTGAGGTTCAGTTAGTGAGAGGTAAGTGACAAAGGACCTTGCAACACAGAATGCCAGAGCTGGGAAGAAATTTAGAATGTAACATATCAGCTCAGGGAGGGAATTCAAAAGGTGCCAGCTTTGCCACTTACTGTGTGACCTTGGACACATTACTGAACCTCTATGAGTGTCAGTTTCCTCATCTATAAAATGGTGAAAATGAAAGGAGGAGGCTTGGACTAGATGACTTCTAAGGTCACTTCCTCCTTTAAATCTATCAATTTGTGATTGCTCTTAAATCTATACCAAATGGGGACTTGCGTGAAACATGCGTGTACTGCATCCTTACCTCCACCCCTCAGTATCCCCATTCTCCAGGTCTCAGCTCAGGTGCCATCTTCTACATGAAGGCTTTCCTTATCCCTTCCCTCCTCAGATTCTATTGCTCTCCCTTCCAAAATCACCTTTTATCTGTCTTCTATATACACCTACATATGTACATATTGTCCTCCGTCACTCTCCAGACTGTTAGCTCCTTGAAGGACTTGAACTGTTTTTGTTTTTGTTGGTGGTGTCTCGAATACAATTGGCACTTAATAAAAGTTATTTTTTTAATTGATTCCAGTTTCTAGCAGCCTGAAAGGATGAAAGTTGATAGGACTCTGCTGTTTAGGAAACCACTTAGAGAGTCAAAGGCATGAGCAAGGTCATTTGGGGTCACCCCTTTGGTGTGTATGTGTATTTTCTAAAGGTTTCTCTTTTTTCTCCCCGAGGTGGTCTCTTAAGGTACAGTCTGATCCTGTAGATGTCTTCATTGGTGAATCCAAGATCTGCAATCAAATAGGTAAATAAAACTTGTTTTCCTTTCTCTGCCCAGTCTGATTAATTTCATTTGAACTGAGAAACTCAATTTGGACTGAATGTGTCTGGAATAGCTGCCAAGTGTACATGAATCATCTGGGACTGATAAGATGATGCAATGTCGCAGTGATGCTGGGTCAGCCCCGGCAGAGCTATTATAACTTTTTGCTGGGATTGTAATTTCTTAACCAAAAAAACCCCAACGGCCTTATATTCCTTCAAAGGAAGGTAATACGATAATGCCATCAGTTACGATCTTGGCAAGTCTTTTCTCTGGTCCTTAATTTCTCGTTCTGTGAAATAGAGGGGTGGGACAAGATGACTGGTGCTAAGGGAGTCTTCCAGGTCTGATACTGTGACCCTGAAATTTATGAATCATCATCAGCTCAGTGTGTCTTTGACAGCTTATGTCTTTTAAGTCTTACAGAGCTGTGTCTTAAATGTCAAATAGACATTTCATTCAGAACAGCTAAGTGAGGGGAGTACTATACTATCCATGTGTATAGTACCCACATTTTGCAGAGGAAGAAACTGAGTCCTAAAGTTCATTAGCTGTCTCAAGACAACACTTTTTCAGGATTTGAACCCAGGTCCTTTGACTCCAAGTTCAGGGCTCTCTCCACTTTGCCATGATGCTTCAGTGAGTTGACTTGCTCATGCTAACACAGCTAGACAGAGGTTACTCTAATTGCTCCAGTGGTCTTTCCACTATAACACACCTCTTTATGTCCTCCAATTTTAAAATCACTTCCTGAAATTCCACTTCCTAAAAAATGGTGTGCAAAAAGCAGTGTAATGGACAGATTAATTTATATTTCTATACAAATATATTATGATTACAATTTTTTCATCATTCTTGACTTCTATACTGAGGATGAAATTACTGTTTTACATTAAACTTCCTTATAATAAGGCCTGTCCAGAAATAGGACAAATGACTTGCCTTGTTGGATAACAAGTTACTTGTCCCTGGAGCAGATGAAACATTTGATCACCGCTTGTTGAAGGAGATGACCTCTGGGGTCCCTTTGGGCTCCAGGAGTTTATGATTTTATGTTTGACTGCTAAATTGGAATTTAGGACATGTGTATTCCAATGCCAGCTCTGACACAGACTTGCTGAGGAATCTTAGGCAAGTCACTTTCCTGATCCACATAAAAAGGTGACAATCCCTACCTTAGGTGACAATCCCCTCTTGTTGTTTATTATTTGTTTTTTTAAAGAGAATTGCTCCCATTGAAGCATGAGGGAAAGACAAAAAGTATCTCTAAAACAAAAGGTGAAAATGGGAGAACCCTGCTGGTCTCTTCCCAAACTACATTTTCTACAAGTTAATCAAATAATGCAACTAGAGAACTTATGTAGATTCACTTCTGTATTTCACATTTTAATAAGAACCTTGACAAACTAGAATATAAAACTGAAATTAAGTACCTGCTGTGTGCAAGTATGGTTCTAGGAACTGAGGATGGTCCAAAGTTTAAGTAAAACATTGAACCTGACCTCAAAGAGCTTATGGTCAGAAAAGGGGATAAGACACTGGAGCAGTAATGTACAATATCACCTGTGTATTAGAAAGATATGAAACAAAGTGCTTTATGAAAGTGGAGACAGCAAATTGTTTACAACTACAGAGTCTGGGGAAGATCTTCTGGAAGAGTGGGCTTTTGAGTTGGGTTTTTAGTGTAGACAGCTGGTAGCATAGCCAAGGTCTGATCCTAGGTACTGTGATTTCAAATAGATGGCTCATTCTACTATACCATTCTATGTCCCGTAGTAGTGAGCTCCATATCACTGGAAGTCTCCAAGTAAAATCTAGATGTCCATTCACTTCCTGAGGATACTATTGTAGATAGGATTCTTATTTTAACTAAGTATTAAAATCAATGCTCCTAAATTCCTTCCTACCCTGAGGCTCTGCTACATTTCCATGCTTTCCCCCTCCATCTTCTTGCCCTGAAACAATGCACATATCTTGAAAGCATTCTCATTAGTAGGAACAGGGTTCTCTGCTGTCCCACTATACATCCAAGAGGAGGAAAACATTTACTACATTGAGGAGAGGATTTTCTGGCTTGTCAAAAGCCTCTGTTCTATTGTCTTAAGGCATTGCTTTAGAAGATGGTTCTTTTTCTACAGTTACAGGTGCCTGCTTTGCCATAACCGATCACTGCAGCCAAGTACCAGAGGAGATGAATTTTGAGGATGGGGATCAGATCGAGATCCTAGGCATCCTTGTTCCCTGTCTGGGGTGGTTTCTGGGGAGGCATTTGGTGACCACTCAGGTTGGCTTTGTGAAGACCAGTCACATCCAAACACATACCCAAGTTTCCAGGTAAGTAGAGAAGTATACATCCTTCTTCAGGCTGTTGCCATACCCCTTGTCCAGTGATGGACAGTAGTTTGCTACTACTCAGGCTTATGGTGTTGTTTAGACTGAAATGTCAACTGAGGGATGGTCTGGCCATAGATTACCTGAGAGATTAATTTTGAATCATAAGTTTTAGAGCTAAAAGGGACTAGAGATTATCTGTGATAGTCAGCATGGTATGGTACTCCCCTACTCCCCCACAAAAGCTACACCTATAGCCAGAAAGTCAAGTTCAAATGTCACCTGTGATACCTATTGGTTATATGAATTGACCACTTTATGCCTCAGTCTCCTCATTTGTATTGTGGAGAGAATAACACCTGTTTATTTAACTCATAAGTTTGTTGCGAGGATTGAATAAAATAATGCAGATAAAGTGCTTTGCAAACCTTGGAGCACCCTGGAAAAGAGAGGTGCTCTCATAATTGTTAGTAGTAGTAGTATTTATTATTACTTAGTTCAGTACTTAATTTTGCAGAAAAGGAAACTCGGAAGAGATCAAGAATCATTAAGTGACCTGTCCAAAGGCATAGCTAATAAGTGGCAGAACTTGCTCCCAATCTCAGGTTTTTTGACCCCAGTTTAAGTGATCCATCCTGTACTCATATTTCTTTACAGCTGGGGCCACCTGTCCACATATACAATTATTTATGAACTATTCAGCTGTGTTTTAGTTTCTTTGATTACTCAGAAATACAGGTCATGGAATCATCATTGCTCAAGACCTTGGCCAGCTCACAGTTTGGCTCTCCATTCAGAATTTCCCTGGGGATCCCAAGATCCCAGACTTAACACTAGGAAGCTACCCAAAAGCATGAGACCCCAGGGGAGCACTGCTCTGTTTTCATAAGACCTCACTGAGCACTCTTATTCTCTCTATTTTGAAAGAAGTTCTATGTATGCAGTGCAATGGACCACATAGAACAAACGCCAATCAAGAGATGTGGGCTCTCATTTAAAAAAAAAAATCTGGCCTCAGAGGAAAAGAGGTTTGTGCCCTTATCAGGGGTACCGTCAATAGATTCTGCTCTCCTGCCCCCAGATCTTAGCTGCTTTGCCTTTTGGATTATGGTATTGTGGACTTGTTTTCATTGAAGTAAGAGTGTCAGATTTTCCTCTGACTTTTAAGTGACTTAGACTTAGTTCCAAAGTTAAAGGTCTTAAATTTTATTTTAAATTTAGGGCCTTCAGCCCCTAAAGAAATGGGATTCTGTTTGGTGGAAGTAAAATTTCAAGAAAACTGAGACATGTTAGTTACTTGGAATTAAATTAATACAGCATGTGTCCTAACTTGTAGGTTAGCAAATGTGATCTTTCTGGATGAGGGGGAAAGGTCATTTTTCATCAACAAAAAGAATTTTTCAGAAGATGATATGATCCAGTTATTAAAGAAGACAGCCACTTCTACTGTTTGCACAGCATATAGCATGGGTAAGCATATCATCTGTGTGGTGTCCTTCCTATAGCACATCCCAAGGAAAGTTCTAGGGTATAGGACTATATAGTTATCAACACTTTCATAAGTGGGCCCCATATGACTTAGCTTAGTCATGAATGGAGGACGTATCGTAAGTTCCCAACCCAACTCTACTCCCCAGAAAAAAGCTCTGAGACGTCATTGGATGTCTCTCAACAACCTTATGAGGCAAACAGACCAGGATTTGTTACTCTCATTACCTCTGTTTGTCAGACCAGGCAACCAAGAAATTAAAGTCATAAAGGGATTTAGCTAGTAAGTGGCACTGGAACCCAG
This sequence comes from Potorous gilbertii, assembly GCA_028658325.1. Taxonomy (NCBI): domain Eukaryota; kingdom Metazoa; phylum Chordata; class Mammalia; order Diprotodontia; family Potoroidae; genus Potorous; species Potorous gilbertii. The sequence goes on from CM053772.1 coordinate 222,899,506, forward strand.
GTCTCCTTACTCAATTTATTTTCCCCATTCAGTTTTATCTGACTCCATTGCTAATTCTCTTTCCACAGCACCTCAGCTGCTAACCTATTTCCTTTTTTTCTCCACACCTATTCAGACACATTAGAAGAAAGGGAATTTCAGAAATCCCAAGAACAAGGTATGATCTTCGAAATGGCACTTCTAAACATGTTCATTAGACCAAGGGGATGGAGATTTTCACTCAAGGCAAAGGAGCTGTTGTGTTTGAGTCTACATTTAGGTCCTGATTAATATGAGAAATGGTCCTCAGAAGCGGTCACATATATCTGAATTTACACTATTCTAAGTTCCAGTTTATGTTCTTGCACAACGGAAATAGGCAGTGCAAATTTAAAGAATGCTACCTCTTCAGAGGGAATTCATCTGAAATAATTGAGAGCTAGCTGTATATTTAGAGCATAATTGGTGCTTAGCACATAATGAACAATGCATGCTTTCAATCAATCTCTCAGATATAGAACTCATCAATCAATCAATAGACATTCCTCAAGTGGTTACTATGTGTCAGTCACTCTGCTAAACACTGGGAGTACAAAAGCAGACAAAAGACAGTCCCTACCCTCAAAGAGTTGATAATCTAGTGGAGACAACATGCAAACCAACATTTACAAGGCAAGCAATATACAAGATAAAGAGGAAATAATTAACAGAAGGAAGGTACTAGGGTTAAGAGGATTGGGAAAGATTTTCATTAAGAGATGAGGTTTTAGCTAGGACTTAAAGGTCAGTTGTCAGAGTGGAGGAGGGCATGAAAGACAGCCAGAGAGCCTGCCTGGAGCCAAGAATCATAGAATTCTTAGCCAGAATATACCTTCAAGGATCTTCCAGTCCAGCAAATAGAGTGCCATTTTAAATATGAGGAAAAGGAATCTTAGAAAAGTGACATGCCATATGCAGGGTCACATAAGTATTCATGTAACTGGGATATCAGAGAGGGATATGGTTTATTCTGTTTTGCCTTCAGAGGGCAGAATGTGAAGCAATGAGTGGAAATTACAAGGAGAAAGGTTTCATCTCCGTGGAAGAAAAAAGTCCTCACCAATAAGAGCTGTCTGATCATAGACGACTGGAGAGATAGTAAGCTCATTCTCACTAGAAGGGGTCAAACAACCCTTCAAGTAGAAGAGAACTCTTGCATCAAGGATGGAAAATGGATGGGCACAGTTTGGACTGGCTGACCTAAAGGTTTCTTTGACTTCTGAGGTTGTGGTGACATTCTTCTGATTTGAAAAACTTGGGACACTAACAGTCCCTCCTTAGAAATGGGTCAAACTCTTGTCCTGTCCCAAGGATGATGCTGGAAAATTCTCACTTCAGGCCAAGCTATGATCGTTATTCTATGGTATGTAAATTGGTGATTGACACTCTCCAGATTCAATGTGTTCAAAAAAAAAGTTCAATTTTTCTTGACAATGGGTTGAACCCTGAAAAGTAACAGAATCAAGGTAAATGCAAGGTTCTTTTCCTTACCACGGGGGAATCTGAGTTTGGCTCTAAAGACAATTTTAAATCACAGGATTTAAATCTTGAAGGGGTCCATCTAACCCCATCTAGTTTAGACGCTCTCCCTCCTCTGCTTAGAATTCAGACCCTGTGTTGTTGAGGAAATGAGAAAATGGGATGATATGTCTTTAAGGTGTAAAGTTCTGCATGTTGCAAAATTCCTTTTGGCAAGAGAGGAAATAGAGACTTCCTTGGATATAACAAAATGCCTAGAGGAAAACATGCAAAACACAAAACTTGGCAATCGTTTCCTGGCTGTCAGAGGTGACCACATCTTGATGAGTTAATCTAATAAAGAAAAGCAGTTTAAAACTTGGCTGCACAACAATATTTTGTACTTTTATCCCAAATCTATAGAGATCACTGAAGAGACAGCTTGTTTTGAATAAATTTTTCCCTTTTGTAGTCTGTTTCTAGTCTTTATTCTTTCCCTCCAAACACTTCCTCTTTTGATGTCCTTTTACTTGACTGTTATTGGGGGAGGGAATGCATTTATTAAGTACCTACTGTTTATAAAACACTTTAAGACAAGTCTAGGTAAGATAGGGCTGCTGGAGCTCAGTGTCCAGTATCTGGGTAAGCCCCAAATATAGATCACTATTCTCTACCTGTATTACATTTTGAGTACTTTGTCAAGGTGCTCTTCAAGTGTTACATGAGGTATAATAGAAGAAACAGATAATCACTTGAGAGAATTGGGAAACACTTCATGGAGGAGTTGACCTTTAAAGGAAATGGAAGAACTCAAAAAGCACAGACGAAAAGGGAACATTCCTGGCACAGAGGACATCTCAAGTAGAGGTGCAGAACCAAGAGGGCATGGGTGACTAGGCAGTAGACAGTTTGATGAAAGATAAAGAGACTCCAGGCTGTGCCACCCCTCAATGCACAGCAGATTTAGCACTTTACCTAGTAGGGAATAGGGAGACATGGGAGATTTTTTTCTACAAGAAATTTGCATTAAAATGTGGAATATTAATCCACTACTGTGTATGGCTTGGGCCAAAAACTGCTGTTCCATCAAGCACTAAACTTGCACCACTTTCCAGTCTGTCCCTAGCTTAGCAAAGCAGATTTGTTGCTCTTCTTTTATTAAATCTGTGGGGCATCACTTCTCAAAATGAGACCATTTTAAACAGACAAGACGCACCTTCAATTTTTGTGGTGGATGGAGTGCTGTATCCAGAGTTGGAAAGAAGTGAGTTTGAATCCTGCCTCAGACACTTATCAGCTCTGTGACCCAATGTAAGCTGATTGAGGTCTCTGAGCCTCAGCTTGCTCATCTATAATAATAGCTAGCATTTATTTAACCCTTTAAAGTTTGCAGATGCTTTACATATGTTACCCCTTTTGATCCAACAACCCTGGGAGGTAGATGCTATTACTACACTCAATTTAAAGATGAGGAAACTGAGGCACGAGGAAGTTAAGAGGCTTGCCGAGGGTCACCCAGCTAGTAAGTGTTCAAGGTGGGATTCAAACTTAGGTCTTTGCAACTCCAATTTCCACACCCTCTCCGTTATACTACTTAGCTTCTGTAGAGATAATTAAGAACATTTCCCTTCCAGGCTTGTTGTGAGATTCTAGTGACAAAATATTTGCAAGCCTTAAAATGTCATATAAATGTGAAATGTTTTCCACACTGTAATTCTCTTTCCCCTTTCAGAAGTGCCTCAGCCTCCACTTGGTTCTGAACCAAGTCCAGTGACTGACAAGGTGAGAATCGTCTTAGAGAGGAGCAAAACCCTCCAGCTCTGCCCTCAAGAGCCAGAGAGCCAGGGAGGGGATGAGGACCAGTCACCAGCTCCAGAGAGCCTGCCCAAGCCTGAGGAAACTAATTTTGATCTTGAGATGGAAGAAAATGACAACGGCCCAGAAAGATTCCTCCTCTTGCTACAGTTCCTAAATGAAGATGAATATAAGCCATGCTACAGGAGCCTGTATGACTCCTCTTTTCCTTGTCTGAACACCATGTTTGATGGGTATACCGAGGAGGAAGAACTTGTCTGTTACTTTGGGCAGGCAAGGGTAGCTGCCAAGAAAGCTAATCTTCCCATGGCCCTGACAAGACTATGCTTTCTCCTCGGGAGGCTATGCCTTAAAAAACTCAAGCTCTCCCAGGCTCGGGTTTATTTTGAAGAAGCCTTGGGAGCCTTGAAGGGCAGATTCAGTGATCTTTTCCTTGTGGTTGCTATTTACGCTAATCTTACTGCCATTTATTTGAAACAGAAAAACAGAGAGAAATGCACACATGTGTTTGGCAAGGTAGCAGCTCTGCTCTTGGGAATTCCCAGCTATATCTGCAGCACAGAGACGGAGGCCAGTCTCCTCAAGTTTGCTTTGAAGATGGTCATCTTGAGCCAGCAAAGTCATCAGGCAGAAGCCAGGATCTGTTTCCTGCTGGCCAAGCATTATATTAACCTCAAGCAGTCAGAAGAAGCTTTGCCCTTCCTGGAGAGGCTGCTGCTTTTGAATGGTGAACTGGGTTTATGGGATAGCTCATGGTCTACAGATTGTTACCTTCATGTTGGGGAGATCTACAGCAGAAAATGTCTCCCTCATCTTACACTGAGCTGCATCAAAGTCGCCTCTTTGCAGAGCTCACGAACTTTCATGAGCTCCTTGGAGAGTGTCCACTTGGTCGTTCAGAATACCCCCAAGCTTTATGGCCTGAGGAAGGTGGACCATGTGCTTCCATCCCAAATTGCACACTACCTCAAGCAAGCGCTGTCCTCTGCCGTGACTTCCCAGGAGCAAAAGCTCTGCGGTTCCATTTATCGTAGCCTTTCAGAACTCTACAGCTACCACAGGAGATACGAAGAGGCCATTGAGTATGGGTGGAAAGCTGTGGAAGCAGATGACTCCAGTGTTGGCCAGGTCATTAACAACTTAGTTTCTTTTGCTTGGTTGCACATTCTGCACAGACAAAATTCAGTAGCATTGGAGATCTTAGAGTCCATTGAAGAGTCCTCCAGAAGTAACCCTCAGCAATTAGGGATTATTTATAACATGGCTGCCATTGCCCTAAAAAGGATGAACAGGACAAAGAGGGCAGCTGAGACTTACTACAAAGCACTTCGTGTTTCCAAAGAGCTTGGTATACTTCAGAACCAGGCAGTTGTCCTGGCGAACTTTGGGGCTCTCTGTCTCCACTTTAATGCCAGTGGTCTGGCTGAACACTATTTCATTGAAGCAGTAAAACTCTTCTCTCAACTTCCAAGTACTGCGTGTGGCCAAGAATTCGTCCAAGTTCTACTCTGGCTGGGGCAGCATTATACCAACAGAGCCCAACAGGAGAAAGGAAAGTGCTATTATGAGTGGGCATTCCTGGTGGCCATGGAAATGAGTCATTTTGAAAGTAAGTGTTATTTCCATCTCCCTCGGGCACCCACTTGGAGTCAGAACATATTTGTCTTTTTTCTAGTTCATGGCAGTTATTTTTGACTGGTAGACAATTCCCTTAGTGCTGAATGGTCAACGTGTAAGTATTGAGGGAAGATGGAAGAGGGCACAGGATTTAGAGTCAAAGAACCTGAGTTCAAATCCTACTTTTACATTCAGTTACTGCTTAAATGACCTTGGGCAAGTCACTTATATGGACCTCTGTCTTCTCATCTGTAAAATGAATAAGTTGGACTGGATAGCCTCTGGAGTTCTTCCAGCTCTAACTTGACATTTCTAAAATAGGCCAAAACAAAACAAAGCAAAAATAAACAAGCAAAGGAAATACTTTGGTTCTATCCTGTTTTGGACCTGCCTGAAGTTGTACCACAATTGGTTTTCCCTTCCTCTTCCCTTCTCTCCCCACTTGTTTTCTCTTCTCTCCCCTTCCCTACCTTTCCTCTTACTTTTCCTCTTCCTTTTCCTTCCTTTCCCTTTCCTTTCCTTTTTCTTTTCCTTCCCCATCCCTTCCCCTTTCTTTGTCTTTCCCCTTTTCTTCCTTTTCCCTTCCCTTTTCCTCCCCTTCCGTTTCCCTTTTCTTCCCTTCCTTTCCTATCATTTCCTTTCTTTTTTTTCCTTTTCCTTCTCTTTTCTACTTTTCCTTTCCTTTCTTTTGCTATCCTTTCATTTCCTATCTTTTTTCTTTTTTTTTTGACATAATTGAATGATGACATTCTAATAATGGAGTGGAAAGACATCACCACCATAACTGTGATGCATGGGGTACAGGTAGAGGTCACAATTGTAAAAGAGTAAACAGTCTCTTGTTCCAGCATGCTGAGATTGAAAGGTCAGTGACAACACTGGAAGACCTTCAGCATCCAAGAAACCTCATGCTTCCTTGTCCCATCTTCTGCCCCCTCACTGGCCACAGTAGGTCTCTCCTTTTGAATGCCCCTTGCCTTAAGTACAAAATTTCAATGCTTACAGGTCTAGGTATAAAACCATAGAAAGTCAAAGCTGGGAGGGACCTTAGAACATGACATCATTGGAGTTTAAAACAGATCTTAAGAGATAATTGGGCAACTCTGGGAGCTTCCAGAAGAATTTATTCCAGGGCTCCAAGACTTCCTTGAACTCATTTTCCAAACCCACCTCAAATTCATGAACCATGCTTATTTCCCTTATGAAATTTTTCATGAATGTTGACTCTAAATATCATGCCTCAAAGGAGTCATGGTGCCACTATTTGCCCAGTTGGCTTCATGTTTCTGAAGCTCAGTTTCTCTATCTCTCAGATGGACATAGTGATACTTTTATCTTCACAAGGCTGCTAGGAGGAAAAGTATTTTTAAATGGAAAATGCAATTCAACCATCACTGTAAAGTGACAAAGAAATATGCCTTGTCATTGTTATGTACTGTAGGGCTTTTCCCCTCACAACACACCATCTGTTCCAGGCCAGTTTTATTTCTGGTTTTAACTACTGATCAAATCCTATGGCTACAGATGGGCTGTGTCATACTTTGCACCTCACTCTTTCTTTCTTTCCTCCTTTATTATTGACTTTCCCAGGCCAGCTCCAAGCAATTCAGTCACTGTGTCATTTCTACAGTGCCATCATGCCAAATGAGGCCCAGTGTGTCATCTACAATGAATATCAACTCTCCTTGGCCAGGAGGATGTCAGATAAAGTTCTAGAAGGGCAGCTACTGGAAACCATCAGTCAGCTATATCTTTCTTTAGGCACAGAAAGGTAAGAAGCATAAAATAGGTTTGATGGTTTGGGAGCTCATTGGGTATGACTGGATGATTTTGCATATGGTTACATGGAAAAGGAATTGTTGATCCCCAGAATGTCAGCACTGGAAGAGAACACAAACTATTGAATGTTGGACCTAAATTTGAGCAGTTAGGTGGTACAGTGGATAGAGTGCTGGACCTGAAGTCAAGGGGAACTGAGTTTGAATCTGGCCTCAGGTACTTCCTAGCTATGTGATCCTGGGCAAATCATTTAACCCTGTTTGTCTCAGTTTTCTCACTTGTAAAATGAGCTAGAGGAGGAAATGACAAACCACTCCAGTATCTTTGCCAAGAAAACCCCAAATGGGGTCATGAAGAGTCAAATATGACTGAAAATAACTGAAAAGAGCTAAAAGGGTGTTTAGAGACTAACCGGTCCAACTCCCTAATTTTTCAGAAAGAATGTGAGGCCTTTAGGGAGGAATTGAGTTGCCTAACACTGAAAGTTGGAGGCAGAGCCAAGACTTTGAACTCACATCTCTTAACTCCTACTTCTGTGGAGTTTTGCTCTTAAGGTCAGGCTTAGTTACCTTGATGTCTTTTCACAGGATTATAAGTATACCATCATATCTTGTACCATTTCAGTTGTGCTGTTTTAAAATTAAAAAAACCAATTCTGAACTTAAACATCAAATAAAGTATTCTGTATACATAATAGAATAGAAAAGGACAATTATATATATATATATATATATCTATATATATATATAAAACTGCAGATGCATATTACATATAGCGTCATTGAAATGAAGTAACTCAAAATAAATTGATAGTGAAATAGAGTGCTGGACTTGGAGTTAGGAAGACTAGAGTTCAAATCTGTCCTAAGACTAGTTGCTTGACCCTGGGCAAGTCACTTAACCTCTGTTTGTCTCAGTTTCCTCATCTATAAAATGGGGTTAATAAAAGCAACTACTTCCAAAGACTGTTGTGAGGATCAATCAAGATAATTCATAAAATACTTTGTAAACCTTGAAGTTATAAATCTGTATAAATCTAGAGGGTATTTAGCATAGGTCCATTTTTCCTAAGATGAAGGTGCCCATTGAGAGTTTCCTTCTGAGAGACAAGAGCACTGGCATCTCCACTTGGGTGCCTCCATCTTAGATGATCTGGGCATTTGCCAAACATCTGCTACATACATACTAGTTATTATTACCCAAGATCACACAGGTTAGGAAGTGACAGTGCCTAACCATATCCTCTGATGTTCCTTTTCACTCTACTAGACTGGTCATCCCTGATGCAAGATGATGAAAATAAAGAACTTTGCAACTCTAATGTTCTCTCTCAATGTGAACTCTGTTTTGTTTCTTTAAAGCCATTTTTACCCTATTCTTCCAAATTAAAGTCCTGCTCCACAACAGATGAATCATAAACCCTAATGTGGGAGACCACCCAACAAAGGGATTCTGGCTGTGACTCCTCACAATGTACTTAGTGGAAAGAAACTTTACATGAGAATTTAACTCCTGGCAGCATGGGATGGTACATGAGAAAGAAATAATGCAGAATGCAAAAAAAAAAGAAATTATTCATTTTCTTGAAGACTTATCAAGAAAAAGTTCACAATATATCTGAGAAATAGCCTCTGGCAAAAGGTAGTCTATGCTAGAAAGAACACTGGGTTTGTAGTAAGGAGATTTGGGTTCAAATCCCAGCTTTATCACTCATTTGATGTGTATTTAGTTATTTGTTTTCCATTCATGTCTGACTCTTCATGACCCTTTTTTGGGAGCTTTTCTTGGCAAAGATACTGGAGTGATTTGCTATTTCCTTCTCTAGCTTATTTTATAGCTAAGGAAACCAGGATTAAGTGGTTTGCCCAGGGTCACACAGTTAATAAGGGTGTCTGAGTCTGGATTTGAACTCATGAAGATGAGTCTTCCTGACTCCAGGCCCTGTGCTCTATCCACTACACCACCTAGTTGCCTTTTGATATGTGACCTTGGTCAAGTCACTTCCCCTTCTCTGTGTGACTCAGTTTAATATCTATATAAAATGAGGAATTGGATTAAATTATCTCCAAATTCCTTTCTCTAAAACTCTATTCTAAATTTTAATTCTAATTCTATTTCTAAATTCTTAATTCTAATTATTTCTAAAATTTAATTTTATGACTTAGATCTCTATCATAATTTTTACTTTTTCAGAGCTTACAAGTCAGCTCTTGAATATACTAAGAGAAGTCTTGGAATATTTATAGACCTTCAGAAGAAAGAAAAAGAGGCCCATGCTTGGCTCCAGGCAGGAAAGATCTATTACATTCTGAGACAGACTGAATTAGTAGATCTATACATTCAGGTGGGTTCAGTTTATGAGTGATTGCTGAAGTTAAATCTAAGTGTGCTCTGTTGGCAGGGTAAGCAAATTGACACTAATACTACTGACAGCATTTATGTAGCTCTTTAAGCAAAGTGCTTTACAAATATCTCATTTTATTTTTACAACAACCCTGTAAGGCATCACCATTTTCAGATGAGGATACTGAGACTCAGAGAGATTAAATGACTTGCTAACAGTCACACAGCTAATAAGTATCTGAGGGTAGATTTGAACTCAGGTCTTCCTGACTCCCTGTCCAGCACTCCATCCACAGTACCTTGCTGCCTACATTGTGCTGGAGGGGAGAACATAAAACATTATCTTATTAAAGATTAGCTCAAGGGCTTCCTTGCACTTTTTTCTCTATTCCCAAACCCTACTCCATTATAAGCTTCTAAAGGACAGGTGGCCCTCTACTCATTTTTATCTCCCCAGAGCCTAGGTCAGAGGAGTGGGCAGTAATGGAATGAGTAGGGAATTTGAAGTCAGAGGACATACCTTCAAATCTTAGCTCTGCTGCTTGCCACCTGTGTGACTTTGTATAAGTCACTTCATTTCCCCAGTTCTTGATTTGGTATATTTCCTGATATATAATGAATACTTAATAAATGTCTGTTGACTAACTGTTCACAAAAACAAAAACATTGGACAAGATGGTCTCACAAAATCCTTCCTAGCTCTAAATTGTATAAACAGAGGGTTGGGCATAAAATGGTGCTCTGTAAATTTTTGTCAAACTAAATTCATTTAGGACATAGTAGTGTATTAAGATAACATTTTTTAAAATCACAATTTTTGTGTCTTTAAGGCCATATTTTTGCACAAAAGCCTACCCTTCTATCAAGGTTCAACTTAGGGCCCACCTTCTGCGGGAAGTCTATACCAAAACCCCAAAGTAGGTCAGAACAGGTTTGCTAAATGCAACTCCAGCCTCCATATACCAATGCTTTCCTCTATTGTGGAAATGGTTTGAAACAAATAATATTATAGAAGAGAATCTCCTGAACTGAAAGACACCTCAGAGTTTACCAAATCTATGATGTACACAAATCACTGGGGTCATAGAAAATATTGCTTCAAGAAGGGAACAAGACATCTCCCTGCCATAGCCCATCTCATCGCTGAAAAGTACTTCCCATTATCAACTTGGAATCTCTCCCCCTCTAACTTCTATCTATTCCTCTTCTTTCCTCTCTAAGGGTCAGGCAGGACTTCTAATCCCTCTTTTATACAGCAACTATTTAAAAATTAAACAGTGATCATGATCCTACCCCTCGCCTCCATCTCCCCAAACAAGTCTTTTTATTTCCAGCATAAAGATTCATTTTCTCTGTTGACCCTTAAAGGATATGGCTTCCAGTTCTCTTTTCATCTTCTACATACTTTCCAGGTTATTATTCCCCAAACTGAATCCAGTGCTCCAGATATGGTCTGATGAGGGCAGAGGACAATATGACCAAAATTGCCCTTTTCCTCAGTTTGATGCTTTGCAATCAGACTGGGTTTATGGCTCTTTCTTTGTGGGCCTCTGTACTTAAGTATACATAGTATTATAGTTCTGTAATCAAGAGACCTGAGTTTGAATCTCGGCTTTGCTACTCACTTTGTGACTTTGGGCATGTCATTTAAGCCTTTATGCCTGGCACATAGTAGGCACTTATTAATGTTTTGGATGGATTGATTCTCTCTGCTTCAGTTTTCATATCTATTATATGGGAATAATATGATTTCTATTATATACTTCAAGGCATTGTCGACACGACCAAATAGCATTACACATAAAGAGCACTTTAGGATGACAAAACACTATGCTGTAGATAACTGCAAGCTATTGAGATTTTTTCCTCTTCTTTTTAGACCTTTCCCCCCGAATCACTATTTCTTTTCATCTCTCTTATTTTGATAGCCAGTTTTAGAATTTGTCCCCTTGATCTAAATTTCTCTTTCCCCTTGCTTTCAATCTTGGGTTTTTGGTATGGAAAGAACTTTGTAAATTAAATCATGTTTAAGCTTTGGTAGCAAGTTTAATAGTATTTATCACTCTTTGGTAGGACCCTGTCCATTATGCCATCACATCAGGTTTACTAAAGGGCTACCTAATTGTGCTTAGATTTTAAAATAGGGTTAGACTGTAGTAAGGAGGCCTGGGTTCAAATCCTGCCTCTGACATTTTCTACCTATGTCACCCCATCCAAGTCACATGCATTCTCTGAGCCTCACTTTTCTTCCCTGTAAACTGGGAATCATCATATTTACATGGCTTACATCACAGGACTACTTGTGTATAAAGAACGTTACAGTACTCAGGAAATGGGAGGTAACCACAGTGGTCAAAGAGATTATATTCTCCTATTGCTTTTTGACCACCAGAAGGAGGTTAAGACAAAAATAAGAAAAACTTTTTCCTACGATGTACATATGAATATTGGGTTGAGGGAGGTGAGGGTGGGGCAGGGGTCTGTGGTTTGTAAAATTAGAAGGAGGAGGGAGGCCTCCATGTGTGATCAGAGAGAAGAGTTATTTCTGAAACCAAAATGAACCATTCATTGGCTTGGAAATGGGCCCCTTGGGTTGGGGATTTATGACTCTGACAAGCTGGGAATCATTAAAGACTCCCTATTCACTGTAGGTGGCTCAAGATGCTGCACTCTACACTGGAGATCCCAGCCTGGGGTTGGAAATGTTTGAAGCTGCTGGAGACATATTCTTCAATGGTTCTTGGGAGAGAGAAAAGGCAGTGTCTTTCTATAGGGTGAGTGGGCGCTAGGACTCCTTCAAAGTTAAAAAGAGTGGAAAACAGGGATGTGAGCCAGAGCTCAAATGGCTTTTGTTGGATCTAGAAATGAACCCGAGTATCTAAACTCCCTTTGACCTTGACGAGGGCACTCTTATTCTCCCATCTTTGTAAATTCCTTAGGAACAGGGCCTGTCTTGTTCTCCTTTTCTTTTGCTCTTCTCTTTCCTTTGTCCCCCTTTCTTCTGTCCTCTATGCCAGTTTCTTTTTCTGTAAAATGAGCTAGGTCTCTTCTAGCTCGAAATCTAGAAACCTTTGATCCCTCTTCCCCCTCACTCCCATCTCCCCTTTTCCCCTTTTTGATCTGTCTCTCTCAAATCCCACCCAAGTCCAATCAGCTACCAAAATCCCAGAGAGTCCAACCTGCTAAGATTCCTAGCTTTCTTTATCTCTTCTCCACTACCACGGCTAAAGGCACTCAGTGTAATCTGCTTGAACTTTTTTTAAGTCTCCTGGTGTTTTTTCTTGCCTCTAGGCTATGTGGTATTGTGAATAGACTTCTTGATGTGAAGTGAGGAAAAATCTGGGATTGAAACTGATCTCTGGCATTTAGTCACTGTGCATCCATGAGGAAGACGTTTAAGCTCTCTTAGCCTTAGTTTCTTCAACTATAAAATGGGGATCACAATACATGTAGATATTATAATAGTGTATGCACACACATGTATCATGTACATACATGTTATCACAATAAATATGCTGATATAGATAGAGTATGTGTGCATAAGTTCATATAAGGGCCATGTGTGTGTACATGGATGTATACACATATTTGTGCATATGTAAGAATTAATATTTATAAAGTACTTCCATGTCCCAGACATTGTGCTAAACACTTTATTGGTATTATTTCACTCAGTCCTTCAATAACTCTGGGAGGTAGGTTCTACTGTTGACTCCATTTTATAGCTGAGGAAACTGAGGCAAAAAGAGGTTAAACGCCTTGCTCAGAATCACACTGCTAGTAGGTTTCCGAGACCTCATTTGAACTCAGATTTTCCTGCCGCCACACTCAGTGCTCTATCCTCTGTGCCATCTAAATGTTCACAAATACACTCCCTCCACACACACACACACACATTCCTCAATGTATTATTATGAAGATCAAATTAAATAATATATGAAGCACTTTTTTTAAACACCTTAAAGCATATCTTTCTATCTAGTATAGCTTATGCAGGCTTCTGAACTATTCTTACTAATACACAAATCTCACTACACTTCTCTCCTTAGAAACCTTTTCAGCTCTTCATTCAACACAGATTCTTTATATTAGCATTCAAGGCCCTCCCTAATCTGCCTGTTATATCTTATTGTATATTAGTCTCTTTTGTATAATAATTAATTGTAGAACCCAAGGTGCTGAACCTCCATGGGCTATATTCAATCTTGGTCTCAAAAATCATTGACTTTGGCTCATTTTCCTCTACTCAGGGTTTCCTCTGGGAAATTTCAGAATATAAATTCAATATAATTAGTGTCTAGATTTCTATAGCTATGGGTAGAAAAAAGTTCCTACGTTTACTCAAGATAATAGTGCAGAGATGAGTTTATCCCACAGAAAGTTCAGAAAACACACCAAAGGGTTCACAGTAATCCATAAACAATCCATATGATTCTTTCACATGAGTTCCACCTTTGCCACCAGGAGCAGTGTTTGAGTCTCATAGCTCTATTCTGGGGTTTGAGCTACCCTCAGAAATGAAACAAATGGAGTAGCCAGAGTGGCAGTCCCCCCGGACGTTGGCCAGTTGTGCTTTCACCCAAAAAGATGATACAGGCTTCCTGCCTTATCCTGCCAAAGGATTTTGGACTCTCCGAAGAGGCCAACATTCTTGAGGTTGCTTATTGAACCCCTTGACATTGTGATGAGTCCCCCTTTTTTTCCACAAAGTGGAACTGTATGGTCCTACCCAGAGGACTTGGATTCTTTCAGCAGGAAAACAAACTTGGGCATTATAGAGTGGCAGCCCATCAGATCTTTGCTGTCTCACAGTAAGGACAGAGGCCTTGGCCTAGGTCTTTTGATCCCTCACATCATGGATTTATTCCTTTGCCTTTCCTTTAACTTTGTGATGATACTCTTTTTCCCACGATACTCTTTTCCCCATTTCTTCCCTAAGTGGTTGGCATGTCCAAGAACTACCCCTTACTTCACTAGGGTAGATTCCAGGATTTTATTAGTCAAGAATCCTTCAAGATTTCAACAGAGTTTAGGAACTTTTCCCTCCTCTAGCCAGGGGACTAGAACTCTGAGGACACACTAACTTCCTATGCTTCTGAAATTCCAAGTCAGCCATTAATCGCCTCTGGGCAAAGACAGAGCGGTGTTACTGTAGAGATGCCCTGGTTTTCCTCTTCTGGGGTCTAGGTATGTTCTGAGCTTTGCTGCTCCCTGGTCTATATTTAGCACTCTCAGAATCACATAGACAAGACTAACCTTTTTTACAGTCCCAGAAAAAAGGAGGAGCTGTGAACCTCAACAGTTGGAGTCGACTAATTCATAAATCAAGTTCCTAGACTTCCAAGTCAGTCATTTCATCCACAATCAAAATGACTCAATGATTCATCCTCACCCTCAATTTATTAAACACCTACCATATGCAAAATGCTATTCTAGGTGTTGGAAATAAAGACAGGAAATAAAACAGTCCTCGACCTCAAAGAACTTATCTTCTACTGGGAAGTATACAAGAAACTTCAGTGGCTCAATCTTACCTCTAAGATAATATGGATAGAGATTAACAAATGTAAAATACAAAGTAATTATGGGGCTGAAGAGAACACTAACAACTGAGGGGTGGGGGAGATGTCAAGAAAGACTTTGTGCTGGATGTGGCATCTGAACATAACCTTGAAAGAAAGCTAGGCATAGCAAGAGTTACAAGTGAGAGAGGAAAACAGTGCAGGTGAATGTGTGTTTGAGGGGGGTGCAGGAGAAAAACAACCTGTGCAAATGTCTGAATGTGTGAGATAAAATGGTGAGTATGGGGAATAGGAGGGAGTCCAATTTGTCTGGAATAAAGAGTACATGATGGTGAATAATTTGAAATATGTCTGAAAAGCTAGGTTGGAAGCAGACTGTAAAGGACTTTAAATATCAAACCAAGGTGTTTGTGTTTTATCTTAGAGGCAATAGAAAGCCACTGAAAGCTTCTTGAGTAGAGGGGGCACTTGGTCAAACCTGTGTTATAGAAAGGTGTTGTACAGATGATAGACTAGAGAGGGGAGGAAAGTCTGCCAACTGGGAGACCAACTGGGAGTCTAATACACTAATCTTGACAAAAAGGTATGGGATCTAAATGAGGCCGATGAGCATATGAAAAATTAATAACAGTAACTAGCATTTATTTAGCATTATGTGCCAGGCACTGTGCTAAATACTTTATAAATATTATCTTAGAGAGAAGGGCACTGGTCTGAGATATGTGGAGGTGACACTGGAAAGATTTGGCAATTCACTGGATATGGCAGCATGAGGGGTAACTCCAGGGTCCAGAGCCTGGATGTTTCAAAATAGCATTTGTTACAGCTTATTATTTACTGGTGGGTGGTGGCTGTTTTTTTCCAGGACCGTGCTCTTCCTCTTGCTATTAGGACTGGTAACAAAGAGACTGAACTCCGACTGTGCAACAAGTTGGTGGAATTGCTGTACTTTCTCAAGTCACACCAGGAGTGTCTAGAATTTGCACATACCTCTCTTGCACTCAGTATACACTTAGGTAAGCCCTGGGCCTTAGTGACTTTCTGTGAATGAGACCATCACTCTCACTCATTGTTCCTTGCCCCACCTTTGCCAACGATCAGAATTATGGTGGGGGTGAGTGGTAGGAACAGTAGCATAGGAGTAGGATAGGATGGGATGGGATGGGATGGAGGTGAAAGGAGGAAGAGGGGATAGGGGAAGAATGTGGGGATAAAAGAAAGGGAGGAGGAAAGGGAGCATTTATTAAGTGCTTACACTGTATCAGATACTGTGCTAATTAACTTTACAGATATTACCTCATTTGCTCATTAGAAGGAGGAGGATATCATGGTAACCACTGAGGTTTATATTCAAAAGCTGGCAAAGTGCTTTAGATTCATCATCTCATTTCACCCTTAGGATGAAACCGCAAGAAAGGCAACATAGTTATTCTTGTCCTCCTTGTACAGATGAAGAAACTGAGGCTTATAAGTGTTAACCCATTGTCACAATGTTAGGAGGTATCAAAAGTGAAATTTGCACCAAGGTCTTCCTGGCTTCAAGGTCCAGATTCTATCCACTAAAGGAATCCTAAAACACAGAATACAGACTGTTAGAAGACGGTTGGGTGGTGCAATGGATAGAGTTAGACCTGAAGTCAGGAAAACCCGAGTTTAACCCTTTCTCAGACCGTGATCCCAGGCAAGTGACTTAACATACTCAGAGGAAGCCATACTAGGACACTCTCAAGGTCTCTGTGAAGAACTTTAATACCAATTGTGAGAAGTGGGAGATGCTGGCACAGGACCACCCAGTATCAAAGAAGGTACAGTGTTTCATGAGCAAAGTAAAATCACAGTAGAACAAAGAAAACGTGAGATGCACAGATCTAGAGACATGTCCATCCCAAGGGTTCAAGTCTGCGTGCCTGACTTGTTATAGAGCCCTCTGAGCTCGTATCAGACTAATCAACCACAGGCAAACATACTGTACCTTAATGCCAATACCGTGATGTCATCGCTCCTCTTCCAGTATGAAGGACAAGCTGCCGTAATCTTAGTTTGCTCATCTATAAAAGAGGTTGATAATAACTGTTCCTACCTCCCAGGGTTGTTTTCAGTTTCAAATGAGATAACATGAAAAGTGTATTGCAAGCCTTAAAAGCACCGTAATAATGTTATCTATCATCATTACCAGACGGGGTCGGAGAGAGGATGTGTTCAAACTCCCTGCTTTACAGATATGGAAACTTACTCAGTGACTTGCTTAAAAGATCACAAGGTAGCTAATGACACAACTAGGAGTTGAACCCGTTTCCTGATTAACTTCCGGTCAGGTCTCTTTCTGTCATAGCATAATTGTCCCTCCGCCCCTCACTGTCAAATTTCTGAATATAATAAATAAGCAGATATTGATACAAGTGATTGGTGGTCACAAGATCACTGTCCTCCTGGAGCTTTGGTGACCCAGTGTGTTTGTTCTCTCTCTGGGTCCTCTTTTTCAATGTGATGCGTGGGTTTCTTTAGGAAAAAGAAACATCATCCATAGGTTTGAAATCTGTATTCTATGGCAGCATCCTTGATCGAACTCATCCTTCCCCATCCCCACATTGCCTCCCTCAGGAAGCCAGTTAAACGAGCGGGTGGCCTACCATAGGCTGGCTGCGGTCCATCATCGCCTGGGGCAGTGTGAGTTGGCCGAACACTTTTACCTCAAGGCACTGTCTCTCTGCTCGTCACCGCTGGAATTTGATGAAGAGACTTTGTATTATGTGAAGGTGTATCTGATCCTGGGGGACCTCATATTCTATGATCTAAAGGTATGTGGAGCAGACTGGGCCCAGCAGGCTCTGGGTGGACACAATTCCTGCGTATCAACAATCTCAAGAACTGTTTTGGGCTGGATTTGGGGGACGAGGAGGAATTCCTCCACTGTGGGTTAAGTGATTCAATAAGGTAGGAAGCTTCTTGTTATTAGAGGTACTACTGTATAGTAACTAGGTGACACAGTGCTAAATTTAGCACCCAGTCTGGAGTCAGTCAGCCCTGAGTTCAAATCCAGACTTAGAGGCCTACTAGCTTAGTGACCCTGGGCAATTCACTTCAACTGTTGACTTCAGTTTCCTCATCTGTAAAGTGGTCATAGTAGTAGTATGTACGGCTCAGGGTTGTTGTAAAGATCAAATGACATAATGTTTACAACGTGTTTAGCACAGTGCCGGGCACATGGTAAGTACTATGTAAATAAATGTTCGTTACGGTAAAAATTACAATAGCTATTTATTATTAGCTATTAAATAGGTTTGTTTTATTTATCAAGATTTTATTATTATTGAACACTACCATTATTGCTTCTACTGTTGTTAACTTTCATTTTTGGAAAAAAAACTTGGATTAAATAAGTATTAAATGCTAATTACATGCAATGGACCATGTTAGATTTGGGGGTTGAAGTTTCAAAGATAAATCAGACAAAGTCTCTTCCCCTGTAGTCTAGAATTAATCAATCAGTGGTGCATTTTTTTCAAGCCCTTGCTTTTCCATGTCCCGTGCTAGACTCTGGGGCTATGAAACCAAAATTGAAATAGTCTGGCCCTCAAGGAGGTTAGATTCAAATTATTTAGATTATGTACATAAAAACTGACCAAAAAGCAGAAACAAGGTGATCTGGGAGGACAAGGTCCTACTAGCAACTGGGGGTAAAAAGAAATGTCCTATGTGGAAGGTAGCATTGAAGCTGAATCTTGAAGGAAAATCAAGGTTTTCCCAAGAGGTAGAGGTGAGAAGGGAGAGCATCTCTGGGGAACAACCAGTGGGAAGACTTGGAGATGAACCGTTGTGTGTGAGTAGGCCAGTATGCTGCACAGTGAAGTATGTGGAGACCATTACTGTATAGAAAGGATGGGGATGGAAGGGAAGAAGGATAAGCCTAGGTTTTGAAGGACTTTAAATGCAAAACAGAGAAGTTTTATATTTGATCCTAGAGGTAATGTGGCCCCACTGAGTTTACTGAGTAGCAGTATGGTCAGATCTATTCCTTAGGAAGGTCACATTGGCAGTTTTGTGGAGATGGATCAGGGCAGCTAGATTCATCAAGCAGAGACACCAATTGGATGACCACTTCAATAGTTCAAGAGAGAGGTAATGTGTTTGTACCACTGAAGTATCCAGGGGAGTGGAGAGAAGGAGCATATAACATGGAGATGGAAATGACAGGGTTTGACAATTGCTTAGATGTGCAAAGTGAATAAGAATGAGGAGTCAAGGACGATGCTATGGTTATGGACCTGGGAAACTGAAAAGATAGTGGTGTCCTTGATAGTAATATTCAAAATTCCAAATAGAGGTTGGACAGGGGAAAAGTAAGATTAAAAGATGTATTTATAGCAATATATAATACAACTTAGAATATGACCAATGCATAAAAGTACAAAGTTGTAGAATTCCTTTAGGAGAAGATCCATATCTTCAGAATGTTGAGTAAGGCAGAATGAGATATATCAGGGAAGACTTAAGGGAAGAGGTGGCATTTCATGGCAGCAAAAGATTTATTGCTGGAGAAGCTTCAAAGATCACTTGAAGTCCACTGTCTGAATTCATCTTAAAGATGACTGGGGCCTCAAGAAGGAAGTGAGTTGATCCAACGTACAAAGGTAGGATCTGAATCCAGGATTTCTGCTGACCTTAAAAAGCTATGCAGAAACTTGTTATTATTAATAAATCCCTCTGTGACAGCAGACACACTTTACCATGCCCTCCTCTTGTATCCTCTCTCCTGCTTAAGTTTTTAAGCTACTGATCTCTTGTCTACTAGGGCTTGCCATATACTGGGATCTTCAGTAGTTATCTTTCAGTAGAGCTGCTATTCTGAGTTAGTCAACACAAAGGACTGATTTTGCCAAATTCTGGAATAGGTAGATTTCACCTATAATGTCCTCCCTACACCCCATCTGTCTCACTCCACATTGCTTGTCAAAAAGCTCCCTGCCAAATATAACCCACCCATTGTCCTTCTAGTATTTAGAGTACTTATACCTTATTCTGCCCTATTTTTCTCAGGTAGCATCTTACCTTTCTAGTCCCAAACTAAGAAATTCAGTTTTTCCATCTTCTACCCAGTACTCTATCCCCACCTCCCCATTCATCTTGTTTCTTCATTTCTCAGATTGTAGAAGACTTTAAATGACAGACTGAGGGGTTTATATTTTGTCCTACATACAATAGAAACCTACAAAGCATTCTGTAGATTTTTTTGAGCAAGGTGGTAACATTAAGAGAAATACAATAGAATATAAATTTGGAAACTACATGGAGGACAGATTAAAGCAGCAAGACCCCAGAAGATAAATTAGGGAGCTATTATAATAGTCCAAGAAAGAGATGATGAGGTCCCAAGTTAGAGAGGTGATTGTATGATAGAGAGAATGGATTTGTAAGAGATGTGCTGGTGGTACAACTACAAAGACTTGGGTAATGGTTAGATAGAGGGGATCTGGGGGAGCTAAGAGTCTAGGATAATTCCAAGTTTGTGATTCTGGATACATTTGCCCTCAACAGAAAAGGCAAGTTTGGAGAAGGAGTCAGTTTAAGGGACAATATAATAAGATTCTTTTTTAATGTGTTCCATTTGAGATCCCCATAAAACATCAAGGTTGAAATGTCCAGTAAGTAGTTGGTAATATGAAACTGGAGTTCAGGGGAAAGAGTTAAGTTCGTTATATAGATTTTGGAATAATCAACATAGAGAAGGGGGCAGCTAGACCATTAAACATCTAGAGAAAGAAATGGCAAATGCTTCCAGTATCTTTGCTAAAACAAACTGATGGTCCATATGGGTGTGCTATGGCCCATAGGCTCATAAAGAGTTGAAACTGACTAAATGACTGAACATAGAGAAGATATGTGAACCCACGAGAGCTGATAAGTTGATCCAAAGGGAAGGTGTAGAGAGAATAGAAAAGAGGAGCCAAGACAGACCCCATGCTTAGGAAGGGCAGGACATGGATGATAATACAACAAAGGAGACTAAGGAACAGGACCAGAAGAGATCAGTAGCTTAAAAACTTAAGCAGGAGAGAGGATACAAGAGGAGGGGATGGTAAAGTGTGTCTACCATCACAGAGGGATTTATTAATAATAACAACAGTTTCTGCATAGCTTTTTAAGGTCTGCAAAACATTTTTCATATACTATTTTATTTATCAAGCTGATGACAATCTATTGGACTTGTGAGGTGAGGGAAATGTCCACAATGACCGAGGATATGAGGCTGGATAACTGGGAGAATGTAACATTAATAGAAACAGGAAAGTTGAGAGGAAGATTTGGAGAGAAGGAAGAGGAATTCATAGGATCATAGTCTGAGCTGAAGATGGGAACTTAAAAATCCAATCCTCTCATTTTCCAATTGAGGAAACTAGACCACACAGAGGATGAGTGACTTGCTTAAGATCACACAACTTTAGTTTGCAGTGGGTTTGAGTTTAAGGTGCCAATAGGTCTCCCAAGCAGTGATTTCTGTTACTTACTTGGACATAGGAAATTAGAGCTCAAGAACTCTGTGTAACCCTGAGCAAATCCCTTTCCTCCTATGTAGTCTGAGAGTGTTAGACTGGACAACCCAACCATCTCTGACCTCTGTGTTCAGAATTGCTTTTACCTCTGACATATGATGTTGAAATCCCTGTATCATTTACCTCTCAGCATTGGCTTTCTCAGCCTTGCCTGAATGCACAGTGACAGCTAGTGACTGGAATCCATCACTGCAGTCTCTTCTGAATTTAATTGGAAAAGGAATTTTGGTATTTATTCAGTCTTAGGAGCACAGAAGGGAAAAACTAGAAGAAAACTTAGACCTCTAGACAAAACCCCTTTATTCTATAGATGATGTGACTTACTGTAAAGAGCTTTGCAGACCTTGAAGCACTATATAAATTTGAGTTCCACCATTTTATTGGCATTTGTTATTGTTGCCCAAGACCATACAATGACTTATTCCTTCAATAAACTTTTACTGAGTGTCTACTACATTCTGTGCTTGGAGCTATGTTACTGTTATTGCTTGGAGCTATGACATGATACAAGCCAACAGTTTAGGGGAGAGGAAGCACAAAGACAATGTCACCTCTATCCTTGAGTTAGGAAGTAACTCAATGACAGTCTGCCAACAACTTTCATTTAGCACTGCTTGTCGGGAGGAATATAAGACCAGCCCTGGACTTAAGGACCCTATGATCAATTTATGATCCACATATAACCCCAAACAATAAAAAACTAAAAGGTCCAGATGGTCAGCTCAAGGCCAAGTCATAAAATATGCCAAGGATCATAGATTTCAATTTAGAAAGAACTTCATTGGTCACCTAGTCTAGTTCCTTCATTTTATAGATGAGGAAACTGAGGTCCAGAGAGGTAAAATCTTGCCCAAAGTCATACTGGTACGAGAATCTGAGTCTAGGCCTCAGATTTCCACCATACAAAGATGCTCTTTGAGTTTGTGATGTTCATCCTTTACATAATTCAACAAGGAATGTTTTAGGTTCTGGGGGCGGGGAGGTGCCATAAACAAAGCAATCCCTGACCTCAAGAAGCTTACATTCCTTTATCATTCCAACTTCAGCATACACACACACACACACACACACACGCGCGCGCGCGCACACACACACACACAGAGCCAGTGTCTATACCTTAACATCTTGATCATGCTGTATACCTTTATACATTTTTTCTTCCCCTGTCAAACCTCACATAAATGAATGGATGAATGAATCCATCCGCCTCCCCTCATGGATTAATGGGTACAAAGAGCGATGGGATACAGCCTAGAGACCTTGGGCTTTAGCATCAGGAGAGCTTTTGTGGTTGTTATTATTCAGTGGTGCCCAACTCTCCATGAACCTGTTTGGGTTTTTCTTGGCAGTGATACTGGAGTGGTTTGCCCTTTCCTTCTCTAGCTCATTTTACAGATGAGGAAAATGAGGCAAACAGGGCTAAGTGACTTGTCAAGGGTCACACAGCTAGTAAGTGTCTGAGGCCAGATTCCAATTTAGGTCTTCCTGACTCCAGGCCCAGAGCTCTATCCACGGCACAACCTTGTTGCTAGTTTCAGTCCTACCTCTGCTCTTTAATGAGCCCCCTGGCCTTCGCTGAGTGAGTGAATCTCAGCTTTATCCTTTGAAAAATAAGGGGAATGTTTACCTACTGTAGTATGATGTCATGAAAATAAGATGTGTTCAGATCTTTTCCTCTGATGCCTCCTAACTATGTGGTGATTGATAAGTCATGGAGTTGTTGAGAAAAGTCTTTTGTCAACCTTAAAATGTTTCTAAAATGTAACTATTTCAACGTTAGCTATTGTTACAATATTATTACTATCATTATCACAGGCTCTAAAGTCGATATATTATTTTGACTTATTGAGGGCCTTTTAAGGAAAGGATTCTTGGTCCTCTAAGTTAATTGGTTAATAAAGCATTATGTCTTCCCTAAGTACTGAAGGGGACCGCAAAGGATTCCATTCCTTAAAACAGGCAGTGTGGTGCATTGGAAAGAGGACTGGATCTGGAATAAGAAGACTTTGATTTGATCCTAATTCTACTGCTTATTGCCTGTGTAACCTTGGGCAAGACACAGTTTCTTTGGAACTCAGTTTTCTCATCTGTTCTTAACTTTTTTATGTGTCCCAGACCACGATGGCTGTTGGTGAAGTCCACAAACCCTTCTCAAAATCATATTTCTAAATGCATGAAATTCATTCTTAATCTTTTGTACATTTTATAGACCACTTTGGCAGTCTAATAAAGCCTAATAAAACTTAATAAGAAATCCAAAGATGTAATTTTTTCCTCTGCATTCTACTCATGGATATTTGGAAGGTCTTTTCAACCAGGTCAACAACCCCTGTGTCAAAGGGATACAGTCACTTAAGAGAGGATCAGCCTAGAGCTTAGAAAGTCTCAAGACTAGGAGACTGGTCACCAGTGGATGAAAGTTTTTAGTCATAGTAGTTCATGAAATAATCTACTGCTAAGTCATAGAGGAGTTATGATCCACACTGGTAGAAGTGGGTGGTGGGTAGGAAGGAATGTCATGGATGAAATCACAGATCCTTAAATACTGAAATGTTAGACCATGCGACTTAAAAATGCAGGAATGGAGAGGTCAGGGTTAGAGATGAAGTTTGGGGTGTCATTCACAACTAGTGAATGTGTAGGTTTCTTATGTTTGTTGATATTTGTTTTTTTGCAAGGTAGAGGGGAGTAGTCTGGTGGGTATGCTTGATGGAGGCAGGAGACTTAGTGGACCACATAATGGATTGGAGATTAGGGGCTGTAAATACTAATCCTGGTAACCCCAGAATCCATTACACTGACTTTTTAAACCTCAAATAGAACATTATCCAAATGGAAGAGTAAACAAGATTGTGGGACTCTGGTGAGCAGACTAATGCCATTATAAAGCACTTTATAATGTGGTTACTAAGTAATGATGGGGGGCCCTGGAGCAGGAAGCAATCGGTTTTATATCAGATCAGATCCACGGATAATATTGAGAGGAGATGCAGAAATAAATCGGTGTTATGTGTGTGAATGTCCTTTGGGGAAGAAAGTATAGCTCCTTAGTTCATAAGCCTATGGATTTGGGTAATCATATCATTCTATATGGAGATCATAGCTAAATGACCACAGTGTAATAGAAAGTGCTTTGGATTTGGATTCAGAAAACCTGGCTATAAATTCCCTCTTTGGTCCTTGTTGGCTCCATGACCCTGTGCAAGCTACTTAATTGAACTTTAGTTCCTTAGCTGCAAAATGAGGACTTATAAGGAAAGCATTTTCTAAACCCAAAAGCTCATTTTTATGTGCACTGAAGCAGTGAAGTATAACGGGTAAACTGATAGGTTTTAACACTTACTAGCTGTGTAACCTTGGGTAAGTTACTTAATCTCTGGATGTCTCAGGCAACTCCCTAGGACTTATGTGCTAAATTCCAGACCAGTTGTAAACCTTGGCGAAGTCTCTGATTTCTTTATTTCTCATATCTGTTAGACTCATATAGTTACTATTTTTATTGTGACTATAACGATAACTTGTTATTTCAGGACCCATTTGACGCCGCTGGCTATTACCACCTTGCACTGGCGGCTGCTATGGATTTAGGGAACAAGCGGGCTCAGCTGAAAATTTATACCAGATTGGCTACAATCTACCACAACTTTCTCATGGACCGGGAGAAATCCCTCTTTTTCTACCAAAAAGCAAGGACCTTTGCCACGGAGTTGAATGTTCGGAGAATTAACCTGGCCCCTCACCAATACTACAGGGGCGCAGCCTGGATTGTGTCCAAGAGCCACGCATGAAATCTTCTTCCTATATTATATGCTTTAAAAAAGAAAACAAAAACAAATCCACATGTATAATAGACATATTTGTTAATATATGAGAAATCCAGTGTCACAGATTGATGTCTCTCTGGTAACCATAACTTAAAGGATTATTATTTTTTGCATTACAACATATTCTGTGTGTATTTAAATGCCTCAGTGTGCTACCACTTTTTTCAAATAAACCCAGTAAGAGAATGTAAAGGCATCCGAAAGAAAATAGTTATTTATCTGATGACGTCCTGAGATAGCTAAGACTCTGTTTCTGTTAATGATCCGCTGCATGACAGGGTCATTTGATGTAAATTTTTTTATTCCATACTCCATTTCTCATCCAACACCTAGTGTTTCCTCACCCAGGAATTGTCTTTAGGAAAGACATGGTTTGTGCTGAAGTTGTCTGGGTGCTGAGGAAAAATAAGTTACAATGAATGAGAATACAGGCTGGTTTGTTGTGTGAAAAACTTTCTCCTTTTAGAGCTGTCCAAAAGTAGAATGGTCTGACTTTGGAGAGGGTGGTTTGGTCACCCCTCTCCCTCACGGGATTATAAGCAATTATAACCTACATGGCATCTTGACAGATCTAACAGAATGGGGCTTCCTTTAGGGGTGAAGTACAAATTAGACTATCTGGTCACTGAGTTCACTTAAAATTCTATGGTTCAAGATGAGAGTAAGATTTGGTATCTCCATCCCTTCTCCCACTTTCTCATGCTGAGGATCCAAATAGCTCTTTGTCAAGGATGGAGACCTCTCCTAGGAAGGAGTACAAATGAAAAGCCCTCTCACCATGTTCTCACCATGAGTTGTGTGTATCAGTCAATTAAAGTTAAGCGCTGGGGGTACAAAGAAAGGCAAAAATATGGTCCCTGCCTTCAAGGACCTTACATTCTAATGGGGCAGATGGTATGTAAATAACAAAGTACGTACAAAATTTGTATGGAAGGGACAGAAAGTAGTCTAAGGGAAGGCACTAGCAGCAAGTAAAGGGGAGAAACACTAGGAAATGCATCTAACAGGTGAGATTTGAACTGTCTTGAAGGAAACCAGGGAAACAAAAGGTAGAGGTGAGGGGGCATTCCAGCTATGGGGACAGACAGACAGCCGGTTCAAAGACTTGGAACATCAAGTTTGAAGAAATACAAGTATACCAATGTAACTAGACTGTAGAGTGTATGGAAGGGAGCAACTTGGAGAAGACTAGAGAAGGAGGAATGGGCCAAGTCATGAGGAGTTTTAAATGCCAGAGGTTTATATTTGACCCTGGAGGTCAGGGAGGTGACATGGGTAGGTTTCAGATCTACACTTTAGAGAAGTCCCTTTGCAGTTGAATGGAGGAATGAATTAGATCAAGGAGAGTCTTGAGGCAGGGAGGGTGTTTAGATTTCCCAGGAGGGAAATGATAAGGGCATGAGTAGAGAGAAGGAGATGTATGAGAGACGTGCAGAAGGTACAAACAATGAGCTTTTCCAATAGATTGGATTTTCAGGGTGAGGGAGAAGGAGAACGCCAACCTTTCAACCCTGGGTAACTAGGAGGATGGTGGTGGTCTTAAAAGCAATAGGAAAGCTGACAAGGGAAAGTTTTCATGGGAAGGGAGATAATGAGTTCTGTTATGGACATGTTGAATTTGTGAAATCTATGGAATATCCAGTTTGAGATGTTGGAAATGACAAGAGCTCAGCAAAGAGTCTTAAGTCTGGATATAGAGATCTGAGAATCATTTGAACAGAGAGGATAACTGAACCCTTGGGAGCTGGCGAGATCACCAAGTGAGATAGGATAAAATGAAAATAGAAGCGGGATCAGGAAAGAGTCTTGGGAGGCCCAGAAGGTTAGTGGGAGTAACACGGATGAAGAATCACCAAAGAAGACGAAGAAGGACTGCTTGGACTTAGTAGGAGATCCAGGAAAAAGCAACATCACAAAAACCTAGAAGAGACAGTACCCAGGAGGAAAAGGTGATTAAGGATGTCAAATGAGGCAGAGAGCACAACTTACTTCCATTTTATAATTAAAGAAATGAGGGAGTCAAGTATGATTAAGCACCTGCTGTTTGCTTTACTCTTTATAAATATCTCATTTGCTCCTCACAACAACCCTGGAAATCAGTGCTGTTACTATCCTCATTTTACAGTTGTGGAAACTGAGGCAGGAAGAAATTAAGTGACTTGCTGAGGATCAAACAGCTAATAAATGACAGGCTGGATTTGAACTCAGGCATTCCTGACTCCAGGCTCAAGGCTTTATCTGCACTGTCACCAGCTGCCCCCTCTCCTAAGGAAACAGAGACTCCAAAAGATTAAATGAGCTTTCCAGTCAGAATAGCAACATGTATCAGCAAATAACAATGCTCCAGCACAAGCATAGTGCTATGGAGCCTGATTTTTGATGAAACTTCAAATATTGAAGAAAATATTTCCTTCAGTGGTATTGAAACACTCAATCCATGGTATGAAGAGGAGTGTTTTATGTGGATTTGGGAGACCTGGGCTAAAATCTCAGCTCTGTCTATGGCACTTGCTGTGTGACCATAGGTAAGTCACTTAATATCTCTTGAACTCAGTTTCTTTATCTATAAAATAAGGATACCAACACATACTCCCTTCTTTTAAAAAAATATTTATTTCTAATTTTCAATATTCACTTTTATAAGATTTTCAGTTCTGTATTCCCCCCTCCACCTTCCCCATTCCCCAAGATGACATGCATGCAATCAGACAGGCTATACAGATGCAATCGTATTAAACCACATACTCCACTCTTAATAGTCATGAGGAAAGTGCTTTGTAAACTTTAAAGAGCTATGGAAATCTGAGCCATCGTTGTTAGTGGTATTTATTATTAGGCTTTCCAGTCCCTTCCCCTGATCCCATCGCCACTCATGCCTTACCAGATCCCAACCCTGGAATTCTTCCTGCCATATACCATTTCTGCTTCCTATATGCTTTAGGAAGAGGAAGAAACACTTCCCACATCATAACTGGAATTCACTATGAATTGTTACCTAATCTCCACCACTCCCCAGCAGCCTTCTGAGCCTGGAAGATGCCTTTTCACAGTGGAAGACCCCTCTGATCCATGACCCCTTCCTCTGATTTGCTCATTCCTTCTGGGACCTCCAGGCCAGTCACATTCACTTGTTTCTTCCTCTTCAGCTTCTGCTCCTGACTCTTCAAATTCCTCCTCCCCTTCCCCATTCCCCCACACTTTTCAGCATCCTTTCCTGCATGGTCTTCCCAAGTTAGGATGCGGAGAACAGGGCTGTCTTTGTGTTTCTATTTGGCTCCCCAAACCTCAGCACAGTTACCGATACATAGTAAATATTTAAATGCTTGGTGATAAGGACTTAATTCTTTCCTAATAGGCTTTCTATCATACTTCTCTATCCACATCATTCCAAACTTTCTCTTTGCTCCTCAAGCATCCTTTCCACCTCTCAGCACAACACCTTTGTGTCATCTCTTGCTGAGGAATAGGGGCTGAACTCCCTGAGCTGTTTCTTCTCATTAATTCTCTGTCTCCAAACCTTTTGATTTCATCCTTTTCTCTTTTTCTAATCTTTAATCATTGCTTAACAGTCTTGTCACTTTGGGCAACTCTTAAACTTCTCAGAGCCTTGGTTTTCCCATATGTAAAATGGGGTTAACTATACTTGTTTTGCCTACCTGGTAGGACCCTTGGAGGATCACAATGAAATCATGGATGTGAAACAATGTAAAACAATGATAACAATTTGTTGTTGTTTAGTTGTTTTAGTCGTGTCTGTCTCTGTGACCTTGTTTGGGATTTTCTTGGCAAAGATACTGGAGTGGTTTCCCATTTCCTTCTCCAGCTCATTTTACAGATGACAAAACTGAGGCAGAGTTAAGTGACTTGCCCAGGGTCACACAGCTGGTAAGTGTCTGAGACCAGATTTGAACTCACAGAGATAAGTCTTCCTGACTCCAGGGGTCTGTCTATTTTACCACCTAGAAGCCCTAATAAAAATAGCTAGTATTTATACAGTACTTCAAGGTTTACAAAGCACTTTACAAATATTATCTCCTTTGATCTGCACAACCACCCTAGAAAGTAGGTGCTATTAGTAGGTGCTATTAAATAGGAATCCATTTTTTTCAGATGAGAAAACAGGCAGAGTGACCTGCCCAAAGTCAAATAGCTAGTAAGTATCTGAGTTCAGTTCATTTTGACTCCAGATCCTGTACTATGTTCACTACACAACAGTGTATGTAATCTATATATAGTCAGTATCACAATAAAATTAATAAATACTATCAGAAGCCAGAATTAGCAATTGTTAACCATTTCCAAAAGATGCATTTTGCACCCTTCATTAATTCAGGGCAAGTGGTTTTCTGTCCACTGGAGTTCTGATTTAACCTTAACGCAGAGAGTGCTCAGTGATGAGTCTCTGAATAAACAGATGTTTGGCTTGAAAGAAGTCGTATTACCAAGTCATTCTCATGGCCCTTCAGTAGCTAAAAGGTGATCATTTCTACCAAACTGCGGTGAGCCATTTCAGACATAGGCTTAACTACAGTGGTTTATTTTCTTCTTAGGAACTCTAATCTTTTCCAAGCCTTAATTTCCTTATATGTAAAGTGAGATATTTGGACTAGAAGTAGCAGCATTTAGAATCAGAAGACCTCAGCTCATACCCCGACCCTGCCTCATGACCTCAACAAATTTCTTAACTTCTTTGTGACTCAGTTTTCCCATCTGTAAAATTGTTGGGAAGAGGGAGGTGTTATGCAACTCAAGACATTGAACTAGAAGAGATTTACTAACCATGTGGCCTTAAGCGAATCACTTTTCTGGGCTTCTGTGTCTTCTAGAAAATAAGGGAGTTGGCCTATCTGACCTCTAAGGTCCATTCCAGCTCTGTCTATAATCCCAGGAACTTGTAAGATCTTACTCTGGGGTTCTGAGCTCTGGAAATCCTTGTTCTAAGTTTCCTTCCAACTCCACCACACTTTGTTTTCAAACCCCCTCCTTAACTCTGCCCTTTTTTAAAGGATCTTGTTTGTACCCTGGGGTTTGATTTTTTTTTAAACACATTTCCCTGAGGAAGCAGGATTTGGAGAGCTAAATTTATGCTTTGTTCAGGAAATATACTCTATTGTTTGTTTGTTTGACTGTTTTTTTTACGTAGAGATAGGAGTAACTACAATGTAGTAACTACAAAGAAGTCAGAAAGCAGTTTTCCTTTCAGAGACAGAATGAGGGGCTCCCATCAGTTAATAGCAGTACACCACAAGGGGGCAATATTGAGCTTTGTAAAAATTAATCACCCTTTATCTCTTTAACAGGCATATTTAGCCCAGGGAGGTCATAAGACAAACTTTCGACTTTAATTAAAAACTTCAGTATGTTCAAGTGATGAATTCTTAAAATGTATTTTTAATTGAAAACACATTTTAAAAATGTTTTTAAAGGATGTAATGTTGGATTCAAGCAGAAAAATCCCATTTTAACAGTTTCAAGTATATTGAGGTATACTAAGGGCCATCCCTGTGGAGTTACAGAATGTCCTAATTGGAAAAGATCTTAGAGATCATTCAGGTTGACCTCATCATTTTATAGAAGAGGGAGCTGAGGCCCAGAGAGTTTCAAAAAAATGACTTGTAGAATCTCTGTAATTTTTGTCAATCACAACCTCGGCCTCAGTTTACTCTTTTGTAAAATGGGTGTAATAGAACCTACCTCTCAGAGCTGTGAGAATAAAATGAGTTTGTAGAACACTTTGTAAACTCTTTATAAATGGTCGCTGCTATTATTGTTGATCAATAAGCATTTATTATAAACAACTACTATGTGTTAGACACTAGAGATTTTAAGTACAAAGAATGAAATAATTGCTGCTCCCTAGGGGTTCCCGTTCATAAAAGCTTACCTTTATATAAAAGTGTCTTGCAACCTTCATTCTCACACCAATTCCATTTAAGGGAAGGAGTACCAGTAACATCTTTCCATTTCACAGATGAGGAACCAGATGAGGAGAAGGAAAGACGGCTGTGGGTCACACAACTAACAAATGGCAGAAGTGGAAGTAAAATTCAGGATTCCTCATTTCCAGTCCAGTGTTCCTCTCCTCTGTTCTTTCCTGTTTCAAGTCATTCCCAAAGGGTTGTTTTCTAGTCACTTTTATGTTTTAGTTTTAAGTTCCTGTGCTGAACCTCACAAGGAGACTGATATTTTATTTCTTTTAATTAAAATCCAATTTCAACTATTTTTTTAAAGACACAAACTTAACCACAAAACTCTCTGACCGTTCTGATTGTGGGCAGGCTTAATAGTCTAAGGATTTGTTCTCAATAGGGTGGATTTCCATTAGGGGATCTGGATAGTCCAAATTGGGTGTGGTCCAATCACTGCCCTCTAGAGACAGGTGGTTCTTTGTAGCTTCCCAGGTGGTCTGGGAGGCTGAGAGGAGAGAAAATTGGCATATATTGTATTGGTGCGGTTATTGAAAGCAATACCATGTCCTGAAAACTTTAAGAATATATATTATATCCAGAGGGCTCTCACCAGCCAGTAATAGAAAGTTTAGGTACTCACATTTTGTAAATGTGATTTACCTGTTTCAAAGCACAGGGACCTGCAAAGAATGGACAGTTAGTACTCACTGGATTTAAGGGCTGGGAAGAGTTTTTGAGATCATCCAGTTCAATTTCACCATTGAAAGAAAAAAGGAGACTAAGTAAAGCGCAGAAAAGAAAAGTGACCCATCTAAGATCATATAGAAAAACCTGGCTTCAAACTCAGGTCCTGCGATTCCCACTCAGGCATGGCTGGAGCCCATCTGGACTGACTCTCAGGAATCAACTTTCAGTGTGAGCTTTTACTGGTCAGAGATCACCAAGGCTACAAATTAGGGCTTGATTGAATAACGTGATCAAGAAAATGATAATGAAGCAGACAGCTTAAAACTATGTAGCCTGCTTTCCTCCCTGCCTGTCTCTTTCCTTCCATCCTTCCTTCCTCTTTTTCTTTCTTTCTTTCTTTCTTTCTTTCTTTCTTTCTTTCTTTCTTTCTTTCTTTCTTTCTTTCTTTCTTTCTTTCTTTCTTCCTTCCTTTCTTTCTTTCCTCTCTCCTTCCTTCCTTCCATCCTTTCTCCTTTTCATTCCTTTCTTCCTTTTGTTCTCTCTCCTTCCTTTGGTCCTTCCTTCCTTTCTCTCTCTGTCTCTCTCCTTTCTTCCTTCTTTCCTTCCTTCCTTTCTTGAGCTGGGGTTATTAGACATTTACCAGCAAACACCTGTTCCCAGTCCAGTTATCACTCAATGCATCATGCTTCCTCATTCACACCACTGTTTATAAAAACATGAATCAATTCTGGCTCTTTCCCTTGGTTAAATTAGCTTTTATTTGTGTTAGGCCTCAGTTTATCATAATTAATTATTTTTTCCAGTGACTTGATAATGAAGAGGGAGGAAATCTATTTCATCACTCATCCTCTGGAGCCAAGATTGAGCAAAGAATCATAGCCTTTCAGTGTTGTTTTCGTTATTATTGCGGTTAATGAATAATCATTTAGTAAACCCCTACTGTGTGGGCAGGCACAATGCTAAGTGCTAGGGATAAAGAAACAAAAGACAGCCCTTCCTCTCAAGGAGCTCACTGTCTGATAGGGGATATAACATACATACAAAGATAGGTATGGCATAAATTGAGACAGAGGAAAGGTAGTAGCATTAAGGAGGATGGAGAAAGACTTCTTGCAGATGGGATTTTAGCTGGGACTTGAAAGAAGCCAGGAGGTGGAAATGAGGAGGCATCAAATTCCAGGCATAGGCAGGGACAAGTGAAAATGCACAGGTACAGGACAGAGGGTTTAACTGGAATTAGAAGACCTGATCCTCACACCTACTGACGGTGGGACCTTGGACAAATCACTGAAATTCTCAGTAGCCCTGGTGACTCGCAGAGCAGGAGATGATGCACCTCGAAGAGGAAGTTCCTTATAGCAAGAAATTGCAAAGATAAACATTTTCTAAAAGGTTGCATTCCACCACTGGATGGATTGTTTTAGAGTTGCCTGCTTTACTTTTTATCAGTTCACTGTCCTCCATTTCTCTGAAACTCTCTTCCTGAATTATTACTGATAGCACAATAATATTCCATGACATTCATATACCATATTTTGTTGAGTCATTCCCCTATCAAATCAGACTTTGGCTTCTGGTTTTGGGCTACCATAGAAAGTGCTGCTACAAACATTTTTTCTCTTTTGTGTAGATGGGATCTTTTCTTCTGTCTTTTGCTTCCTTGGAGAAGATACTGTGTAGCAGAATTTCTGAGTCACTGGTAATTTTACAGAGAGAAAAACTGAGGCTCATAGACTTTGAGTGACTTAACCCAACCTGGGTCACACAGCTGAGTCAGAACCAGGACACCACACTCCTTCCTAAGTGATTGTAATGGTAATTAGATTTTCCCAGCCCATTAATGGGTCTCAAGTACCTTTAGTTAATTTCTTTTGAGGCACTGGATCAGAGGGTCCAGCTCTGAAAAGTGTATCAATACTCTGAGATGAGGTTTTATTTTGGGGCTTACTCATTGGAAGTGCTTGTTTGGCCAGAGGAGACTCTGGGCAGCCACTAAGGAGGCCCCCCCCAAATCTGAAAATCCAGATGTTGGTGCTTGTCTCTCTGGTAACTATGCATGTAATGGTCAGACAGTTGGATCTGTCTGTTGATGTGTGATGTATGTATGGCTTACAGTCAAACAGTTGGAAGCCCTGTCTGTTAGTTGATCTTTATTTCTCTATTTGTATTTTCTCTGAAGTTCAGGGTGCTGACATTTTTCCCTGAACTAAGTGAATGATTTATGTGCTTGATTAAAGTGATGACCCTCCAAAAAAATTGCTTTCCTTTTAGAAAAGCGGATCTAAGAACCTGTACAGCAGGCCCTCCTGAGTATTTCGGTGTCCTTGCTGATACAGTGATGTTCCCCACAGAAAGGGCCTAAGTAGGCCGGAAGAGGAACAAAGTGTAAGAGACAAAGTTAATTTTCTTTTACAAGGATAAGTTCTTTTAATTAGTCAAGCTTTGTTTTGGGATTTGCCTTTTCCTTTCATTCTTTTCAAATGTCTCCCTCCTATATCCAGACCACCAGTGTTTTTGTTGTAATCTTCTGGCTTCCCAGGAATCCCAATGAGATTTTTCCTGACCTATCCTTTTCCCTCCCTCCCCAAAAGTTCTTTCCTATTCTCTGTCCTATTTGATACAAAAATAAGTGGTGTTGTTCAATCATTCAGTCATGTCTGACTCATTGTGCCCCCTGGACCATAGCATGCTAATATTGTCCATGAGATTTTCTTGGCAAAGATACAAGAGTGGTTTGCCATTTCCTTGTCCAGTTGATTAAGGCAAAAAGGTCAAGTGACTTGCATAGGGTCACGTAGCTGGTAAGTATTTGAGACTAAATTTGAATTCAGATCTTCCTGACTCCAGGCCCAACGCTCTATCCATTGAGTAACCTACCTGCCTCCTACCGGGAGCATATGGATTAATGTTTCCATTTCCTATTTTAATTTTCTCAGAAATCTTCTGTGAACAATGCATTCTGAGCTCTTGTTCTGACATTGAATTACCTATATGACTGTGGTCAATAAATCCCTCTGAGCCTCAGTTTACTGACGTATGAAACAATGATAATCACTGAAGGATGCTACATCTGAAAGGGGATACTTGGCACCAATATTCTAATTAGAACTTTGCTTCCAATCACATTCCTTGCTTTGCTAAATCCATGACTCTCTGACCCAACACATGGTAGAGTGAGTATACCATCACTCAGTATCCTCATCACTGAGGTTCACATCCCTCACTTCTATTACCCTGTAAGGTCCTTTTTGGTTCTAAAGTTATACCCTATGAACAAAGAAATCCAGAAATCAGAATACCATTGTTTCCATCATCTATCTACCTCTTCTTTCCTCAATGAATTCAACACCTGGTTTGGCATTTCTTTCCACTTTAACTCCTCTCCTTATCCCTGATTATTTCAATGTACCTCTTGATGATCCTTCTAACATGATAGCTTCTCAGTTTACCAGTCTCCTGAAGCTCTGGTCTTTTGACCAAAAAGGCAGGAAGGGGTCAATGGTGAAATTGTAGGGGAAGAGCAGAAGTTTGTACTGGTTAGGTGTTTAACAACTGGCTCTCCAAAAAAAAAAGTATCCCTAACACACTTTAAAGTTTAATCTACAAGGGTAGCTAAGAGGTGTGGTGGATAGAGCACTGGCCCTGGAGTCAGGAGAACTTGAATTCAAATCTAGCCTCAGACACTTGTATCTGTATGACCCTGGGCAAGTCACTTAACCCCAATTACCTCCAAAAATAAAAAAAGTTTAATCTACTTTATTAACATTTTTCCATCATTTTTTAAACTCTAGAAATCAACAAAGCATTAATCATGCCCTGTTTGGAAACATTTGTTCATTTCTGTCATGCAAATACTCACAGTGGAAATTTATTTTATTCTTGCTGTATGAGTCAGCTCCAGAACACCAGGAGGAAAGGGTAACAGGGGTCATTCAGACCTTCACGGGCTAGAAGGAACTTATCAGTAGCTTATTGGAATGAAGTAAAGGTAATAATATTTGGCATATAGTTTAGGATGCTGGGAACAGAAAAGAGAAAGGAAGCATTGAATTGGAAGTCGGAAAGCTGGCGTTCACTTCCCTTCCAAAGAGTTTGTCACCAGTTTCTGGGGGGAGATTAGAAGCTAAGACCAAAACATCATGGACAAAAGAGACCTGGGTTGGTGTAGAAAGGCTAAACATAAATGAGAAAGGAAAATGGAAGCTTTAACCAGATGTCCCTCCATGATCTCCCCCTAAACTCTCCTGCCATTGTTTCCCACTTTGCTACCATCCCTTAGTTGCCATTTCACCCTAGAATTTCCTTCAATGCCTAGGCCTCCTCATCTTGGAGTATCCCTCTGCCATGCCAGTCCCATTCTCTCAATGGTGAGCTCCTTCAAGGACTTTCATTTGGGGAAAGGATTCAGGTTATCCAGCCTTTATTTTATTTTACTTTTTGGTCTTTATGCCCATGAAGTACCTTCCTCCTCCTCTTTCATCTCCTTTTCATATGTTATCTTTTCCCTTTAGAATATTATCTCCTCGAGGGCAAGGATTGTCTTACATTTTGGTTTTTTTTCCTCAGTGCCTAGAACTTAGTAAGTGCTTAATAAATACTTGTCACCTTGCCTTGACTAGTAGGGATACAGTCAAAAGGAAGTTTCTAGCATATAATTTAGTGTCATGTAGAAAAATATCTTATATAGAGAATAACATTGGCCTTAGAGTCACAAAGATCAGAGTTGGAGTCCCAGCTGTTATCTACCAAATGCATGACCTTGGGCAAGTCACTTCTGTCTAGGATTCTGTTTCTTCATCTGTAAAATGAGCAGGTTAGATGAGGTGATTATAGGCTCTAGGTAGGAATGAATCTCTAATACAACTCATCCTGAGGAAGAATTCTCTATACACATACCCAACAAGTAGTCATCCAACCTTTAAAGGCTAGACCTCAGTTTATGTTTCTGTTAAAATTAGGAGATTTGAAGGATCTCTTGAATTTCTTCTATCTTTCAACTATTATGAAATTATATACACAATAAACAAGCATCATCTAGGAATAAGGAAATAAAGACCATCTATACAGGAACTGGTTAAAGGAGCTATGTCTATTTACCCTGAAGAAGTGAAGACAGGACAGCTCACTGTCTTCAAGTATGGAAACACTGTATTATGGAAGAGGAATCTCACTTGTCTGTTTTTTGACCCCAGAGATGGAACTAGAAGCAAAATGTAAAAGTTGCAGCTCAACATAAGGATAAACTTCCTAACAAAATTATCTAAAGTATCAAGGATTGCTCAAGAGGTCACGAGTTCCCCCATTATTGGCTGTGAACAAATGGCTAGATGACTACTTGTTGAAATGTTATGAAGGAGATTCCTCTTTAGCTCCAAGTTAGACTAAATGGACTTCTGAGAGCTTTTCCAATTCTGAGTTTCTGTGATTCTCACCTTGACCTAAACTTCTGATGTTCTTCAGTCATTGTTCAATTGTGTCTGATTCTTTGTGATCCCATTTGAAGTTTCCTTGGCAAAGATACTGGAGTGGTTTGCCATATCCTTCTCCAGTTTATTTTACAGATGAGGAAACTGAGGCAAATAGGATTAAGTGACTTGCCCAGGGTCAAACAGCTAGTAAGCATAAAAGACTGGATTTAAACTCAAGTCTTCCCACTCTTGGCCCAGTGTCCACTGAGCCACCTAGCAGCCCCTCAAGCTTCTTATAGAAATAGTCAAACCTTAGATCTTATTGTTACCCACTATCATTCTATCTCCTGGTCTGAAATTTTCCTCCGATTTCCTCTGCTGTTGACATTGACTTAGTCCTTTTAGATATGCTCATGATCCTCATCAGCTTCAATCCCTTCCTCTTGTCCCTGTCCATCACACATGTTTTGGGCTTTGCTGAACTCTCTTAATATTTTCTGTGTCAAGAGGAAGGTATACTCTGGGGACTTGTAAGTTCTCAGTTCCTCCAAGGTGGCACAATCAAGGTTGAGGAATTTACTCCTCTCCTAACCTGCACTCTGGTCTGGGAGCAACTACAAGCTCCTTTTTCTGAGAGTAGAATTCCCTCTCCAAAGCTTAACACCATCTCCACCAGCCAACCAGCACTCCTCCTCATCCCAAGGGCACCACTCTGGGCTGAGATTCTGATCAGCTGCTCAATTCCCCCAGAGTCTTTAGGCCAGGGTGCCAACAGTGGGAAGCTGCTGCTGCCTGGTTCCAAGGCTAGACCTCTGTGTTCCCTTCTCTCCCAACTGAAAGAGCTTTCTCACTGACCTTTGAAACTGTCTTAGGCATTTACAGGTTGAGGAATCTGGGAGCCACAGCTGCTGCCGGTGGTGCCTTGAAGCCAACTCCAGTTCTGTCCTTGTTGCTGCATGGCCAAGACTGGGCTGGGCTGTGCTCTACACCTGGTGTGACAGATCTTTCCTGTCAGCCTCCCAGGCTGCCTTGGGCTGGAAATATTTTTCACTCTGTTGTTTTGTGGCTTTTGCTGCTCTAGAATTTGTTAAGAGTGATTCTTTTACAGGTATTCTATGGGTTGTGGGAGGAGAGCTTCTAGAGGTGCATCCTTCTGCTCCACCATCTTGGTTCCACCCCCTTCCCTAACATTTTCAACACTACATATAGTTAACATTTCAATATGGCACTGTTTCTTACCTTGAATCCCTTGGTCCCTTGTCTTTATACCATTTGTGTTCTGCTAACATGACACAGAATAGAGGGCTGATCAAGAAGACCTGGGTCCAGCTTCCACCTCTGATACATTCTGAACAAGTCACTTGAACTCTCAATGATCTAGATAACTCTCTGCAGAGAGGTGCCAGCTGACCTCGAGAGAGGGAATTTGGCCCTGGAAGCTCCCAACACCAAAGAAATCCCAAGTCTTCACTCTAACCTCTTCAGCTCTGAGTGACAACTTGTATCTTCCTGCTCCACTCCTATTCCCATACCACTGAATGCTACTTGAGGGAATCCTGAAATAGTATATGTTGGGTCCTGTGTCACTGTGTGATTTAATGTCTAGTTGTCCTCAAAGCTACATAACAATCTATTGGTTCATCTCTGATTAAACCCCAGGACACTCTGGGCAGCAGCTGTTCCAAACCTCATTTCTCTTAAAATTCCCAAATTTTATTCCCATACTTTTCTAACAGATGATCTTAAGGAAGACTGAGACCAGAGATTAGCTTCCTCATCTCTTCACTTTTCTCATCTCCTTACCACACCTCAAAACTAAGACTTCATGTTTTCTCTCATCTTCTTTACTTTTCCATCAACCTTTTCTTCTCTCATGTCTTTTGGGAGCTTACCCTGTCCATTCATATTCTCTCTCTCTCTCTTTCTCTTTTTTTGTCTTCTCTCTTTCTCTCTGCTCTCTCTCTCCCTTTTCTCCCTCCCCCTCTTCCTCTACTTCACCACTCTCCTTCCCTCTTTCTCTATCCTTGTATGTCTCTGTCTCTTTCTTCTTTCTCTGTCTTTTCTGTTTCTTCTTATCTTCAATCTCTCCCTAATTACTAGCTCTTTCCCCATTACCTTAACCCTACTGTACTCTGAAGCCCATAGATTGGACAACATTAGGCCCCTGCCCAAATTCCACTTAAGGGCTGTTTTATGGATCCTCCTGGCTTAAGAGTGATTATCAATAGTAACTGTTGCTATTTCCCTCCCAGCCCTATGTAGTTATTTTTCTTTGTCTCATGAAAGGGGCCATCCCCTGACTACTTCTTAAATAGGCCTATTCACTGAATGGGCATTATCTCACCCTAAATGAGCACCTGAATAAACCTTGGCCATCTCCAGTTATCTTGATGAATATCTGGTCTCTGGATTCAGATGGTTCTGGAGGAGAAGTGAGGCTGGTGACTTTGCACAGCCCTCCCTCACTCTAAACAAAGTCAATTGTAAGTCATGTCATCATTTTTCTGACGGCATGGTATTCTTTGGCAATAAAGGACAAACACAACAACAACTCCATTGCCTAAACCATGCCTTGGACTCTTGTAGCCTTAAACAAAACAAACAAAAGCTTTTCTCTTTCTTCTTCCTGACATACTCCCAAGTGATCATACTGAATCTTTGCTTCCTTTCACTGACAAGATCTGAAAAAGAGCTGCCCACTTCTTTCTGTCTCCATCATTTCACTATCCACTCACTCCTTACAATCTTACAATCTACACCACTGAAATGAAAAAAGTTCTCCCTGAGGTCACAATGACTTCTAAATGGCTAAATCCACTGACCTTTTCTCAATTCCATCCTCTTTGATCATTCTATAGCATTTAACACTGTTGATCTTCCTTTCCTCCTGAATATTCACCTATCCTCTATTTCCTATGTTGGTGCTTACTTCTAGATTTTCTCCCACATTCTTAATCTCTTTTGTGAGTTCATAATTTTCTTCATGTCCCTTATGCATGTCCCCAAAACTTATACCCTAGATCCTGTTTCCTTCATTTCCTTTCCACCTGATGATCTTATCCCCAGATCATCATAAATTCAGCCTTAATCCTGAACTCATTCTTCAAATACCTAATAGACATCTCCGTGGCATCCAAATGTCCTACTGGCATCCAAATTTTAAAATGTCCAAGACTGAATTCATCATCTTTTTTCCAAAACTCATCCTTACTCCTGGGAATCCTATGTCCCTAATTTATTGGTTACAGAACCATCTTCCTAGTCCCTCAAGCCCAAGATCATGAATTCATCTTGTTTTACCCTCTCTCTAATCCCCCATATCCAATTTGCAAAGATCTATCGATTCTACCTCCACAGGGAAAATCTCTCACAGCTCTCCCACTTTTCTCTAGTCACACAGCCACCACCCTAGTTCAAGCTTTTATTACCTCCCCCTAGATTATGTAATCAGCTTCTATTTATTCTCCCAATCTCCGGGCTCTAATCTACCCAATCCATCTTTCACTTAGCTACAAGAATAATCTTCCTAATGCGCTTTTCCATAAATCTTATTTTCAGTTCCTAAACCCTTCATTGACTCCCAGTTGCCTCTTGGAAAAAATACAAATCTTTGTTTAAACCCCTCCTTAATCTGGCTCTAATGTATTTTCTGAGCTTTATTTCACATTCCTTTTCTCCTTATACACTCTTCACTCTACCTAAACTTGACTACTATCTACTCCTCAAAATGAATATGTTATCTCTCACCTCTGTGCATTTGAACAGCTATCTTGTTCACATTTAAAATAAACACTTGTTTCAGTGCTGTTCGAGAATCCATCTCTTTTTTTCACATGACAATTCAAATATCACCTCATCCATGAACATTCCCTTGATTCCTCCCCCCACCCAAATGAAAATATCCTTTCTTTACTCAATCTTTTCTGGAACACTTTGCTAATCTTTCTTTTGCCCCCATCACCCTCTTACCTATATTTCTCTTTCTGTGTACTTGAAATCAGAAACAATATCATTCTTTAATCTTTGTGTAATTCTATTATCAGAAACTGGCATATGACACAAAAGAGCCTGGTAATCTTGGGGAATTCTCACTTGTCTGGTTTGATGACCCAACCTAGAAAATCTAAGGACTTCACTGGTGTTACCTCTCAAGTCAAATCAAGAAGTATTTATTAAGCATTTACTATGTTCTAAGCTCTACATTCAGCACCGGGAATGCAAATACAAGCAAAAAGTCAGATAATCCCTGAATTCAGAGAGTTTAGGCTCTAACAATGGAAGACAATATATAAAAGGAAGCTCAAAGGAAGATAAGTGATGAAAGGCATGATAGAGAAAGTCTATACACTCAGGAATACAGCCTCGAGAAGAAGGAAGATGAATGCTAACTTGCCAGAATCCAACTACCAGGGCAGACCTCTAATGTCTGATCTCCTGAAGTGTTCAGCTGTCATGTTTCTCTAACTATAGTGAGTTTTGGTTGTGTTTCAAGGACAAGATAATTAGTGCTGAATTCCATGGGTGAAAAAGATCTAGGATGATTGGGAAGCCCTACCAGGAGGGGTCATTATTAAATTGGGATGGGCTCCCTAGGGAGATTAAGGAATTCTCTGGAAAAAACAGGGTGTACTCATCTTTGTCTGAGATGGCCAGGGAAGTCCTCTCAGAAGGACAAAAATAATCTCATTAGGGACCTATCAAGTCAGTGAGACTATGGTTCTCTTCAAGGGAAAGTCTGCATTTCTGTAAAGAGAATAATTGCAGAAAGAATTATTTTTGAGTAATCTTTCTAACACACCTTGTTTGTTTTCTTCATTAAAATATTTACAATGATTTGTTTTCTTCCCATGAATCTCCTTTCCAGTCTCATCAGACTTGGGATAAGCACGTTCTTATCCCAAGAAAGAGAAATGTGGAGAAGAACCCAAATTTCATAGGTTCATAGAGCAAGGAGGGGCTTTATGAGGGGCTTTCCCCTTGGAGGAGGAAACTGAATCCCAGAGTGAGATAGTAACTTAATTAGTGTCACCTATTTAATTAGGATAAAAGCCAGGATGCAAACCAAGTTCCTCTGACTCTTAGATCTGTGCTCTTTGTGGGATGCCATGGTCTCCTAAATCAAGAACCAACAGTGGTTCTTTATTTCCCACTGAATACTTTTAGAATGAAGGCATTTTGGAACTGGAAGGGACATAAGAGGTTATTTAGTCCAACTCCTCATTTCACAGAGATGGAAAAAGAATTAGAAAAGAAAAGTAATTTTCCCAAGGTCACATAGTTTTAGATTATCTGAGATATGCAGTTGGGATTAAAA
Source organism: Potorous gilbertii (assembly GCA_028658325.1). NCBI lineage: Eukaryota > Metazoa > Chordata > Mammalia > Diprotodontia > Potoroidae > Potorous > Potorous gilbertii. The sequence goes on from CM053772.1 coordinate 222,941,750, forward strand.
CATAGGTCTTCTGACTCTAAGACCAGGGTTAGTTCCCCAATCCAACTCAATCTTCAAGTCTCACCAAACAAAGGCATCTCACTACACGATGTTGGGGAAAGTTTCAGTTTTCTCATCTCTAAAATGGGATTAATAATACCATCTACCTGCCATGGGTATGTGAGAATTGAATGAGATAACATAAGCCAATTACTTTGCAAACCTGATATTAAGATTCTAAAAAGACATTTTTATCCTATTAACATGTAAACAAGTCATCCCTACATTTTAATTTTCGATTAAACAAATATGTGTACTATGTGTTTCTCTTGGTACCTACATTTATTTCCATTTCAAAATGTCTATTCAGTTTTGGCCTTTCCCTCAGGAATGCGTGGAAATCCTCTCTTCTAAGGTGATTCTAAAGGTCCATTTGTTTTTCTCTATAGGCAGAAAGGTGGCGCAATAAATAGAGTGTCAGCCCTGGAATCAGGAAATCTAAGCTCAGATATAGCCTCAGATACATGCTAGCTGCATAACTCTGAGTAAATAAGTCACTTAATCCCCATTTGCCTTAGTTTCTTCTTCTGTAAAATGGGGATAATTATAGCACCCTGATTCCTGGATTGTTGTGAGGGTGAAATGAGATAATTGTAAAGTACTTAGCATATAATAAGTGCCTTATAAATTATATATATATATATGTTTTCCTGAACAGGTTATCCTTGTTTGTAAACCTTATCTCTTTAATTTTATAATATCACATTCAAGGTTCTTCTCTCCTTTAAGGTGGTCACTGCTAAATCTTGTGTAATCCTTGTGGTTCCTCGATATTTGAATTCATTCTTACTAGTTCCTTGTAGTATTTTTTGTTTGACCAAAAACTGTGGATCTTGACTATGATGCTCCTGGGAGTTTTAACATTGGGTTTCTTTCCAAAGGTGACCTGTAGATTTTTTTTCCTATATTTACTTTGCCCTCTGGTTCTAAAAATTCAGAGCAATTTTCATTTATAATTTCCTGAAATGTGTACCCAGGTTTTCTTTTCAGATCAGTGTTTTCAAGAAGTCTGATAATTCTTCAACTGTTTTTCCTTGACCTGTTTTTCAGAATAAGTTGTTTTTTGTATTAAATTTCTTAGATTTTCTTTTTTTTCTTCAATTTTTTGGTTTTATTCTCATATTTCTTGTTGAGTCATTGGTTTCTGCCTGACCCATTCTAATTTTCATAGCAGTTAGTGCTTAGAGTAGATTTTCCTCCATCTGTTCAAAGATGTCATTTTTCTTTATCATTCCTAACTTTTCCATTCTATAGCTCATGTTTCATTTCCTCCGATACTCTGTAGTCTCTATGACAAAGACACTTTTTTCCTGAGGTTTTATCTTGACATTTTTTTCTGGGAATCTATAGTGATATTTCCTCATGGTGTTCAGGATTATCCTTAGTTTGCTCATGATGGAAGGGAGAGAGGTTTTACTTGGGTCAGACTCTACAATTGAAAAGTGTGGCCAGGGACTGCCTGGTCCTGAATAAAGTAGCCCAAACTGTACTCCTCCTTTAAAGACCTTATCCCAGGCTCTCCCTTTTGTCACAGTACTCTAGAATCTCTTCTGTAACTCTACCTGGGTCCTTTTCCCTCTAGGCTCAGGGCTACTCCTGGGCTCTTGTTGGTGGGCAGCTCAGGCTGAATTTTGCCTAGGGCCTTTCTCTCATCCAGAGTACTCTGAGGTCACTAAACTCTGGTCAGGCCCTCTGTGGGGCTGGGTTAACTTCAGGCTGTTTATGGGGGTGCTGCCCTAGACCCTTGGAGCCCACTGAGGCTGGACTCTCAGGTTGTACTTAGGCAGTCCTTCCCAGGGTTGGGTTGGGCTCTGGCACCGTTTGGCTTGGTATCCCACATAGAAAGTCCCTTCGTTATAGCCCCTGGCTCAGTAAAGGTTTGAGTTGGGCTGGATACTGTGGAGCTCAGGTAAGGAATGCTGGAGCTCCCTCAAAGGCCCTCTCTTCTGCTCTTCTCTACTGACCCACCGGGCTTGTTTATCCCAGGATCTCTGCAGGCCACCAGTGTCCTCCTAGGGATTCCTGGGCTGGGTAGGGGGAGCCTGGAGATGACTGTTTCTATCACTTAGTAGTGTGATACATCTCTAAATCCAGAGGAAATGATTTTCTTTGGAATACCTTGTCTTCTACTGGTGCATTCTCTGTCATAACACAGTTACATGTAACAGGGATGGTAACACTCCCTCAGGGATCGCTCCCCTCCCTCTTTCTTTAGCAACCTCGAATCCAAGAGCTTAAGAACTAATCAAATCTTTATCAAGAGAAGGGGAAATCTCTGGGCAACACTAGACTCCCAAGGAGAAGAGTATTGAACATATGGCCTCCAAAGGTAGAGGTACAGCAAACAAATATAGACTATTATATGTTGTTGCTCGGTCATATCTGACTCTCTGTGACCCCATTTAGGTTTGTTTGTTTTTGTTTTTTTGGCAAAGATACCAGTGTGGTTTGTCATTTCCTTCTCTAGCTCCTTTTACAGAAGAGGAAACTGAGGCAAACAGGGTGAAGTGACTTGCCCAGAGTTCCACTGATAGTAAGTATCAGAGGCCGTATCTGAACTCAGGTCTTTCTGACTCCAGGCTCTATCTACTGCACTACCTAGTCACCCCATAAACCAGAATATAGGAGAGTAAAGGACAGGAATTTTCCCCCTTTTATCAATGTTTTTTAGATAGGGTAGAATGAATGATAAGGGGTAGGGGGGTGCCTTTTTAGCAGCTGCAAATTCATTTGCTTTTCCAATGGAGGCCAAACCTTAGGATGTCAATAAAAATCTGGGGGTCCATGTAAGACCTTGAGGAAGAGTAGGGGGTGAGAGTTAAATAAGTCACACTGCCTTCATTCTTACCTAGCCTTTAATTACTGAATGGTATTGCCACAGACAAACTGAGACCTAGGAAAGTTCTTAGCTTAAAAAGGCCAAGATCTCCCACTGCATCTGGGGCTACCACCAATTGACCTGGCCTACGTCTTGCCATTGGACTTTGATGGCTCTGGAAGAGAGTGAGACCGATGATTTTGCACAGCTCTGACTTACTTAAATCCAATCCACTTGCAAGTCAAGACATCACCACCCCCAGCCCTCATGTAATTGACCCTCATTGAGAATGAAAATCAAACGACAAGTCACTTATGTATTTTCTGTGGGGTAAAATCAAATATTTTACCAAAAATATCCATTACTATGTTGAATGAGTCATATAATAGCCAGGGATCCTTTTGTCTTTGTCTGTAAGGAATAAAACACAAGCTATCTCTGAGTCATAAAAGGGAATTTTCTAGACTATAATGTGTAAAGATAAAACAAGTCAGAGAGTTTCGATTTCTGTAACTGTTCCTAAAGACCGAACCTGGTCAATGTAAGTCGAGAGCTCTGAGAGCCATGTTCTAAGTCAGAGATAAAAGGAATAGACACAAAGGGAGTATCCTGAATAGGACAGTGTCATGAATCAGCAGTGTATTCTGACCTCTCACTTCCAGGAACCAAGCAGCCTCCACCCATTCCTGGCATAGCTTGGATCCCAGTACCAAAGGACTGAATGATAACAAGAGTTTGAATGCCATTGCCATAAGAGTTGTGAGGTGAGTAGCCCTAGGCTAGACCTGGCTGGGCTGATGCAGGCTCTCAGGGTCTTCAGGGTTTGGAGCCAATAGAACACTCAGCCCTTATTTTGCCTCCTCCATAATCTGGCCTCAGAGAAGGAAGTCAGCTCTTTTTATCCATCCCCCCAACTCATCTTATAGGTAAGTTCTACAGGTTAAGACATACGAGTCTGTGTCTGGGAGGAGTTTTAGAGTGAATCTCTCTTTTGGAGATTATTGACATCTTTGTCATAGATCATCTCATTGACCCTCTCAACAAATCTGTGAATTATGATCCCTATTTTAGAGATGAAAAAAACTTCAGTATGAAGAATATAAGTGATTCTCCCAGGATCACACAGAAAAGAGTTCAGAACCAGTTGCACACCTTAGTCTTCGTTCCAGTTAGGGCTCTTTCCACTGTATCCCCAGTGGTCTTACAGAACTTGCAGGATTCCTGTGTATTTAGGGGAAATGGCTTTTATGACATGGATCAAAGCACAACTTCAAATTTTGCTATCGAGACTTCTCACCATTTTGGTTGCCCACTTCTGGATACTTTTTAGGTAATGATGATGATGATGATGTTGATGATGATGATGGTGATGATGATGATGATGATGGTGATGATGATGGTGATGGTGATGATGATGGTGATGATGATGATGGTGATGATGATGATGGTGGTGGTGATGATGATGATGATGGTGATGGTGATGATGATGATGATGATGGTGATGATGATGGTGATGGTGGTGATGATGGTGATGGTGATGATGATGGTGATGGTGGTGATGATGGTGATGGTAATGATGGTGATGATGATGATGATGATGGTGATGATGGTGATGATGATGGTGATGGTGATGATGGTGATGATGATGATGATGGTGATGATGGTGATGATGATGATGATGATGATGGT
>CM053772.1:222946795-222978814 GCA_028658325.1 Potorous gilbertii
TGATGGTGATGATGGTGATGGTGATGGTGATGGTGATGGTGATGGTGATGATGATGGTGATGGTGATGATGATGGTAATGATGATGGTGATGATGATGGTGATGGTGATGATGATGATGATGATGGTGATGATGATGATGATAAAACATTTATATAGTTTAAGGTTTGCAGAGTATTTTACAAACATTACCTCATTTGATGCTCACAACAACTCTAGGAGGTAAATGCCATTATTATTCCTAGTTTACAGATGAATAAACTGATCCTGAGACTCGTCCAGAATCACACAGCTGATAAGTATCTGAGGATTGACCTCAGGGCTTCCTGACTACAAATCCAACACTCAGACCACTAGGCTACCTAAACTGCTTCAATGTCCTTACTAAAATGTGGCACAAGCTGAACACAATACCCTAGTTTATCAATGTCTCTCCAAAAATAAGGCATTGTGAGAGTGAGGCTAGCAAATATGCCACTATTAATGTAGAGATTAAGACTGTATTACCTTATTTTGTTGTTGCCATATCACACTGCTGAATCAAACTGAACTTATAGTCCTCTGAATTTCCCAAATCCTTTTAGATTAAACTCCTGTCTAACCACACATTCCATCTTCTCCATCGTGTACTTGCACATTTTAAAGTTCATTTGTAAGACTTTAAATGTAAAAATAATCTTATGAAATTATACACAATGTCATAATCTGTCAAGACTTTTCTGAGTCAAGACTCTGTTACCTGGTTTGTTAACTGTATCTCCCAGGTTTGTACAAGCTGCAAAATTGATAAGCCCATGATCTCCGTTTCTGTCCAAATCACTGATAAAAATGTTTAAAAGTAGAGAGCCAAGTACAAATTCCAAAGGCATTCCACTAGAGACTTTACAAATTAACACTGACTCATTTGTGACTCTTTTCTAGAATCAGATAATAATTGTATTATCCATAAAGTCCACCATCTCCCTCTTTTATATAAGGAGACCATCAAAGACTTTGTCAAATGCTTTGCTAAAATTAGGCAAACCATATATAGGTATACCTTTCCCCCCATTTCCCTAATTTACCTGTTTAGTGATAATGTCAAAAAGCAGAATGATGTCAGTCAGTCATGACTAAATCATGAAGTTGTTCCCCTCCTTCCTTTTGTTAATGAAGCTACAAGGACCCTCTATGTCTTCCTTTTTCTAGATGTTCTCTCATCATTTGCTAATAGATTTTGCTAGGATTCAAAAATCAAACTTCCAAGCCTGTAGTTCAAAGAATACATTCTCTTCCCATTAATGACTCCTCTTTGGGTACAATCGTTTAATCATTTAAGAAACCATCTAATTATATTAGTCTGATTGCTGACTATTTGCATATTCATATTAAAAACATGAGCCTAACTTTGACCCAGAGATACCACTAGGTATATACACGGAGATCATTGATAAAAGACATTGACCATAAGGACCAAAATATTTATAGCAGTAGTTTTTAAAATATTGTGTTAGCAAACTGGAAATAAAGTAGATGTCCATCAATTGGGGAATAATTAGACAAAGTGTGGCATATGAATGAATGGAATGTTCCTCTACTGAAAGAAAATACAAACATGAAAAATACAGGGAAGCATGGAAATACTCATATGAACTGAGGAAAGTGAATTAAGCAGAGTCAGAGAAACAATATATACAATGATCACAATAATATAAATAAGAACATTCACTCCAAAACAACTGAAATTGAATGTGGCAAAATTATACACTGTTTGGTCCTAGAAAAGAAATATGAGTTGACACCTATTCTAGTTCCTTTGCAGAGTAGATGTCTACAAGTGTGGACCTTTGCATAGAACATCAGATTTAAAAAAATGTTTATTTATTTTACTGCTCTCTTCCTTCTATAAAAATATCTTTTGTCAAATGGGATGGTTTGGGGGGCGGGAGGGTAGGATATGAGGGAAATGTAGGAAATGTTGAAACAGGAAAAATCTATAAGAAGGATTTTAAAGATGGACATGTATTTTGAGTTTGGGGTTATTAAAGACTCTTTGCAATTTTCCAAAGTCACTGTCACCCATTCTCTTGCTGCTCTTTAGTTATCAACCATATGAAGTGCCTGGCCAAGTTCTATGGTTTGTCCATATAACTGGATGTCAGAATCTGAATAAGAACTATTCTTCATACATGTAGGTTTTCCTGTGTGAATGGTCAGGTCATACTCTTTTGAGTAGTCATCTTATCTAAGAGCCTCTGTACTATTCTAGAGCATTATGCAATCAGCATAAGATGTTCATCTTATGGGTTTATCATCTACTGGGAAATCCTCTTCAATTCAGACTCTGTTTTGGATCTCTTCTATGACACTGGTGATCACCTTTCTAAAGCATACACTTCTCTGTTGTTGACAGCCTTCAAACTATAAAATTCAACAGTCTCTGAAAATAGAGATAAACGTAGAGAGTGTGAGCAGGCATCACACAGAAAAAATAAAGAATTACAATCAACAAAAGATAATTTTAAAATATTGGACTACCTGAAAGCCATGAAAGGTATCATCTTTCAAGAAATTATCAAGGACAACTGCTCTGATATTGTAGAACCAGAGGGCAAAATAGAAATTGAAAGAATCATCTCCTGAAAGAGATCCAAAAATGAAAACAGTCAGGGATATTGTAACCAGATTCCAGGTCAAAGAGAAAACATCACAAGCAGCCAGAAAGAAACAATTCAAGTCTTATTGAGTTACAGTTAGGATAACACAAAATTTAACAGCTTCTACTTTAATGGATTGGATTACACAGAAAAATTGAGTGCAATTCTTCAGGGGAAAGAAATAGACATTTGATGAGGTAGAGGACTTTAAGCATTCTTGATGAAAAGACCAGAGATGAATAGAATATTTGACTTTCAATATAAGACTCCAAAGAAGCATAAAAAGGTAAACTAAAAAGGGAAATCATAAGGGACTTAATAAGATTCAGCTGTTTACACTCCTACCTGGTAAGATGATATCTGTAATTCATGAGACCTTTCTCATTATTAACATAGTTAGAAGGAGGGCATAGGTGTCAGTTGAATACGAAGGAATGATATCTAAAAAATAAAATTAAGGAATGAGGGAAGAATGTACTGGGAGAAAGAGAAAAGGAGAGGGAGAATGGGGTAAATTATCTCACATAAAAAAACACAGAAAAGCATTTACAGTGGAGGGGAAGAGAAAGGAGGTGAGGGGGAGTGAATGAACTTTCATCAGAATTGGCTCAAAGAGGGAATAACATATGCACTCAATTGGATATAAAAATCTATCTTACCCTACAGAATTAGAAGAGGAAGGGGATAAAGAGGTGGGGGTATAGAAGAGAGGGCAAATAGGGGGAAGTGACAGTGAGCACAACACTTTTGAGGAGGGACAGGATGAAGGGGGAGAGAGAATAGAATAAATGGGGAGGGGAGAATAGGATGGAAGAAAATACAGTTAGCAATAGTAACTGAAAAAATCTGAAGCAAATTTCTCTGATAAAGACCTCATTTCTCAAACATATAGAGAACTGAGTCAAATTTATAAAAAATAAGACCCATTCCTCAATTGACAAAAGATCAAAAGATATGGTCAGTTTTCAGCTGAAATAATCAAAGCTATCTATGGTACTGCCTCATACCTATTAGATTGGCTACTAGAACAGAAAAGGTAAGTGACAAATGTTGGAGGGGATGTGCACTGTTGGTGGAGTTGTAAACTGATTCCACCATTCTATAGAGCAATTTGGAACTATTCCTAAAGGGCCATAAAACTGTTTATGCCCTTTGACCTAGTAATACCACTATTAAGTCTGTATCCAAAAAGAGATAAAAAGCAAAAGAGAATGTAGAAAAATACAGCAGCTCTTTTATGGGGGCAAAGAATTAGAAATTGAGGAAATGCCCATCAATTGGAGAATGGTTGAACAATTTGTGGTATGTGATTATGATGAGATATTATTATACTGTAAGAAATGATGATCAGGATGCTTTCAGAAAAACCTGGAAAGACTTGCAAGAACTGAAGCAGAGTGAAATGTTCTGTGTGCAACGTAACAGCAATATTGTAAGATGATTGGCTGTGAATGGCTTACCTATTCTCAGCAATACAATGATCTGGGACAATTCTGAAAGACTTACAATGACAAATGCTACCCATCCCCAGAAAAAAGAACAGATGATGTCTAAATACAGTTTGAAGCATACATTTTTTTACTTTATTTTTCTTGAGTTTTTTATCTGTGTTTTCTTTCACAACATGACTATTATGAATGTTTTGCATGACTACACATGTATAACCTATATGGAATTGCTTGTCTTCTCAGTGTGTGTGTGTGTGTCGGAGGGAGCATAGGGTGGCAGGAAGGGAGATATTTTGGAACTCAAAGTTTTAAGAATGAATGCTAAAAATTGTTTTTACATGTAACTAGGGAAAAATAAAATACTAAATAAACTATTTTTAAAAAGAACTATAAGGAAATAGAATAAAGGATGTCATTAAGGAAATGTATGATCAAAAAAGATGATGAACTGGTCACATGGCAATAATAATCTAATAATAGTTTAAAAATTTTTATAGCACTTAAGGTTTGTCAAGTAAATCAATTATGAAGCTACATTAGTATCTGCTTGGCTGTTGTGCCTTAAGGACCATGAATCTTTCCATCTGTCCTGTAGCAGAAACATTCCTGATACTAATCTCACTGGAACATAGCATGCTTTTGTAGTCATCTTCCATTACCTTCCTTTGTTTCCTTCTTCTGTACATGGTTTTTAAAAATGTTTATTGGTTTGTGAGGTCTCTACACATCCACATAGGTCCCTTTAATGTCCTCTGCTCTGGTCAGACCAGTCTCCTTACTGAATAACAAGAGGAGAATACTCACTCCTAATCCTACGTCCATTGCTCTCTCTATCTGGGATACCCTCACAAAAGACTCATTGAGCAGTGAAAAGGGCAATAGAATTTCAAGTCAATGCACCTGGGGTTCCAGTTCTTGTTCTCCCACTAGCTAAGTGACCTTAGGAAAACCATTTAACTATCTAAGTCTTAGTTCTTCCTTCTTTAAAATGGGGATATTAATATATACATTGATGTACTGGTCCTAATACTCTGATCTATATCTCTCCCTCTTCCATTTTGAAGATCTCTAGCAAGCAGCCTGGAAATAATTTGCATAACCAAGTGCAGATGCCCCAGAAGATAATGGCATTGGAAGGAAAGTGAGATTGCCTCTTCAAATCCCAAATGAGTCTGTGGGTGATGTGGATTTAAGCAGAATTTACACTCTTCAGGTGCAAGATAAAGAAAGAGCCAAGTAGAATAGACCTAAAACGAACCAAGGAAATGGAGATCTGTTTGAGAGATCCAAGAAAGGGTTGTCCTCCTAGATCTCTAAAGAGGGACCATGAGATTCATCATAAAACAAAAGAAAGTTGAAATGGGCCAGGAGCAATGCACCTCTGGCATGTAGGCAAGCCTGACTCTCTCTTGCTTGACTCTAATTTGAGGCAGAATTGTAAGTCATGGGAACCAGTTAGGTCTCTAAGAGAGGATGCCTGAGGGTAGGGAAGGTGGCATCTCTTAAATATCTGTGCACTCCTTTTTGAGTTCTTTCCTGGGTAAATCCAATTGTTCTACGTTCTGAAGCTAGATGGGTGATTTGTTAGTGGTACTGATGGCAGTCCTTGGGGGGGGGGTGCTAGATGTTGGCATTCCTACCTTGTGTCTGGGTGATGGCAGTGAGCCAGCAAAGTGAGAGGGCCTCAGATGCGTCCTTCATGTCAGGACAGGGTCTCTGACACAAGGGCTATGTGCCAGGAGTGTATTGACTTTACAAAGAAAAGATAAGGATCAAGTGAGATAATGTAGGTCAAGTATTTTATAAATTGTAAAGCACTATAAATATCCATTATTGCTTTCATAGGATTTTGATAGCAACGGTCCTGGGACAAGGTATCATTCTATGGATATTCTCAAATGTTTCATGCATGGCAGATTATTGCCCAGATAGACTACATGATTGTTGTCTGTAATTGACCATGAGTTTGGAGATATTAACTGATCCTCTTGTGGTTGAATCATTTCAGACATGTCTTACTCTTTGTGACCCCATCTGGGGTGTTCTTGGCAAAGATAATGGGAGATTTGCCGTTTCCTTCTCTAGCTCACTTCATAGATGAGGAAACTGGGGTAAACAGGATTAAGCGATTTGTTCAGCATCACATAGCTAGAGTCTGAGGCCAACTTTCAACTCAGGTCCTCCTGACTTCAGGGCCCTCTGTAGATTCATGGAAAGTGTTTTGGGGACAACTCCAGTGGCCAACTACATGATAATGACAACTAATGAGGAGGGAGAAGAGGAGGAACAGGACAAAGAAGAAATGAGTGTATTTGACAGAAGAAAAGAAGGTTCAGAGATGACTCAATAGCTAACTTCCAGCATTGGAAGAACTGTTATAATGAAGCGAGATTAGAGTTATTCTATTGGGCCCAGACAGTAGAACCTGGAACAATGGGTAGAAACTGCCTGGCGGCAGATTTTGACAACATTAGGGAAAGAACTCTAATAATCAGAGCTGGAGAAAAGCTTCTTCAGTAGACAAGGAGTTAGTCTTCCATCAGTGGAAATCTACAATTTAAGTAGATTCAGAATCTACTATTAAGTAGGTCCAGAACTCACTTAGGATTCCTGAAGTAGGCTCTAGATGAACACTCATCAGGGAACATTGCAGAAGGGATTTGTGTTCTATACCTTCTTTGCACTATATGACATATGAGATTCCATGCAGTTCTGGGTTTCTGCAATAGTAATCTCGGTCTGTCAGAATAATGTTAGTATATTTAAAAGGGAAAAAAAGTAATATTCAGAAAAAGTCCATAGGTACTGTGATTATGTGCTTAAGCATGTCTGAAGGAAACATGATAAAGTGGATAAAAAGTCATCTTCAGAGGCAGGAAGACCTAGGTTTGAGTTCTATTTGATACATCCTGGCTTTACGGTCCTGGACAAATCACATAACCTCTCATTGCACCAGGCAATTCTCCAAAACCATGAGTTGCAGAGTGGATGCAGATTTGCATTTGTTGAGATGAAATTTCCAGACTAGAAGTTCCCAACACCAATTAAATCAGAGCTCTGTTTCCAAATCCCCCAAAACTTACTCTATAGAGTCCTTGTGAGGAAAACAGAAAGTAAACTTTAAGGGATGAATGAAAATGTGAGCTATTGTTATAATGAATTGGCAGCCTATTGGCCATTCACCCAGGAGGAAGATTTATAATAATAGGATGATGTTGGCCCAAATGCATGGAGGTCAATGGTGACCCTTGCATGTCACCACCTGAGAGAAATTGATTGGCTGGTTTGCATATCATCTGCCCTAATGCACCCACCAGATGTTTTGCTAGACGTTTAATCATGAGATGATTGGTGTGAGTACACTGAGCTCCCCAGCTGCACATTCAGGCCTGAGAGAATGCATACAAAAGGCATTTCAATCATAAAATGCTACCTATATAAGCATCAGCTCTAATCACCATAACAGACAGATCCTCCCTCTATCTGTGCTCCTGAGTTTTTTTCTGGTTCCATGTAGGCACACCTTAGCCCTACTCCAGTTCTGACCATTTCAAAGGATGGACAAAGTCTCTTCTACAAAAACAGAGCCCAGTTCTTCACTCAAGTCCACTGGCTTTCTGGGTCTCCTGTCCTCCTTTGGGAAACTATTCCAGGCATCATCCAAAAGGTATCCCTTCTCCTCTTCCTCTGTTGGCTCAAAGTTCCTTCCAAATACTTGCCAGGCAATGGCCAGGCAGGTTTACACATGATATACTCCTCTGGTTTAACTATTGAGAGCTCTGAAGAGATCTGCATCACACTGATTGCAGCTTCTGGATGGGGTGTCAAATACTTTTGGAATAATCATTTTAATGATCTTTTAAGAACTATCTCCCTTAGCATTCATTCTCCCTCCCTAATTCTTTTAGGCTTCTGTAGAGTTAACCCTGCCCTGAAGATGTTTTTCTGTCTCTTGCTTACTCTAGAAAGGCAAAAGTCCTGGGAGGGACAGCACAATCTCCCAAACCACTTGCCTGGCTTCCAGCTCATAGCTCACACCTAGGAAAGCAACTCTTATAGAGAAGGACACAGTCATGCCCAACAACTGCCAATCAAGTTCTCAATCAAGGCACATGGTGGGCAAAGCCAGGGGAAATGGCAAGGTACCAAGAGGGAGAAAGACAGAGAGAGAGAGAGAGACAGACAGACAGACAGACACAGACACACACACACACACAGACAGAGACAGAGAGAGACAGTGAGAGACAAAGAGAGGGACAGAGACAAATAGAGACAGAGACAGAAACAGAGAGACCTGCACAGAGACAGATACAGAAAAAGACAGACACAGAGAGACAGAAAAAGAGAGAAGTTCATACCTGACAAGTTAGACTAGCACCCCCTTGGTAACCATCTCCCCTCATACCCTGATAGACCTAAGAGCCTTGGAAAAGCAATGCTTCCAGTCCAGTGCCATTAGCCAGCATCCCGGGAAGCAGCATGTGTGGAGGTACAGCCTGGCCACTGTTCCCTCAGGGGATACAACCACAGCTCTTGATGACATAGAAATGAAAGTTTTTGCCACCACAGTTCTTGGCACTGTCCAATGGTGCAACATCAGAAACTGGTATTATTTTATTAGTGGAAATGATGTTAATGAAGAAGCCTTACCATCTGCCTTGCTGCTGCACATTAAGGACCATGAGACCTTTCCATGTGACTTACAGCTAAAACCTTAGCCCTACCCCCACTCCCTTCAGAATATGAGCTCCTTGAAAGCAGGGGCTATATTACTTTTTCTATTTGTATTTCCAGTGCTTAGCCCATAGTGAGCATTTGATAAATGCCTTATTCTTTCATTCATTCTCTGGATCTCTCTGTCTCCTTTCTTTTCCTTCTCTCTCCCTCCCAGCCATGCTTTAAACTGACTATGAAATTACAGATTGGTCATCATTCAAAAGTACTATTGAGGTAAATAGGTTTGGGGATTCTTTTAAAGAAGCAGGTTGCCTGCCTAGAGATCAGCAGTGATCAGAATGCCACGAGAAACTATTCACAGAGAAACAGGTGAGTGAAAAGTTAAGGACCAGCACTTGGCAACATGAATCAGACACATTTGGCACAACTATCTGTGAGAAGTTAATTAAAAGAGGCAGTAATTTGATCATGAGGAATTATGCCCTTAAGAAAAGTTTGCATGAGGGTACTCCTGTGATGTTAACTCCATTTTTGCTGTCTGGATTGGAAAAAATATCTATTCCTATTCTTCTCTACACCTGCCCCCCCAACACACACACAGACATGTACACAGACACACAGACACGTATACACACACAAACTCCCTGTTGTGAGGAAAGCTTTGAAACACAGTGGATATAGGAGCTCATGTTTTTATAAAATGTCAACTGATTGATGATTGCCCAAGAGGAAAAATGTTCAGTAATGAATGGGATGCTCTTGGCCCCAAAGAATCAAAGTCAATAGCGGTCTCCCTCACTCTGTCACTACCTGGGATGAATTAATTGGCTGGTTTGAGCTCCATTTGCCCTGCTGCACTGAACAGATGTTTGGCTAGATGCTAATCAGGGGATGATGACTGTGAATGCACTGAGCTCCCCAGCTGTGGACTTCATGTTCTAGTCTTAACCAATCTAACCTGCCTGGTGAAAACAAACAGATGTTCACATGCTACTCTCTGGCTGACATCTGATCCCAGGGGAAGACAGGGCTTGAGCCTGGTTGAAAATTGCTTAGGAGAGGGTTGGGTGAGGCTCTTTTAAGTCAAGGGACATTGGGATCGTAGAACTTAGAATGGAGAAAGATTGTTGAGACAATTTAGCAAAACTCCAGCCAGACTTGAGGGGTTATGGTTGCCCCAAGAGTACAAAGGTAATAAATAAGAGAGCCAGGACTAGAAATCATGTCCTCTTGCTTCAATGCTCTTCCCTCTATAATATGCAGACCTTCCTTTGATTTCATCTGGCCAATGATGGGGGATAATATTGCTCTGTTAGCAACTTCCTTCCAGAGAAAAATTCCATCCTAGAAGGTAACTTCTCCTTAACAGTAGAAATACTAAAAGTTTAAGAATTACAATAGCTACAAATCTGTGAATAATGGATAATTAACTGATTAAAAGTTCAAAAGTCAGTAGATGAATAAATCATTTTTAAAAAATTATTAAGTGCTTACTATGTGCTAAGCACTATAGTAAGGGCTAGAGAAATCAACTAAAAAAAGAAGGTTGTACTTAGGTTCCCAGATTCAGGGAATTTACACTCAAACTGAGGAGACAACATGTTAAAGAAAATTTAGGTACAAAAAGAATGGAAAATCATGGCTGCCCTCCTGATATATCAGGGAGACATTAGGTTACATAAATAGATCTATGACAGTATGGGGGAGACTGCAGAATATTGAGACAGCATGAATGGTATGGCCAGTAGGACCTCAGAAGGTAGTTGCAAGGTAGATGGCAAGGCCTCCATCTGATCATAAGGGAGAAGTAAGAATATTTTGAAGGAAATAATGTGTATAAAACACTAAAAATTCCTAACGACTACAAAATGTCAATAACAATAGCTATTATTTTATTATTATGACTGAGACCTCTAAACAACAGGAGGCTCAAAATCTACAGAGCTTCTCTTTCCCCCTCTTCCTCTATTTTTATCTTTCCCATTTTCTTACTCTGTGTGTCTGTCTTACTATCACTCATCTTCCTTTTTCTCTCCCCATCTCTCTTCCTCTTCCTTTCTCTCTTTCCCCTATCCTTCCCAGAATCTCCATCCCACCCTCCACTCCAATCTCTCTCTCTTTCTCTCCTCTCTCTCCCTCTGTCTCTCTCTCCTTCTCTCTCTCCCTCTGTCTCTCTTTCTCTCTCTCTCTCTCCTCTAAATATAAACTGTTAGCAGTATTAAGAACTTTTGAGATAAATGGTCTAGTCTAGTCAATCTCCTTTATTTTACAGAGGAGAAACTAAGGTCCAAGATGAAAGTGTCCAAGATCACCCAGAGGTAGCTACTGCATGTCAGTACTAGGACCATCACTCTCAAATCCATGTTCTTTCTACCACATAGGCATTTGGTTTATTGGCCTTGCTCACAAGTTTTCCAAGGGTGAGGAGGCCATGGGTGAGATCAATAGAGGATCAAATGCCATGGGTGTGGAATATGTGACATAGAATGGTCCAGACAGGGCCTGTAATAAATAGCTGCATAGACACACACCACAGACAAAGCTCATTAGACTCATGTCCTTTGTTCACCACTAGTGAGTAATCGGGGTTTTACTGCATTGTGAAAACACACTGCCTGTCACTAAAGGTCCCCACCCAGCCAAGCTGACAAAGGACATGGCTGAATTTCTAAAAAAAAAAGCAGTGGTCTCTCTGAATCACATCTCCAGGTCAAACCATGCAAAAATGAGTCCTGGGAACAAATCAATGGAGGCAGCCCAGTGTCGTGCAAAGAATACCAGGCTGGAAAGTAGAGCCTCTTGGTTCTCCTTCCAGCTCTGCTATAGTTTTATTATATGACTTTAGGAAAGTCTGTTACTTCCTCTAGGCTTCAGTTGTTGTCTCTCTAAAATGAGAGGGCTGAACTGGATTCTTTTATGAGTCCCCTACAGGATTTTATCTCCTACTTCTATGTCTGGGAATTCGTGTCTTCATTTCTACCTTTTAGAATTCTTTATTTTATTTTTTTTTCTTCAAGACTGGTGTAGGGCTGCCTCCTACAGGAAGCCTGTCCTGATTATGTTCAGATGCTACTGACCTTCCCCTCCCCTCACCATTGCCTTTTGTTTCTCTTGAATATATTTTATGAATGTTTATTATGTACATGAGTCTTCAGATAGAATGTAAAATACTCAAGGTCAAGGGAGTGTTTGTTTTATTTTTGACTTTATAGCCCCAGAACATAGCAGAGTGTCTGCCACATGAGAATCACTTAATAAATTCTATAGATTGATTGAATAAATGACTGATATAATAGCTAGAGAGCACCTTAGGGATTCTAAGGTCCAGGCAGATCCCTTTGGCAGTCTGATAAAACCTATGTGCTTTGTTCTCAGAAGAATGTTTTTAAATTTTAAAAAATGGATATGATTACAAAAGAAACCAATTTTACTGAAATAGTTAGCAAATATATACATATACATACATATATGTGTGTATATATGTATATGTACACATAAATATGTATGCATGAGTATATACATATAGACACATATTAAGTTCATGGACTCCAGGTTAATCTAGTTTGACCTCTTCATTTTATGGATAAAGAACTTAAAACCCAGAGAAGGAAAATGACTGGGGTCAGATAATTTGTAAGGAGCAGAGCTAAAATTTGAATCTAGGTCTCCCGGTATTTTACCCACTCCCCTCCACCACCTTAAATAACTCTAAATAATCCCATGATTCTATAGCCCTTACTTGCTGCTAATCACACCCCTTCTCCAGGGACCAGGAGGCAGTACAGTGATAATAGTGACTGAAAACAGCTCAGGCTCCATGGCAGGAGAGGGAAACACACATTCATGGAGTTAATTGGGCTGTTCCTTGATGAGGTTTAGCTTTGGTAAATCTGCCACTTTCCAGAAACGTTGGAGCCGATTGGATGGGGCCCAGGACACCCATAATTGAATTCTTTTGGTCCGAGCTCATGTTAGAATGCTTTAACAGAATCTGTTAAGCTACAGCTCAGCCAAACATTCCCCAAACCCAGTGACTTCACATGGTGTCACACCCATTGTGGGTCAGGAGGCCACTGCTGAAGTCAACTCAAGATAAAATAATGTCAGTAGAGAATATTTAGTGTCAAATGATATAGACAGGGTTTCCAGGCCCATGTGCAAAGCCCATACTATCTGGGGCCGCTTCACTATAAAACAAAGTTTTACTTTGAACATCTCAAAGCTCCATGGAACATCAGAGAAGCTTAACATGCTATGACTAGAAGGCTCTTAGCAGCTAGAACTGTTGGACGTGGAAGGGACACAGAGTTCAATTATCCAGACTAACCTTTTATTTTACAGATGAGGGCTCTCAATGCCAGAAAGAGTAAGTAATGCCGTCAAGTTGACATAGTCAGGGCTAGTCTCCTGAGGCCCCATGCCTGTGTACTTCATTATCCTATTTCTCCCTCCTATCCCTATCCCCTATTTCTCCTTCAGTTCCTCCAGATCTCCTGATTGCTGAATGCCTGCATGGATTTTGGCTCTCCTACTCTGCTTTGCTCTAAAGAATTTGTGTCCTCTTAATTTCCAATCACTTGCTTTTTGTTCTGATGGTTCCCTCTACCTCCTCCCCAATATTTTTGCATTCTCTTCCCTCTATCCTGGCTCTTTATCTCAATCTACTGTCTCCCTCAATTTGTTGTCTCACCCCCATCTGGCATAACCTTTTATGATGCCTACTCTCGTTCCCTTCACCCAATTCTCACATGTGACTCCAAGAAGTTATAGGATGTGCAGTGGCCACACCCCAATAAACGCCCTAGACAGATAGGCTAAACCAGGCTGAGGGTAACTAAGATGATGGGGAGATATCTATCCCAAGTATGAAAAGACGCCCCACCCCCCTGCCGTGGAATAAGCAGATGAGAACACTGTGTTCTGATGGTCATGAAAGTGGCCAAATCAGAAACTGTGGAGACTTAGAGTTTGATCACTCATGGAAGACACCAATGTCATTCTCTGCTCACTGCATTCTGGGAAAATCTGTTGTCTTGACTTTTGTCCTGCCACTG
This sequence comes from Potorous gilbertii, assembly GCA_028658325.1. Taxonomy (NCBI): domain Eukaryota; kingdom Metazoa; phylum Chordata; class Mammalia; order Diprotodontia; family Potoroidae; genus Potorous; species Potorous gilbertii. Next base: position 222,960,609 of record CM053772.1, read on the forward strand.
GACTTCAATGACTCAGGAAGAGAGAGTGAGGCTGATGACTTTGTGCAATTCTGCCTCACAAATCCAATTCATATGCAAGTCAAGACATCACCCATGAGTCACTGGTCCTCCTTCAAAATGAAAGATGAACACCAAAGCTCAATGTGGACTACCCCCTTTTATCACAAAGGATAAAAAGGAGGCAGGGCAGTCCAGTGACAGGTGTGTGAAGTCATCACCTATTGTCAATAGAGATTTCCCAGTTTTAAAGAGCTGTCTATAGGGATCATAAAAAAGAGGTTGAATCTGAATCTTCAGATCCATTTTTACTACAATGGCATAACTGTGTGCACAAGAAGAAATGAAAAAGGGAAGAAAGGATGGGAAAGAGGGAGGAACAGAGGAAGGAAGGAAGGAAGGAAGGAAAGGAGAGAGAAACAGAGAGACAGAGGATGGGAAGGGGGAGAGAGGGCTCTGTGATGCCTTAATGACAAACAGTGCAATTTTGGTAGTGTGATGTCTTGGACGCAGAAAACACTGGAGGAATAGATTACAAAGCCTTTTTATCATATAATCAGTGAGAGCTACATCCTTGACAATATCTTCCCTGCTCTGTCAGTCAGGCTAAATTAAAAGTGGAACTTTGTTAGTCATAGCTCATATAACCCCAAAATTCCCCTTTCCTATCTTGGATTTATCTTGAATAAACAAAATTAATGTAAAGGGATAGAGTAGCAGTTTATATGAAAGCATGAAAAAAGTATTTATTAGGCACTTAATGTATGCCAATACTGTCTACACTCTGGGATTCAAATAGAAAAGGGAGATAGTTCTTTCTTTGACAAGAGCCCACATTCCAATAAAAGAGGACCATAAAGGAGGGATGAGGTATAAGGGAGGTGGACTCAACGGTTCTTAGGGTATAGTGGCAAAGATCCTGGTGCTAGGGATGGAGTATAGAGGAGAGATAAGGAAAATGTACAAACATCTTCTTTAGAGTCATTTTACATTTGAGAGAACTGATGCCCACTGAGCTGAAATGACTTCTCCAATCAGAAGAAGAATCCAAACCTAGGTCACTTGACTCTAGAGCCCGTGCTCTTTCTGCCCTGGCAAACTTCAAAGCTGTATATAAATGCTAGATGTTGTTGTTGTCACTGTTTTTATGTATCAATAGATGAGTTGGGAAATAGAGTAAAAGTGAGTCACAGAGACAGGAAATAGCAATGAGCATGGATATCAGTTATCTCAACATCTGTTGGAGCTCTCTTAGCCAAAAGCAGCTGATAAACTCTTGGCTTGCGTTACTGAGAATTTCATCTTTTAAAACATGGAGAAAACAATAAGGGGAACTGCCCATCTGGACCTAATTCAGATCTGTAAGGAAGAACTTGTTGCTGAAGTAGAAATGATGGGAATATGGGGTACAAGTGACCACTTTATCTTAGAATTCTTGATAGAGAAGAGGAGGAAAGCTGGACACAGTCTCATGTGAACCCTAGATAGAGGGAGAGTGATTTTTTTGAGGTCATAGAAAGGATAGATAAGATCTCACAGCCTAAAATTTTAGAGAAGGTGGCTCAGGAGGGAAGGGATGCTCTTAAGAATGAAATTTTTAAGTTGGGAACTGAAATAATTCAGATTAGGAAGAAAAAGGTTAGCAGCCTAAAGAGACAGAAGAGTATACACAGAGGATACATCTCCCAACTTGGATTTTTTTAGAGATGTGGAAAACACAATCATGAGAAGGGAGGATGGTCCAGTGAGCACAGCAAAGTTCAGAGGGGATTGACTCTGGTAATGAATGCTAAAGTAAACACAAATGGATTTTTAAAAGAAACTTTGGGGAAAGAGGCAGATCAAAGAAAGGGATAGCATTACTCCCCTGGGAGACTAATGATAAAACAAGACCACAGAAAGAAGGTAGGACAATGGGATTTTTCTCTTCTGTAACTTCTGCAGATAAGAATAATCTTTGAACTGGAAAGGAAAGAATAAAATGGCAATCAGGACCTAAAATCCAAGCTAGGAATGGTAGAAAGCATCTAGCTGGCCTTGATGATTACATGTAACCAGACCTGGAAGAGCTGAAACCAAGCATAGTGAAAGAACAGGAGGATGTAGTCACTGAACCATGCTCAGTAATCTTTGAGAATTTATGGGTAATAGGAGAGGCACTACTGGCCAGGAAGAAGCCAAATGCCATCTTAATTCCAAAAAATGGAAGAAAACAGTCTGCAGAGCATTTACCTTCAATTCCTGGAGAAATTCCAAAACTTTTCATTAATGGGTTGGTTTGTGAATATCTCAAAGGAGAAGTGGGATACACTAAGAATCAGCATGGCTTCATCAAGAACAACCATTCTAAACTAACTTCATTTCCTTTTTCAGACGGGGGAACCATATTAGCCAGTCATAGGAAAGCTGCTGATATAGTTTACTTACATTTCATCAAAGCATTTTTAATTTTTATGGTTTAGGTTTTATGTCACCCAAATTCCCAAATACAGCCCCCCTCGCCTACCTAGAGAGTCATCCCTTGTAACAAAAAGTAAAAGAAGAAAAATAAGTGGTTTCGTAAAAAACCAGACAATATGTTAACAGAGCATGACAGTATATGCAATATTTCATACTCATATTCCCCTACCTCAGATGAGAAGGGAAAGAGGGATATTTTTTCATCTCTTCATAGGATCTAAATTTACTCATTATAATTACACAGTGTTCAATTTTGTTTTATTTCTGTTCTTTCTGTTTAAATTGTTGCAGTCATTGGTTTAATGGTTTTGTGGTTAGTCTTATTTCACTCTGCATTACTTCATAAAAGTTATACATATTTCTCTGAATTCTTCATAATCATAATTTCGTACAATATTCCATTACATTCAAATACCACAAGTTTTTAGCCCTTCCTTAATTGATACAAGGCATTTACTTTGTTTCCAGACTTCTGCTGCCATGATGTTTCAAACCTTAGACAGAATTTCTCATGCTATTTTTTGTGGATTGATAGAGGGATGTGGACTAGATGATGTTATTGTTAATTGAATTTGGAATGTTTTATGTGAATGGCACCCAAGAAGTCGATACTTAGCTCATAATAATTTAAAGAAATGTCTCAGGTGAAGAGATCTGCACCTGGCTCTGCACTGTTCAATATTTTCATCAAGAATTTGCATAGAGGCCCAAATGGGATGCTTATCAAATCTGCAAAGGACACAAAATTGGGAGGATCCTTATGCTTGGTGACAGAGTGAGACTCCAAAAGGCCTTTGACAACCTAGAAGAATAAGTCAAATCTAGTAAGAGGAAATTTAGTAGAAATAAATTTAGTCTTATGCTTGGGTTAAAAGAAATCAATTTCCCAAGTACAAGATAAGGGTGATTTGGCTAGATAGTTATGATAAGCAAACCAGTTATGTCTATCTACAAGTCATTGATGAAAATATTGAACAATATAGAAGCAAGCATGAAAACTTTCCTTTACCACAGACTTTCTTTTAAACTGACACCAGCCCAATACTGACTTTTCTGGGTCTATTCATGCAACAAATTTCAAACTTACCTTAACGTATAACATCATCTACTCCACATTCTTATAACTTGTCCACAAAGATGGTGTAAGAAAATTTGTCAAATGTTTTAATTTTGAGGGTAACAAAGATTTGGCATTTTTCTCATTACATGAAAAAGATCTATGAATTCTAGTGGACTGCTAGCTCATTATGAAGCGAAAGTACAACATGACAACCATTAAAGCTGATATCATAATTAACTTGAGTTGAGAAACAGAGTGCCCAGATGCGAGAAATGATAAATCTGTTACATTCTTATATGGTTAGGCCTTATTGTTGTGTTCACTTTCTAGTGTTATATTTTTGGAGGGATTTTTCTGTGAAGGACACACACACTCATGTGTGTGTGTGCATACACATAATACATATACATATATATGTATATGGAGAAAGAGAAAGAAAGAAAGAAAAAGAAAGAGAAAGAAAGGGGAGAGGCAAGGGAAGAAGGAAAAGAGACAGACAAGAGAAATTTGTTGACTGGCATCATGTCTGACTACGATTGCTACTGGGGTCAGATTTTTCAATATTTCTACTGCATCCTTTAATGATCTTAGTGAAGGCATAATCAGCATTATTATAGTCTGAAAGTGTTCATTTTTTTCCTTAATCCAATTTGAGGTCTTTGAGAGATAATTCAACATGAAAAAGAAAGCCCTCTATATTCTCTTGTGCATCCTAGTTTTGGAAAGATTTTCAAGGGTTCAGAAGTAGGATCCAGTGGCCTAATATTTTTCTTTTGCATTTTGCCCAGAGTCACATAGCTACTAAGTGCCTACGGGCAGATTTGAACTCAGATCTTCACAACTCCAGGGCTTGTGCTAATATTTTGAAGAGGAGGTAACCATTAGAAGAATGGGAAGTCTTTAAGGTTGAAACTCTGAAGTCATAAGCAAAAATTAGTCCATTTATAACAGAAAAAAGCAAAGCTGTCTAAAAAGAGATAGGGGACTCAGACAAATTCATCTTTTAAAAAGACATGCTTAGGAAATGGAATCAATTATAGTTAACTAAGTATAGTCCTGGAGGAACTTTGTCAGTAGTGCTAAAATTCAGAATGACCTGCAGCTGATGAGCAATGCTAAGGGCAACCAAAATGGTTGTTTTGTTTTTTAAAACTATTCAAAGTAAGAACAAAATAAGAAGGTAGATTAAGGAGAGATTGGCTGGAATGATCACAGTGAGAAGGCTGAACAGGTTGACCCTTGTTTTCCTTTTGTTTTCTCCTCTAATAAGAACATTTTTTTTGTCTTCAAGGTATATTATCAAAATAGTAGTGAGCAAAACCCAAGGTAAGCAGGACATCAGCAGACTGTTTTTCAGTGGTCTACATTTATTCATTCAGTCTGTCAGTGAACATTTATTAAACACCGGCCAGATACTGTGCTGAGCACTTGGAATGCAAAGAAAGAGAAAAGGCAGTCACTGTACATGAAGAATTCTCATTCTAATGGGGATACAACACGCAAAGAAATCTTTATAAACCAGCTACATACAGGACAAATAGGAAATAATCAACAGACAAGATACTAGAATTAAGAGGGATTGGAGAAAGTTTCCTGTAAAAAGTGGTATTTAATATGGGCCGTGAAGGAAGTTAGAGAAGCCGGGAAACAGAGGTGAGGAGGGAGAGCATTCCTGATGTGAGGAATAGCCAATGAAAATGCCTGGAATTGGGAAATGGAAAGTTTTAATGGGGTTGGGAGTGGTGGGGGGGAAGAATTGTGGGTTTATGTTTAGAAAAAATCCTCTGGCACCTGAGTGAAGGATGGTGTGGAGTGGGGAGAGACTTGTGGCAGGCTACTATTAAGAGGAGGGGTGAAGGTTATATAAAAAGCCATCACAAATACTAAATGGTGAAAGCCATCACAAATACTAAATGGTGAGCTGAACCACTTTTCCAAGCAAGAAGCAAATAGAAATTAGAAAAATTATACAGATTAGATTGCATTAGAAAATAAATGAGTGGATGAGCTCTTTAAATAGGAGTAAGACAAGATTTAAGTCCAACCAAGAAAGAAGCCCCAATCTCATCCAAGAGGAAACTCCTGGTCCCTAGAGAAGCGAAGTGGAAATCAGTGGTATGTTGAAGAGTCAGTTTCCCCTATCTGTTGCTTCCAAAGCCTCTCCACCACATCTCTATCCACCCTTCTCTTCCTCATCCTCCCTCCCTCTTTTCTCCCAAAAGAATATCTCTCTTCTGCAAAGCTCTTGTACCAACCCCACCCTTACATGGTCACACAACCCTGTATCAGCATTCGCTTTACCAATATGGAGTCATGTCTAAGTGGCTGCATGCAAAACACACAAGGTTTGCCTGGATGACACCTCCACCACCTAGCCTCTTTTCTTACTATAACACGTGTGTGTTCATCCTTTGTTGCTGAAGAAGACCATGCCATCAGAGAAATGATGACATGACTTGCACTTGACTTTGTTTTGAGTGAGGGAGGGCTGTACAGGTCACCAGCCTCACTTCTCCTCCAGAGCCATCTGGACCCAGTGACCAGATATTCATCAGGATGACTGGATGAGGCAATTGGGGTTAAGTGACTTGCCCCAGGTCACACAATTAGTGAGTGTCAAGTGTCTGAGGTGAGATTTGAACTCAGATTCTCCTGACACCTGCACTGGTGCTCTATCCATTGCACTACCTAGCTGCCCCCTTACTATAATACTCTTAGTTTGACCTTCACATACAACTGTTTTGACTAAAAGGGATACTTTTATAGCCAACGCTATCCTCAAGTACAAGCTATGTATCTTTTCTAAATTTCCATAGGGATTTCAGGACAATCAGTTTTCTGTACACTTTGCCATCTCTTCCATTTCCATCTCCTTTTCATTCTCCTTTATCTTCATCTTCTTTGACATTCATTTAGCACCTTATGTATTCAGACCCAATGCTGGGGATAAAGGAGTACCTACCTGCCTAAAGGGACCTTATGGTCTACTTGAGGGAGACAGAGAGAGTGGTGAAAAATTATACTTGAGATCTGGACAAAGTCTGAAATTTGTGCCTTCTTTCTGCCCCTAGTGTGTTAATAGTCCTCCGGAGGGCTTTGAAAAACCTTCACCTCAGGATATGGCACTTTGCCTATGTCAAAAACAATCCCTAAAGGCCATGAAGAAGAGAATGTTCTGGCATGAAAATATGTGTAAGGGGGCCAGGGGCTTTTTGCTGTGATAAAAGAAATATAGGGGCAAAGATTACAAATTCCTCTTCCTTTTTCTCTGTGATTGCTAAATGCTTTCTTGAGGCTTATCTCAATGTTAGGACAACTGGCATGTCCCCTGGCATGAGGTGCCAGAGGCATGAAAGAGTCAAAAGGTATAAAATGAAGGTATATGCATATACAGTCCCAGCTCAGAAAGGATCATCCAGAAGTGGGTATACAACCTAAACTTGGGGGGAAAAGGGGGAGAGGCAATTTAGTTATTTCCTCTTCTTGACTCAGTAAGGAAAAAAGAATGGATACCTTTCCATGAGGAAGGTGCTAAAATCCTCTTATGCATAGGTTGAGTATAGTGTAAGTTTGTTAACAAATAACTGAAAATGTGTTGGTTAGTCCTAAGGCATGTTGGTTTAGTATTATTTCCCAAAAAGCAAACTCATATTCCCTGTCCCAAGTAAATAGAAACAGTTACAGAAGCAAATGAAAGTTTAAGCAAGATGGCAACCCCAACTGGACATTGAAACAGAAAATGGCAGCCTTAGAAATAGACAGTTATGGGTAAGGACAGAGCTTCAGTGAATGAAAAATAACTGTGGAAGCAAGGTGGAACACTAGTAGCAAAAGAACAGACAACCATGCCAAGGGAACTATTGGAGATGCAACTGAGCAACAAAATGGTGCCACTGATGTTATAGAGGTATTTTGGGTACTATGTAACACTCCCAAGCATACTCCCTTTCCCACTGACTTGGGAGTTTATGAGAGAGTGTAATCTTTTATGCAATGAAAAAGGAGGATGAGATGATTTTATGGACTCATTTTCTCTGCTATCCTGTCTTAATGAAATGCATTGCTCCTTGATTTATGAGAGTATTGTTATCTTGGACTAGTCACATTTTTTTTTCTCCTATTGGGAAATTCCCTCCCTAGTCCATTGACTCCACCTCTGTATAAAGTCTTCTTGAAACATGCATGGAAGGGAGGATAATTACGAGGCTACAGGACCAAACATCCCAGCTTTGTCCCAGACAACAAAATGACAATGACTCATTTTAGCTTGAGAGGCAAAAGAAAAACTCCAGATACAGCTTAGCTCTGTCTTGGGGGAAGTTTATCCAAAAGCAAGAAATCATAGTCATCAGATTCTCTTTCAGTTTAGCTTTGATGCCAGTCTGGAGCATTTTTGGACCAGGGTTCAAGCCTTGGACTTTATCTATACCCTTAAACTAAACATTGTTTTATCTTCCTGTAGCCTCTGCTTACAATTAAGAACATCAGTGAAGCAGTTAAAATAGATCAGATTGTATCTGGGCAAATCACTTAACCTTGTTTGCCTCAGCTTCCTCATCTGTACAAAATGAGCAGGATAAAGAAATAGCAAACCACTCCAGTATCTTTGCCAAGAACATCTTAAAATGGGGTCATGGAGAGTTGGACATGACTGGAAAATGACTGAATAACAACATGAAGGGGAAAATCAAGGCTGTCACTATGGTAAATGAGCAAGTATGCTAGGAATTTAATGTAGTTCCATGTGCAGAATGGGGGGCATACAATGAGGACACTGGAAAAAGTCCAGGTCCTGGAGGTCCCTATCCCTATTAGCTATGTGACCAAGTTATTCCATTCCCTGTAGGGTCCTTACCTACAGTAGTCAGTCAAAAAATTTTTTTTAACTTTCTATCATGTGCTAGACTCTGTGAGCTAAACACTGGGGAGACAAAGAAAGGCAAAAACCAATTGTTGCTCTCAAGGAGATCCCAGTTGGATGGGGAAAACAGCATACAAATTAGATACATACAGGCTACATTGGGCACAATCAACAGAGGGAAGGCACTGCTTCCATTGGGGTGGGGACAGGAAAGTCTTCCTTTAGAAGATAGGATTTGATCCAGGACCTGAAGGAAGCCAGGGAAGCTAGGAAGCGGAGATGAGGACAGAAAGAATTCCAGGCATGAAGGACAGTTGGTGAAAATGGACAGAACTTGGATATGGCATGTGAGGATCAACAAGGATGATCACTTGGACAGTTGAGTGGAGAGTGGACTGGAATAGGGAGAGACTCGATGGGGATGTCAACATGAAGAAACGCCTAGTGGAAATTAACACCTGTCCTGCAACTTACACAGTCAAAGTATTGACACCATGACAATTGGTGTTATAAACCAGTGCTACTTTTTTTCACATAAGTATATTTTAATACAAGAAAATTCTGCTTTCCCTGGCAAATAGGCATGTATCTGGTGATAAGTCAAGTTTTGTTATAGGTATGCTAGGAAAATTCAGATGGAGCCCCAGATAAACTCATAGTAGTGAAGGAAGGCAGACTTAATCAAGAATTCATTTTGGCCACAGTGAAAGACTTCTATTGGTGGTGTAGATGTTTCATCTAAATTACAATTTTCCTTTTTGATGGCTTTCTCCAATGCCCAAATGCTCTCATTCCTCCCCTTCACTCTTTAGACCCCTTTACTTCCTTTAAAACCCTCTCACTTTCAAAAGAACTCTCCAACTTCCATGCTCCCTTCCCATCTCCACTCTCTAAGCTGTCTTTGTACCCACTTTGTATGTATCTTCTGTGTACACATGTATTTACAGAAGCACTTAAGGGTAGGGACTGATACCTTTTTCTTTCTATTCTCTTTCCTAGGCATAGTACTTGACAAATGACAAGCACTTAACAGATGATTGCAGATTGAATGATTGATAGTAAAGCCAGAAGAGACTTCAGAGACCATGGTGTCCAACTTTCCCATTTTACAGATGAGAGTACTGAGGTCTGTGAAGGTTAAGTGCTTTGTCCAGAGTCACACAGTGTCTGAAGCAGGATTTGAACTCTGATCCTTCCCAGAACCTGCATTTTAAGGCCTTCCATCCAGACCAGCCATTTTCACTCTATTCCTCTCTGAGGTCCATTCCTGACCCTTCAGACTTCTTTCCCCTCACTCTATCCCCACCCCCAGTTTTTATGTACTATCTTCCCCATTAGAAAGTAAGCCCCTTTAGGATAGAATTTTTTTTTTGGCTTCTATTTCTACACCTACAGCATAGTACAGTACTTGATTCACAGTAAGCACTTAATCAATGCTTCTTGACTTGACCTGATGACTTCCTGCCTCCAAGTTCAGTTCTCTATTTACTATATTACTTCAAAGTGCTATTAAATGAGTTATTTTTCTTATCATCATTACTATTACAATCTCTCTGCTTCTTTCAACAACTTAATTGATTGGTGTGGACAGGTGTCCATGAGATCAGAACAGCTGTGGAAATCGATGGGGATCAACAGATGTCCATCCTGAGGTCAAGTTTGCAAAGAGACCCCAACCAGAAGCCTTGGGAATAAAATATCATTTGTCAAGTATATTTTCAACTAAGATAATATGAGTCCAGTCTGGTTGGATCTGCTGAATCAAAGCATGAGAATTTTGTATTCATTTTACCACAAAAAATAAACACATAGTTTCCAACAAACAGCTGAATAAATGTTTGTATCCAGAGCACAAAAATCCTTCCTACAATAAGATCCTGGAAGTCCTGTCCTTCCGGCTCCAAGTAAGTGTTCTTTTCTGCATCTGAATTCACAAAATTGGATTTTATTGTTGGTGGTGAGGTCAACTTCTTCATTTCCTTGTTCCCTCCCTTGTTCCCCCCTTTCTCTCTCCCACCCGTGAACCACGGGCATCCTCTCATTCCCTGTCCTAGATGCTCATCCCTTCTCCTTCTATAGTCTTTCCCCTTGGTAAACTCAAATACTTTCATAGGTTATCACCTCTAGGTAGATATCTCCAAAACCTCTATTTCTAGACCTAATCTCTCTAGTCCACATTATTCAATACTTGATGACCATCTCCATTTCATATTAATGTTTTAAATGACAAAAAGTGAACCCACCATCTCTCCTACCACTACCTCCATTCCTAGATTCCCCAATTTCTGTGGAATGAAATCTTTTATCCATAAGCTTGAAACGTGAATGTCATCACTGACTCTTCTCTCTCCATGACTGTCACTCCCTGCAACATTCGATTGGTTCCTAGATCTGTCATTTCTGTCTCCATAGTATTCCCCACATATACAGCTTCTCCTCCACTCATGCCTGCCATGCTAATTCACTCAGCACAGTGCCTAGCACATAGTAGGCACTTAACTAATGTTTATTGAGTGATTATTTATTGATTCCTTCATTTCCTGATAATATTTCACCAGCCCTCTACCCTTTGCTCATCCATCTGTTATAGTATATGAAGTAATCTTCTCAGGCCCTTATTGGCATGTATTAACTTCCCCGTCGTATCTGAAATTTTCTGGCTAGATTTTCCAACTTTCTAGATTTCTAATTAGCCTTGATTTTTTTTAAGCTGGGAAACCCTGAAGCCCAGGAACTGTTTGGTGTTTTTCAAACAAATGGCTACTGTCTTGTTATTACTGGACCTGTAGAAGTAACAGCTAACAATTATAAAGCAGCTACTATGTGCCAGACCCTGCACTATGCACTCTACATATATTATCTCATTTGTTCTCACGGCAACCTCAGGAGGTAGGTGCTATTTTTATCCCCATTTTACAGATGGGAAAACTGAGGCAAACAGTTGTTACTTGCCCAGAGTCAAATAGCTAATGGGTGCCTGGGGTTATATTTGAACTCACGTCTTCCTGACTCCAAGACTAGTATTCTATCCCCTGAACCACCTAGCTGCCTTGGAAAATGTACTGAGTGGTCAGTGTAAATTAATGTGAAGTCCTTCACCAAGGAAACCTAGCTCTGAACCAAGAAAGGCTGTCAAATGAGGGAATATGTTCATCTCCATCCTCTGGCTTGGGAAGTGGCAAACCTCAGAGCTGAGAGTTGGAAGGGTTTTGGCCAGTCCTAAGTTAAGTGTTTCTGCTTTTTCTGAATGAGTATAGTAGCATCCAGCTGAAAAACCATAGTAGAATTCAGGGCCTCAGGCTGTAAATGATGGAGACCATTGCTATTCATCCAATATATATTCCAAGGAGTCATAGTTCAGCCCATCCAGCTAGGACTCTGTGTCCTATAGGGAATGAGCCCAACCTAGCAGCAGAACAACTCATCTGTTACCAACACTGACTTCCTCCCGGCCTCCCCTCCCACAGAAAGGCATGAAGGCCATGAAGTTTCAGGTTTGTGCATGACCTTGGCCACATGTGTTCTCTACCAGCAGAAAAGTCAATCATGAACTCAGGGAAGAACTAACCTGGCCCCCAAAGGTTAAGCTGCAAGAGGAATGGACCCTAGTCCCCAGCTGGACAATCTGCTCAGTAGAGATGCTTTAACTAAAAGGGGGTGGGGAGCAAAATGTGGAAAGAAAGGACATCAGGGTTACCAGATGTGTAAGCTGCCTGGACAGTTGTATTTTCTACACATGCCTTGGGACCATTTTCTTCTGTGCCCATATGACCCACAGATATATTTATTTGTGGGAAGGTGTGTTCCAGATTTGTAGGAGGAGATGTTTCTAACTGCTGTTCTTCCTCTACCATCTTCTTATTAAATAGCTTTGCTTTATGCTAATTGCATTTATTGACTGACTTTTAAAGGCAATGTCATTAATGGGCCTCATGAGTCATACTTTATAAGTACATACTCACAGGCTACTCTAGAATCAATGAGAGTACATGTACCTCACATGCGCATGTACACACACACACACACACACACACACACATACATACACACACAATCTATCAGTCCCAGTTTGGAGGTGTAGCACAGAGTTCTTTGTCTCTCTATCTCTGTCTTTCTCTATGTGTACATATGTATAGGTTGATCTGACCATAGAATTTGGGTCCAGGGGATTTGGGAGTGGGGAGGATGTGGACTGTGATCCGGGGGTTTTCTCTCTTGTTTGCCTTCCAGTGCAGTCAGTTTATCTCACCTAGGGAATGGTAGAGGTTAAGAACTGGTCCTGTGACTTCATGGGTATAGGGAACTTCTGGGTGAGGAAGCCTCCTTTCTCCAGGCAGTTGGCACTTCATCTGTAACTTGTAGCAGGAAAGAATTGCTTTGAGCACTGAGAGGTTAAATGACTTCCCCAGTATGTGTTAGAATCAGGACTTGAAGCCAGTTTTTTATGGGCTTTGTGTCCCTGAGATGGCCGTGACTGACTAGGGTAGCCCTATAACTGCTTAGCATAGCGTCACATCGAAGAGCCAATAGAACTTGAGAAAAATTTCTTTGGTGTATTTCTCTTCCTTAAGGGCATTTCTATATCCACAGACATGGGATTCATCAGGCAAAAGTCACAGGACTCTTCACTACCACCCAACAAATCATTGTCATATTCAAGTAGTACATGATTTTCTCTACTGCTCTTCATAAGCCATAGCCTGTACCTTGCTGGTGCTGATTAAATAGAGCAGTTATGAGATATATTTCTGTTAATGATATCAGTGCCTTTTCCAATGTGATTCAGTATAATGACAAGAATCTCCCTCTGATGCCTCCTTGTCTGTGAAGGAGAGGTTGACAGAGTACAAGCTTTTCCAAGTCCCACCAATCTGGAAAAACTAAAAAGCACAGGGCTAGTAATGGATTGTGTGTCTGTTATCCACAGGCTAGACTTGCTTAGCACAGAAAGATTCATCACCAGAAGGTTGGCCACCAAGTGAAGGAATTTTTCAGCCAGAATAAGTAATGAAACTCATTCAATAAATCACGTCAAGGATGGGATCTGTGTTTGGCGAGGAGCAAGAAAAGAACTCTACTGGAAAGATCACAAATTTTCCAAGTATTTAAATAAAGAAAGCAATAACTTTCAGATAAATTTTACATACAATTAGGATTAGAGAGGAAATGATCAGTATTTTTTCCCACTGGAAATAAATGGTTGCTGGTACTGTAATGAAATACTGACCCCGAATCAATAAATTTGAAAATTTTGAAAAAATATATTATTTTAGATCAGCTTAAGAGCCAAGAAATGTGAAGGAAAATGTGTTATTTTATGACTCATGAGCATTACTGCATGAAAAGTTTTCAACTGTGGAGCATCACTGGACTTTTAATTGATGACTAGTCTGTGCCTGCTGGCTCATAGGTCAACGGAATTGGGAGTGGGGAGGCTGCACACAATAGAGTTCAAAATATCTGTCTTTAAAAAAATAAAGACAAATCTAGTCCTTTCACCTGGAAACCTTTCAGATCCTTAAAGAAAGTTATCATGTCCTCTCCTTTCCAGGTTTAATATAACATTTCTTCAAAGACAGGAACTAATAACCATCTTATTGGCCCTCCCCTGGATGCCCTCCAATTTACCAATATCATTCTTAAACGGCAGTGCCCAGAACTAAATCCAATATTCCAGATGCAGTCTGACAAAGGCAGAATCTAGAAGGATCATCACCACCTTGTTCTCAGAAGTTGTGTGCTTCTTGCTATAGCCCAATGCTGCTAAATAACTGCTATATAATATTGACGACTCACGCTGAGGGGCGGTCCATTAAAACACCTGGATGTTTTTCAGAAAAAAAGATCCCTACTCTATAATCATGCTTTCCTCATTTTGTACTAATGAAACTGATTTCTGAACCCATGTATAATGCTTTACATTTATTCCTACTAAATATCATTTAATTCAATTGAGCCTAATTCTGTAATCTGTCATCCATTGTGTTATCTTTACCTCCCAGATTAGCATTATCTGTAACTTGATGAGCAAGCCACATATAGCTTTATCCAAGTCTCTGATAAAAGTGATTAAAAACTACATGGCCCAGTATAGATCCCAGGAGCACTCCGTCAGAGACCTCTTGCCATGGTCACATTGAATATTTACAGCTACACTTTGAGTCAGGATATCTACCTGCTTTGAATCCATCGAGTTGTACTATCATCTAATCCACATCTTTCTAGTTTTTTTTAATAAGAATGAAAGGGAAATTTCTATCAAGTGCTTTTGTGTAATGTAGGCAATCTAGATTTAGGAAAGAAATAACTTTTAGCTGGAAATATGAAGAGGATCACTGAAGAGGTAACATCTAAGTTTGGTCTAGCAGAAAGAAAAGATTTCAAAAGGAAGAGGTATGAAAGGTGGGGGGGATGGCCTGTGAAGATGGGCAAGAGGGTGAAAGGACAAGAGGATTTTGAGGAATGAGAAGGAAACTAGTTTCACTGAAATGGGGACCATATGAAAAGGAAATTTTAAAATGTAGATGTAGTAAGATGCTACATGATGGAATTTGAGCTATTTTTCATAGGCTCATAAAAGAGACCAGAAGGCACATGACAGAAGAAAACATTAGATTTTTGGAGCCATCAGTATACAACAATTCCTCTCTGAACATAATGTTCCTGTCTCTCAAGAATCTATAAGCTTATCTTCCTCTGGCCTTAGTTGGATGATTGATTAGTACTAGTCTATATTTTCCAGAGTGAGAGAGCCAAATGACCATCTCCTTAGATTCCTGCTCCATAAAACAAGGCCTAGTTAGATTTGTAGCAGTGTGACTGACAAGATTCATGTCCTCAAGGTCTAGGTTTGCTTCTCTGGGCAGCATGAGTTGCTGTGTGGTGGGACGTAAACAGCTGTGTTTCTAAAATCACTCTGAAGGATGTTGCCAGCAACAAGCCACTCTGTGTGGAGAGGGGAGTATGCGAAAGTACATCTATCCCTTCTCTCCCAACACACTTCTATGTCATCGCTAATATCCCAGGGACAGTTTAATTAGGACTGTGTATCTGCATGTTCAGGTTCATTCATTCTTCATCCATTCATTGAATAAGAGTCAGAAAGGTCATGCTTTATTTAGGCACTGGGTTAGGTATCCTCAAAAGACCTGTGATTTCATTGCTGTAGTTCCCACCTCTACAAAGATGACAACCATCATGGCATGCTATAGAAGATTATCAAGCAAAATCAAAGGGAACCTCTCCCAGTTTATTTAGGCTGATTCCCCCATGATGGACATCAAATCCCTCAAAAGATTTGGACTCAATTCAATTGAATTCAGCATGTGTTTATTAAGCACATACTATGTGCAGACATTGCACTAGGCGTTGGCCATGATGCTCAAAGCCTTCCCACCTTGGCAGCACCTGCCAGAACTTAAGGTTTGCCAGCATTTCATGGGAGATCATTTGCTCACCTCTGAGCTCTGGTGAGGCATCAGAATCCATTTTAAGTGGTAACTGAAGGGCTTATAAGAATAAGGCACAGTCCTTACCCTCATGGAGTTTATAGTCTGAAAAGGGAGATGACACATGGACACAGATACTTGTCATGCAAAGTAGAATATGATGAATACAATAAAGCAAGTGCAATGCATTGAAAGAGATCAAAGGAGGAAGAAATAAATTCTATCAGAGGGAATTCAAGAAATCTTCATGGAACAGGCAACATTTAATCTAAGTCTAGAAGAAGGAAGGCTTTGGGTAAGAAGATGTGGGATAAGGGCATTTGAGTTGAGGGAATGGTTCAGTCTAAGGCCAGTGACACACAGAATGCTTTAGGAAGTTGCCAAGTAGTCAATCTGACTTGACAACAGATATGTGAATCTGATTCAATAAACATTTATTAAGTACTTACTACCAGGAAGGTATTATGAAGATGGGTAGTGAGAGATGAAATTATAAAGAAACTTGGGGGACAAATCATAGAGGGTCTTGGTTGCCAGGCTAAGGGATTGAGACTCCATTTGGGTAGGTAACAAGGAACCGTTGATAGTCTAGATTAATGATTTATTTATTTTGATAGTTCTCAGTAGTCCCCTAGAATATAGCAGAAGATTTGAAAGGGAGGAAAAAGAATAATGAGTTTTAGAATAGAAGAGTAATTTTTGGACCATTTTGAAACATGTGTGTTAGCTTCTAATGCCCTCATCAGCTAAAGAAACAGGTCATTAAGCTAATAACATGTAGATTCTAATAATCATCTGTAGACTCATAAATATACAATGCATGGTGACAGTCCATTCTTGCTCATTCCCTGAAACTTTGTCCACATTCTCCCATAAACTTGCCATAGAGGACCCACACACCTTTTTGGAAATCTAACTCACTTTCTCCTGACATAGGGAAGATATTGACTGTCTGGACATCTTTTTCATTCATTTACATCTGTAAGGGCATCCTTCACATCTTTCCACATTTGTCATGTGTATGACCCTGTTCTTGTCTACCATATGCTTTTTCCTTGTTCTTTAAGTGAATCCCAGTTTCAATGCTAATGCCTGCCTTGCTGAAGCCCTCTTTTCAAAGCAGGTTAGCATTAAGTTGGTTTTCAATGATCCATCATGTTGTTCTCTGATTTTTTGTATGGTACCCTTCTGGAAAAGATGGAAAGGTATAGGATCTATGAGGCTAAAGTTAGACCTCTTTGAAATACCTTCAAGGACTGGAACTAAAAAGTAGTGATTAAAGATCAATTTCAACCTGGAAGGATTATCACCAGTAGAGAGTCCTGGGGTCTTTGACTCTGGGCTCCTCAATATTTTATTATTAGATTGGATGAATACATAGATGGTGCACTGAAGAAATGTGCAGATGATGTGAATCTGGAAGAGTTAGCAAATAACTTGAAAAATAGAATTTAGAGATAGAATTGATCTCAACTCAGAATTTAAAAAAAGATCTCAACAGAGAAACTAAAGGTGATAAGATGAAAGTAGCTATTTTGGCAACCCCCAAATGAACTTTAATAGGGATTTAAAAGAAACAAGCAGACAAATGTGGAGTTTTTAATAACTACAAGCTCAATATGAGTTAGCAAGGTAATACAATTAAGAAAAGCTAATGTGATCTCAGGTTACATTAACAGAGTCAAATTAACAGAGTCTGCTATCATATGTCCACAGGTTGGATCCTCTATGGAGCACTGTGCCCTCATCCGGATACCACATTTTAGAAAAGACATAGGACCCAAACCCATGGGTTATACAGCTTAATAGAAGGAACTGGGAATTTTCAAATCAGAGAAGAAATGACTTAGCAAGGGGGGTGGAGCCAAGATGGTGGAGTAGAAAGACACACATACACAGGGTCTCCCCACGCAGCCCATAAAAATACCTATAGACAGGGACTCTCAACAAATTTTGGAGCAGCAGAAGTGGAGAGCAACAGAGTGGAGGAGATTTCCAGCCTAGGGCAACCTGAAAGGCCCATGAACAGCCCTCTGGGACAGAATCTCCAGTAGCAGCAGTTCCCAGATCCCTCAACTCACAGGCACCAAAGGTCAGTGACAGGGTTTTTTCAGCTGGCCAGGAAGGAAGAAGGGTCTTCTCATAGCTCAGGGAGCAGGAAGTGGCCACAGAGGCTACACAGCAGCCCATACAAACCATGCCATTGTTGAAGCATGAAAACCCCTGAGGGCACTGAAGAGCTGAGTCTTACCTCAGCCCTGGGTGGAGGCCTTGGCCTAGCTGGTCTTTGTCTAGCACTAAATGGTGGCCCTGCCCATCCAACTTATCTGAAAATCAGCCCCCAGTGCTGACTTGGCAGAACTAGAGGCCAGCTGGCTGT
>CM053772.1:222978914-222990567 GCA_028658325.1 Potorous gilbertii
AATGCCCAAAAAAGGGGGAAAAAATAAGACTATAGAAGGTTACTTTCTTGGTGAACAGATATCTTCTCCCATCCTTTCAGATGAGGAAGAACAATGGTTACTATCAGGAAAAGACATAAAAGTCAAGGCTTCTATATCCCAAACATCCAAAATAAATATTCAATAGGCTCAGGCCATGGAAGAGCTCAAAAAGAATTTTGAAAATCAAGTAAGAGAGGTGGAGGAAAAATTGGGAAAAGAAATGAGAGAGATGCAAGAAAAGCATGAAAAAAGCAGGTCAACACCTTGCTGAAGGAGACAAAAAAAATGCTGAAGAAAATAACACCTTGAAAAGTAGGCTAACTCAACTGGCAAAAGAGGATCAAAAAGCCAATGAGGAGAAGAATGCTTTCAAAAGCAGAATTAGCCAAATGGAAAAGGAGGTCCAAAAGCTCAATGAAGAAAACAGTTCTCTCAAAATTAGAATGGAACAGATGGAGGCTAATGACTCTTATGAGAAACCAAGAAATCACAACCACAAAACCAAAAGAATGAAAAAATGGAAGATAATGTGAAATATCTCATGGGAAAAACAACTGACCTGGAAAATAGATCCAGGAGAAACAATTTAAAAATTATAGGACTACCTGAAAGCCTTGATCAAGAAAAAAGCCTAGACATCATCTTTCATGAAATTATCAAGGAAAACTGCCCTGATATTCTAGAAGCAGAGGGCAAAATAAATATTGAAAGAATCCACAAATCACCTCCTGAAAGAGATCCGAAAAGAGAAACTCCTAGGAACATTGTGGCCGAATTCCAGAGTTCCCTGGTCAAGGAGAAAATATTGCAAGGAACTAGAAAGAAACAATTCCAGTATTGTGGAAATACAATCAGGATAACACAAGATCTAGTATGGAATACGATATTCCAGAAGTCAAAGGAACTAGGACTAAAACCAAGAATCACCTACCTAGCAAAACTGAGTATAATATTTTAGGGGGAAAAATTGTCAAACATTCTTGATGAAAAGACCAGAGCTGAAAAGAAAATTTGACTTTCAAACACAAGAATGAAGAGAAGCATGAAAAGGTAAACAGCAAAGAGAAATCATAAGGGACTTACTAAAGTTCAACTGTTTACATTCCTACATGGAAAGACAATAGTTGTAACTCTTGAAACTTCTTTCAGTATCTGGGTAGTTGGTAGGATCACACACACACACACACACACACACAGACACACACATGCACGCACATACAGAGACAGACACACACATAGAGAGAGAGAGAGCACTGGGTGAATTGAATAGGATTGGATCATATCTTAAAATAATGAAGTTAAGCAGTGAGAGAGAAATATATGGGAAGAAAGATAGAAATGGAATGGGGCAAATTATCTCTCATAAAAGAGGCAAGTAAAAGACTTTTTAGTGGAGGGAAAAAGGGGGAAGGTGAGAGAAAAAACATGAAGCTTACTCTAATCATTCAACTAAAGGAAGGCATAAAATGCACACTCATTTTGGTATGAAAACCTATCTTATAATACAGGATGGTGGGGGAGAAGGGGATAAGCAGGGTCAGGGGGTAGAATCAAAAGAGAGAATAGAATAAATGGGGGGCAGGATAGGATGGAGGGAAATATAGTTAGTCTTACACAACACGACTATTATGCAAGTCATTTGCAAAAGTACACAGATATGGCCTATATTGAATTGCCTGCCTTCCCAAAGGGAATGGGTGGGGAGGGAGGGATGAAGAGAAGTTGAAATCAAAGTTTTAGGAACAACTGTTGAGTACTGTTCTTCCAACTAGGAAATAAGAAATACAGGTAA
Source organism: Potorous gilbertii (assembly GCA_028658325.1). Lineage (NCBI taxonomy): Eukaryota > Metazoa > Chordata > Mammalia > Diprotodontia > Potoroidae > Potorous > Potorous gilbertii. The sequence goes on from CM053772.1 coordinate 222,980,728, forward strand.
TGGGGTACAGAAAGCTATCTTGCCCTACAGGACAAAAGAGAAGATGTGGATAAGGGGAGCGATGTTAGAAGAGAGGGCATATTGGTGATATGGGGCAATTAGGTGTTTTGGGGTGGGGGAGGGGAGAAAATTTGGAGCCCCAAATTTTGTGGAAAGGAATGATGAAAAGTTAAACAAATAAATTAAAAAAACAAATAAATAGAAATGACTTAGCAGGAGTAAGATTACTGTCTCCAAATGTCTGAAGAGATTAGACTTGTTCTGCACAGGTTAGAATTGGGAGCAGTAGGAAGAAGTTATAAGAAGGTAGATTTCAGACCAGTAAAAAACATTATTTCCTAATAATTATATTTCAACACTTCAAAGATCCACTGACACAGATTCCAACTTTGGGGGGGTGTACTACATGGTGTTTAAGAATTACTATGACTGAAAAATTCGTTAAACTTTCTTTACCCTGTGGTCTATGAACTTGTCCATGAGCTTCTCCAAACTTAGTTAATAACAGCTAGCCTTTCAGTAAACATTACCTCATTTGGGCCTCACAATAACTCTGGGAGGAAGATCCTGTTACTATCCCTATTTTACAATTGGGGAAACTGAGGCAAACAGAAATTAAAGTGACTTGCCCAGGGTGACATAATTAATAAATGTCTGAGTCTGAATTTGAACTCAGATCTTCCTGACTCCAGGACCTGTATTTTATCCACTAGGCAACCTCACTGCTTCAATCCAAGATGGTCTTCATGACAGAGATAGACCATCACCAGGCTTCATTATGAAGCCTTTCTACCTGGGAAGGATCAACCAGAATTTGCTCTCCATCATAGCCTTAAAGAATTTAGGATCATGTCTATAACACAATGAGACTGGAGAAAGATTGGATAGAAGGATTAGTTAGAGCAATTAAAAAAATAGAAAGGATTGATTCAGGCGGTTTTGGGTTCTCTATTCCAGAAAACCTTCAGCAGGAGATGAACACACTTGTTGGGGATATTAAAAAAAGGATTTCTGTTTGAGGGCATGTCAAACTAGATGACCTATGAGTATCTATTCATTCAGTTCTAGGTTCCCTTGACTATGATTTTTCAGGTTTGGCTAACCTATACAAGCAGATTCGGACATGATCAGCTTCCACACTACTTTCTGGCAAATTTAATACACTTGGCTTGATCTAGCTGGGCCTCATTCTTTACTTTTGTCCATAATATATGAGACCATCAATTTAGAAAGACCACTTTCACATTCTATAAAACTAGGAGGTGAAATTTGGAGAAAAATGGAACATGGTCCAATAATCACATTAACAAAATTGAGCTGGTGGTTCTCTTTTCAATTTTTAGTATTTGGCAAGTAGTGAATTAGAGTCTCCTTGTATCTAACTCCAAGGGACAGTCAGCAGGGCCAACTTGATGGATTGTTCTCGTTGACTTCCATGTCTGTTGCCTAGGCACATTATAAATATTTGGCTCTTTTATTTGTATTTTATACACTCAACGTATATAACTCTGTGCAAACTCTGCCTCTGAATCTAAGGAGTGGTGCTGATACAGCTCATTAGTCTATCTGTCCAAGAACTTCACTTGGGGAGGTTGGGGAGGGAAGCCTTAGAAGTAGCACACATGAACAGAACACATAACCAAGAGGACACTCTAAAATGTCTTGTGACTTAAACACATTAAGTCATTTAGTAAATGTTTCTTCTTCTCTGTTTTTGGTTGCCATAGTCTCAGAGGCTGGATTGACGCTATTTGATGGCAAATCCATCAATCACCTCATATCAGTCAGTGAGTAATGTAAGAAAGAAGGTTGGAAAAATCACAGGATCTGGAGCTTTTAGGAGGAAGGAACCTTTAATTCCATAGACTGACTGCCTGATGTAGTGGAAGGAGCCCTGGACTGGAAATCAGAAGGCCTGAATCTTAGCTCTTCCATTAACTCCATGCTGAGTCTTGACTTTATCATTTCTTTACTCTACATCTTAGCTTCCTCTTCCACAAAATGAGAATTTAAACTAGAAGGTCTTCACAGTGTTCTAGCTCTGACCAACTTCTGAATCCTCTATTACTCCCTTAACTATACAACACCAAATTAAAATTCTAGTTTCATCTGCCACAAACTCACCATGTGGCCTTAAGTCATCACTAGCCTACTCTGGGTCTCAGTTTACCCATCAAATGAAGTATATATGGGGTAAAGAGTTCTAAGTATTTCCTAGTTCTGTTGCTCTAAGATTTTCTTACCTGAAGAGAACAGTACCTGTAAAAGAGCTTGGAAAGCTGTGATCGACCAGTCCCACACAGCTAATTGCTAGTGACTGCATCAATCAATTGATCAATCACCACCTATCTATGAAGATACCCACTGTGTGCCAGACACTGTGGATACAAAGGCACAAATGAAACAATTCTGTCTCTCAAGGAACCTATATTGTATAGGGGAAGCCTATATAAGTATATGGGCAGCTAGGTGTCTCAGTGGATAGAGTGCTGCACCAGAAGTCAGAAAGACTTGAGTTCAAATTTGGCCTCAAACACTCATCAGTTGTGTGATGCTGGGCAAGTCACGTAACCTGTCTTTGCCTTCGTCCACTGGAGAAGAAAATAGTAAACGACGACAGTATCTTTGCTAAGAAAACAACCCTGTACAGCATGCGTATGTATCTGTATGCAGATCAAATGCAAAATGAATGCCAAATGGTTTCAGGAGACACTAGAAGGTAGGAGTATCAGGAAAGGTTTCATGCAGAAGGTGGTGCTTATCTCAAATCTTAAAGGAAGAAAGGGTTTACAGGAGGCAGAAGTGAGGAAGGATAGTGTTCTGAGCTTGGGGGTTGGCCAACACAAAGGCATTTAAAAGTTGGGAGATTCAGCAGGCGGAATGATAGACTTAGAGCAAGAAGACCTGAGTTCAAATCTTTCCTTGGACACTAACTTCTCAGTTACAGTCTTCTTACCTGCAAAATGAAGATAATGCCGCCTACCACTGAGGCTTGTTGTGAGGCTCTACTCCAATCCAGGAAACATCTATTAAGCACCTAATGACATAATTGTATCTTAAAGTACTGAATATTCACGATTATAAAAACTCACTATTATTAATAGGGAAAAATGGAAAATTTGGCAGAAAGGAAAGTAAGTAAAGCTTAAAGTGAAATAATTCAACTGTTATCTACCTACCTATAGAACACAAAGTGGGAGGCTTCAGCAAAACACCAGGATTTTTTCTTTTTCCAAAAAGGATAATGGAATGACATTTAGAGCTGGAAGGAAACTTAAAATCATTTAGCATAGTCCTTCCATCTTACAGATGTTCATCTTGGAACCCAGAAGGGAGGAATGACTTATCTAAGGTCACATAGTTAATGTCTGAGGCCATATTGGAACTCAAGTCCTCTGGACTACAGAGCCAGCTCTCTAACCATCACACCACCTGGCAGATACTTACTTAGCCATGTGACCCTGGGCAAGTCACTTAACCCTGTTTGCCTCAGTTTTCTCATCTGTCAAATGTTTTGGAGAAGGAAATGGCAAACCACTCCAGTATCTTTGCCAAGAAAACTCCAAATGGGGTCATGAAGAGGTAGCCATGACAAATGACATGGCAACACATAATAGCAGAGCAAGGTTACCATCTTACGCCTTCTGATTCCAAATAGACTACTCTGTCTATCCATACAGTCAAACTATTAAAGAATGCTATGGGGGAGGGAAGGACCTTTCAGGTGAAATCTTACACAACTTCAGAAACTATTGCAAAAAGGCCTTGATAAGTTTAATTATATATTAATGACAACTGACATTTCTATAGTCTTTAATGCTTGTGTGTAAAGTACTTTCACCATAAAAACCCTATGTTAGATAGTAGTATAAGGATTATTTATCTCATTTTACAGATGAGGAAACTGAGTCCTGGAGAAACAAAGTGACTGACCCATGGTTCCATAGCTAAGAACTGACTGACATCCAGGTTTCTGTATTAGGTCTAGAATCAGTTCTGGCTTCCAATCTGTTGCCCACTTGGGCAGGCAAGTCTCTTAAACTCTCCAGGTCTCAGTTGCCTCATTTAAAAATGATGGGGTTTGACTAAGATGGCCTCTGAAGGTATTTTTCAGCCCTAAATCTTCTATTATATGATTATACAGCCCTGCCTTCCCATTTTTTCCCCTTTCATTCAAGGGTATTAGTTTATTTTTCTTCTTTTAATAACTATTCTTCTCTATTGTGAACTATGTGTTTCAAGTGGGGAATCAGTTGTAAGATACTGGCGGATAGGTGCTATGGAGAGATTTTCCCAAATTTCTTTTTGGGTAGATACATCAAAGACAAGAGAAACGGGGATACCTAGGAAATTAGATTAGTTCTGTTTGTGTTGTTGAAGTCCCCCCCACCCCAAACATCACACAGAGAAGACTCTGAGATAGCAATAACCCCTATTTCTCCAATGACTTACAATTACAACATTCATCATAGGTGTTACTTCATTAAAAACCACTCCAACTTTGGGGAAAGAGGCAGTGCTCAGCTAGACAAGAATTATCCCATTCACTGTGAGGAAACTGATGCCCAGAGAGTAGACATTTGTTCAATGTCACAAAGCTAGTACAGGTCAAACCCAAATGCCAACCCAGATCTTCTGCCTCCAAGTCCTGTGCTCCTTCCACTTGGTTTACTTTCTTGCGATGGTCTGCTGGCTTTGTTATTAGTAATATTTTCTTTTCAAATTTCCAAGGTTGGATCCAGTGTTTAGATGAGAGGAGGGGTGTTGGGTGGATGGCTGCTCACTGTTTGCAGGGCGGGCGGTACCCAACTTCATCCTTCTCAGGAATGAATATTCGTGAGAAGCACACAGAATAGCCATTCTCTGCCTCTCCCTTCCAAGGGGATGAGGAAATCACAAAGATCTCCTCATAAATTACATTGGCTTCACTTTCTCTAATCAGCAACTTTCTCTAATCAGCAACTGACCCCTGTCCTTTGCTTTCTGCCTAATTCAGCAATATGAGGTAAAGATTTGAACATTTGTCTGAGGGATTAGATTCATGTGGATATTCAGTCTGGACAACACAGGCTCCAGATTCTTGGATTTTTCTTGACAACTAACTCAGCCTTGTGACATAAATGCAAAGAATCAAAAACTGAGAGGTATCTTAGAGGCACTGTTATCTCTGTGGTTTGCCTCAATTAATTCATTTCAATCCAAAAAGCATTTATTAAAATTTCTATGTTTCAGGCACCATTGTAGGCACTGAAGACAAAAAGGCAAATATGAAAATAGTTCCTGCCTACAAGCAGCTTACAGAAGGGAGGTTTCCTATTGATAATGACTTCTCTAAGTGTTCCAATTTGGGGCATCTAGGTGGCCTAGTGGATAGAGCGCTGATCTGGGCCTGGAGTCAAGAAGACCTGAATTCAAATGCAGCCTCAGACACTTACCAATTGTGTAACCCTAGGCAAGCCACTTAACTCTGTTTGCCTCAGTTTCCTGATGAGCTGGAGAAGGAAATAGCAAACTACTCCAGTATCTTTGCCAAGAAAACCCCAAAGGGGGTCACAAAGAGTCAGACATGACTGAAACAACTGAATATGTTCCTATTTGCAAATGACCCTGCCTTTTTATACCGAACTCATGATTTCATTAACATAGGGAACTCCCAATGAGGAAACTCCCTTTACCAATGCAGACTACTATCTGCTCGGAGTGTCCTGACCCATTAACTCACCCAAAGTCACACAACCAGTTTGCATCAGAGCCAGGATCTGAACTGTCTTCCTGTCTCTGAGGTTTTCTCTCTGGTCACGTACCACACTGCTTCTCTGTACTGAGTGTACAAAATAAGTGTATTAAATAGAAAACCCTCCTCAGTGAAATCAATGGGGTTGAAAGGGGGATGCTATAATTACAGAATTGCCATCAAATCTAACCAATCTCTGAATAAAAAATTAAAATACACTTGAAAAAATTAGACAGTCTTTTTTGACAAGATTCTTGTGAGGAAAACATTTTGTTAGCTTTAAAATATGATATAAATACAAATTTTTTATTATTATTCATGAGCCACTAAACTCACCTTCTCCCTCCTAACTTCTTCCAACAGCCTGTCACAGAGCCTAAAACAATCACTGTTAAGATATTTACTTTTTGGTTAAAACAATATAATCTCTACAAATGTCCTTTTTTAAGATGATTTTGGGAGCCATGGGTAAGGAAAGGACCAGGAAATGAGCCATTAATATTTTAACATGAATTAGCTTGTGACTTGCCAGATAAATTAAGTCTAGCCCAAGAGCCCTCTCTGATTCTGATGCTAATTGCACTGGTCAGGCTACTTCACCTTCTGGGCATCAGTTTTTATATCTGTCTGTTTATAATTTTGTTCTGTGGTCCCTCTTCATCCTCAACTAGACAGGAGCCTGAGCCTGGGCAGACAGGAAGATACTCCATTTCGGAGCTGGCACATAGACTTGACATATTATCCTGGAAAGAACTGGACTCTAACTACAGTGTGTGTTTCTAAAGGTCTATTCAAGAGTTGGGCAAACATTTAGTGGTTTTAGTGGACTGAGTCAACATTGTGATATGCAAATGTAATCTTAGACTGTATAAGGAGTGGCATGTCATGCAGACCCAGGGAGGCGAGAGTCCCACTGTGCTCTGCTGTGGTCAGACCACATCTAGGGTATTTTCAGTTCACATATTAGGAATAACGTTATTAAGCTAGTGTCAGTTATTAGAGCAATCCCTAAGTGAAATGGGGTGCCTCTCACGGTTCCCATCTTCCTTTGAGCTGTGCTCTTTCCATACTTATCACCTAGTCCAGATCCTGGTACTTTCGTCTTCAGCTCCTACAACATCCTTCTTCCTGCCTCAGATCCTTAGCTGCAGACTCTGGATAAGTGACTTAGTCTCTCTCACGGGGCCTTAGTGTCTTCATTTGTAGAACAGGAGTAATGCTAGCATCTGCCTTCCTGGATTATCGTAAGTATCAAATAAGATAGTATATGTGAAGTGCTTGCAAATTTAAAGGGCTATATAAATGCTAGCTATTGATCACTTAATTAATTAAATCATTCCCCCACGAATTCAGTGCCTGGCAGCTTTTTTCTTTTTTACTTCAATTCTTGCCCTTCTGGTATGGGTATTTAACATGCATATTAATGATTCCCCCAGTATACTAACTTCTCAGTTCCTCAAACTACTCAATTTTCATGGCCTACCAGTGCTCCTGACCTCAGCTACATGCAGAGATGGTCATACCTTTGACTTTGTCATCACCCACTAGTGTTTAATCCAAGTTTATCAACTCTGAAATGCTTTTATCTCATCATAACTTTTACCATTCCATCTTCCCCATCTTTTACAACCCCTCGCTCTCTTCTTCCTCACCATGGCATCTAAATTCTGTCACAGAACATCACCTCTGAATTTATTGCATTCTCTTCCTTTCCCTATCTCCCTTATAAGTAATATTATCAGCTCTCATAGCTTCAATGCAACTAGGTGGCATGATGGATAGGGTGCCAAGTCTGGAGTCAGAAATACCCCTCTTCTTGATTAAAAACTTGGCCTTAGACATTTACTAGCTGTGTGACCCTGGGTAAGTCTCCTAATCCTATGTGCCTCAAGCTTCCTCATCTGTAAAATGAGCTGGAGAAGGAAATGAAAAACCACTCTAGTATCTTTGTCAAGAAAACCCCAAATGGGGTCAGGAAGAGTCAGATATGACTGAATTGACTGAACAACAATAAATGTAGATTATATCTAGATTTATTATATATCTGCTCCAGTCTTCTTCCCGAACTATAGTCCCATAGCACTAACTCTCTTTTGGACTTAGTGAACTGGATTCTGGAAGGCATTTCAGTTTCAAAGATAGCTATGTGGCACAATGAGTTCACGTTCTGCCTCAGATACTTACTAGTTGTGTGATCCTGGACAACCTTTCTCAGCCTGTTTCCTCATCTGTACAATAAGGGGGTTGGACTTGACGGTCTCTACCTTCCAGATTGAAATCTATGATCCTACATCCAAAATATAACTTATCTCCCCCCCTTCTAAACGCCCTCACCCTTTACCAAACTTCCCAACTGATGTTTAAGGTATCATATTTTGCTCAGGCACCCAGGCTTGGAATCTTGATATCATCCTAGATTCCTCACTCGCACTTACCCCCACCTTCCATATCCAAATCTGTCCTGTCTCCCTTAACAACATCTTTCATAAACATTCCCTTCTCACTACTCATATAACTAGCTACAACTCTACTTCAGGACCTCATCTTTTCTCAGACTGCCTACTACGATAGCCTTCTAACTGCTCTGCCTATAGCAAGTCTTTTCCTCATTCTTACCCATTCTTTATTCAGCTGCCAAGATCTACAATATACGCCTGAATACATCACTCCCCTACTTAATAAACTCCATTTGCTTCTTTTTTTACCATTGTGATCTAATATGTTGTCCTCTATTTTACATTTACAGTCCCTCCCCTTTCTCCAATCATATTCCACTTTATTCCCCCAAACCAAGATTCAGGGTCAGTCAACAAACATTTATTAAGCATCTAGTATGTGTCAGGGACAGGGCCAAGTAAAAGAGTTGGGTGCTAAGACACAGTCAGAAAATGGAGCAAATTGTTACAAAACAACATGTTACTTACTGCCTGGGACTCTGATTCCCACTAAGTCACTCTCCTGATGGCTTGATTTAATTTTTCAGCTGAACTTTGCATATTTCACTGGGGTGGAAAAACCCCAGACTGGTTGGAGGTTTGGTTAAGATAATCATCCATATGTCTGCACACTTATCAAAAGCATATGAAAACTTTCTGAGGCTCCCTAGTCTCCCTCTGTCTTGGAACCACATAGGTTCTGGTGACTCTCCATGTCTAATGAAGAGAAGCACATTTGCCTTTTCCTTCCTGAGCTTACCTTTTTCTTGGGAAAAGCCCTAGCACTTTGTCTAGGACCTGAGATAGTTTTAATCTGGTGCTTTTGACCCAAAGTTTCCATTTGCTAAATTTAAATTCTAACCAAGAAGAATCTTCTTTCTGCTGGCTGCTAGGGTAGAAAAGAAGGAATCCAAGAAGGTATCTACCTTAGAAATGTTATTAGAGAAAGGAAAAAGTAGACAGACTCTCACAGGTACTCTGTAATAATGAAAGACATTTTCATAGTGTTTGTAAATTTGCAAGGCAGTTTCTCATGTAAGCCTCAGAGTAACACTGACTTAGGTACTATAGATATTAATGGCTCTGTTTTATACATGAGGAAACTTAGTGTCAGGGAGGTTAAACAACTCGTTATTTTGAGTGTTGTCTTCCCCAGTTAGACTGTAAGTTCCTTGAGGACAGGGACTGTTGTTCTTTTCTTATTTATAGCCCCAATGTTTAACATGGTGACTGGAACATAGTAGGCACTTAATAAATCTTTACTGAATTGAAACCATGGTCATACAGCCAATAGTTGTCAAAGGTAAGATCTGGATGTAGACCTTACTAACGCCAGTTCTAGTACTCTACCCACTATAACATACTGCTTTTCCAGTTGGGGAAAACAAATTTCAGAGAGTTATGAGCAACTACTAGTAGGATCCAATTCTTAACAGTATTCTATGGGGGAACTTAGTTCAAGATGGATGAGAATGGGGATGGGCTGATAAACTTATCCATAAGGCATTCTTAAGTTTAATCTGTATTATTAATATCTTACCCATCACTTTCTTAAGTCTAGATAATCAACAGTTATCTAATTTTTTTTTATTTTTATTTTTAATAAATTTATTTAACTTTTTACATTCATTTTCACAAGATTTTGGGTTCCAAAATTTTCTCCCCCTTTGT
>CM053772.1:222991067-223080112 GCA_028658325.1 Potorous gilbertii
GCTTTGACTCCTATGTCTTTACCTGATGGTAAGCAGACCTCTTCGTCGTCAGAGACAAATGGAGGAATCATCTTCTCAAGAAAATAACCATCTATGGTCTTAGTTTTTTTCCCTTTTCTGGGCATTTTCCCAGCCAGTCACTTGATTTCTGAGAGTCCTCTCCACCCCCTGGCCTAGATCCGTCCCGCTAGTGCTTGGGGTCTGGGATTCAAATGCTGCTCCCCAGCCTCAGGGCTTTTGGCAGCAGGCCTGACTGCTCTTCAATGGGAGCTTATCTGCTGGTTCTCAGGTGGGGGCAGGGCCGCCTCTCAGGTTCAGTTCCCTCAGGGGGTTTATGCGGAGATCTCTTGTAATGGAGCCTCAGCGGAGCCCCTGCCCGCCCTGGGAGTCTCCTCCTCTGCGGCAGCCGCCGCCTCCCAGGGGGTTGGAGTCCCAGAGATCCCCCGCTCCCCTCTCAGCCCGTCTCTCTCACTGACCTGTGCGTCTGTGGGTGGAGGGACCTTCGCAGCCGTGGGAGAATCAGGTCCCTGACGCCTGCTGGGGTCTGCTCGCTCCTCTCAGTGCCACGTGGTCGGGGTGGGGAAGGGGAGCGCTCCGCAGGGCAGGGTTCCGCTCCCGCCCGGGGTACCTTTGAGGTCGGTTTTTCAGGGCTCTCTGCAACGGAAATCTCCTTCACTGTGTTTCTGCGCAGCTTCCACTGTTCCAGAATTTGTCAGGAGTTCTTTTTAGAGGGAATCCATGGGCTGTGGGTTCGGAGCTAGCAAATGTGAGTCTTTCTACTCTGCCATCTTGGCTCCGCCCCCCGGTCATAAACAATTTAAATAGGAACATCAAAGATTACTGATCCTAGATCACCACAATAAATATAATGATAGTGTATAAGTTTGAAATATTATGAGAACTACCCAAATATGACATAGAGACAAGATGTGAGTGCATGCTGTTGGAAAAATGATGCTGATAGACTTGCTTGACATAGGATTGCCACAAGCCTTCAATTTGCTAAAAAAAAAAAAACAATCTCAAAATATAATATCCATGAAGTCCAATAAAGCAAAACTCACTGAATAAAACAAGGTATGTCTAAACCATAATTTCCGGGCAACGGTGGATTCAAGGAGACTGATGTATATTACCCATGACCACCTGAAAATAGTGACCCAAAGGACACTAAGGGCACGTATATTTGGAAAAGGAAATATGTTTGGTAACGAAATGAGAGAAAATGGCACAATTGTTGCACTGGTATTTACAGAGCACTAAAAGTCATCTCACATGGTGGATAGCTCTTCTAGGAGGGAGAACATGGACAAAAATTTTTCCAGATACAAGTGAGTCCACAAACAATGAGATCATGAATCCATCAATGGAGCATTGGTGGCAACAAAGTATCAAGTGGTAGTTATGATATGAGGACAGTCTTGATACATTTGAGTCTAGGCAAGTAATGTCCCAGAGAATCATTGTAGCAAATATGAAATTACAGATGAGTGCTAGGTCAGTGATACTCAAAACGGGAAATAAAATTACCCTTGAATAATGGCAGGCCAAAACTGAAGAGCATCGAATTAGCATTTCCCTCAAGGAGAATGTGTTCCTCCTCACCCTCTTATCTCTCTATTAAGCATTAGTCCTTCAGTGTGAGTTAATTATCTACTTCTTTCCTAAAGTGAACTTATCCACAACATTCAAAACTTCCCTATTTATTGTAACTGATGGTTTCATGGATGGATGGTGTGGTGGTGGCTGATGGAGTACCTGTGTTTTTTTGGTGTTCATTATTAAGCCAAAATTAGCACAGGCAGCAGAGAATTGATCCATACTTCGTTGTATTTCAGCTTCAGAGGCTGCATTGAGTGCACAATCATCTGCAAACAGAAAATCATGCACCAACACTCCCTCCACTTTGTTCTTGCAAGTTTTGAATGTTGTGGATAAGTTCACCTAGCTTGGTTAGTGTACTTTCCAGGGATGCACACATTGACAATGAGGTTGATGCATGCATTGCCAGAGCTAGCTCAGTGTTTGGGAGGCTCCAAAGAAAGGTTTGGGAGAGAAGAGGTATTAGACTGACTACCAAATTGCAGGTCTACAGAGGCATAGTGCTGACCTCATTGTTATATGCTTGTGAAACATGGACACTCTACCAGTGCCATGCCAGGAAACTGAATCACTTCCATTTGAACTGTCTTAGGAAGATTCTGAGGATCACCTGGCAGCATAAGGTACCAGACACTGAAGTCCTTGCTCGAACTGAGCTGACAAATATTCAAACTATGCTTCAGAGAGCACAACTCTGATGGGCTGGCCATGTTGTTTGAATGCAAAATGTACACTTGCCGAAAAGACTATTTTATGGAGAACTTGCATGGGGTAGGTGATCAATCACATGGTGGTCAGAAGAAATGCTACAAGGACATTCTAAGGTCTCTCTCAAGAACTTTGGATTTGACCATGCAACATGGGAGACACTGGCACAGGACCACTCAGCATAGCATGCCCACATAAGGAAAGGTATTGTGCTCTTTGAGCAAAGCAGAATTGAGACAACACAAAATAAACACAGATACGCAAATTTGGGATATCCACCCCAAATATTCATATGAAATATCTGTGTTCAACCTGTGGTAGAGCATTCTGAGCTCCTGTTGGTCTGATCAACCACAATTGGACACACTGAAATTTCACTTTACAATGGTGATGCCATTTTGGTCCTCTTTGAAGATGAAGGACAACAGTCACCATCTTTCCTAAGATAAGAGGTGCTGATTGAGTGAAAGCAGCTATTGATTAGAGTGGGGGCTAGAAGAAGAGATGGGTCCATAGCAAGAAAAATATCCCATTATAGAGGGCCACCTTTTAGGAATGCATTAAAAAGTTGGAGTACATCTAAGGGGAGGTAGCCAATGGGGCAGAAGGCTTGAAAGATCAATCCCTCAGAGAAAGACCCTAAGACCTTTCAGGTGGAGATCACTTGAAGGAACTGGTCATTGTCTTCAGATAACTAAAATATTTATTCTACATAGCTCCAGAATGTAGAATCGGGGCCAAGAGTATAAATTACAGGGAGGAAGATTTTGGCCAAAGATAGCATAAGGAATAATTTGCAAAAAATTAGAATTTTCTTACTTTGCAATTGGCTGTCATAAAGTAGTAACCTCAATATCACTGGACATCATCATATCACAGATTTCAAGCTGGACCTCAGAGACATCTAGTTCAACTGGTCCAGAGTGGGTGGAGTAGTGAGGCCACACACAACATTTATCCATTGAGTTTACCCCTTATATGGCTGTCGTTCATTATGCCCCAAAACAATTTCAACAGTAACAAAGATCACTGATCACAGAATTTTTACAGATGAGGAAACAGGCCTAGAGAGAGTAAGAGACGTTCCTGAGGTCACACAAGAAGGAAGATGTTTAAGATAACACTGAATCATCCATTTACAGCCAGAATGAAACTCAGAAGCCATCAAAGTCAGCCCCTTCATTTTATGCATCAGGAGACTGAAGCTTTGAGAAGTTATATAACTTGAATAGTGTTACACAGCAAGTAAGCATCTTGAGGCTAGATCTGAACCCAAATCTACTTGATTTCAGGTCCACTGCATAATCTACTACATCCACACGCTGCTTCTTTTATAGTGGAGATTCATACTTCATGTTGGACTAAATGCCTGTTCAGCTTCCTTCTAACATATTTAGCTGAGCCTGGATGGAGGCCACTGGGCATTTGAGTAAGAGGTGACTGGGTACTTGGAGAACTGGGGTGGGGCAGAAACTGGGAAGAACACATTGAGAAGGAAAACAAAACCCAAAGGACAAATGGTTAGACAACAAGGTTCACAATTTCACTAGAGTGTATAGATTCTAGCATGAGCCACCGGCCACATCTGCCCTAATGTGAAGGGCTGAGGTGTTCCTGTGTCAATGTGACACATTACTAAGCCCTTTGCACTTGAAGAAACGTGCCAGGACAAACAGCCTGGGTGCAGTGTCCCCAAAAGTATGATTCACTGTGTTTTCTGCAACTTGCTGTTGCACATTTGGCTGGTATTTTTCTTTGGCTGGTCCCTTCTAATGATAAAATCATCTGGTTTGGGTGAGATGGGTCCATGTTGCAATACCAGTTTTTTTGGCCTCATTTCTGGTAGGGAGAAAATGGGGAAGTCTTACTTGGGATATAAGATGTTCTTTGCGACTAAATTGCTGTTGCTATTTAGTATTTTTTTGTGTAGTACATTTTTGAGCCTGGACATCTCATAGAAGGAAAGATAACAGATAGATTTGTAGGTTATTAGAGCTGAACAGAATATTAAAATATCATAGCTAGAGAGTATCTTAGAATAGAATCTCAGACCTGGTATGTATGTGTATATATGTGTGTATATATACATACATATATACATATACATGTATACACACATGTACATATATGTCTATATTCCTATATAGTATGTATGTGTGTGCATACACACATACACACACAAACACACACCTTGGTATATAGAACAAAGCATGATTCAGCAGGAAGGATCTTAGAATAGAATGTTTGAGTTAGAAGAAATTTTAGAATACAGTATGTTACAGAAAGGGAATTTCAGTTATTTTACAGATGAGGAAATTGAGGCTTCTGGTGAAGAAGTGACTTGCTCAAAAGCACACAGATGTTGAAGCAATCAATAAAGTATTTATTAAGTGCCTGCTGCTATATGTCAGATACGATGGCTGACATCACATTCAGATACAATGAAATAATCCCTACTTGCAAGGAGTTTGGATATTTGAAGTAGCTCCCTTCTGTTTCTCTGAAAACATGCTGGAGGAATACTTGAAAAGAATGTGCCATATCTTTTCTATAGAATTGAAAACGACTTTTCAAATTTTCTGTAGGTAGCTTTAATATGAATACGCTAGTCTGATATATGCTATTTTCCTAAGACTTTGAAAGAAGCTAGGGTTATAAGGCATTCAAAGTTAATTATCACTTATTGTTACTAATTTTTTCAAATGTCAATTAGCTTTACAAAAATTTACTTCTCTAGACCCTACTGCTTCCTGAGGCCAGCTATTCTTTTTGGAAATGCTTGGAATTTTGAGAATATTTTTCTTTACCTCAAATTTAAATACATCTCAAGGTCCATTTCTGTACATAATTTGTATATGTTTAGTTCTTTATATGCCATTTCCCCTGATAGATTACAAACTTCTTGAAGATAGGAGAAAGAAAAAGAAATTGACTTCTCTAAAAATAGTCTTTTCAGGGGCATGATTTTCAAGAACAATTCTTAAAACCAGTATGTCTGCTTTCTTTAAAAAAAATTAAATAAAACATTTGTCCCACTCCCCCCACCCACATATTTCTAACTGCTGGAGCCTTAGAGAAGTGTGACAGTTTATGTAACTATCACTTGCACAGTCAAAAACTATCTGACTGTTCTTTGAGAGAGCAGGTGTACTTCATTTCCAAATACCTCAAGGTTTCATCTGGAATAAGAAAGTCTATGACTGTTCCAAGGCTTCCCTTCTGCTTCATTTTCTAGTTTCTATATTGTTCAAGTAGAATTAGTTTATGATGGGCAACAGAATATAGGAGGAGACAGTAGGAAAAACCTTGCAGTAAGACAATTATAAATTATACCTGCATATTCTTTTCAAGTTTACAAAATTCCGCATCCGTGATCTCCTTTGAATGTTACAAGAGCCCTGAGAAATCAGAAGGTGTAGGCGTTAGTATTATTAATTATCCGCTATATTGTTTTTCAGTCGTTGTTCACTCATGTGGTCCCACTTGGGGTTTTCTTGGCAAAGATACTGGAGTGGTTTGCCATTTCCTTCTCTAGCTCATTTTACAGATGAGGAAAAGTGAGACAAACAGGGTTAAGTGACTTGCCCAGCTAGGAAGTGTCTGAGGCCAGATTTGAACTCAGGAAGATGAGTCTTCCTGATTCTCAGCCCAGTGCCCTGTTCACTGTACCACCCAGCTGCCACTATATAGATGAATAAATTGAATTTGAGATGATAGGTCCAGGGTGGCATCAAACTGTCCATTGGCAGAATCAGGATTTGAATGCAGAACTTATGACTTCTACTGCTATAACTACAAAATGACAGCATTCCCTTTTGCCCTTAAATAATTCTCTTGAAGAAGGGGAAGTTACTCCAGCAAATTCTGAAAGCTGAAACCTTCCAGAGAAAGTGATTTAGTGGTGCTTTCATAAGGCAACATCGGCTGGGGGTGGTGGTTGGGGTGCGGTGCTGAAAAGGAAAGGTCTATATGCTAAGTAAGCCCATTTATTTGGCAGAAAAACAAATAATCAATCAACTAATTTTTGCCGCAGAACTCTAATGTGGACTCTCTCTCCAAATAATTAGCATCCGGTGTCATCCTACAGTTGGTGCCTTAAAATTGAGAGCACATGTTTAACATTATTTGCATAAGTGACTGCCTGAGTTGGCTTGGAAGGGAAACCCAAGGAACATCATAAAATGTAGTAATATACTCCCCTGTATTTATCTGATTGTCTGCTTTTCATTTCCGGGATGGCATGGCTTCAATCTTCATGCGCTCTGGAACTCTGCTGTGGATCTCCTAGGTTGCTCCAAGTCCCCATCTGCTGGTTTGTTTTCCAGACTAAGTGTTATAGATGTGGGGTTGGAGATGGGGGTGAGGGTGGGGAGGTCTGCTGTTTATCCCAGGGGTGTGAGGTCGCCTCCTCCCATGCCATAGGCAGAGAGCTGGATATCTCAGCTGACCTTCCCCTTCTTGCTGGAGATTTTGAAACTCTCTCAAAACAACAAAGGAAGACAAGCTGTGTACTCAAGGAAGAAACTCTTGAAGGGAATGAACCCATTCCCCTACTGAACAACTGAAGCATCAAATGGACAGGGGAGGTAGGGGGCTGGGAGGAGAGAAGTTTCTCTGAATCCCTAGGACCCATGCCTAGGAAGGGACTCAGACAAGCCAAATTGGATGGTCCAGTGGAAATGAACCAAGATGGTTGTCTGAGCTGGACAGGACAGACTGTCCAGGAAATGAAGAAACAATTCCTGTTCCAGAATTTCCATTCCTACTCTCCTGTAGACTCATCAGATTTGTATTTTTCAGGAGAGGCTTTCTGCTTGAAATGTCTAATTCAATTCAATTTTAAATACACTTATTAAGTTCACAATATATATGTCACTGTGCTTACATATTAAGGATGCGAAGACCAAAAATAGAAAGTTCTAGCTTTCAAGGACTTTAAATTCTACTGCTGAGTTACACTGAGATGGGATGGGATTCAATATCTATATATATAAGTAAAACAGAAGGAAAACTGGAGAAAAAGAGCATTAGCAAGTAGGAATATGAGGGAAAGCTTTAGAAGTAGAAGGAAGCTGAGAAGAAACCATTTAGACTAACACTCATTTTACAATTGAGGAAACTGAGACCCATGGGGGTTAGGTGACCTTCACCTTCATTTCCAAATATGTTTCTTTTCTTCCGTGACCCAGAAAATCATTCACTACAAGAAAGAACAAAAAAGGAAGAGAAAAAAAGTTACTCAGCAAAACTTACTAATAAATACATCAGCCAGACCGGAAAAAAATATATGAAATGTTCCATGCCAATAGAAGATACAAATTCTCTTTACTTTTTTGGGGGGACAAGCTTCACCCTTGTAATTACACAGCGTTTAGTTTAGTTTTTATTGTTTCCAGTTGTAATACTGTAGTTATCACTTCCCTGGTTCTTCTTATTTCATATATAACTTTCTATGTACCTCTAAAATTCTTAATATTGATAAAGGCATAAGTGTAGGTTAGATTTCCCTCTTATTGTTTATTTATTTTAACCATTAGTTAATTTAATTTAGAGCTGATTTTAGTCAACATCTCTAAAATTCAACTTAATAAACATTCAGCACAATAAAGATCAAACTCAAGAGACCCCACGGGAGGGAAATTACAGCTTCTTGGAAGAGGTGGTATTGGACTGAGCTTTGAAAGACGGGTAGGATTTCAATAGGCAGACATGAAGGCAGGAGGGTCAGATGTAATTAAATATACTGACTTTTCATGTTCCTATTATAATTTGCAAGGGTTGCTAGGTGGCGCCATAGTGCACAGAGTGCCTGTCATCTTCCTGAGTTCAAATCCAGCCTCAGACACTTAGTAGCTGTGGAACTCTGGGCAAGTTGCTTAACCCTGTTTGCCTCAGTTTCCTCATGTATAAAAGGTGTTGCAGAAGGAAATGGCAAACCGCTCCAGGATATTTGCCAAGAAAACCCCAAATGGGGTCACAAAGAGTGAGACGTGACTAGTGACCAAACAACAGTAACTTTTCTTCGGACATAGTATTATTTCTCTGGGATCAGAGAATATATGGCCAAATGTATGGTTTTGAATGTCATCTTGGCAGCTATGTCAAAAATGCATTGGAGAGGGGAGAGATTAGAAGTAGGGAGACCAGATTTTATGTGCTCCTCACAGTAACAACAACAGGAACTCAGATTTCTAGACTCTTTGAACTTTACAAAGCACTTTCTTCAGGATAACCTTGTGAAGTGGGCAAGGCAGGAATTATTAACCCCATTTTATAGATGAATAAACTGAGGTAATGAGATTAAGTGAAGTTATTAATAATGTGAGTAATTCAAACCAATTTAAAATACTATACACACAAAATCACAAAAAATATTCTCTCCCTCAATTACCTGGATTGCAGACATGGGGTTAACCATTGGATACAGTGTTTGCCCCTCTAGTTTACATTCTTCAAGGAGAAGGGATAGTGGGAAACAAAATACACACATATAAATAAATGTGAAATATAGACCAAGTATGTGACTTGGTATATATGAAAATAAGTAAATATGAAGTGTATGCAAAGTGCCATCATTTTCCTGCTAAAAACTTTGAATGGCCCTCCTTTGTCTGAAGGATTTAATTTAGAGTCTTTAGAGTTGGGTACTTAAAGTCCTCTATACATTCTCTCTCCCTAACATCTTTCCAACTGCGTTTCATACTGTTGTCCTCCCTACATTCTACTGTCTGCTAGGCTCTTATGCTTTTATACAAGTCCCCTGTGCCTGGGATGCACTCTATCCTCATCTCCACCTCTCAAAATATTTGTCTTCTTTCAAGCCTTCATCACTCTTTTAACAGAGTAATTCAGTGAAAGGAGAACGACTTTGGAATCTGAATTCGAATCTTGTCCCTGCCACTTTTTTATTTTTTGTTTCCAGGGATAGCTCTTTGGGGTAAGGGAGGGACACTTATTCAGAAATGAAAATGATAAAAAAGTAAAAGGAAAAAATTATAAGGATGTTTTAAATTTTTGTACTATGCTGAGAATTCTTCACCTTGCTCCACCCCATCTACAAAACATTAATTTGCTTTTATATTTTACTATTTGTTTTCCTTGTTTTATCTTTCTAGGTGGCAATGCACTCACAGTGGGCAGAATATGGAAAGAGCACTGGACTGGGCTATAATCTAAACTCTGCCTCTAACTTGAAAAGTAATTTTGAGTAAATTACCTCTCTGAACACCATTTTTCTTATCTGTAAATTTCAGGGAGTGGAGAGGAGATAAAGATCTCTTTTAGCTCAATGCATCCTCCCAAAGACAAGCACCAAAAGACGCTTCTTTTAAACATGTATAAACTCTAATAATTTCAAGTCTATAGGGCTGTTCTTGCAACAAACATAATCATAAAGTGTAAATAGCATTATCCCCATACACAGGAAAATAGACTCTCCAGGAAAATGCTAGAAAGGAGGAGAAGATATCAGGAACCCATTCAGATTCTGTGTGGAACTAAAGATGAGGCATTAGCACCAACCACCCCATCTGTTCTTTTCCTTTGGACATATTTCACACTTTTCATGCTGCTAAGACAACAGTTGCCAACTTTGGTTTTGCAACACCACAGAGTTATTGAGAAGGAGCCTTGTGAAACATTCTCTATTCTCACTAAATAAAATTAATGTTAACTCAATTTAATGGTATAATGAAGCTATTTATACAAGATAGTATGACCTGACCCTAAGCCACATGTGAAGTTATCCACGGAAAGAAAGATTTTGTTCTTTTTAAAAAGAGTTTCAGGTATTGAGAAAGAAATTCAGATTCACAGACTCTAGAGACTTCAGCCACTGTATAGTCTAACCCAGGGGTGGGAAACCTATGGCCTCCAGGCCACATGTGGTCTTCTAGGTCCCTAGGTACAGACTTTTGACTGAGTTCCAGTTTTACGGAACTATCCTTTTGTTAAGGGATTTGTTTTGTAAAGTTTGGATTTAGTCAAAGGGCCACATTTGAGGACATAGAGGGTCACATGTGGCCTTGAGTCCTCAGGTTCCCCACCCCTGGTCTAACCCATATCTGAACAGGAATCTCTCTAATCAGGAATTATTAGCTATTAGCCTGTAAGCTTCGTGAGGGCAAGGGCTTCCTTTTTGTATCCCCAATATTTAGTATAATGCCTGGCATATAGTAGGTACTTTAAAAAGTTTTGGTTTTTTAAAATTTATTTGTTTTTAGTTTTCAATATTCACTTTTATTAAGATTTTAAGTTCTAAAATTTCCCTCTCCCTCCCCATCTTCCCAAGATGGCATGTAATCTGATATAGGCTATACATGTACAATTATATTAAACATATTTGTACATTAGTCATGTTGTAAAGAAGAATCAGAAACAAAGGGCAAAACGCAGGAAAGAAATTAGAGCGAGAAAAAATAGCATGCTTTGATCTGCATTCAGACTCCACTGTACTTCCTCTGGACGTGGATAGCATTTTCCATCATAAGTCTTTTGGAATTGTCTTAGCAGGGTGGGGAACCTGTGGCCTGGAGGCCACATGTGGCCCTATAGATCCTCAAGTATGGCCCTTTGAATCCAAACTACAGAAGAAATTCCCTTAATAAGAGAATTTGTTCTGTAAAACTTGAACTCAGTCAAAAGGCTGCACCCAAGGACCTAGAAGGCCAGACAGGACTTTGAGGCCACAAGTTCCCATCTCTGAGAAAAGCAAAGTCTACAAAGTGGATCATCACAAATGCTGCTGTTATTGTGTACAATGTTCTCCTGGCTCACTTTAATCAGCAACAGTTCATGCAAGTCTTTCCAGGTTTTTCTGAAATCCTCCTGCTCATCATTTCTGGTAGAAAAATATCACTCCATTACATTCATACATCACACCCTGTTCAGCCAATTCCCCAATTGATAGGCATCTGCTCAGTTTCCAATTCCTTGCTACCACAAAAAGAGCTGCTATACATATTTTTGGAACTGCAAGTCGTTTTCCCATTTTTATGATCTCTTTGGGATACAGACCTAGAAGTGGCATTGCTGGATCAAAGGGTATGCACAGTTCGAGATCCCTTTGGGCACAGTTTCAAATTGCTCTCCAGAATGGTTGGGTCAGTTCACAACTTCACCAACAATGCATTTGTGTTCCAGTTAAAATTTTATTTTTTATTAATAGAGGGGGAAAGGAGAGGGAAGATGAACAGCAGGGCTACAGAGAGAGGAAAAAGGGTGGTGGAAAGCAAAGCTGAAGGTAGACAAAGGAAGTGGAAGAGGAGGGAGCAAAAGGTAAAGTAGTTCGGAGTTTGGAGAGAGAAGAGGAGGAAGATAAGGAGCTGGAGTGAGGGAAAGAGGTGCTTGGATTTGGTTCCCTGAGGAGGTGGGGTCTGGCGCGGAGGCTGGTGGGAGGTGGGGTCTGGCTCGGAGGCTGGGCGCGCAGCTGGCCCCAGACACCTCCTCCTAGACAGCTGCAGCTGCCCCTAAGGCCCAGCCCACGTAATACCTCTTTGCGCCTGAGCTCAGGCTCCTGCAACCCTGCCTCCTCCTGCCGCAAGACTATAGCTCCCGGGATAATCCCTGGCTGCCGCGTCAAAACTCGGCAGCCAGACCTGGGGAGTCCTCTCCACCCCACTCGCACAACCCCCTCCCTCTTTCTTCGCTAGGGTGTGTATTGGGGGAGGAGCATTGAATGCCTGGCTCAGCTTTAAAATCTGACTCCGCGCTCTCCTCCCTGCACAGCAAGGGTAGAAGCCTCTGCCTTCCCCTAGCACGACCCTCGGCTCATTGTGCATGCCCCAGGAAACCTCTCCAGCCCTGGTCTCACTTGATCCACCCAGTCAGTGTGTCTGGAGCCTGCCTCCTCCCACCCACGTCTTCCCAGGCCCCCGCGGCTAGTCCTCGGTGCGTTCTGGGCCCCTGAGCCCTCCGGAGCTGGGGCTAGACAAGCCCCGTTCCTCTGGGACAGCTTCCTCTACTTGTAGCCACACGTCCCATTTGCCCGGCTCCGGCCGTGTGCGCCCCTTTGGCCGGTGCCCCGGTGCGTCTGCCTTTGTTTCTCAGCTGTCCCGCAGCGCGCCTGCCTTTGCAGCTGCAGCATCTGAGCCCTGAGACTAAGTGGAGAAGGTGGCCATGCTTCACAGCACCTGGCTGCTGTGCACCCTGGGGCTGCTGGCGCTGCCGCGCCCCTGCCGGGCAGAGCCCCTGGCATGTCCACCGCGCTGCGATGTCTCCAAGTGCCCCAGCCCCAGCTGCCCCGGAGGCTACGTGCCCGACCGCTGTAACTGCTGCCTGGTGTGCGCGGCCGCCGAGGGCGATGCGTGCGGCCGAAAGGACGACCCCCCGTGCGGGGACAGCTTGGAGTGTGGCCACCCCGCGGGCAAGCGCTTCGCCAAGGGAGTCTGCCAGTGCAAGCTGACCTACCAGGTGTGCGGCAGCGACGGGCGAACCTACGACAACGTGTGCCGCCTGAAGGCTGCCAGTCGCAAAGCCCTTCAGCAGGGGCTGCCCGCTGTCATTCAGATCCAGAAGGGCGCCTGCGAATCGGGTAAGGGAGCGCGGGCACACTGTGCGCAGCCGGGGGGCAAGTCAAGAATCCGAAAGGTCTAGCCAGAGAGAGCTGGCGCGTGGCATGGCAGAGCTCGAAGGGGCCCTGGAAGTCGGAAAGTTAGAGCGCTCCCAAGGGAAGTCTGCCCCGGGCATTGTCTCTGGCTCCCTCCCAAGCCTAGCATGCCTTTGTTTCAATTCCCTGCCTACTGACCTCTGGCTTTTTTTTTTTTTAAGTCCCAGCTAAAATTCCATCTTCCACAAATAGCTTTTCCCAACCACTCTCAATTCGAATACTTTCCCTCTCTGATTATTTCCTATTCATCCTGTATATAACTTCTTTGTATCTATTTGTTGGCTTGTTGTCTCACCCCCATTAGACTGCGACCTTTCGAGAGCAGGGACTGCCTTTTGCTTCTTTTTGTATCCCCAAAGTCCTTAGCACAGTACCTGGCACATAGTAGACACTTGCTAAATGTTTCTTGATTGATTGATTGACATGGACTGTCAGTTCTGGAAACGAGCTTAGAATTTTCAAGTATCCGATGTGAGAAAAGTCATAAATTGGCATAGTTAGAACGGAGCTTAGAATTTAGAAGACAAAATAGAAGATCTGGAAGCGACTTTATAATTTAGAACCTAAAGTATCTGACTTGGGAAGAACTTTAAGGCTTAGAATATCAGAGCTGAAATCAAAATCTGAAGTCTCAGACTTGGAAAGACTCTCAAAGAATTTGGAGTCCAACCCATTCGTCAACCATAATCCCCTTTTACTACATCTCCCAAGAAGCAATCATCTAATCTTTGTTTGAAGGTTCCTAGTAAGGGGAAATCTACAACCTCTCCAGGCTGCTCATTATACTTTGAGATAACTCTAAGAGAGACTTTAAAACAGAGAATGTCAGAGCTAGACTTAGAATATGAACCATAAGACAATGGAACTAGGAGGAACTTTAAAGATCATCACTTTAAAGATGAGGAAACAGGCCCAGAGAGGGGAAGTAACCCCAATACACATATCTCCACTGGTAGAATTCCTACCCATACTTTAGATCCCAGAGAGTTAATAGGAAAGTAGGCATTGGAACAATGTCTCCTGGTTCCTTGCCAGGGGATATTTGCAATGCTGGTTCCCAATGTACAAATGTGCCCTGATTAGGAAGCTTACCACAAAGGGGAATGTATCAGAGTGGGCTGCTCCAAAAATGGGAAGAAAGCTGAGGACCCAGTGACAGCTATCCTGGATCTCCTAAGTCCAACAGTCTAAGAAATGCTTAACAAGGGACTATAGGAACATAAGATTATAGAGTTATAGAGCTGGGAGGCATCTCAGAGTTTCTCTTCTCTAGAGATGACATGTCATTTTACAGATGAGGAAACCAAGTCTTGAAGAAATAAAGGGACTTACCCAAGGTCACACAATGCAATATGAGTCAATGGGAATCAAAAACACTGAGTTCTAATCTTAGCTCTGGCATTAACTTACTGTGTGACCTAAAACCAATTTTCTAAATACTAGTTTTGCCTGTAACAAGAAAGGGTTATACTTTTTTCTCTGATGGTTCATTAGATGTTCTTAACAATGACCAAAGTGAATTGATGGCTCCAGTTCCATAGTCAATAAGAAATGTCTTTAAAATATCATCATATACAAAATTATAACAACTCACAATGACATCACACTTCACAATTCAATTTCATCCATAATCTCAGTTGTTCATCACAAAAACCCTAAGAATTAGGTATTACAAGGAATATTTTCTCCATTTTGCAGAGGAGAAAAACAGATGGTTGGAGTGGGGAAATGACTTTTTCAAAAAACTGACCCAGCACTCTAGAGTTGGTGTTTAGAACTCAGGTCTAGCTAACGCCATTTCTAGGATACAACAACCTTCTTATAACATGACTCGATCAACTATGCAATTTGGCACATCTTTAATCCTATACAATGGAGTTTGATTATGGGATTTATCAGACCCATAATGGCAGAGTGGAGAGAAGAGTGGTTTGGGAAGCAGGGAGGACCTAGGTTTGAATCAGTGCTCTCCCACTATCTAGCTGTGTTACCTTGTGGGAGTCATTTCTATTGACCTCTCTGGGTCTAGTTCCTCTTCTGGAAAATGGGGATAAAAACTCCCTTCCACACAGTGTTGTTATGAGAATCAAGTGAAATCATGTGCAAAAAGCACTTTGGAAAGTGCCATACAAATATAAATTCTTCTCACTGCTTCAGTGTCTTTTATTAATCAGTCAGTAAACATTTATTAAATGCCTACTTTGTACCAGGCACTGTGCTAAGCATCAAGAATAGAAAAAGAGGCAAAAGACAGTCCTTGACCTCAAAGAGTTCACAATCTAGGGTGAGGGAGATAACAAGCCAACAAATATACATGAAGCAAGCTATGTATGGGATAAATAGGAATAATTATAGAGAGAAGGCCCTGGGATAAAGGGGGATGCAGATGGCTTGCTATAGAAGGTAGGGTTTTAGTTGAAACCTAAGTCAATCCATGGAGATCAGTAGTCAGAGTGAAGGAGGGAGAGTATAGGGACAGCCAGAAACAATGCCCATTGCCAGGAGATGGAGCATCTTGTTCACAAAACAGCCAAGAGGCCAGTATCACTAGACTGAAGAGCGCTGGTCCTCAGTGTCTCCATCCATAAAAGTAAGTGAGCTGGACAAGATAATCTCCAAGACAGACATACAGAGGGATTGGGGGCCCTTGTTCTTACAGGTCAGAAGTCATGCTGCAAGTCAGGATGTCATGAGGAAGTCCTCTGCAACTACTATCCCTGCATACACTCGGTACACAGGGGTTTCTAGCCCTTTCAGGATGGGGGGTAGAAGGAGGGATGACCCCAGAAAACAAAACTGATTCCTCTGATTTCCCAAAATCACAGGGTAGAGGTCACCTGGGCCTTTCTACAGACCCCTGACTGAATATCCCACAACTTACCAGGTGCCATCAGAATCAAGTTTTCGTGTATACTCCTTCCCTCCAATAATAAATATTACCTTTCCCCACCACTCTCTTTCATGTACACATCAGTGTACTTACCCTGGTCTACTCATTGTTTTCTAGCCACATCCTTCAACTTCACATTGTTTTCTAGCCACATCCTTCAACTTCCTGTCTCTAAGTCCTTGTTCACACTAGGTCAGCGATAACAAAACACACACACACACACACACACACACACACACACACACACACACACACCCCAGACCAAACTCAAAGTATGGAGGTTAACTTGGTCAAGCCTAGATGATAGAGTGACTTGGAATTATGAGGACCTGAGCTCAAATCATACCTCAAGACATTTGCTTAGCTGTATAAAGCTGGGTAGGTCACAAAAGGACCAAAGGAGATAATATAAGTCAAGAGCTTTGCAAACCTTAAAGCACTATATAAATGCCAAATATTATTTTTGTTGTTGTCATTACAGTTCTCCATGCTGGAATACCTTCCTCCCTGATCCTTTCCTATCACCTGAAATCTCACCTATACTGCAGGGACCAGCTCAAGTACCTTTTCTCCTAGGAAGCCCTCCCAGATTAGTTACTACCACCCCTAAACAACCCTCACCCCCTTGAACTACCTTAGCATTTTGTTTATATCTCTCTTTTCTCGTTTTGTATGCTATGGGAAAGGCAGCCTTCTATAAATGAAAGAAGAAAGGATTTGGAGTCAGAATTCCTAGTCCTCATACTTCCTAACTGTGTGGGCTTTAGCAATTACTTTCCATCCATGAGCCTCAGTTTCCTTATCTGTAAAATGAGTAGATTGGTCCAGATGACCTCTAAGGTCCCTCTTGCTCCTCTGATGCTATTTACCTGGCATGGAAAAACTCCAGTCTAGCCCAGTCATCACCCATGACTTAGTCGTTAACTTATGACCCATGATTGCCTCCTTAGAGTTGTGTGGCCACCAGTTTCAAAGGATGTGACTAAATATAATAAATGGCCTTTCAAGGTACCTAATTTACTTCTGAAGACACTTGATTTTACTCATCTTGGTCTCAGTTGGAAAAGACTTCTGACAAAATCCCTCACAAAACTTTATAAAGTGTCCAGGGAAAAATAACTCTGATATGTGTATTCATGGAAGGCAGGCTAAAAGTTCCTGGGTGCTTGCCAGTTCACATAAGGCAACTGATCTGTGTTTAAAAAAAAAAAGTGCCTTTTTCATATCAAACAATATGAGTACCTAATTCTGGACATTCCAATTAAATCAAGTCCAGGGCATGTGATTAATTCAGAATTATACACTCAAGGCTGCTAAAAATAAAGAATTTATCCATACAATATCGGTACGCCTATGAAGAACAGGTTTTGACAGCTTTTTGCGGCTTTAATTATTTAAATGCTAGAGGTGCCTCTTTTTTTAAAATCCTTTTTACAGCTTTCTGGGTTGTCTGAAGCCTGGAATTTAGAATCTGGAGTAATGATACAGATCACATA
This sequence comes from Potorous gilbertii, assembly GCA_028658325.1. Lineage (NCBI taxonomy): Eukaryota > Metazoa > Chordata > Mammalia > Diprotodontia > Potoroidae > Potorous > Potorous gilbertii. The sequence continues at coordinate 223,008,370 of CM053772.1, forward strand.
TGTGTGTGTGTGTATGTGTGTGTGTGTTTCTTCTTTCCCCAGGATTCCACAGGTCAGATATAACATCTGGTTTTCAAGGAAAACTCGTATTTGCTGCAGTCTCACAGCTGGGTTGACAGGAACTAGGAAGCCAAGAGGCTTGGCCAAGGTGGAGTGAGCCAGGAACTCCACTAGTTAGGATGTTTAAAGACCAGAACATTTGACATCTGTTGCTATTGCTTCCCAAACATAACCCTGTCAATATTCTCCTGGCCTCTGCTGTTTCCGAGCATAGAGAATCCCAAGGCCATATGGCTGTTAGAAGGTTCACTCTGAGCTCCAACAAAGAGCACAAGTTTAAAGGAATAAATAAGGAGCTGTTCCAGTGAGTCAGGTGGGAGTTTATAGCAGATGAACTTAGGACTGATCCTTAGGGATACTGCCTTTCCTTTTGGCCAAACATGCAGCACTTAAAGAGAAGAAAATTTGGCTTTTGGTATGTCAGTAAAATGAGTGTTAGGGCTCCTAGAATTTCAGAGCTGGAAGGAATCTCAGAAATCATCTAATTAGACCTTTTCATTTACAGATGAGCCTACCAGGGTCCAGAGAAGATAGATAATTTGCCCAAGGTCACAAAAGTAGTAAGTTTCAAGAGATCTCATAAACCCTCTACTCCATTCTCTTCCCCCAACCCCTATACATAGATCTTTTCTACAATATCCATAGATATCTCTAAAGGCTTGAGAAACATTTGTTGTTGTTGTTCAGTCATCTTAGTCACATCTGACTCTTTGTGACCTCATTTAGGGTTTTCTTGGTAAAGTTACTAGCTTGCCATTTCCTTCCCCAGCTGATTTTGCAGACGAGGAAACTGAGGCAAACAGGGTTAAATGACTTGCCCAGGGTCACACAGCTAGTAAGTGTCTGAGGTCAGATTTGAACTAAGGTCTTCCTGACTGCAGGCCAGTGCTCTATGCCATTTAGCTGCCACCTGGACCTACCCCTCCCTTTTTGTTCTTTAAGTTCTGAGGACAAAAGGTCAATTAAATCACTGGAGCACTGATAGGTTCTGGAATTATTTGGTAGCTTTGATTTTTCTCCTAAGGGCCAAGGGCCAATCCAATTCTGTGATGTTCTGTGATCACTCTGTGTCCCACTGGCAAATAGTTTCATCTTGCTAATATAGTTTTAGATTCTAATTGTTAGCAAATATATTCATTCACTGACTATCCTGACTTCATGTCACCTGCAGAATAGGTAAAGCATGCCATTTGTGGCTTTCTCCTAGTCACTGATAAAAATATTGAAGAGAACAGGACCAAGGACAGAGATATAAAACACTTTACTGTAGACTTCTGCCCCTCCCTCCTCCACCTTCCTAGGTTGACTTGCCTCACCAAAATCAGACTATTACAGAATAGCAATGAGCAGATAGATCTAGAGGAAGAAGGGACTTAGAGTTCATCTGGCTCAACCCCAGCCCCATTTTACAGATGAAACTATGGCCTAGGTTTGTCCAAGGTCATAACATATTTTAACTTAAGTTACTAGGATTTGAACTAAGGTCCTTGGACTCCAAATCCAGTATTTTCCTCCCATTCTGTCACATTTATAGGTTGATAACTACAAAATAGGAGCTCATAGAAGGTAAGTTTTTGATGTAAAATTTCCCTTTTCAAAAAGAAAAAAGTGAAAAATGTTGATCTGCCCTTTTTTTCAAATTTAATTAAGCCCTAATGACTATTAAAGACAACTTTAGAAATTTAAATATCTTTCCCTATTAGAGTGTTTTTTTTTCCTTTCTTTGCTTTTCTTTAGTAGATATTTGCATCAACATAAGATCTCAAATTTTCTTTGGATGTATCAACTAGAGTACAGGTGCTACTTGACTTACAAATATCTGACTTAAAAATAATACTACCATTAGGTATGAAAACAGAGGTCAGAAGTACATTGTGGTCAAAAAGGGCTCCTTTGAGCCCCAGGGAGCAAAAAGCATTGCCACTTTCCTTAAGAAGTTGATGACTATAGCAGCTTCAGGTAGGAAAGATGTGTTCCCAATATTCTGAGTCTTAATAGGCACAAAGTTTGCCATAGAAACAATATGACAATCTCAAGTATATGAAACCCACTTTAAGTCAAAAAGTGGCTGAACGAGTATTATATGTTTTTTAAAAACTTGTTTGGAATTGAGAAATAGTAGTCTATTTTACAATGTGGGCTAAGCAGTTACTGAGAACTAACCTGGAAACCTATTATCATCAGATTGTTTCTATCAGAAAATGTCTGCTCAATCTCTAAGAACTGAAAAGTCATAGCTCCCACTTTCACAGTCCTTTGAGGTTTACAAAACACTTTGTTCACAATGACCACATAAAATAGTGACCATCTTATTACCCTAGTTTTATAGTCTTAGAGATATGATGAGAGTTCCCCAGAGTAACTCATAGCTAATCAGTGGAACAGATCAGAACTGAACCCAAGTCCCAAGTTCAGAGTTCCTTTCCTTAAATCAGGCATACTCTAGATGTTTGTATTTTAGTTGAGGACAATCTATGTGTACAGATGACTTGAAAGACCCTAAGAATAAAAGAAATACCGTGGAGCAGACTTTTCCAAAGATAGATGGATATAAATAGACTGACCAATAGATATCCACTAAAATCTCTCATTATTTTATAGTATGGACATGACCTTAGGTTACTGAAAACTATACCCAAGGGAATCCATGATCAATACATCCTACCAAATTAGAGGCTTCTTCTAGAAAATAGAATATTTTTAGAAGTACTTGAGGTTAAGTGACTTGTCCAGTCACACAACTAGTAACTATCTGAGGTTGGATTTGAACTCAAGTCCTCCTAATTCTAGGGTCAGTGCTCTATCCACTGTACCACCTTGCTCCCCTAGTTTTTTTAAATAAATTTTTATCAGCCTAGCCAAGCCCAGAAAAGCTCTTTTCCAGGTTTGCTGCAAGATGATTTTTTTACTTTTTTGACCAAAGCAACTTTCTAATAACAACTCTACACATATGTAAATACAGAATACATATGTGTATGTATATGTGCATACATATATATGTATTTACATACACATGTATATGATGTTTGTATATGTGTTACATATACTATATGAATATATATTCTATATACATACAATGTATGTATATATTTAGAAGTGTTATAATGGATATACGACCAATTTTATATATGAAAAAACTCAAGTACACAGAGGATTTAGATGAATTGTAGAATCTTGGAGCTAGAAGTCAGTCAGGTCATAAAAGGGGATAAATTCCATTAATACTTTCTGTAGTACCATGGCAAAAGAAAATTTGTCTTTATGTATCAAGAACCACTAGTGATACAGTATGGGCATTTAGCAAACCAAGTTTTTGATCTGCAAACTTTACTACAAAACAACTAATCATGGTCAAAATGTAAACTCTCTAGTGACTCATGATATCTCTCCAATAGTTTTCTTTTGTAGACTCATGGAATTTATAGAACTGTAAGAGAATAATTCTCTCCATTTTTATGAGTATTTTTACTGAGAATCAGAAAGGTTAAGGTGACTTAGCCAGACACACAGGAGCAGGACTGTTGTGTGGGTCTGCTTTCTCTTGGCCCAGAGCTCTTTGTACTAATGAACATTCTCATATGCTGTACTCAATAAGAGAGACCCCTGAGCAGTACTTCCACTCCCGTAATTGTCCTGGAGGCTGGAGAAATCCAGGGCAATATAATTTCTTTGCTAGGGAAGCTGAACTTGACCATCTGGAGGATTTTAGTGGGACTGCGAAGTGGGGTGGGAACGGCGTATGATGAGGGGCTTTGAAATGGTTTTTGTTTCTTCTCACTTTAGCTTGGAGTAGACAAATTTTAGGAGAAATATGATAGCTGCCTTGAAGTCTAGGGACAGGCAGACCTGTTCTACTTGGTCCCAGGGGTGGAAGTTAGAGAGAAACAGATTGGCCATCACTTTCCAAAGAAATTTCTAACAACTCCAGTTGCCCAGTGAATGGGTATAATAAGAAACAACATTTATGTAGCACTTCTTACCTTTTCAAAGTATTTTGCCTATACTTTGACACTTCCAACAACCCTCTTTGCTGAAAATAATGTTATTGCTAGGAATAATAACAGCTACCATTTATAGAGTGCTTTCAGCTTCACAAAGCATATTGCACATTATCCTATTTGACCCCCACAACAGTTCTGGGAAGTACAGATGGAGTGACTGAGACAGACGGAGGTGAAGTGATTTGCCCAAGTAGTGAGTATCTGAGGTCACATTTGAGACCTGGGTCTTCCTGATTGCAGGTCCAGCCCTCTGTGCACTGTGCCTCCAGTACTCAGGGCACTGCAGTCCTTACAGTCACACATCTAAGAGGTGGGATTCAAACCAGCGTCTTCCTGACCCAAAGTTAATACTCCATCCTCTATACTTCACTGACTCTCTTATAACAGGCAGGTTCACCTGTCACCTTAGATCCTCAACTAAAGCCTGAATGGCTTGTCAGGGAAATTGTAGAGGGAGTTCATTTTTCAGGTAAAGCAGTGAACTAAATAGTTCCTAAGGTCCACATACAGATTAAAAATCAGCAAGAATTGAGTCATTAAATGAGACAATGTCTGTAAAGCACTTAGTATGGTGCCTGGCATATAGTAGGTGCTTAATAAATGCTTGTTCCCTTTCTCCCTTTTCTCCTGCTTCAAAGTTGATGACTGAAAAAAAATTCTGATATTAACTTTGGAGCCTCCTGAGTCTCAAGGCTACCATTCAATGAGAAAATAGCCGGATGTGATTTTTGTCTCCCATTTCCCTCTGTACAAAGAAGAATTTCGGATGAATGATGATGGAACGGAGGCAAGCTGAGCCAAGATTTTCTATTAGGACTCAAGTCAGACAACAGTCTGCTTTGAGGAGACAATTTCTGTCTGTCTGACCTAAGACCCGCTTGACTCAATTCCACGGTGGGAATGCTCTGTTCCCTTGTTGGTTCATGTATGGGACTGATTCAGCTAGTGCTTGAGTGGATGAGCCAAAGAGTTACTTATTTTTCTGATCAGGCTCTGAGATTAGCTTTGCATTCATCAAGAAAACTTGGTATTCAATTAAAGTGAGATGCAAAAGTTGTCAGAGAAGTCGCAACCAATAGATTTAGGCGGAGACAAAGGGACTGATTTTTTTCTCCTCCACCCTTTCCATCCTCTTAACATATGAAAGCACTGGAGGGAAGGTCCTGGACTCATATTTACTTGAGTTTTAATCGCAGTTCTGTCATCAATCACCTTGATCAGCTTAAAATAGACACTTTTTCTTTCTGGGCCTCAGTTTCCTCATCTGTGAAATGACAGAGCTAGAGTCCCAATGTTTCTTCTAGCTCTGATATTCTTTGAGTTCATGAGTCTACAAGAGATTCATTCTTGAAGTGTGACATTAGACGCTGGAGACATCACTCTTGACTGCCATAGCTAGTTGACTTTTTGATGTAAAGTGACAAAGTTTCACAAATTAAATACGTTGATAATTTTTTATCTTTCTTGACTATTTCCCTAAACTTGAACTCTATAAATGGCATGATATTTACAGTAATCACCTGTCAAGAAGAAATTTATGCTTCATTCAAGGTCCCTTCCAACTCTATGATTGTATGCTCATTTCTTGGTGTGTGGATTTCCTCAGGATTTATCCTTCCCCTGTCTTCCTCACAAAGTGTGTGAAGGTGAAATGAGATGAGTTAGGAAAAAGAGCTTTGTAAACCATATATATATAATATATTCGTAATATAATATATGAATACACTGACATATAAAATATACATAGAGCGTGCATATTTATAAAGTATGTGTGTTATATATAGTGTGATTATACACACACATACACACATATATACAGTCTATGTAGTAATAAAATATACAGTAGTTGGGGTTTTTGATTTATTTTTTTATGGTAAAAAGTCCATAGGCCTTAAGTGCCACAGAACAGAAATGCAATATGTCAATGAATCATAGGAATCATAGGAAAAGCATTGGACATAGAGTCTGAAGAGGTAGGTTCAAACTCTGGCTAGGATTCTTATTTGTTCTCATGAATTCTTACTGAATTTTTTTTTTTTTGCTAAAAACACTACTTCTGGAATATTTACTAGGTTGGATAGCATGATTATTTAGCAAACTTCTCTGCACCCAAGTTTCCTCATATTTTAAACAAGGGTCTGGCATTAGACTGAAAGATCTCAAAACCCCTTCACGTCTTGAGATCCTAGATGGGGTCAATCAGGCAAAGATTCCAAGAAGAAAAAGAAAACCTAGATGGTCCAAGAGCTCAGATTTCTTGAGCCTAGGAGGTAAGACTTGACCATTGCCCTCTTCTCAGAAGAAAAAAATAAGTATCTTTTCATCAACATTTTTAACATTGGATCACTTCTACTGACTTGGGGTTTGCAATGCAAGTGAAGCATTGCCCAGCTTATTTGTGCTGTGTAGAGAAGTGAAATCCTTCCTCCCTTCCATTTGGGGTTCAAGGTTAATCTGGCATTTTAGAGTACCATAGGATTTTGAAGTGACCTAAGATCATTGAGTCTAGGAGTTTCCAATGTTCTTTATTCCCAAACCTTTCCATACCCTCTATTCAGTATGAAAAGAAATAAATTCCAGAGTTTATTATGAATATACATACACATAGGACATAAAAATAATGATATTAATTTTTCATAAGAAAAACCAGAACATAACATTTTTAGAATAATAAAGTTATCCAATTTTTATTAATATACTTTTTTCCACTAACAATAGTATACTTTTGGAATATTTCAATAGGATAATAGAGTAATTTACTAAATTTTTTCATATCCCAGGTTGAGACCTTTTGATAAATACCAAGGTCGTCATTTTACAAGTAGAGAAACTGAGGTTGAAGGAGAGGAAGAGATTTTTTCCAAGGGCACTCAGATAATAAGTAATAGAGCCAGAATATGAACTCAGGTTCTTGGACTCCAAAGTCTTAGCTTTTTCTACAGCACTACGGCATTCTCCTGATTAGAGTAAGTTGAGGAATAATTAGGCCTATACAATAATGAGGAAAAGTCTCCTGTCCTTTTTTTTCTTTAGAAAAGGAAGTAAATCCAAATGTAGGATACTTTGTCCTGGTACGTCTGAGTTCTATGGGACTTTCAGCTGTGACTGCAGTTTTCAGGAAAATCTTCCTCCTAATCACCCTCCCCCACTCCAGTGACACAGTGACACAGGGGCTGGATTTTAGCAGGCCTGCCGGACGTTGGGCAAACCTCACAGCAACCATCATACAGAAGCTGCCCAGATTATTCTTGGCCCCGAGTGATGCTATTTAGCAAGGGGTGAGGGGTGCGGGGATGTTGTAAAAGAAAGGGAGACATTAAGGAAGCTGTTCCTTGATATAATTTTAAAAACACTGGAGAGCAATTCTCAGGGTTTCAAAGAACCCATTTTAGAATATGACATGGGGACTTTGAAACGGTGGCATGATGGCTGGTGTTGCGGTCTCTCAGAGGGTTCCGTCTGGGGGCATCCCTTAACCTCTGGACAGTGCCCAGACTGCCTGAGATCACTCGTACAGGTTGAGTCAGAATAGCTAGTTATAGGAGTCTATTAGAGTTTGCAAAACGCTCTATAAATCATTATCTCCTTGGATTCTTACAACAATAGCCAAGAGGTAAGTACTATCATTAGCTACATTTTGTCGTTGTTGTTTGTGTTTCATTCTTGAAATGAATTTTACAGATGAGGGAACAGAGGCAGACAGAGGTTTAAGTGACTTACTCAAGGTCGTACATCTAGCAAGTGACTGAGTCTAGATTCAGACTCAGGTCTTCCTGATTACAGATCCAGTATTCTATCCCCTTCACTCTCTAGCTTCTTCAAGAGATCAAACCTTTCATTTCACGAATTGCCCTAGAAAAGGAAAAGTGACGTCAAAAGTCATGCAGGCACCAAGGATCAGAGGTAGAATTCAAACCTAGGTCCTCTGACTCCAAATCTAGGACTCTTTGCCTCCTAAACTTGATGGCCTGCCAAAGAAAACATTTTCCTTCTTCTAGTCAGGAAATTTTGAGTCTCTTTATACCATTTGAAGGTATAGACGTCTCCATTCCTTCCAAATGAATACAAATTCAATCTCTCCCCATCCCTCCCACCCAAAAAGCAGTCACACAGGAATGTTGTGAGCTAAGGGAAAAGCCACAAATCCCTCACCCTTGTGGTCTCCTGTTTCTCTCAAGTCATACTAAATTTTTGTTAACCTCCTCTTTCAGAGAGAGACCCCCCATGAGGTTTCCTTTATTGTTCCAGGGGACCAAAATTTGGGGGGATTTATGGATCACTTTTTGTGGGCAGAGAAGACATTATTGGAGAATTCCATCTAAGTTGAGAGTTGACTTCAAGAACACTGGCTTGAGAACAAAAGCAGCCCAGAGTGGTAGTCATTTTCATTTTTGTTTTAAAATGTAGGTCTTGCCAGACTGGTGTAGTATATGTTGGAAGGCTGGTTTGAAGGGAATGTAATTTTCTTCCATCTCATTCTTTCATCTTGAGGATTCATCTGTACAGATGGGAAGCATATTAAAAACCTTGAGTCTTCCTTCCTTGTCCACCCCATTTCCTCTAGATTCCTCCCAGGATTCCAGAATGTCAGAGCTGAGAGGGACCCATTAAAATATAAGATCATTGACCACAGGGATTGTTTCCTTTTTCGAACTCATACTCCCAGAACCTAACACAATGCCTGGCAAACAGGTGCATAATAAAGGATGATTGACGATTAGAGGTCTCTAGTTCAGGCTGAACTAAGCAGGAATGCCTTCTGCATCATTCCCAATGGGGAGCATCCCACCTTCCGTTAGGATACAATTAGGATTAAAGGTAGATGGTACCTCACTGAACTAGGCTAATTAAGAGAGCCATGGTATCCAGAATAAAGGAGGAGATAGCCCTAGAGTCCTGTTTTCTGTCCTCTGCCCTGTCCAGGACATTCTGGGATCATCATATTTAGTTCTGGATACCATGTTTTTGGAAGGATATTGACAACCAATGGAAGGCCATAGAATGGCAAGGGCTGAAGTCTTTCCCCACAAGGGTCAGTTGGAGAAACCGAAGTGGGCAGTGTGGTAGCTGGCATTACAAATACTCTCAAATCTCTTTGAGGAAGGGAACATCACTTAACCTCAGGATGGCCCAGACTCTCTGTCTGTAGAATGGTCACTGGTCTTGACCACATAGGATCTTAGAGTCTAGAGTTGGCCAGGACTTCAGAGGACATCTAGTCTGGCCTGCTTCTCTTTCAGATGAGAAAAATAAGGCCTTGGGAGGTGGTAATAGTCCTGCCCAAGCTCACTAGATGGTATATGTAGCAAGTTGTGGAGAATGGTCTCTATCTTTAACTCCAGGGTTTCCCTACTCTGTTATGCTCTTGCTATGAGTATATCTAGTCCCTGCCTGCAGTTCAGACACTTGAGCTTTAGTAAATTGAGTTCATTGCACAAATCTATTCAACAAAGGCTCAGATAGATGGATCCCTCCAAGTTATTTGACATACGCAAATGAAAAAAAATTATTCCCACATTTTTTTTCAGCTACACCCTGAGTATCCCCTAGAGTAATGGTCATTAGTTGGACTTGCTAGGCGTTTCTTTCAACTAGAAGCTTATGTGAGCAAGAGGTTTTATTGTGTGTGTGTGTGTGTGTGTGTGTGTGTGTGTGTATGTGTGTATTTCAATAATCTTGGATTGACATAAAACCAAGTGGCAAACTCTAAATCTGCCAAATTATCTCACTCTGTTTATTCTGTGGTAATCCATCAAACAGATTTACTCCTGCTGGCTGCTAAATGTGGAGACTAAAAAGAGCCTCCTGCTATTAAAACACCACCACATCTCATGCCACTTTATTTATCCCCACCCACCCAACGCTGACCTGTGCTCCAGGGCTGACACAGCACAAGGGGACTTTGATTCTAGGCTTGTAATCAGCCAGATACTGATGTAAACTGCTCTCAGAGCTTAGACTCCAGATGTTTATCTGGGAAACAAGATACTACATCAGTGCTAAGAGGCAACATGGAACCTCCTATTCAGCCAACCACAACGATGACTTTGACTGAGGCTAGGTCTAGGCAGAGAGGCAGGAATCCTTACCTCCAGACAAATGGAGTAGGGGTGTGGGGGGCTCAGAGGGGAGAAGTTCAAAGAGCTCTAGAAAGGGAGTTCCAAGTCCGGGCTCTGAAATAAATGACCTCAATATCCTAGGTGTTCAACCAACCTCCCTAAGTACTCTGTTCCATCATCCTCCTCTGTCTTGTCATTAAGCCCCAAGGGCTTTTCTGAGACCAGTGGAGAACAGAGGCTTTTTATGGGACCCTAAACAACCTCTTCTCCTGTGGGGTGCCAGCGACAAATAAAATAAGTTCATCAGGAATGTTTCAGATCTTCCTTGAGCGTGCATTTGTCCTTAAAAGAACCTTCCATATCTCCTAGGCTGGAGTCCTCTGTAGAATTTCAGGCCATAATCTTTTCTTGGAACTTTCTGATATTCTCTGACATGTCCAAGAGTAGTGTAGGGGATGGAGTGGTCCTGGAGTCGAGAAGACTTAGTTTCACATCCTGCCTGTGAGACACTGCTTAACCTGAGACTCTGGTAAGTAGGGTTGTTTCAAGCCCCAAATGAGATAAGGTATGTAAAGTGCTTTCAAAAATTCAAAGACCCTTAAGAATGTTAATAATTAATCAATGTCCTGTTTAGGAGGAGAGTTGTTGGGTGGAATTCTGAGGCTTTAGAGAGATGGTTCCTTTCTCCAGAATATCAGTTTGCATCCCAAGGTGGTAGTAGTACATTTACTGTTCTCTGCCTGCATCAGATCTTATCTGGAGTGATATCCTCCATCCCTGGTATCACAATTTAGGACGGATATTAATAGCCAAGAGAGGGAAGGGATTCTAGAGTGGTCGAGGGACCTTTGGGTTCTTTACCTGGAGACAAGGTAACTTCAGAAGAACTTGCTCATCATCTGAAGAGAAAAGGAAATTACCTGTGTTCTGCTTGGGTCCAGAAGGCAGAGTTAGGAGCAAAAGTATACGCCACAACAGGCAGACTATGGCTGAAATCCAGCTATGGATTTCTTGTAAGGTCGTGAGTTCACCATCACTGGAGGTGCTCAAATGGAGGCTGGATAATTTCTTGTCGTAGGTGATTCTTTTCTCAATCATAGATTCAAACTATTGAGGGCTGATCTTGCCCAATCTCCCCATTTTAAAGTTGAAGAAACTGAGGCCCGGCATGGTTAAGTGGCATGTCCAAGCTAACTCATATAGTAAATGGTACAGCTGGGAGTAGAACCCGGGTCTAAGGAGTTAAATAAACTTCTTTTGAGGTCTTGTCCAACTCTGTGGTTGCTTGCCATCACAGCTGGACAGCAAGGTTAATTTTGAGCACTGAGCTTCATCTTTCATGTCAGGAGTTTGCTGGCAGATTGAATTCCAATAATGTTTTTTCTTTCATTTTTTTTTCCTTTTGGTGGGGGGAGTATATGAGTATTTTTTTTAATTGAAGCCTTTCAAGGCAAAAACTGAGCCTTGTTTGTTCCAAATTAAGTCAATACCTTCACAGCTAAGTGGGAGACCTTGGCACAAGCCTGTAATTGAAGAAAGAAAAGAAAAGCCAGTCATTTCTTAAATACCTTTGGCTTGTTTGCTTACAGTAAGCGAAATTCAATCCATCAAAAAAGTTTCATCAAAGTTCATGAACTGCCTGGAAAACCTGGGCTGAGGCAAAATTAAATGCTTCTCACTAATCATAATAGTTTGTGTGTACGTTGTACCTTAAGATTTACAAAGTACTTTCTTCAGGACCTCTGCTGATGGCAGATAGTACAGACATTATTCCCATTTTGCAGATGAGGAAACTGAGGCCATCGTATGGCTAGTAAGTGACAAAGTAGGAATTCAAACTCGCGTTTCTTGCTCCCAAGTCCAACATTTTTTCTACTGCCTCTGGCTAAGTGCAAAATAAACATTTCTCAGTTGAAAACATACTTTCATGACTGAAGCTTTGCCAGCATCCAGGTCTGACTGGCAATCTATACCATTTACTTACTTAGCCTACTCATTTATCCTCTCTGACCTGTCTCTTCCTCAATAATACACTTGCCACATACTCTTCTTTATTGGATTTATGTTTATTTTTTTCCTTCTCTGTGCTAGACTTGGATACTAGGAATACCCTTATAAGTTCTTTGAAAACAGAACCTGCATCTTACCTAGACTTTTTCTCTCCCCTAAGTCCTAACACTGTACTCTGCATTTTGGAGGATCATGGAATTATAGAGTTAGAACTGAATGGCACCTCCGAGACTATCTTGGCAAGATTTTTTTAACCTTTCTTTCTGTCATAAACCCCTTTGACAGTCTAGTGAACCCTATGTGTACTCTTCATAATAATGCCCTTCCATAATGAAAATTCGGAATTGCAAAGTTTCAGTTAGAGGTCAGTGAACATGGAGATATAATTTTCTTCCCTCCTGAGTTTATGGACCTCATGAAATCTATCCATGGAGTTCTTGGTGATCTCATCAACTCCCATGGATTAAATTACTTCTCTATGCTGATGATTTTCAGTCTACCTTTCCTGCTTCAATTTCTCTACTGACCTCCAAACTTGTGTTTTCCACTCTCAGACATCTGGAACTGGATGCCCAGTAGACATCTTAAATTCAATATGTCCAAAACAGAATTCATTATCTTCCTTCCCTGAATCCTCCCCCACTTCTACTTTCCCTATTATTGTAGAGGTTAACACCATCCACCCAGTCCCTCAGTCATCCTCAGCTCCTCATTATCTCTCACCTTCCATTTCAATCTGTTGCCAAAGCCTGCTGGTCTCACCTTTGCAACATCTCTCGAATATGCCTCCTTGCCTCTGACACTGCCACCTCCTCTGGCATAGGTCCCCCTCACTTATAGATTATTGCAGCAACCAGCTGGTGAATCTGCCTGCCTAACGTCTCTCCCTGATCCAGTCCATTCTCTGTTCTGTCACTTAAGTGATTTTCCTAAAGCGGTCTGACCATGTCACTACCCTGATAATAAATTTCAGTGGTTCCCTATGAACTCAAGGAGTAAATGCAAAATCTTCTGTTGGGCATTCAAAGTCCTTTATAACCTAGCTCCCTCCTGCCTTTCTAGTCTTCTCACGCCTTATTCCCTGACATGTACTCATCAATCCAGTGACACTGATCTCCGGGTTGTTATATGAATAAGATACTCCATCTGTCCTCTCTAGGCAGCTGTTCCTCAATCCTGGAATGTTCTCCCTACTCCACTGTGACTACTGACTTCCCTCTCTTTAAGTCCCACCTAAAATCTCACCTTCTACCAGCAAGCCTTTACCAGCCCTTCTTGATTCCAATGACTCCCTTCTATTGATTATTTCCTATTTTTCCCATATATAGCTCCTTTGCACGTAGTTGTTTGCATATTGTTGCCCCCATGAGATTGTAAGCTCCTTCAGGGAAGGGACAGTCTTTTGCCTCTTTTTGTATCTCCAACACTTAGCACAGTGCCTGTCATCGAGTAGGCCCTGAAGTGTCAGTCCAGTGCCCTCATTTTACAGATTAAGAAGCTGAGGTTCAGGGTGATGAAATAAAGACACTCAAGGTAACCTGGGTAGTCAGCACCAGAAGTAGGCTTTGAACTCCAGAGACAGTGTTCTTTTATGCTACCGAGCTGCCTCCTGAAAAGGGCTTACTGGGTATTTGTTGGACATTGGAAGGGTGATTCCATAGGCTTGGAAATGCAGCCTCGCTGATGAAAATGAGGTTTTATTGTGTTTTTGTCCAGTTCTGGTGTTTGGAGCTATACTATTCTTGGTTTTAATCATGAATGAATCTAGATTTTAAAGTGAGAATGATGGGTTGAAGTTCAAGAACACCATCATAATTCCCAGGTCTAAAATCCATTCAGCTTTACAATATTCTTTCCTCGCAACTTCTTTGAGTGTTAGATAACAATAGCTAACATTTATTAGAGCTTTAAGACTTGCAAAGCACTTTACAGATATCCTTAGAAAGTAGGTACTCCTATTATCCCCATTTTACAGATGAGGAAACTTAAGGGAGACACAAACTAAGTGAGTTTCCTAGGGTCACACAGCCAGTAAGTTTCTGAGGCTGGATTTGAATTCAGGTCTTCCTGAATCCAGGTCAGCTTTACCTACTGAACCACCTCTGTTGTCTCTACCCCTATTTTAAAGATGAAAATGCTAAGTTTTGGAATTGTGAAGTAATGGGAGCAAGGATTAGAACCTGAGTCATCCTTACCACTCCTACTTGGAGTCAAAAAGACCTGAATTCAAATCCTGTCTCAGTCACTTACTAGCTGTGTGACCCTAGGTAAGTCACAACCTCCAACTGCCTCAATTTCCTTCCTCTGTAAAAATGGGGAGGATGATAGTGACAATAAAAACCACACCTCAGAGGGATGAGAATCAACTGTGATACCGTGTGGAAAGCACTTTATAAATCTTAACAGTTCTATAGCAATGCTAGCTATTATATTTTATTATTACATACTAGACGTCAGAGTGTCATGGAATTTACAGTTGGAAAGAGGCTTCAAATCTTAATCCCCTTAAGTTATAGAAGTGGAAACTGAATCCCAAAGGGAGTCACTTGCCCATTGGTCATGTAGGTAGCAACTGAACTAGAACTGCCATCCAAGACCACGTTTTCCAGAAAATCTGTTGTAAACCTTTTTCAGTAATTCATCAATTTTAAACCTACCAGTGGAGTCCAGAATGGTCAGGAATGTTCCTGACACCTCTTTTCAAACAAAGAGGTCATCAGGAGAGTGAATAGTCGCTCCCCTCTCTGACTTTCTTGTCTAAAGTCCCAGATTTTCCCATCTCTTCTGATTAAGAAGACGTCACAAAAGAAAGGTCTTTGTTATTACAGTCGTAAAACTGATTAAGGCAAACTTACTGAGAGCTCAGCTCTCCCACAATTATTTTTTTTCCAGGTAGATCATGAAAGCTGCATCTTCTTATTAAAATACCCAATTCTTTCTGCCAGTATAGGTCACCAACAGTTCACCAGCCCAAGGTACAAGTTTAACTTCATTGCAGATGTGGTGGAAAAGATTGCCCCTGCTGTGGTTCACATTGAACTTTTTCTAAGGTAAGTAATTCTCTCTAATGTTTTCCTGTCCCCACCCATTCCTGCCCATGCTCCCCTCTATCCTCCTGTTTCTATGTTTCCCTTGTCAATGATTCTATTGATGGAAATAAAACCTCAACCCTCTATCCCAGTACAGACAGTTTTCTCCATGTCACTCTCCATCCCTTCTCTCTCTTTTGCCTCCAGACCCCATATCCTGCTTCTTCTGACTTGCAAACCTTTGCTCATGCGGTTCTCTCCTATTCTGCTCTTCTGGTTCCCTCCCTGCCAATACAACTTCTAACCAAGGCCCTCCCAGCTCAAGTGATCTCTCATTGCAGTCAATTTATTTCAACAAGCATTTGTTAAGCACTGATGATGTGCCAGACTCTATGCTAAGTTTGAGAGATACAAAGAAATTCTAAAAAGAGTGAAGTTATACCTGTCCTTGAGGCATTTATGATTTATTCACATTATCAATTTATAATTCATTAGGTGACTAGGACAGGTGTATCTATGAGTATAAAAGGTAGACTATAAGAGGGAGCCAGGGGAGAGAGAGAGCCAAGGTGATCTAGGGAAGTTGAAAGGATAAATCTCATTTAGTTGGGGTGGGGAGGCAGGGACAGAACAAAGGAGAATGTATAGTGGACTTGACCAAGGAGTTCAAAGACAAGGATTTCATGGGTAGGAATGGGAATCATATGATCATAAAGTCAGGGCTGGAAGAGATCTCATAGGTTATCTAGTCCATGGCACTTATTTTACAAAAGAGGCAACTGAGGCCCAGAAAAGTTACCTGTTATTTGCAAAAAGTTATGCATGTTATAAATGTCAGAGGCAGGAGTTGAACCCAAGCCAGGTTCTCTGATTCTACTGCCTGTGTTCTGCCTCTGAGGAATAAGAACATTTATGTGTGAATGTGAAGAAACCTGGAAGACATGACAAAATTGGAGAATTTGGCTGAAATAGAAACCATTAAGAGGAATAATGTGAAATAAGGTTAGAAAGGGAGGTTGGGGCCAGATTGTGAGGGGCCTTCTATGTTGGTCTGGCCCTATAGTTAATAGGGAGTCACTGAAAGTTTTTGAGCAGGAGAATGACATAAGGAGATGTACTTTCAGAAGAACTATACCATTTTTATGGTTCTTATTCCCCCCCTTAGGGCAGCTTGCTGATGCAATAGACAGAACACTGGACCTGGAGCCAGGAAGATCTGAGTTCAAATCTGGCCACAGACACTTACTAGTTGTGTGACTATGGGCAAGTCACTTAGCCCTGTTTGCCTTAGTTTTCTCATCTGTAAAATGAGTTGGAGAAGGAAATGGCAAACCACTGTAATACTCTGCCAAAAAAAACCCAAATAGGGTCAGAAAGAGTCAGACTGACTAAAAAAACAACTCAACAAAAAATCCCCTTGCAGAGACTATAAATTCCTTGAGGAATTAGCCTTTTATCTGCCCCCACATACCCTGGCACAGGATTTTACAGATAGTAATAACTAGTCAATCAGCAAACCTTTACGAAATGCCTTCTATGTGCTGAGGGGACGGAGAAGAAGGAGTCAATCAGTACACATATAAGTAAATACAAAATACGAGAAAAGATAAACCCAAGGTTGAGGGGACAGGTATCTGGACCTAAGCAGCATGTAGAAAGTGGCATCTTAGCTGAATGTTGAAGGAAATTGGATCTAAGAGGATAGAGGAGGAGGGAAGACTTGAGGGGCAGCCTGTACAAAGGCAGGAACTGTGAGATGCAAAACCCATGTCACAACCAACGAGACAACCAAAGGGACCAAACAGTAGAGTGTGTGTAAAGGATTAATGTGCAACATCTCTGGAGAAGTGGCTTCAAGTCAAGTGGTGAAGAGCACTGATCTACAAACATGGACTGATAGATTGATGGAAGGAATAGCTACCATTTCTATGTTTGGTAAACAGGCAGAATATTTTTTCTAATTCAACCAAGTTGTAAAGTTCCTCCAGTATACAAAGTCCCTGTAATCAATTCTAGGGAAAATATAATGAAAAAATAACTCCCTAAAGACCCAGTGATCTATTACATCCCTCTGCTTAGAAGGGCCTTTCAAGACTCAAGGATTGAGCTTGATAAATAGCCACTCCATTAGAACATTAGGACTATTCTTGGCACTAAAGAGTTAATTTATGTCAAGAAGGTAAACAACTTATTCTTTAATCATCACAGGAGTGAGCCCCATTTAATTTAATTACTGCCTAAAGAACCCTGATTACAAAGACCCTTTTATTAAATGGTCACATCAAATTCTGAAATTTAATCACTTGGTTTTATGGAAGAGATTTCAGTCTAGTGGGGGTGATGGGACATTCACCCAAAGAACCAAAAGACTTTAGAAGTACACCCTCTTTTACAGTCAAGTAGAAAGACAGCCCCTACCCTCAAAGGGCTTACATTTTAATGGGGGAAAGCAGCGTATAAAAGGGATTTGGAAAGCTGGAAGGGAGAGAGTAGACATTAAGGAATAAGGCAGGAAAAGATTGCAAGCTGCCAAAAATTTTGCCAATCTGGATTAATAGAGGGTGTTTCCTCAGTGAGAATTCCCTAGACCAATGAACTGACAACACAAATGCACCCAAAGGTATGCAAAATACTTTCCTCAGAACAACTCTGTGAGGTAGGTAGTACAAAATTTTAGAGATGTAGAAACTGAGGCTTAGAGAGTTTAAACTAGTCATACCAAAGTGTCGCAGCCAGTAACTGGCAAAACTGAGACTAGAGCCCAGGACTCCTGATTCCAAACGCAATGCTCTTTTCCACACAGACATCTAATGATGATGACGATGATAATGTAATAAAAATAATAAATAATTTGTTGCTCAGTTGTTTCCAATCATGAGCAACTCTTTGTGACCCTGTCTGGGGTTTTTCTAGCTTAACATACTGGAGCAGTTTGCCATTTCCTTCTCTTCCTCATTTTACGGATGAGGAAACTGAGGCAAACAGGGTTAAGTGACTTGCTCAGGATCACACTGCTAGTAAGTGTCCCAGACCAGACTTGAACTTGCATCTCTGTCTACAGCACCACCTAGCTGCCCAATCATATTAATACCTGGTGTTAATATGATTCATTTAACTTTTACGTTTTTGGAAACATGTTTCTATGTATTATTTTCTTTTGACCTTTAATCCTATCAGGGCAATAATTATTATTCAATTTTACAAATGAGGAAACCAAGGCACTCTGAAATGCTTACCCAGAGTTACTCAGTTAATGATGGAGCCCAGACTGGACACTAAGTCTCCTTATTCTCAGGCACTGCCCTTTTGACTAGGCTACACTGATAAAATGACCTGATACTGCCACTTTGACTGGGCCATGCTGATAAAGATGATCTGGTAAATAACATATAATGGTCAGTCAACAAACATTCAATGAATTTCCATCGAGTTCATGGACCTTGCCATAGATGCCTGGGGTATCGACTGACAGACAAATACAATCCCCACCCTGTCGGAGTCTGCTGTCTGAAAGGTGAGACAGAACAAATATAATCAGCAGAAATTTGCAGGTGCTTGAACAAGGCAGATAAGCCACTGAGCTGACAGGGTGCAGACAGGGCAAAAGATTGGCTTAGTCAGCTAATAAAATGAATTTCTGTAAAAGGGCTCGTGTTGACTCATAGACTATTCAAGCCGAAGGGAACGTAGAAAAAATATGAGAACATAAGAAGCTACCTCAGAGCACGTCAGCTGTTGTAGAAGCACAGACTTCAGAGGCCTCTTAGTTCAATATCTCCATTTACAGATGAGGAAACTGAGGTCTAGGGAAGGCAAGCGATTTATCCAAGAACTCATCGATAATTGAGTGTCTTTGACAAGCCCTTTATTTAATAGAAGAGGAAACTGAGAGATGAAGAGACCTGTCTGAGTTCACACAGAATAACTGATCTGGAACGAACACCCAGATTTTCCTGTTGCTTAGAAGGAAGCTTTCCAGACCTGAGCATTTAACTTCATATATGGCTGCTCCATTTGGTCTAAATGGTACATTCTTGGCACTAAAGAGTTAATTTACATCAAGAAAGTAAACAGCTTATTCCTTAATCATTTCAGGACTGAGCCCCATTTAACTTAATTACCCTTTTATTAAACAGCCTCCTCAAACTCTGAAATCCAATTACTTGGCCTTATGAGTAGGTGATGCTGGGAATTAGAGAGTCCTACAGTGGCAAAGAACCCCAGGCACCCTCCAGTTCAGCCTTGTAGGCCTGATGAAGGAACCTTCTCCCTAGAAAACTTGCTGTCTCCTAACCCAGTCCATTTGGTTGCTGGATATCTCTAATGGTTAGGAAATGGAAGTTTCTTAACACTGAGAAAAACTTGGTCTTCCTATAACTTCTACACCTGAGCATCAAGGTGGCACAGTGGCTAATGCACTGGTCTTGAAATCAGACATTTACCAGTTGTGTGACCCTGGGCAAGTCACTTAACCTTGTTCCCCTCATTTTACACATCTGTAAAATGATTTGGAGAAGGAAATGGCAAACCACTCCAGTATCTTTGCCAAGAAAACCCCAAATGGGCACAAAGAGTGCGACACAATCCAAACAATTCAATAACTTCCATCCATTCCTCCCTTGAGGTTAATCCTGCTCTACCTGATAGTCCTTTGAATACCTAAAGACATCTGTCATGCTTCCCAAGTCCCCTTTGGTCTTTTCCTTAACAGACTAAAGAAGCCTAGTTCCTTTGGCCTTTCACTGTATTAATATACTGCCTGAGATATTCAGCAGGCAAAACAATTTCTCCTGACTCAATGCTAGTGCCTTCCATTTGAGATTATCACCAACTTGTTCTGTATAGATCTAGCTTATCCATTGTTGCTTGCATGTTGTCTCCCCTATTAGAATGAGTTCCTCCAGGTCAGGGGCTGACTGTCTTTTGCCTTTCTTTGTATGCTCAGTACTTAACACAGAACCTGGCACAGAGTGGTAGGTGTTTCGTATATGCTTTTTGATGATTTGATTTTGTAATGTAAAGGAAAGAGCACTAGAACTGGAATCAAAATTTAGTATTCAATCACTCTATGACTTTAAGTAAGTCACTTAACTTCTCTGGGACTTAGTTTCCCCAGATGTAGAGTTATGGCATCAAACATGATAATAACTGGGCCCTTTCTAGCTCTAACATCACTATGTTCTAAGGCCTCTCCTAGATCTGGTATTGCATGTTCTGTGTTCTAAGGTTCCATCTGGCTCTGACTTTCCACGTTCTATGTTCTAAGGTCCTATCCAGCTCTGACCATCTGTGAGCATATATGCTGTGTGTTGATGAAGTTTGGTTATAGCCTCCCAGACACTGCCTCACAACCTAAAAATGTCTTCGTCTGTGCTTGCTTTGCCACAGGCATCCTCTCTTTGGTCGAAATGTGCCCTTGTCCAGTGGATCTGGATTTATCATCTCGGAATCTGGCATAATTGTGACCAATGCCCATGTGGTATCAAGCACCAATGCCATTTCTGGACGACAGCAGTTGAAGGTTCAGCTGCAGAGTGGAGATACCTATGAGGCAACAATTAAAGACATTGACAAGAAGTCTGACATTGCCACCATCAAGATCAGCCCTAAGGTAAGTAAGTTGTGAAGACGGTGGCCTTATCTGGCAAAAAATGGTTTGAGTTCTTGAATTTTTCAAGGGCATTGGAGGCTCACAGGGGTCCAGAGGTGGAAGAGAACTTAGAACTGAAAAGATTAGCTCTAGAAGGGAACTTAAAAGCATTCTATCTCAGTTCCCTCTTCTCAGTATTTCAGTAATCAATAAATAAATATCTATTAAGGACCTACTATGTGCCAGGCACCATGTTAAGTGTTGGGGATACTCAGTGAGGCAGAAGATGGTTTCTGCCTTCAAGGAACTCATAATCTAATTAGGAAAGACAAAGTATGTGGGAGAGCTGGAAAGCAGCAGGGATAGATGGAGAAAGAGGCAAGGAAAGCTGTTGAGAGGGAGGAGAAATGTCAATGAGGATGAATCATGACCAGTGCCCTCCTACAATGGCCTCAAGAAGGGAGCCACCCATTAGGCAAGCAGGGTAAGAGAAGGAGAAGTCCAAAGAATGAGTCTAGCTAAGAGTTAAATGAAGCCTGGCGGGAGCCCTTGCTGTAGTGGGAACCCTGGGAGGAGAGAGAGTCCCTAATTAGGAAAGCAAGGCCTCCTTTTTCTCACTTATAAAATTAAAGGGTTGGATGGATAATCTCTAAGGTTCCTTTCAGCTCTAAAATTTTTTTTCAGCTAAGTTTCCTGTTTACCTATTAAAATTTGACCTCCAGACAACCTGTGGGAGGGTGTGGATAAGTACATATTATTATTTTACAAATATCAGTCTTAGGTGCAGAGACTGACTTGGGTCATGAAATTAAAACTTTGGGTAATAGACTCTCTGTCTCCTAATTCATAGGCCAACCAAAGCACTTGCTCCCCAGTAATAATAGTCCTAATAAAGTCTGGAATGATCCTCTAAGAAAGTTGAAAGGGCCTCTCATCTCATCAAATCCATGTCATTTCCAATTAATATTTGGGGTCAAAGAGTTCAGACCAACAGGATCATAGGATGCCTCACTCCCTCCTTTTATAAATTAGAAAACTGTGCCTTAGGGTAGGGAAGTAAATTGTCCAAAGTCATCCAAGGATTGGTTTTGAACCCATTTAATCTGGGAGGGATGGTACGGTGGGTTTGGTCTAATTTTGTAAATGTCCAAGCAACCTTGGCTTCCCCCTTTGATACCTCAGTTTTGAGTATTAGTCAATAAAATGAAACTCGGTGAAGTTTTTCACCTTTACCTTCTGTGCACATTTGGGTTTTCACAGTTGATGTTTGCACAAAGAGGGACATAGCAATATTGGACATAGCATTTCAGGTTTTGAAGGGACCTTAGAGATATATGGTCCAACTCCCTCATTTTACAGAAGGAGGAAATAGAGGCCCAGGGAATGAGAGAGTCAAGTATAAGAGCACTGGTTTTTTCAATGTTAAAATAAAAGGTTATTCTTAGAGAACATCTAGCCCCTTCCAGCTCTTATTTGCCCAAGGCCATGGAGTGAATTAATAAGAGAAATGAAACAAGAGGCTAGAGTTCTTTCCACTACACTAGGCTGTCTTTCATCCAGAAACAGTTTATATTTGGCTCTGGTATGCATTGCGTGACTTTTATAGATTGGTGCTATAATTAGGTTTTGCTTAGGCTCGAACTCAAATGAGTTTTCATTCCCCCATCCTGGCTGGGTGGAGGAGAGGACTGGTGTGGGCGGGAGTTGTATGTGAGTTAGAGAGGGCCCTGGAACTTAGTGCTGTTGAGGAGGAAGGCTTTGGACATACTAAAGATTGAGCGTATTTTGGCTTTGGGCAAGTCATGTCTCTGGGCTTCAATTTCCAGGCTGTTAGGAAGATCATATGATAGAGGAGGTAGAGGTGGAAGGGATCTCAGAGGTCATCTCCACCAATCCCCTCTTTTCCGTAAGTGAAAAAACTGTCCATGATCATTCAGGTAGAATATGTATAAAAGGCAGGTTTTTGAACCTATATCTGACTTCAAGCCAATCCTCTTTCTGTTATACCATACTGCGTCCACAGTAAAAGCACTTTACAGAGTGCCATATAATTCATAATAATAAAAAATAAGCAATCACGTTTCTATGACGCTCTAAAGGTATGCTGTGGTTGGTCAATTCTTTCAGTCATATCCGACCCTTTGTGACCCTATTTGAGGTTTTCTTGACAAAGATACTGGAGTGTTTTGCCATTTTCTTCTCTGACCCATTTTACAGATGAGGAAACTGAGGCAAACAGGGTTAAGTGAACTGTCCAGGTTCACACAGCTAGTTAAGTGTCTGAGGCTTCATTTGAACTCAAGATGATGAGACTTCCTGACTACGGCCTGGCACCCCATCCACTATGGCACCATCTAGCTGCCCAATTCTTTGCCCTACTTTAAGATTTACAATACACTTTCTTCACAAAGTATTTAGGAACTGAGTGAAAGTATGGTGGCTGTTTTACAGATGAGGAAAACTGAGACTCAGAGACATAGAAACAACTCCTCTATGGCTATATAGCTGTCAAGTGTTATAGTCAGGATCAGAATCCAGAGCTCTCCTGAGATCAAAATAGTCATAATTAATGACAATAACAGCGCCACCTAAAGATCTGATGCCATGGATAGAATGCCAGGCTTGGAATCAGGAAGACCCAAGTTCAGATTCTTCCTGACACTTACTAGTTATGTGACCCTAAGTAAGTCACTTAAACTGTCTCTCTTGGTTTCCCCATTTGCAAAGAGAACAATAGTACCTGTCTCCCAGGGTTGTTCACAAGATCAAATGAGAAAATGTAGGTAAAGCATTCTGCCAAACTTAAAGTGCTCTCTGAATTATCTGGATACCAAAATATCATGTTATTTTCATTGTCGCTATTAACATGAACAGGCAAAAGTTTATGACCTTTACCTTTCATTGAGAGCAGCCTGACTAACTGGATAGAAAGCTGGCCTCAGACTCAGGAAGGCCCCGACACAAGTCCTTGTTCCTGCCATGTGCTGGTTATATGGCCCTGGTCCAGGCGCCCTCAGTATCCCTGGGCAATTCTCTAAGACAAACAGATTCAGAGTTGTGGCTGATTGGCCCTGTGAAAGGAAGTCATTCATTGGGAGTGCCCCACGTTCATGAAACCATAGGTTTAGTTAAAAAGTAACTCATTGTCTTCCTGAGAAATCTGATCAATGCATTTCTTGAATGAATGAACAAATTCTGGTATTCATCTTCCTATATTCGATTTTCTCTCCTTTAGAAAAAACTACCTGTCTTACTGCTGGGTCATTCAGCGGACCTCAGGCCAGGAGAATTTGTGGTGGCTATCGGGAGTCCGTTTGCCTTACAAAACACAGTCACAACAGGCATTGTCAGCACAGCCCAACGAGATGGAAAGGAATTGGGTCTTAAGGACTCGGACATGGATTACATTCAAACAGATGCCATCATCAATGTAAGTCATGCACTTAACTCTGATCACATATTGTTGACGCCAATAACTGTATTTGAACTGTCCAATATGGTTATAATTTGTAGATGGGCTGGTTTATGCTTATGTGTCTGAACATGTACATGTACATCAGAAGGAAGTAGATGGGAGACGGAGCATTTTTTATTGCTATTATCCTATTTTAACTAATTATTCTTTTTTAAATTAATTTATTTTCAGTTTTCAACAATCACTTCCATGAGCCTTAAATTTTCTCCCCCCCTTCCCCCCTCCCCAAGATGGCATACAATCTTATATGAGTTCTACACCTACGTTCTTATTAAACACATTTTTACATTTGCATAGAAGAATTAAAATGAACGGGACAAACCATGGGAATGGGAGAAAACAAACCAAAACAGAACATAATACAAGAAAAAATGAAATATTCTTGCTAATTAGGTGTCAAGCTCTGTTGCTTCTGCCCTGCTGAAGGATTGAAAACACTGTCAGTGCCATATAAATTCAGCACCCTGGGACAAAATATCAGTCACCTCACCCTAGTTATGGTTATGCCAAAGCTATTTGGCCCAGTTGCTTAGTTTCACATTTATTAAAACTTCTAATCTGGGAGTGGATTAAATGACTGTCTACCTTTCCAAAAAAAGTGATATTATGAAACAGTACTAAATCCCTTGGGTACTTGGGTAGGGACATAGTCTAAGTAAATTGGCTTCATTTTATGAGCAATGGACTATAATGTACATAGGTCAAGGATTATCATCTTCATTTTATAAATGATGAAATGAAATTCGTAACTGAATTAATAAGGAACCTTAGTTCACCTTCCAAATACATCTCTAACTTGTCTCTGCTTGGACACTCAAGAGTTAAGAGGAAATCAGCACAAGGCGGAGGAAGTCCATTTTACAGCTCTAATGGCTAAAAAGTTCTTTCTTATATTATCATTAACTTGTTATCCCCTGTAGAAAGTAACTAATCCTTCCTCCATGGGACAATCCATCAAATATATAAAAACAACCTTCATGTCTCCCCTAAGACACCAGGCTAAGCTTTAATTCATTTAACTAGTCACCTTATGCCATAATTTCCAGTCACCTTCCCCTGTACTCAACCCAATATGTCAATGTCCCTCTCAAAATGTCATGCTCAGACCTGAACAAAATATTCCAGATGTGGTCTGACTTGAGCAGAAGGATGGTTTCATTACAGTTTAGTATAGAAAATCAGCATTAAAAAATCATTGTTGTTTCTGGCTTTGATTACTAAATTAGACTTGTTAGTTCAGCTGGGAAGATGCCTCCTACTTTGAGATCAGAAAGTTTCAACTTCTTCCCTCAAGGGAATAAGGAGTGAATGATGGATGGATGTTTCTTACCAAAGTGTTCCTAAGGTTTAAGCACCACCCAAATCAGAAACATTTATGTGCTTGTGAAAAAGTAAGAAAGGTTCTTATTGAACCAGAGGAACAAATGAATACAGTTGTCAGTGTGTCACTGAACTTAAAAAAAAAAACTTCATGAGAAGTGTCGTGTATATGCATGCATGTATATATATATATATATATATGTGTGTGTGTGTGTGTATACACAAATATATAAATTATATACATATATAAAAATTTATATATATATGCATACATATATCTTTATAAACCAAATTCCATGCAGCGGAAATTCACAGTTTCATCCACAGTCCTTCCTTTTGTTCATCTTTGCTTGAATGGTTTGTAGATGATTGTGTTCATAGTAAAAAAAAAATGGTTTAAAAAAATGATGTGGTTCAGACTCCTTCCTCAAGACAAATCAATGTTTAAGCCTCACTTCTCCGTACACCTTAGGACAAATAAATGATAGGAAGCTGCTAGTGTTTAAACTAGGCTGGGGGAGGGGATATGAGTAATTTTGGTTTTTAATATCATTTCATTAGGAAAAGAGAGACGATGCCTCCACTCACACACTTCCTGTAATAGGGAGCTCACTACTACATCCTTGAGTATTCATGGGGCTTTATTGTTTTTCTGGATACTTCTACATGAACAATAATCCACATTATATAGTTTTTTGTAATTGATTTTTAAGATCCACCCTTGTTTTGTGATGAGTCACAAAGACAGGTTGTAATGATGTACAAAAAATATGGCTATAACCTAATGAGACCGGATCTTTTA
The DNA here is from genome assembly GCA_028658325.1 of Potorous gilbertii. NCBI lineage: Eukaryota > Metazoa > Chordata > Mammalia > Diprotodontia > Potoroidae > Potorous > Potorous gilbertii. Next base: position 223,034,716 of record CM053772.1, read on the forward strand.
ACAAACAGACCAAAAATTCATCCATCCAAAAGAGTGTTTTCCTTTTCAAAGTTGACTACCTTGGGAGGTTGTACGCCTTTATCAGTGAATCTGCCATTTAGGAAGAATGTTATAGGAGCTCCCTTTTGAAAACTGGGCACTGTGGTACAGTGGTAAGGTCTCAGACTAGGAAACGCAATACTTGATTTCATGCCCCAGTTCTGCCACTTATCCACTGTGTGACCCTGGACAAGTTAATTCACATCTCTGAGCCTCTGTAAAACTGAGGATTCTCTCAGCTTTCGGTTGATATTTTAATATTCCTTCTAGCTTTACTGGTCCATGTTCTAAGATTCTTTCAGGTCTTGTTTACTGTGTCCTCTATGCCTTCCAACTATAACCAATCCTTAAATAAGCATTTATTAAACACTTATTGAATGAAGAAAGCAAAAATATAGTCCCTGCTTTCAAGAATCTTACCTGCTACCTAGGGAAGCAATATAATTAGAAGGTGATAAGAAGCCGTGCACTGTGGTCCCGAGGTCCCTTTCAGCTCTGATGTTTTATGGTACTTTTTTGAACTATATTTTCAATACACATATATTTTTTCCTAAAATTGAAAATCTAATAGTTGTCTTTTACTCCCTTATTATAGTATGGAAACTCAGGAGGACCTCTAGTTAATCTGGTAAGTACACGACTAAAAGCTGATTTTAGATCAAAAATCTCTTTGAATTTCCATGAATTTCCTACAAAATAGCCTGGACATGACTAGCACAAAGGAACATGATGGGAGAGCAAAAGGCCCAGGCAAACCACCAAGTGGATCATTAGTCTCTCCATAAAACAGGATTAAGTCTTCAATGTCAGGCAGTATTACTGCTAAGAGGAGAAACTCTTTGGAGCTTTGGCTTTAGAGCTGTTTTCCAAGAAGCCTGTCTGTGGGCATTTAGAATGCTGCTTGATTTCCCCAAGACTTACACTGACAGAAGGCCCTCCACCTCCCTTCCCTTTCCTGAAGCCTCAGGACTGATCACCCTAAGGTTGGCATTCTCTCCTTCAAAACTCCTCTAGCTGAGCTCTGTCTGGGAACTGTGCATGAGACCAAGTCTTGGCTGATCAGTTAGTCAGCATGGAAGGAACATCGAGGGTAGAGATGGAAGACAAAAAGGGACATTCATTGTTGGAAAATCTCTTTTTTCAAATATAGAAATGAATGAAGCATTTATTAAGCACTTACTGTGTGTGAAGCACTAGGAATACAAACCAAAAAAATCACCATAGTCCCAGATCTCCAAGGACTCCTATTCTGAAAGAGGAGAGAGCATTTGTGGAAGGTTTCAGCTTCAAATACAATGGAAAAATCTCATTGTTTTTAGAGTGCTTCTTCTCTGATGTCATGTCCTCTGATAAAATCATATCAGTTTCTGATATTAAACCATCAGACAGTGCTAAGGACTTTGGCGTCATTAAGTTAAATTAATTCATCAAGGAAATCATTTCCTCTCTCTGAGCCAGTTTCTAAATCTGTAAAGAAGGAGTTTGGACCAAGTGATCTCTGAAAAAAATTTCTGCTCTAATATTCTGTGATTTGTGTTGTCACTCTGACATTCTATATTGAAAAACCCATTCCAGAATTTTATGGTTCTAAATAGACTGTAATGTGAGCTATTCAGATTTAGTGTGAGTGACAGAAAAAAAAGTATGAAAGCTTCTAGCAACGGAATGGGAAACAAATCACTTAACTCTGTGCCTCCACTTCTTTATCTGTAAAATGCATGTCTGAGGAAGACATTCCCATTTTTTTCTTACGTCTCTTAGAAAGCCCACTTACAGCTAGTCAGATTCGAGCTCATTCAGCTACTCCTTGAGTTTGTTGAGAATAAAATGGGAAATTGACCATTATAAGTGAAGCAATCAGCTTTAAAGGGATACTTTGGGGAAGCATTTTAGAGTGAGGCATTTTACAGGGACTCGCAGCTGTTCCTTTTAGAAACCTGGATTAACTTTATCTTTCTTTTTTAAAGCTGTGGGCAATGTGGCTTGCTTTACTGTCCTCTAGTGACCACTTAATCCACTCTCTTTGCACAGGATGGAGAAGTCATTGGAATAAACACATTAAAAGTTGCAGCTGGGATTTCCTTTGCTATTCCATCAGATCGCATCACACGCTTCCTTACCGAGTCCTATGACAAGCAAAATAAAGGTAAAGTCCTTGCTTGGAGACCTTAGAAAAGCCAACCCTCAGAAGATTGGAAAATAAAAACCAAAAACAATTCTCTCTGTAAAATGCCCACTTCCCCTGAAGAGTGAGGCCTCAGTTGCAGCCAGTTAACTTGGGCATACAGACAGAGCTGGTGCCTGAGAATAAAGCATGTAAGCCAGCCCGGGACCAGGGACGAGTCAGTGCCAAGCCTAACAACTGTCTCCTCATGGAGAGCCAAAGCAGAAGAAAATAGTCTCTTGGGCTTGGACCAAGGCAGTATGTTATGAAGATGTTGCTTGTCTTGTTTCCTGGTACTAACTTCATTCCTTCCCCCCCACCCCAAGAGGCTTTGCACAGAGTTGAGACACTAAGAGTCATCTTCAGACTCTCCCTGGCTCTTCTGTGCCCACTTGCCCACCTCACTCCACACTCAGGTAGTTGCAAGCTCAGTTTCTTCCTTCTCTGTCATCAACAGTCTCATCTCATAGCGTCATAAAATGCAGAACTAGGTAGGATCTCAGAGATCACCAGTCCAGGGGCTCTTAACCTGGGGGGTGGGGGAGCGTCTGTGAACTTGTTTGTTTTTTTAGAAATATTTTGATAATTGTATTTAAATCACTTTCCTTTGTAATCCTAAATATTTTATATTATGTAGCATTAGGGTAGTGTGAGGCATTACTGCTATTTCCCTTAATAAACTCTGTGGTGTCCAATAATGTGCCATCTTGAATTTGGGTGACTGGCCCTTCTCATACAGAGCCATCTCTGCTCCCACTACGTTTCTTTCTTCCCCACTGAGTTTTCATCTCCTGAGTTAACCTCGTTTCCAGTTTCAGATATTCATTTCTTGGAAATGGGAAGGTCTGAGTTTGAGGCCTGCCTCTGACACTAACTCTGACTTTAGGCAAGGTAGTTAACCTCTCTTAGGCTCAGTTTCCTCCGTAAACTGGGGACCATAATACCTATCTCAGAGGGTTGTTATGAGGATCGACTGACGTGATGTTTGGAATGGGCTTTGCAAACTTTAAAGCACCATCAATGTCACCATCAATGCCATTATTTTTGCTGTCATTTTCCCTTCGCCACCTCTCTGAAACTTCTCAACTTCTCAAACAACTGTTCACTCACATATATTGCTTCCATCGCGTCAAAGCTCCAGTCCAGATGCCATCATAATCATCTGGGAAAGAGAAGACACCAACCATGACCACTTTCCCCACCATCTAAGGACACTGAGGCCCACACAGTTGTACCACATTACATTATGGTCACCACATGCAGCTTCCATTTTGATTTTCTTATTCACATGTTCTCTCCAGGAGAACCTGAGCTAGAAGGGGCCTCATAGGTCATCAGCTCTCCTCCCAAAGCAGGAACAACTCCTAAATGATCTGCCAAATGTGCCTCAACAACATCTTCTTGAAAATTACAGGGATCTTACTACTTTACCTCACAAATAGCCCATTGAACTTTTGAACAGCTTTTATTATTAGAAAGGATGTATTCATTCCTCTGAATTGTCTACCCATTTGTCTTAGCATCTCCCTCTGGAGCCTCACAAAACAAGTTATCCCGTTTCCATAGATAAGCTGTAATATACTTGAAGATAGCTATATTTCCCTTCCTATCCCTATCCCACTCCAAATCACTTCTCCAAGCTCAACATCCCCATTTCCTTTCATTAATCCTTATATGACCTGGTTTCCAATTCCTTCACCATCTAATGGTCCTCCACTGGTGACTGTAGCTTGTCAATGTCCTTTCAAAAACATGAACCCTCAAACTGAACACAGTTGCCCAGATATGGTGTAACCAGAGAGAGGACAGAGGAACTGTCACTTCTCCACATGTACACCAGACTGGCCCAAACAAAATGGATGGTTGTCCATGGTTGTATTTAAGCTCTTAGGGGATAGATACTGTCCTGCACAGTGTCTATCACCTCATCTGCCAGTAAAATAAAATACTTTGCAATCCTGTAATTCTTCAGAATACACCCGAACTTTGTTAAGCCATCTTCCATTTACCAAAAAGGATGCACAGTTTGGGTCCCTAAGCTAATTCAAGGGTTTGCTATTTCATTTAATAAAAGCATCAGATCATTCAGACTCTGTTTATCCAAGGTCCTTTTATCTCTGAGTTTTAAATTAAAGAGACTCTAATATTTCCATTCATCATAGTCCTCAGCAGGAGTTCTGGTGCAATATATAATGAGTATGGAGTTGGTCGTTTATGGTATGAATAGTTAATGCCAATTTTTTCAAATCCTTGAAGTCCCATGACATGTGTGGAAATTGACCAACATTGACAGCAGTCACCTGTGAGCCTTGAGCACATGGAAATGTGAGTTACTCTGAGACACACTGTGGATTCACTCCCTGCTGGTCCCTCCGGCTTCTCAGGTGTAACGTCTGGCTCTTGAAGTGGAAACCATTTGGTCATTTCCAAGCTCGTGGCAGGGTTTCCAGTTTGTTGGACTGTAGGGTAGTCATAAGAGGAAATTTAATGAGGCTGAAAAAAGAACGTGGCAGGAGACTCATTGTCAATGAGGTGAAAAGAGCTAAGGAACCTAGGTTCTAGTCTCAACACTGCCCCTTACTAATTATATTACTGCAAGGGTTACTTCATTTCATACTATCTCAGTTTCCACCTCTGTAAAATGAAGGCATTGGTCTCTATCATCTCTCCGAAACCCTTGTAGCTTTAAAATCCTGCATATGCAGACTCACTTATTTTGGAAACTGGAACAGAGTTTAGATGGCGTCTAACCTATCCATATGATCCCAAGAACCTGTCTCTGGATGGAAATCCCCTCCCCAAGATCCCTGACATGCAACCATCCAGCCTGGGGAACCCTTAATAAAAGGATTTGTTCTGTGACGTTTGGATTCAAAGGACTGCACTTGAGGACCTAGAGGGCCACTTGTGACTTCAAGGCTGCAAGTTCCCCACCCCTGACCAGCCTCCAGCCTCTACTCAAAGACCCTCAGGGATAGGGGAATCATTATCTAAGCTAAGCAGCCAATTCCACTTTTATACAAGTTGAATAGTGAGGAAGTTTTTTTTTTTCTTGCCCTGAGTTGAAATCTTCCTTTCTATAACCATTGCACCTATTTCTGCCTTCTATCGCCAGGCAGGATATTCAATCAATAATTAATCAATAAATATTTTTTAAGTGCCTGACTTAAGGTGGGCACTGTGCTAAGTGCACGGTATACGAAAAGAGGCAAAAACCAATCCCTGCTCCTTAAGAAGCTTACAATGTAATGGGGGAGACAACGTGGAAATATATAGAAACAAACTATTAGCTTACATATTATATTCCTGGGTTCCTTTTTGGAGCATCAGTTTCATCATCTTTAAAAGCAACATAGTGATTCTTAAAACCGCCCTCCTCATAATACTGTTATGAGGATGAGATCATGGATGTGGGGGAATAACGTTTGTGGCCATAAAGTTCTATATAAATGTCAACTATTGTATTTTTATAAATAATAATAATTCTTCAAACCTTCCAGAGAATAGAACGCCTTCTTGAGCTCCCCTGTGGGTATGTTTTCCCCAAAGTACATCCAAAACCAAATCATCCCCACAAATGTCTATGACCATGTGGAGGCCAAACATGCTCTGGTCCTTCTGTAAGTCCAAATCTGTCATAATTTCATTGATGTAAGAAACTGTGGAAAGGAAATCTCCCACCACTGAGGCAGATGGTCAACTTTACTGCAACTTCTATTACTTAGGAATCTCCTGGGAGTCCCAAGACCATCTGAGAGGTCTTCCACAGCCTCCTGAGAGGTGACTTGCCTAGAACTACCCAGTCCCAGTGTGTCAGATGCAGGACTCGCACTCAGGTCTTCCTGACTTGGAGGAGGCCAGTCCTCTGTCCACTTTGCCACACTGCTACCCCCATTGTGATTTAAATGCCTTCAAACATATTTCTGAGTGAATCAGAAGATCTATAGGGGGAAGGAAGCTTAAACATAATCTAGCTCAACCCCTTCCCACCTCTTGGTACAGTTGACAAAACTGAAACCAAAAGCAATAACTTTGCCCAGGTTTACAGAGGAAATAAGGAGAATGGAGTTCAAATCTGGATCCTTCGATTCTGAATTTGGATCTCTTTCTATTCCCAATTCTTTCTCAAGGGGAGCTTTGTAGAGTAATTAAATTAGTCTGCATTTCTACAGCCCTTTGTTTGTAGTCTACCATTTATTTTATATCCCTGATCTCATACATTGCATCATTTTCAGTAACTATAGATATAGTAATATTGGTCCCATTTTACATATGGGAAACTGAGACCTAGAGAGTTGAATGACTTGTTCAGGATCACAGACCTAGGAAGTAGCAGTATTACTTTACTTTACTCCCAATTTCAGTGCCCACCAGGTCTACCGTACCAGGCTGCCTCTAATCCACAGTCAACTGGTATTCATTGTTCACTATGTGCCAGGTGCTGTGCTACCATCCAAAGGCCAGTTAGCACTGCTACCATCCAAACTAAAATGTGAAGAATCTTGTAATAAAAACCTGATCAAATGAGGTATCAATTGACCCCAGACAGGCTTTGTCATAAGGTGGACATCCTCAGTTAATGAGATGGAGGTGCCTGATACTTTGAATATGATAATCTCAACGACAACTGCAGAGAAACATTGAGTAAATAGGACTCACTTTTTAGAAGAAATTTCCAAGAGATTTGATTAGAAAACTCACTTCTACACTAGAACTCCCTCTCCTGGAATTTCTGCAATCACTGCCCTGAACAATAGGACCTAACTGACAACCTTATGTACCTACCTACAAAAATTATAATACTCAAATTTCACTGTGTTCAGCATAAACAATTTACTAAAGCAAGGAAGTGTGATTAAACGTAATTCAAAGCTCTTTCACACTCCTTCTATCATTTCATCTTTACAATAAACCTGTGAGACATGTAGGGATAGTAGCAATATCCCCATTTTACAAATGAAGAGACTGAGGTTCCATGAGTGGAAGTGAATTGGCTAGGGTAACATTTCTAGTGAAAAGAGCTAGAACTAGAATCCAGAACTATTGTTTCCCAGTCCTCAATCCAGTCTTCTTTTCACCTCTTCTTTTTTATGGATTCATGTTCAGTTGTTTTCAGGTATGTCTTACTCTTTATGACTCCATTTGGGGTTTTCTTGTCAATTGTCCAGCTCATTTTACAGATGAGGACTGAGGCAAATAGGTTAAGTGACTTGCCCAAGGTCACGCTAGTAGTGTCTGAGCCAGATCTGAATTCAGGAAAGATGAGTCTTCCTGACTCCTGGCTGGTGCTCTTTCCACTGAGCCACCTAGATGCTCAGTTCATACCCTCTATGAAGAGGCTTTTCAACAATCAGAAGAAAATCAAAAAGGTTTATTTAGTTGATCCTTTATTAATTAGAAAACATATACAATTAACCTAAATGTCCTCCTTTCCCTAAGCATACTTTGGTTGGTGATTTTTACTGTACTTTGGCATTTGAAGTAGCTAGGAGTCTCCACCCCAGGTTAGCATTAACTTTCCCACACAGACTTCATATCATGGGGCTTTTTTTTTTTAACACCATTCAATGCACTTATCAAGTCACAGTGTATATTTCAGTTATCCATCTATGCCTCGTTCTCCTTGTAGGCCTCACAATCCTTAGGGGCAGGAGTTCTTTCTTTTCTAAGCTTGATGTCTCCCTACCTCTCCCAGCGCTCAGCAAACAGAGATATGGGATCATAGATTAAGAACCAGAGAGACCTTAAAGACCTTAAATCTTTTTCAACCACCACATCTGAAAGCTGAGGAAACTGAGGCCTGGTGAGGCTAACAGGTTTGCTCAGAGCTACGTAGGTGTTAAGTCACAAAGCTGGCATTCAAATCCAGACCCTCTGACTCCCAAACCCAATGTTTGTCATTAATGTTAATTCTTGCCAGCACTGGGAGAAAAGGTGGAAACTTAATTACCAAACATTTAAGGTACCATTTTTCCTTAAAAATCTTGCAGATGAGCTGTATTTCTAAGAAAAAGTTCTGTTCACAGAGAAGAACTGATTCATTGGTTAAAATATGTGTGCAGTTGACCTAGCACACTGCTATTATTTCTTTAAGATGATGTGATTGGAATTAATGTGAAAAATTACTCATCACATCAAGAGAGGACAGGAATGGAACCAATGAGAAGAAGATAGGAGGCAGATTTTTCTTCAAGACAAAATAAAATTTCTTAATAATCAGAGTATAAATACTTATTCTCTTCCCCTTCTCCCTAAAATTGAATGGGTAACCCCAAAAGGAGTGAGCTCCTCATCCATGGACATGTTTGAGTAAGTGGGACAACCATATATCAGGGATGTTGAACTTTGGATGGAGCGATAGACTGAATGCCTTCTAGGACTTTTTCTAACTTTGCAGAGAACCTGTGCCAATGATCTGGGAAGTGGAGGAATTCACAGATGACAAGAACACGAATCCTTGCCCACACATAACTTACAGTCTAGCAGAATCGTGTTATGCACAGAAATGACCTAAAATACAAGGCGGAGTATAGACTGTGGCATAGTACTATCACAGTTGGGTTAAAAAAAACACGTGGGAGAGCATCCTCTTCAATCACAGGATGATTTCTCAAAAGCATATGCCTGGCTGGAGTGGACATTATCTGTAACTTTATAATAATAAAAGTTTGTGCAATGTCATCAAGACATCTTTAAAAAATAGCCCAATGAGGGTAGTGTTTGAAGTTTATAACATGAAAAGCTTGTTGATGTTAACTGCCTCATTTGATCCTCGTAACATCACTGGAGGCACAATTTATCCCCATTGATCAATGGGATGACTGAGGTCCAGAGTTCAATACACTTGGCCAAGGAAAGTCCATGACGATGCTAGGACTTAGAAGTTTCCACCTGTTTCTTGGTCTAACATTCTTTCCATTGCATTAAGTTGCCTTAATACAGGGTGACCCCAAAGTCTTAGTGTGGTTTTAAGCAATTAAGCTATAAGGTTCTTAAATTAATAAAGCATAATAACTTAATTTACTTAAAACACATTACAATTTCTGGGGCACCTTCTGTATTTGGGGGCTAGACAAGTATTTTTATGGTAAACAATAAAACCATGTTGCCCAAATTGTGTGTTTAAAAATTTTTTTAATGGTAAATATAAGATTCAGCACATTGTCATATGCTTCTTTGCATTTTCCTATAATCCCCAGCAGGTAGATGGTTCAGTGGAGAGAGCACTGGGCCTGAAGTGAAGTTCAAATCCAGCCTCAGTCACTCATGAGCTGTGTGACCCTGGACAAGTCACTTAACCTCTCTTTGCCTTAATCCAGTGGAGAAGGAAAGGGTAAACCACTCCAGGATCTTTGCAGGAAAACCCCATGGACAGTATGGTCTACAAGGTCATAGGGAGTTGGACATGACTGACCAAATGAATAATAATCATCCCCAGCACTGACTAGACATATGGTCAATGCTTGATAAAGCGGTAAGACTCCCAGAATGTTAGATCTAGAAGGGACATTAGAACACAGAATCTCAGAGTTGGAAGGGACTGTGGCGAGCTTATAAGCCCCCTTTACAACATTTTCAACAAAGACTTCAGTGACTAGAAGCCATATTCTTCCTGAGGAAGCCCATTCCATCAACTATTACTGCAACTTTTTCTTACATTCAGCTGAAACTTGCTTCTCTGCCACTTTTCCTAGTTTTGCCTTCTTGGGTCAAATAGAGTAAGTGTCTTTGACTTACAAAGAGTAAGCCTCTTTGACTTGGAAGCCTTTGAAATACATGAAAATTAAGTCAAGAAAATAGGATCCTAGTCCAGTGCTGAAAGGGAGGGACCTCAGAAACCAACTAGTCTACCTTCTCATTGTATAGATGAGGAAAAAAGAGGCCCATGATGGTTAAGGGACTTGCCCAAAGTCTTATATCATTAGTAAGGCTCTGAGGCAAGATTTGAACCCAGATTCTCTGACGCCAGAACCAAGGCTCTTCTCATTGTACTGTGTATTACATTGTACCATGCACTACATGAATAATAGGCCAATTTCCTGTTCAAATCATTGAGAGAGCTAAGGAGGGATGTGAATGTTTGGGGAATTCTGCTAGGCCCATTATCTCGAAGCAGAAACTGATCATGCGAAACTAACAATATTCTACCATTTCTTTTCCAGATGTGAAAAAGCGCTTCATTGGCATACGGATGCGGACCATTACACCAGTGTAGGTGTCTGAGGGGCCTGGGGATTCTATGTTAAGTACTGTTCCAGTTGTCTTTGTGCATCTGGCTCAGGATGAAATCATAGCATGGTAAACAGTCAGAGTTGGAAGGAAGTTCAGAGGGCAGCTTGTCCAAACCGTGCCTATATGTGCTATAACATCTCCAGCAAGGGGTCATGAAGCCTCTGCTTTCTGACCTCAAGCAAAAGAGAACCCACTGCTTCCTAAGAGATCACCTGTTCCATTGTGTTCAGCTCTCTTTATTAGAAGTCTTTTCTTACAATGACCCTAACTTTGTCTCTCTGTAACTTGTACCCATCTGTCCCACTGCTATCTGCAGCAAAGCAAAATAAGTCCGTTCTGTGTTTTGTAAGACAGACCTTTAAATACTTGAAGGCTGAGATCAAATATCTACCTCTCTCTCCTACATAAGACTCCTTTCACCAGTTAAATATGACAGGTTTCTTCAACCAGTTCTCATATGATAAAGTTTCTTGTCCTTTTGCCATGTTGTTTCCTTTCCTCCAAATACATTCCTGCTGGTCTGTGATTGCACATTTGAAAATATTTTAAGCCAGATAGTAGCTGTTGGAACACACCAATTCCATGTGACAAAAATCTATAATTGCTTATTTTGCAAAATTAAGATATCCTAGGAAATACCCTTCCCAGGGTAGCACCATTGGGGATAATTGTATCTTTCCACACTCTGCCCTTGGAATCTCCAATCAGATATAGAGCCTTGGTCTGATATTATGGTAGGGCATACCCATATAAGGATTTCCATCTTCCTATGTTCCGATATATAACACATTGAGGAGTTGGACTTAATTGGTTCTAAGATTATTTCTAGTTCTTAATCTATAAACCTACAATCAGTATTATTTCCAGTCATGGGGTTGTAAAGGTTCTGTACAAAAATTTTGTACTAATAAAGCCTCAGAAATAGAAACATTTGTTGAAGCTGAAGACTACTCTCTCTACAATTTTTGATCCGTATCACTGTTAGGCTGAGTTGTCAGTCAACATCAAGACGATGTTTAATGGCCTTCCTTCTTGTTTGTGTCATCATTGGCTACATAGATAGCTCAACGAGCCCATGATGGAGAGGATATTTTTATTCCTACTGATTCAACACAAAAGGAGATCCTAGGCAGCCATGTGTTGTTCTTGTTAAGTTGTGTCCAACTCTTCATGACTCTAATTAAGGTTTTCTTGGTAAAGATACTGGTGTGATTTGCCATTTCCTTCTCCAGCTCATTTTACAGATGAGAAACTGAGGCAAATAAGGTTAAGTGTCTTTACCAGGGTCACACAGCTAATATGTGTCTGAGGCTGGATTTGAACTCAGGAAATTGAGTCTTCCTGACTCTAAGCCTGGAACTTCATGCCCTGTAGTGCCATCTCATTGCCCTGCAGGCAGACATACGAGAGTATAAAGAAGTCTGATTTGCAAAGTGCAGTCTCCAGAATTCTCATGTGACCAAGCAACATCTCCTTCCTCTTCTCATGTTTAATGTTTCCTATGTGTCCCCACAAAGGCTGGGCTCCAGGATGATTGTGGCTTTATAAAGGGCTTTAATCCTTTTGAACTTATGAGGGAAGAAATGTATTCACGCCTCTCCATTTTCATGCTGCTTTTAATGACATGATTGATTCTTATATTTAGCTCTTAGCAATATATCTAATAAATATATACCATTGTGCTTTGTCGTCATCCACCAGCACCACAGACCAAATATTTAAAAATTAATTTATCTTTTTTCTTCCTTCTCTTCAAATCCAATTCATATGCTCTGTACCACTCCCTGAACACCTCCCCCCCCAAAAAGGACAGAACTTAGAACACTGTTACCTGTAAAGATTGTTAAACATGTATGGTATGTACAGTGTACAGCATGGTGCCTTGAATAGAGTAGGCACTTAACAAATTTCTTTGAATTGAATTTGATTCTTGACTATTAAAGGAGTAAACAATCTATGAAGAAAAGTCCTTAGGAAGAATATCTTGATAGAGCAGATTCCAAGGACCTCCTCACCTACACTTTGGTCGTTCTAAGTCAGTTAGAGCCCTGGGGAAAACCTCCCCAGTCATCACATGCAACTCATTAATTATTCTTTTACTGTTCCTATTCTTTAGTCTTATGGAGTCGTAGAATGGTCAAGACCAAAGGGGCTTTGGAGACTAGAACATCAGAGCTGGAAGGGACCTTGGAGCAGAGAATGTCAGAGTCGGAAGGGATTTAAGAAAACAGAATATCAGAGCTGGAAGGGATCTTAGAATAAAGTATGGCGGAGCTAGAAGGGGCTTGAAAGTATAGTATGTCAGAGCTGGAAATCGGGGGTGGAGCGGGAGGGGTTTCCAAACAAGGGAGCTTCCCACTGCCTGCTTGGGACTTCCCCTATTTACCTGATCAGTCTAAGGGAAGTGATTTGATCCTCTCTGAGCCTGATTTCTCACGTGGACCTTAAGGTGAATAATGATAGCAATGTTTCTCTCCCTCCCTCCCTCCCTCCTCTTCCCTCCCCTCCCCCCTCCCTCCCTCCCTCTCTCTCTCTCTCTCTCTCTCTCTCTCTCTCTCTCTCTCCTCCTGCTCTTGCTGTCTCTTCTCTTGTCTTTTCAGTTTGGTGGAAGAACTGAAGGATGACAATCCAGATTTTCCTGATGTCAGCAGCGGGATTTACGTGCATGAGGTCGTCCCAAATTCACCATCTCAGAAGTAAGCAAACAAGAAACCTATTTGCATGTATATTTCCAATTAAACTTGTGTTTTGTAATTATTCATGATAAAGGGTGTTAGGATGCGATTTTTTTTTTGTTTAAACTTTTCATGATAAACCAAAGGGAGGGCTAAGTTGTGACATTTCTTTTACTTGGACCATGTGTTTAGGATCATGGAATTGCTGATCATTTGGAAGAAGCTGTGTAGTATGATGAAAAGCATATTGATCTGGGAATTAAGAGGTTCATGAGTCAGGGATTTGGAGTCATGTTTGAATCTCAGCTCTACCATTTACTAGCCAAATGACCCCCATAAGTCCTAAATTCACTGGGATTCAGTTTGCTCATTTGGCTTAGATTCTTTCTAAGGCCTTTCCAGGTCTTACAAACCTTCTGACCTAATTCAGGAGGGAAATATGTGAAAAAGGAGTAATGTAAAATGAGACTAGGTCAATCCAGATTATGCCAGGTCTTCAATTCCAAATAAAACGTTTGCATTTTGTCCTTGAGGCAGAGGAACCACTTAAGTCTTTTGAACAAGAGAATGATATGGTCAGCCCTAAACATTAGAAATGGCAGCTAGGTATCTCAGTGGATAGAGTGCTAGTCTTGGAGTCAGGAAGACTCATCTTCTGAGTTTAAATCTGACATTTTACTAGTTGTGTGACTCTGAATCCTGTTTGTCTCCTTTTCCTCATGTGTAAAATGAGCTGGAGAAGGACAAGGAAAACCAGATCAGTATCTCTGCCAAGAAAACCCCAGAATGGGATCACACAGAGCAGATGTGACTGAAATGACTGAACAATATATATTAGAAAGATTATTTTTGTAGTTGTGTGAAGGATGAATTAGAAAAAGGAGAAACTTGAAGAAGAGAAATTAATTATGAGATTATTAAAATATTTCAAGTCAAAAGTGATGAAATCTGAATTAGGGTAGTTAAATGTAATAGTTCCCACCTATCAACTGTGTTCTCCAGGTAGCAAAAAGTAACTGAAGTATATGATCAAGTTTACCATCTCGAAGCTGACCAAAGTAAGAATAAGTAACCTTGGCCACAGATGAACACCTGATCTTCCTCAATATGTGAACTGTAACTATTCCAACTGATCTCCCTTACAGAGGCGGAATCAAAGATGGAGATATCATTGTTAAAGTAAATGGCCGTCCCTTGAAAAACTCCAGTGAACTTCAGGAAGCGGTGATGAAGGAGTCACCCCTACTACTAGAAGTTCGAAGAGGAAATGATGATTTGCTCTTTAATATTGAGCCTGAAGTAGTCATGTAAAGGAAGGAGTCCCTATGTGCTATTGTCAACTTCTTGGATTCTGGAATGTTGGATACCTCTTCTTCAAACTAATCCCATTTCCTGTTGGCTAATGACAAGGTGGCCTAACATGTGTGAGCCTGAGCCATTTCTGTACAGGGACAACCCAATCTAATGTCACAGAATTAAAACGATGGACCAAATTTTGTCTTTAGGGGAGCCCTGAATACCTCATATTGGAGTTGCTCTAAGAATAACAGCCAAAGGCAAAATTGGACCCGGTGGTTCTGAATTTTAGTGCTAGAGTATTTTAAAATTATCTGTAGTATTAGAAAAAAAGTAGAGTCACAATATTTTCCTCGTACAGAAACTTCTGAGTGTCACCCAAGAAAGAACCAGAATCTCCGGGAACCCTATTCTGGTGAGGAGGCCATATTCAAAAAGAGAGACCCCCATCAGATTGGTTAAGATCCAAATCTCTGTGCTGTAGCATGAAGCTCTTTAGATGGAAAGCTATGCTTTTCATGTCCTCTTGAATGTGAAATCATATTTGGAAACAGATTCTCCACTTTGAATTCAATACAGGGCTGTAAGTAGAGAGATTTGTGGCAAAATCATATACTTATAGAGCTGATAGAGACCTTAGAGATGACCTAGTATAATTGTCAAGGCCCAGAGAGGGAATGACTTGGTCAAGGTCTCACAGCTGGTGGCAAAGTGGGGATAGAAAACCTGGCTCCTAATTGAATCCATTTGCCACCATGCAGTCTCACCCTTCTCATGACCCTCAGAAGGAACAAATGTGGTAACTGGCTGCAGCAGCTGACACCTAGGTCATGCAGTGCTGGAAGAGAGTAAATGATTCTTATAGAATTAATGCCATATATATGAAAAAAAACATGCAGATGATGTGAAAAAATAACATGCCATTTTTTTTTACATTTTTGGTATAGATTAGTTTACATTATATTGGCAGGCTTTACTGTAAAAAGAATACTTGGTGTAGCTTGTATTGGATGTTTCTACTGTAAGAAAATATTAAAGTTAAAAAGCAAATTGTTCTTACACCTGTGCCAGAAGCGTCATTTCTTTTTCTGAGCCTTCTCAGATGCTGCTGCCTTTTCTGGAGATCCCTACCCATCACGATGCCATGAACAAAGCAGGTACTCAAAAAGAATTCTCTAGCCTTTCTACTGCTTCCATTTTATATTGACATAGAGGACATATGCTGCACCCAAACTTGATGTGATGTAGAATGTAGACTATCAGCTATGAATAGAATATAAAACATTGGGTAGGAGAGCTAGGAGGGAATCTTAGAACTTTTAGAACATCAGAGCTGGTATGAACCCTAAAACATGGAACATTAGAACATCAGAGTTAGAAGAGACCTTAGACCATAAAATGAGTTTCCTAAGAGGGATTAAAGACCATTCAGACTAGCATTTAAACATTAAAACAGTTTAAACAGTTAAAGAAACCGAGGCACCCAAAAGAAGCAACTTGTCTAACATCACACAATTGGTTAACAGCAAATTCAGGATTAAGTCTCAGATCACCTGACTCTTAGTGCAATGTACTTCTCATTACATAATGCTTTATTTACTTTAAGATTATTCCATATTATATTTGGATTTTAAGTTATTTTTTAATGTTAGTAATTAGTAAGTAGATACTATACTTATATTGTTGTTTTAATAAAGAGTTATAATTATAGAAAAAAGAACAAATGGCTAAACCATGTCATGGGCAAAATGACTTTGACTTTCCTAGTCAAATACCAGGTAACACTATCAACCTGGCAGAAAGTTTCTGAATTACAGATGTTAAGTCTACAAGAAAATAAATGCCTTCTTTAGGTGTGTTCAAGCAAATTCCGAACTTATTTGGGACCAGCAAATAACACTGAGCCTGATCTAATCAGTTAGTGGACAAAGATCTAAGAACTTATTATCTGCCAAGCACTGTGCTAAGTGCTGGGGATTCAAAGAAAGATTAAAAAAAACATGGTCCCTGCCCTCAAGGAGCTCACATTCTAATGGTAGAGACAACATGTAAATAACTGTAGATGTAAGCTATGTGGCATGTTAATGGGAGGTAACCTCAGATAGAAGGCACATGGGGAAAAGAACATGATAGGTTCTCCTGTAGAAGGTGGGACTTCATCTAAGTCAGCTGAGAACTGGGGAATGGTAGAAGTCTTGAATAAAGCCTAGAAAGAAGTACTTCCTTATTTTCCAGACTCTCTTGCCCAAATCAGGCCAACCAATGGACAACACAATTCAATCCAGTCAGTCAGTAAGTTTTATTAAAGACCTGCTATGTCCTGGGCACTGTGCTAGGCTACCTGTAAGCATTTATTAAGTATATATACATACATACATATATATGTGTGTATATACACACACACACACACACACACATAGAGTCTTGTATATGCAAGGTAATAATTATAATATTAATTAGCTTTTATTTGACTCTTTAAAGTTTGTAGAGCACTTTACATATATTTTTATCTCATTTGAACCTTGCAACACCCCGGGTGACCGGCAGACACTATTATTAACCCCATTTTTACACATGAGGAAACTGAGGCAAACAGAGGTTAAGTGACTCCTAGTAAATTTCCAAGGCAGGATTTCCAATCAGGTCTTCTTGACTTCAAGTATATCCTTTATGCAGCGTGCCTAGAGGCACAGGTACTCTGCTGAAGATGTAAAGACCAAAAAAAAAATCCCTATCTACTGACTAGATGACCCTGGCAAGTCACTTAACTTCTATCTACCTCAGTTTCCTCAGTTGTAAAATAGAAGTTTTCATTCTGCTGAGGGATGCAAGAGGAACAAAAACCAGTCAATACAAAGGTAACAAAAAGTCATTTCAGGAGGTAGAGAGCACAGAGGGAAGGGTAGGGGTTATGGTTCTGGAAACGCCCCTGGAAAGCTGGTGGCCTTGGCCACTAGAAACTTTAATAAGGTTAAAGTTCCTCAGGCCTACGCAATACAAGCTAACACATACGCACGATTCAATGGTAATTGTTCATCTCCCCCTTGTTTAGGCAAGAGAATTTAAAAGTTTGTCACAGTTACAGTCATAGCATTAACAATGACAATATATTTTTTAAACAAATTTTGAGATATAGTGGCTTATTATGTAAAAAGGATTTAGGCAAAACATCCAGAATATGTAAACAGTTAATACAGGACATTTTAGGAAATCCGAGAAGCAAATACAGAATATCAAAAATAGTTAATTGCATTTGTAACTCATGAGACCTTTCTCAGGATTAGGGTAGTTAGAGGGAATATGTATCTGTGTGTGCGCGCACATGTGCATGTATGTGTATATTATATATGTGCATGTATATGTATATATGGTGTGTATTTCTATGTATGTGTATATATAGGCAGAGGGCACAGGATGAGCTGACTATAAAGGGAGGATACCTAGAAAATAAAATTAAGTGCTGAGGGGAATGTACTGGGAGAAAGAGAAAGGGACAGATTGTAGTAAATCATCTTACATAAAAGAGGCAAGAAAGAGCTTTTACAATGGAGGGAAGAGGGGGGAGGTAGGAAGGAATAAATGAGCCTTACTGTCATCAGATTTGACTTAAGGAGGGAATAATACACATTTAACTGGGTATGGAAATCTATCTTACCCTGCAGGAAGGCAAGGAGAGAAGGCAATATGAGAAGGAGACTAACAGAAGGGACAGCAGATTGGGGGAAGGAGGTAATCGTATTGTGGGGGGACAGGTCAAGGGAGAGAATGAAGGAAATGTGGCTAGTCTTTAGCAACATGTCTCTTTTGGAGTGTTTTGCTTGGCTACACATGTACCACCTATATCGAATTCTTGGCTTTCTTAATGAGTGTGGTTGGGAAGGGAGGAAGGGACAGAATATGGAACTCAAAGCTTTAAAAATGAATATTAAAAATAGTTTTTGCGTGCAACTAGGAAATAAGTTGTACAGGCAATGGAGTATAGAAATTTATCTTGCCCTACAGGAAAATAGAGGGGAGTGGGATGGGAGGAGGGTGATAGAGGAGAGAGAAGATTAGGCAGATTGGGGTGCACTCTGTCCTGGGGTGGGGGGAGAGGAGATATGGGGAGAAAATTTTGAATTCAAAATCTTGTGGAAGTGAATGTTGAAAACAGAAAATAAATAAATTCTATTTAAAAGATAGTAACTGCTCAGAACACAGAGAGTATGCTATTAATCTCAATATTTAAACATTTAGAAATTAACATTAGTGACAACAGAAAAGGTTTTGTACCAATAAAAAATAAAAGGATTTGAAATTGCTTATTTCACCTTTAATCTCCTTTTCAATGTCTATTTTGTGTTTCATAATGTAGCATATAACTACTGTGGCACATGCATATAATTAATAAACAATTTTTAAATTATGGGGTGTATTGCCAAAAATAATTTAGAGAATACTTCTCCACAGTTCTAAGAGTTTAAATGCTTTTTCTGTGGTCCTACAGCTGGCATGTACCAGGGGCCGCCCACTTTAAGACAAACTGCTCAAGAGCTACCTATAATGAGCTGAAATCTTCCTCTTACCAGATTATCCGCATTCCTTCTAGTCTCCCCACACATGTACACCTCCGTGCCTCCAACCCGTACAACAGGGAGTAAAAAATGTGTTTTCAAATCCAAACATTCTGTTTCCAAGGTTTCAAAGATAATACTTGGGATAGCTATCTAGGAATGAGCATCAGGAACACTTACATTTATATTCTGCCAGGCTGACCCTGGGCATGTCACTTAAATGCTATCTGCCTCAGTTTCCTCCCCTGTAAGACAGAAGTAATAACAGTACCTACTTCTCAGTGTTGTTGGGAGGATTGAATGAGATAATATATGTGAAGTGTTTTGCAAAGTGTTACATAAATGCTAACTGTTACTATGCTTCCACTATTTATTTGGTCCCATCATATGGTATTTTGGGGTGGAAGAGAGACTCAAGCATGACATAGACCAACCACACCTGCAGGTACCCGCCTCATCCTGATGCTGGAGAGAAGATCCACCATGCCTTTAGCCCTTTTCTTCAGTTACGTTGAGGACTTTGTGAATCCCTCAGGAGGTCCCCTCCATAGCATTTTTGAACTTGGGGTGGCTCCGTAGCCAAGGCAACTCCCAAATAGCTTCAAGGGTTACGGGGACAGACAGAAAAAGCACGTGGAAGCAGCGGTTGGTGACTTAGTCCTCACCTCCTCCTGTCAAGGGCTGCACCATCCTCCGAGCTGGGGATACTCCTTGGGGCTCAGTCCGGTCCAGCCTGGCCTGAGCGCTCCGGGATGGCCAGGACAAAGCATTCCACAGCATTCCACCACCTTAGGCTCTCATGGCAGGTCACCTTAAACTTGCTGTGACGAACTGCCCACTGCTCATGCTGACAAAGCCAGCAATGGAGACCCCGCACTGGGTACCTGAACTAAGTTCCTCACAGGCAGAGACAAAGTAGTCAGAGGCTTCGCCTCCTCACTGAGAGTTTTTCTACCTGGATAGTCTTCTTCCACCACCTGCCTGAGAGCTTGGACCAACAGGAATGTCTGACTTAACGGAGATGTAGTCAGACTCTCCCATACAAATAACATTCACTTGATTGTGTGGGGCATTCAGTTATTTTGTTTTATTCTGCATATTTCACTTTTTTGTGTCTGTGATAAACGGGGACCTCCAAAACTGGGAGGTACCTCAAGGGCACTAGCAGCCCTTAGGAGAAATAGCACAACTTGCTTCTCTTTGGATCTACTTATTCTGGAGCGGTCAAAGGAAAAGGAGCCTAGGAAAACTGAGACCCTGAGTAGAGAGCCCCCCAGCACTCATTTATCTGTGGACAGCAGGAAAGAGGGAAAACAGGATTCACCAGAGTGCATCAGATTGCAAAGAGTGAGAGCTGAGGATGAGGACTGATGAGGTGAGAGCTGTAGTTCTAAGGTATGACCCTAAGGTAGCCTCCTCCCCCACCCCCACCCTACATCACCTCCACATATGCCCAGAGAAGAAGGCATCATGTTCGCTCCTTCCTACTAGCATGGAACAGTGCTGAATGGAAAATACATAGAACTTTGGATCGTAAAGCTAAGCCAGCAAGGAATCTCAGGCGTCCGCCTAGATCTACCTCCTCATTTTACAAATGAGAAAACTAGAGCTCAGGGAGATGAATTGATTAGTTACATCAGACAGGGGATATGAATCCAGATCTTTTGATTCCAGAGTTGGTGACCTTTCTACCTCTGACACATGACAGTTGGGGAAATTCTCATACTTTGGATTTAATGATAGGCATAGGAGGTATAAGGGATAGCACTCTGAACTATTGTCACGAGTACCTGAGTTCAAATTTGACTTTAGATACTTCCTAGCTCTGTAACACTTGGCAAGTCATTTATCCTCTATCTGCCTGAGTTTTTCTATCTGTAAAGTGGGGATACTAAGAGCATCTACCTTCCAGGGTTCTTGTAAGGGTAAAATGAGATCACATTTGTAAAAGTCTTTGTAAACTTTGAAGTGCTACAAAAAATGTTAGCTATTATTATTAAACATTTGTTGGGAATTCTCTCTGTAGAAAACTTGTACCAGGTACCAAAAAGGACATAAAGATAAAGTCCTATAAGATCATTTGTAAATAACAAAGCATGCTTATGTGAAATGACACGATTATCGTTACAAGTCACATTGAGCAAGTAAAGAATGGAGGGGGGAGGGGCGTAATAGAAAAACTATTGACTAAAAATCAGGGCATCTGAGTTGTGTGCCTTGTGTGGGAGGGGACTTTCAGAAAGCAGGTCTATATGTAGTATGATTCTGACCTAAACTAGAGAAAACCTGGGCTAGATAAAGCTCTGACATAGGAGTTAAGAAACCTCAAGTAAGGCATTTAAAGATATCTAGATATTGCATTTGCATTTCTTTAAATCCATTCCACCAACTCTGACACTTACTACCTGTTTGATGTTAGCCAGGTTACTAAAGCACTCTAGACTGAAGCTTCCTTGACTGTAAAATACTGACAATGATGATCTAAAAATACTAAAGCCCCTTCTAGCTCTAACGCCAGCATCCTCTGAGAATCAGGATCTGTGCTGTCATCAGAGTGAGTCCTCCTTCCACTTGTCCAGAGAAATTACAACCTTTGTCCTCCTGAGGGATACATGTCTGTGTCTTTCCATAAATCTTTCATTAAAGAGCCAGCCAACACAAGTTTCTTTCTTTCTTTAAAAATTTTTTTTTGGGTGCCCTTGCCCTGCTCGGTTTTGCCTACCTGTTATCCCTTGCCCTATGTGGGCAGTACATACTTTCTGGTGGCATGTGTTTATTTTTGACTTGTATGCAATTTCCCACATGCTGCCAACTGCCTATTCTATTTTTAAAATACAGCTCAGTGGTCAGTGTTTGTGCTTAGATATTTTAATAAGATCTCTTTTTTATTTCAAAAGAAAAGTCAAATGAAGGAATGTATGCTAGCTAGCTTTGCAAAGCTGGGCTCCCTATTTGTGCATTGGAGCCATAACCAGGGTGAAACCTGGTGTTAAACTGTCCAAATTACAGGCAATATGGTGAGATAAAAAATGTGGTAAACACTGCAGGCTCCAAAGAGGAAAGTAAACAGCTTCGAGAGAGCAAAGAAGGAGGCTTACTACTGAAGGTCAGGCTTGAGAGAGATCTCACCTGTCAGGATAAATGGGGGAGCTTTAAGGAGGTGGTAACTTTTGAGTTAGACCTTGAAAAGATGAGGCAGGTTATGGAGAAGCAGAGAGAATAAGGAGGGCATTCCAGGCACAAGGTGGAGCAATAGAGACTAAACCTGAGAGATTTCATTAATTCAGGGAACGCCCAAATGAGGAGACTTCCTCTGCTATTTCAGGTTGTCATCTTGGCGGCAACTTGAAATGTTAGCTATTATAGCAATAGGGGCAGCTCGGGAGTGCAAGTAGATAGATCACGCACGCTAGAGTCAGGAGGACCTGGGTTCAAATCCAGCCTCTGATTCTGACTAGCTGTATGACTCTGGCCAAGTCATTAGTTGGGTGCCTAAAAAAAATAATTATAGTGATATAATAATTATTGTGTATTAATGTGATATAATAATACATTTGTAATAAATAATATATGTAATTAATATGTAACGTGTTGTTATGTATTGTATAATTGTTATTAGAGTTACAATACCTAGTATTTTTATAGTTATGATCTACTTGGAAAATGAAGGACGAACACAGATCTGTGAGCTGACTAACCTGCCTGCATGGGGTCGCAGCTAGTTGGGTAACTCAGCTCATCTACTCCCTTGTCCCTGTCTTCCTTCTCCTCTCCAAAGGAAGGGAAATTTGGGTAGCCAGAGGATACTCAATTAACTTGGGGTTTACTGGCTAGATTTCTTTCTTGTCTTTCTTTCTTTCTTCCTCTTTCTTCCTTCCTTCCTTCCTTCTTTTCTCTCTTTCTTTCTTTCTGTCTTTCTTCCTCTCTCTCTGTCTCTCTCTGTATCTGTGTCTTTCTCTCTCTTTCTTTCTTGTCTTTCCCAAAACCTTAAAGTCGATGCTCTCTGAAGTCCATAGACTGCACACCAATAGGTCCCTGCCCAAACTCACTTAATGGCTGTTTTCTGGACCCACCTGCCTTCTGAGTAATTATCAATAGTAACTGTTGCTCTTTCCCTCCTAGCTTGATTTACTTATTTTTTTCCTTTTGCTCATTAAAGGGACCATTCCCTAATTATTTCTTAGAGAGGCTTATTCACTAAATGGCTTAACTTCACTCTGAGTACCCAAATAGGCCAAGGTCTCCCATTGCATCCTGAGCCTTCTCCAGTCATCCTGATGAATATCTGGTCACTGGATCCAGATGGAAGAGAAAGTGAGACTGGTGACATTGCACAGCCCTCCCTCACTTAAAACAAAGTCAAGTGCAAAGCATGTCATCATTTATCTGATGTTATGGTCTACTTCGACAATAAAGGATGAACATAGATTTGTATAGTGCTTTATGGGTGTGCTGTTAACCTTTTTTGATTCTAGTAACAGCTCTGGGAGATAGTATTATTTTCTCCCTTTTTCAGATGAGGAAACTGAAGCTAAAAGAGAATGAGTGACTTAACCCCAGGTCACAAAGCTAGTAAGTGTTTGAGGCAGAATTTGAACTCAAGTCTTCCCAACTCCAAGTTCAGAGCTCTATCCTTGGTCACCTATCTGTCACAGAGTTGCCTAGAGCAATAAGAAGCGAATTGACTTGCCCAGGGTCACTCACAAAGAGTATGTGTCAAAGACAGAACTTGACTGCAAGTCTCCCTGACCCTGAAGTCAGTTGATTGTCAATGAAAGGTAAAAGGTATCCACAGTTTATCAGTTAATATGCCAGCTCTCTATACACTCTGGAATATTATGAGAAAAGGAACAAAAGTGAGGAAGCTCAGAGTGTGCATGTTCGGGTAGGAGGTGCAATCTAACTGGAGAGGAGGACAAGTGTATAAGAATGGAGAAAGATAAGGCAAGAGAAGGAACTAAGAGGCAAGGTATGGAATTCACCTATCTTATGCAGAAAGCCTTTGGAAATGGTCCAGTTTGCTTACAAGTCATTGATAATGGTGTTTGACAAGCCAAGAGCAACAGGGAAGAGAGCGTAAAGACTTAAAGTAAGCGATCAAATGATCCTAATCATGCCATAATAATAAGAGCTCCTGTGTAGGTGGGAAGTTGAGTTACTGTAGACTACAAGACATTTGGGGGCACTTAGATGAGGATCAGAGAATTCAAGGGTCATTAGAGACTTCAGGGGCTATTAAAGGAACCACTTGATGATTGGTCATCCAGCCTTTGCCTGCTAGTCCATCCCACTTCTGGACAGGGCTAATTTTTAGGAAATTTTTCTAATTTTCACTCGTCAACCTGTGTCTAATCCTTCCTCCACACAAGCTTTCAGATTTTAAACAAAGCTACCATGTGACCCCTGAGTCTTCTGCAGGCTAAATGTTCCTTCTGCTGATCCCCATGTGACATGGATTCAAGGTCCTTCATCATATTGGTGCCCTCCTCTAGATTTTCTCCCATTTATCAGTGTTTTGTTATGCATTGAACACCACAGTCCAGGTGAAGTCTGACTGAGTGTAGAATACAATGGGACTATCACCTGAAAGCTATGCCTCTCTTAATGAAGTCCAAGATCACACTCGATGTCTTGACTGTCTCTTAGCCCTCCTGGAAGCCCACTAAAACCCCCAGATGTTTTTCATCTATCTAACCACCTTGAATTGTGAAATTGATTTTTTTGGTATCCAATCATAAGATTTCACGTTTATCCCTGTTGAATTTCACATTATTAATTCAACTCAATGCTCAATCAACTTATTGGCTTCTGGCGCAGGGAGATAAGTCTCCCATGGGGAACTTGAAAGAGCTGGATAAATAAGTTGAGGCTTAAACAATGGTTACAGATAAGAAAATGAAGTAAAAATAAAAGGGATATATAAAGGATGATGACCTGTCTTAGAATAAAGAATTCAACAGTGAAAAGAAGAATAGGGCTAGGAGTCTGTAGACCTAGGTTCCAGGCTAATTTCCAATATTTCCCAACTTGCCTAGACCATGGATATGTCTCAGCCTCAGTTTCTTTATCTATAAAATTTGGTCACTTCTCAGGATTATTGAAAAGAAAACATTTTATAAAACTTAGAACATAGAAATGTTTGTTGATGTGATGACTATTATGGAGTCATGTTGTAATGTGTCCAAAATCTTCTTTCTTTGAGTCATGGGTGGGGGCACAGAGTGTTTTGGATGAAGAAAACATGGCTACATTCCACCTTCTGGTCTAAGTGGGCCAGAGGGAGGCTCAGTTTTCTTTTTCTTGTGTTCTGGGAAAAAAAAACAAGTTCTTTAGAAAGCTGGGGGCTGCCAAAACCCAACTTGTGCAAGTCTTCCTGATGCAATGTTGGATTGGATGTACCCTGGCCCTGGTTCTTCCGGAACCTTAAAAAGAAACAAGACGTAATGGTCACACCTTGTTGGAAACAACAATTTTAGGCCCTCCACAGTTTGAATCTGTTCCATTTGACGCACATTTGATAAAGGGATGTGAAAGTTGAGAGTGATCCCTCCCTCCCTCCTCAAGTTATGCTGGAGTATTGTGTTCTGATCAAACCTTTGCCCAAATTACCTTGCACTATACTTATCTTTGTGCATCTCATATTCTCTCCAGTAGAATGTAAAGTCCATGAGGAGAGGGAGTTTATTTTCTATCTTCATATTTCCACTGTGCATCACATCCATTCTAATAGAAAATGCTGGAGCATTACATACTAGGTACTAAGGATAAAACACAGAGTAAAAAAATTAAAAAAATCCCTGCCCTCAAGAAGCTTATATTTTATTAATAATGTTCATTGTTTTTATTTATCAAGTGTAGAGGCAGCTTGCCTAGTCAACAGGGAGCTGGACTCAAAGCTAGCTAGACCAGGGTTCAAGTGCTGCCTTTCAGGGCTCTAGGCAACTTTTCAATAATTATAATTTATAAAGAAAGTATTGATTTCAATTGGTAGAGAGATTTTCCTAATCATGGAGTTCCTTATACTGATGAAGTCACAGTCTCCGGTGGTATACTGGAGCCTGCTTGCACAGACAACTGATTATTAAATTTTCAGCGTGAGCATTTACACCTTGAGTAATGGTAAATGCCACATGTTAGGACCTGATTTGTTGTTTGTTAGTCTTCTGGACTTAAGATAGGGATGGAGAAAAGTTCAATTATTCAGATTAAACCTAAAAGTATTCTTTATTTCTTTCAGAGACCTGGTTGTTAAACATTTACCAGCACATCACTGCTAATCTCCTTTTTATTAAATCCCTATTGTGGACAGAACCTTCAGACCTATATATTCTGAACTCAGGAGATTTAAAGGAAAAAAGTTTTCTGATGCCAACCCAGAAATAGTATAATATCATATGTGATAAGTACATTAGAAAAGTGTATAACAAAATGCTCTGTGTGATCTCAAAAGTAAAGGGCTCATTACCTCCTGGGAGGTAGCAAGAGGGAAGAGGTTGGGGGAAAAGGAAGGAGATCTTATCTGAACCACAGACCAGGCTGATGGCTTTGAGCATACAGTTTAGTATGGCAGTTAGTTTAATGAAGAAAAATCTGCCCCAAATAAGACTGACCAATAATTGAAAATATTGCAGTGAGATTATGCAGCCCTTGTAGTGCAGGGGAAATAAATCTAGGCTGGGAATCAGGTCTGGGTTCTAATCCTGACTCTATACTTACTACTGGGGATATCTTATCACCTCTCTGGGCCTCAAAGTTCTTACCTAGAAATTGAAGGGTTGGATTAGACAGTCTTTAAAAGTCCTTTACAGTTTGAATGTCTTGTTATTTGTCCTTTGTTCTCAAAGACCATGACATCAGGAAGATGATGCTATGACATGAAAGTGAATTGGATTTAAGTGAGGAAGGGCTGTGAAGTCACCGGCCTCACTTTCTCCTCTGGAGCCATCTGAGTCCGGTGGCCAGATATAGATCAAAAGCACTGGAGATGGGCCAGGACGCATTGGGGAATGTCTTACTCTCTTTCTGGAAAGCTCAAGCCTTGCTTCACACTCCCTGCCTTCCAGCCGTCACCTCACACCCACAGTCTTGCCAACCACCTACCTTTCCTTCCAGATCTGTTTTCTTATCTCCCCTAGCGCCCCTTATCACCCTCCCTGTAACTATCCAGACCAAAGTGCCCACTTCCCTGTGTGTAAGCGTCATGAAGGCAAAGACTTTGGTTTTTGGAGGTTTTTGTTTGCTTTTTTATTTGTATCCTGAGCGCTTAACAAAGTCTTGCAATGTATGCTTAGTAAACACTTCCCCTTCATTCGTTCTTAGTAACCCTCCAGCCCAGACATCTCTGTTCTAAAATCCCTTTCCGCTTTCATGTTCTAAGTTCCCTCCTGGTTCTAAACATATGATCCTGTTGATTTGTGCAACCTTCAGCAAGTCGTTTAACTTTCCTGACTGTTAATATTGATCTTGAGGAGGTTAGACTGGTTAGATGGAGGTTGGATGGATGCTAAGGTCCCTTCGAACTTGGATTTTGTTGTTTTTAGTCGTTTTTCATCATCTGACTCTCATTTGGGGTTTTCTTGGCAAAGATGCTGAAATGGTTTGCCATTTCCTTTTCCAGCTCATTTTATATTTGAGAAAACTGAGGCCAGCAGGGTTGAGTGACCTGCCCAGGGTCACACAGCTAGTAAGTGTCTGAGGCCAAATTTGAACTCAGGAAGGTGAGCCTTCCTGACTTCAGGCACTCTCTCCACTGCACCACCTGGTTTAATGATTCTGAGCCAAAAATGTCTCCTGTACCTTGAGTTCAATTACCATTTTAATTGGGAAGGATGACAGGGAGTCAAGGAAAATAATAAAACACTTTATTTCCCCAGTATCTCTCATCCCACAGGATTGAGAAACTCTCTATTAAATGTGTTTCATCACAGCCAGTGACTTGTTCCAAGCCTCCATCCCCATGTTTGGCTCACCAACACTTTGCCTAATAGCCAACGGCATAAAAATGGCTACTGAGAACAATGGAACACACCTCAAAATAACTTTAAAGGAACAGGGTCCTCATATCCCCTTCCCTTTTTAACATTCTATAATTCTTCTTTCTAAGAACTCTTAATTTCTTAAAAATCTATAAATGAAAAGAAAGAAAAAACCTATGTACCCTGATGTTTATAAAAAAGTTTTCTTCACAACAACCCTACAAGATAGAGATCATATAAATATTTTTTGTCCCCATTTCACAGATAAGGAAATTGAGTGACATAGGTAACGAACACTGCAACAAGGAGTGGAACCTAAGTTCTGCCAACTGTAAGCTCAACGTTCTCTCCACTATGCCAGTATTTTAATGAATACATTTTTAAGAGATCAAGTTTATTTTTCTGAAATTCTAAGCCATAGCAGAAAGAATATTGAATTTGGCATCTGAGGACATAGATTCATACCCCAGCTCTGCCCTCTCCCATTAACTCGAAGCTTCTAGAGAACAGGGACCCATATTTTGTCTTTCTTTGTATCCCCAATATTTAGCATGGTGCCTGGCATATAGTAGGTGCTTAATAAATGTATATTGACTGACTGAGCTGTATGACTTTAGACAAGTCTTTTTTATTTCTCTGGGTCTCAGTTCCCTCCTGATTAAAATGAGGAGGTTGAACCAGATGACCTCTGTGTGATATTCTTGATGAGATACTTAGACGTTGAATGCTTTAAGAATCAAGTTCAATCCCACACTCACCCCCTTTTTTTTTTAATAGAAGAAGAAACTGAGGTCTGTAGAATATCTGGGCTTGTCTATGGTCTCAGAACAAATAAATACTATAAATATACTATAGAAATATAGGAATAAATACTATAGAAACTAGACATCCTTGGTTTTTTTTGTTTTGTTTTGTTTTTTTACTATGTGTACCAAGACAAAATGGCACTTACTCAGACTAAGAGACAAAATGGCACTTACTCAGACTAAGAGATGAGTAAGATTTCATAACATTAGTAGGTGATTACTTCAATAATCTTTTCCATGTTGGCTGTCAGGTATCCTTTCTCCCAAGGATGTCATAAATCAGTAACCTGCTCAGCTGGCACCATTCACTAGGAAATCTCAGTCTGGCTCTGACCCCATTTCTTATCATAACTGACACCTCCAATTCTTGGACCTGCTGAGTGTTAGTTCTAGAACAGTATGAGTCACATTTCCAGACTGCCATGGACATTCATGAACACTTAGGTTCAACACAATGCCTTGCACAGAGTTGTTGCTTAGCAAACATTTCTTGAATTGAATTAATAGCTCAAAGGATTTTGAACAAGAAAGGACTTTAGAGGTCACCTAATAACAAAATCCTAGAATTGGAGGAGACTTTAGAGGCCATAAAGTCCAACAAATACTTAATAAAGAATACCTCTCCAGGGGGTAGAGCCAAGGTGATGGAGTAGAAAGATGCATATATTCTAGCACTTCCCCCACAACCCACAAAATACCTGTAAAAAATGACTCAACAAATTCTAGAGCAGCAGAAGCTGTAGAACAACAGAGTGAAAGAGGTTTCCAGCCAAATGTCCACAGGAAAGGTCTATCTCAAGGGGTGCTGAGCAGACAGGAGCCCAGCCCTGGTTACATGGCACTGGGAGGAACAGGCCCTGAACAGACCTCCGGGGCACAGTTTCTAGCAGGGAGGATTCCAGATACCTCAACCCACAACTAACAAAGAAAGCTCCAAAGGTCAGTGTGGGAGAGCTTTCCCAACTGGGTGAGAGGGGAAAAGGGTTCCTCCAGCAACAGCCCTGGATGACAGCAGCAGAAGATGGCAGGCAGCTGCAGTGGCTGGGAAACAACCTGGGTCCATTGTCCAGGTAGCTCAGCTTAAAGCCTCTGGGGGCGGGGAGCAGCTGATCTAAACCTCAGCCCTGAGTGATGGCCTTGCCCCCACCCAAAACCCCAGGGAATCAAACAGCTGAGTCGAATCTCAGCCTTGAACATGATACTAGGAAGAGGAGAGGCAATAGGGCCATCCTCTTGACAAAGGATTCAGAAGTCAAGTAACTGGCTGGGAAAATACCCAATAAAGGGAAAAAAAATAAGACCACAGAAAGTTACTTTCTTGGTGAACAGGTGTCTCCTTCCATCCTTTCAGATGAGGAAGAACAAGGCACACTCTCAGAGGGTGTCAAGGCCCCTGCCTCGAGGGCCTCCAAAGTGAACTTAAATTGAGCTCAAACAACAGAAGAGCTTGAAAAGCGAGTTAGCAGTTTGCTAAAGGAGAACCAAAAAAATTGCTGAGGAAAATAATACCTTTAAAAAGAGGCTAACTCAATTGAAAAAAAGAGGTTCAAAAAGCCAATGAGGAGAAGGAGGCTTTAAAGAGCAGAATTATCCAAATGGAGGAGAAGGTTCAAAAGCTCACTGAACAAAATAGTTCTTTAAAAGAGAGAACTGACTTCAGGGAAGCTAATAACTATGACATAAACCAAGCAGTTAAAAAACAAAACCAAAGGTTTGAAAATGTAGAAGATAAAATGAAACATCTCATTGGAAAAACAACTGATCTGGAAAATAGATCCAGGAGAGACAATTTAAAAATTATGGGACTACCTGAAAGCCATGATCCAAAAAAGAGTTTAGACATTATCTTCCATGAAATTATCAAGGAAAACTGTCCTGATATTCTAGAACCAAAGGGCAAAATAAATATTGAAAGAATCCACTGATCGCCTCCTGAAAGAGACCTGAAAAGAGAAACTCCTAGGAGTATTGTGGCCAAATTTCAGAGTTCCCAGGTCAAGGAGAAAATACTGAAAGCAGCTAGAAAGAAACAACTTGAGTATTGTGGAAATACAATCCGGATAGCACAAGATCTGGCAGCTTCAACACTAAGGGATTGAAGGGCTTGGAGTGGGATATTCCAGAAGTCAAAGAAATTGGGATAAAACCAAGAATCACCTACTCAGAAAACTGAGTATAAACTTCAAGGGAATAAATGGTCATTCAATGATATAGAGGACTTTGAAGCATTCATGATGAAAAGATCAGAACTGAAGAGATAATTTGACTTTCAAACACAAGAATCAAGAGAAGCATGAACAGGTAAACAGGAAAGAAAAATCATAAAAGACTTTCTAAAGCGGAACTGTTTAGATTCCTACATGGAAAGAAAATAGCTATAACTCTTGAGACTTTTCTCGGTGTTGGGGTGGGTGGAGGTATTGTACATACACACATACACACACACACAGAGTACAGGCTGTGTTGAATCAGAAGACATTATATCCATGAAAAAATAAAATAAAAATTAAGGGGTGAGGGAGGAAAATACTGGGAGGAGAAAGGGAGAAATGGAATGGAGCAGGCCATAAATCATAAAAGAGATAAGAAAAATCTTGTTCAATGGAGGAGAAAAGGGAGAAGGGGAGAGAGGAAAAGTGAAGTTACTCTCTCCACATATAACTTAAGGAGGGAATAACATGCTTATTAAATTTGGTCTGAAAATCTCTTACATTACAGGAAAGTAGGGGAGTAGGCAACAAATGGGGTGAGGGAAATGATAGAAGGGAGGACAAATGGGAGAAGAGAGTAACTAGAAATAAACCCTTTTGGGAAAGGACAAGGTCAAATGAGAAAAATAAAAAAAATAAGGGGAATAGAGCAGGATAGAGGGCAATATAGATAGTATTACACAACATGATTACTATGGAAGCCTTTTGAAAATGACACATATTTAGTCTGTATTGAATTGCTTGCCTTCTCAGTGGGGATAGGTAGGGAGGGAGGGAGGGAGAGAAGTAGGAATTCAAAGTATTAGAAATGAATGTTGAGAATTATTATTGCATATAACTGGGAAATAAGAAACACAGGTAATGGGGTATAGAAATTTACCTTGCCCTACAAGAAAAGAGAGAAGATGGAGATAAGGAAAGGGTGGGGTATGATAGACGGGAGGGTACATTGAGGGAAGGGGTAATCAGAATGCAAGGTATTAGGCGGTGGGGGAGGGGAGAGATGGGGAGAAAAACTGGACATGTTACAAAGTGATGTAAAAGCAATTAGTATTAAAACAATTGACTGAATTGATTACTGAGACTAAATAAGAGACATCTTTAGTTTGGGGAAAAGAATTTTAGTCTAAGTTTTCTAGAGGCAGGTAACCTCGGGTAAAATTTGGCATTGATGGAAAAGTTAAGGTTTTAATGGTAAATTTGATTTTATGATTGTTATTTAATCAGAAACTAGAACATGCATAGAAAGACATGTAAGCCAGTTAAGACTTGCCTCAAAAGATGTTCCTTAGCCAATGTAAAATTATAGTCATATCTGAAACCTGGTTATTGGAACTTGCTATTTTAAGATTCTATGGGACAATTAGCTGACTGTTCTTCTGAGTCTAACTCCAGGTATGGATAGCAAGAAAGGCGGTCTGAGTCTCCAATCCATGATGCCAGTAAGCCTGTGAGATGCTGCTATGAACTGCAAAAGGTGATCTCATGGGAAGGGTGGGAGAGTGGTTGTTCAGCCTGAGCTGAGGTTGAATTGTCCTGACTCCATTTCCCCACTGACACCTGGCAGACTTTAAGCCTGACTGAATGTAAGTTGACAATATACTCCTGCCTGGAACTGACACGAAGTTGAGGAGATATTATTTCCCCACAATGTCCCTACTCTTTGCGGCAATTTCCTATAGTCAAAAGGTTTATGAGCTTAATACCAGATCCATTAAATTATAGATTGTTGGTAGGGGAACATCCGAGGTTAAGTCTAAAATTAAGCTATTAGGCTTAGGACTTTAGACAAACAACAATAAGTTAGAGTCCTTTAATTCTTAGCAATAGTGTAGAGATAATCAGGTCAAGGGCTTGTGAAGTTAGCATATATAGTTATTATTTGTGTCTCAGTTGGTTAATGTTAAAAATAAAATTTGTTTGTGGTCTATATTGTAAATGCTTTAAGTATCACCTGACCAAAAGTTGGAGTTGTTTCATGTGATATGAACTGTGTTAAAAATGAAAAATTAAAAAAAAAGAATATCTCTCCAACAAGTAACCAGCCAATCTTTGCTTCAAATCCTCTTATGAGGGGATGCTTACTAGCGTTTTATGCTGTTGGTTGTCCTTAATTTTTGAAGAGGACCAAAATGACATCACCCTGATAAAATGAAATTTCAGTGTGTCCGACTGTGGCTGATCAGACCAATATGAGCTCGGAATACTCTACCACAGATTGGGCACAAGAGAGTACATGTAAATATTTGGGGTGAATATCCCAAATCTGCTCATTCTGTGTTTACTTCATGCTCATAGAGCATAGCATCCTTTCTCATTATAAATAGCACCTACTACATGACAGATACTGTGCTAAACTCTTTACAAATATTCTCTCATTTCACCCTCACAGTAACCCTGGTTGGATTATCCCTATTTGACAGGTGAGGAAATTGAGGCAAACAGGGTTAAATGACTTGCCCAGGGACATACAGCTAGTAAATGTCCAAGGCCAGATTTGAACTCAGATATTCCCGATTCCAGGCCCAGGGCTCTCTTGCTCCAAAAAGCACCTACCTCCAAAAGCAGACTATGACTCTTTTTTTGAATAGCTCTAACTATAAGAGAGTTTTCCTTTTTCGAACAGCAAATATGTTTTTTTGTTTGTTTGTTTTGTCATTTCTACTACTGCACATCTGGAGTCAAGTAGAAGTAGTTTTGTCCCTTTTCCACAGGACAGCTTTTTTCAGTGTTTGAAGACAGCTATTTGGTATCATTCTGAAATTTTTTCTTCTGTGGTACCATACTGTTGACTCATCTTAAGCCTGCAGCCTACTAAAATCCCCAGATCCTTTTTGAATGAATTACTAATTAGACTCACCTCCCCCATTTAGTTCTTATGAAACTGATTTCTTGAATCCAAGTATATTACTTTATATTCATCTTTATTAAACTTTATCTGAATAGATTTGGCCCAATGTTCTAGCCTATCAAGATGTTTTTTTGGATCTGGAGTCTGTCATCCAATATTTTTGCTACCCTTTTTTTTTAAACTATAGCTTTGTATCCTAAACAGATTTGATAAGTGTGCTGTCTATGCCTTTATCCATGTTATTAATAAAAGGGTCAAACAGCCCATGGCAAAGTGAAGATCTCTGAGCATCCCCAAGACACCTGCTGTCAAGCTGACGTTGAAGTATTGGGAGCTGGTCGAATGTATAGACCCAAGGAGCACTCTGGCTCTCTGCATTCCAAAGTCGAATTAGCTAGACTTGTCTAACCACATACCTCCATCTTGTCCATAAAAATAGCACAAAAGAGACTGCAAAATGCTTTGCTAAAATCTAGAAAGGATAGAATGTGTCTCTCATTTATCAGTTCAGTTCTAGCCCATTAATGACAGGCTTGTAGGTGCTCACTAATCATCTCTTTACTATTTCTTTTACTGAAATGTTTTAGAATTTTTCTAGGATTTAAAGTCAAGCTCACTCTTTTTTAGCTTGCAGAGTACTCGCTCTCTCCCTCTTTCTCTCTCTCTCTCTCTTCCTTCTCTCTCTCTCTCTCTCTCTCTCTCTCTCTCTCTCTCTCTCTCTCTCTCTCTATCTCCCTTCTCTCTCTCTCTTTCTCTGTCTCTCCTTTTTGATGGAGAAGGGGGAGAATTATGACATTTTCCATTCTCCAGTCCTATGGTACCTCTCCTATCTAGCCAGCTGATTTTTCAGTAGCTATCTGTGTCTGGACACCTGAATCCAGTAAGAACAATAAAGGGTTCTCTTACTGTTTCCCTACACATTTTTCATAGCAACTCCATATTAGCCATTTTTAGTCCATCTTTTCCAGTCCAGAGATCATTCTCCTTGGCAAACAAATTAGGGCTGGGAATGGAGATGGGTTGGAGTGAGAAGTCTGATAGATAAGAGTTAGGGGTCCAAGTAGGGTCAGATCTGGGTTTAGGATTAGGTTTCAATTAGAAGTCTAGTTAAGGTTAGAAGTCTGGCTCTGTAATTTCATTGGCATTGAAGGAGACTCACTCTACCCGGTCAGCCTTTGGTATTTTATAGCCTTAGAAGGACACCTAAAGTACTAAGAGGCTGCATGATTGGCCTTGGAGCAGAGAAAACAAGAAGTAGATAATATTTATCTTTGCTGATGAGGAAACTCATTCTGGGTCTCACAGATAATGTGTCTGAGTCTGCATTCAGCCCTGACAGGCCAAAGCCACACGGATAGTAAACAGCAGGTGTGGGGCTAGGACGCAGGTTACGTTGTATTGACCAATGACTTAAAAGGATGCAGCTCAGGACCAAACACTGCCAACAGAACTCTACCCTTCCTCTTGACCTCCTACTCTCCTCCTCTGCAACAAGGGCTATTCTTTACTTGCTCCATTTTTCATCCTTTAGAAGGTAATCTCATTCCAAATATTCTAGCTCTTTTGCATGATCTAGTTCTTAAAGACTCTGACGGAAATGCTTTGTGATCAACTGATCCTTTAACTGTTCCCAGAAACTCCTGTGTGAAGGAGCAATTGGGAAATCTGTCCCAAGCCCTCATCAAGCGTACCTACAACCTCATCCATCTCCATATCCCCAGAGATCCCTGCTCTCCTGAACAATTCTGATCCAACTAGTGAATAGACACTGTAGTTCTACTGTCTTGCAAATTAATGGGGCTAGATGCCACCTCTCTAGTGGGTGTAGTCATTTATCAGCATCAGCCCCTAGCCCTAAGATTATCTTTCTTCCTCTGGAGTGAACAAATGTGGCCACAGCTCTAAAGAGAACAGATAACTCTCATTGAGCGATTTATGAAAGCAAGGCCTCCCAAAGCCAGGCTTAGCTGTTGTTCCCTACATTCATGTCTGGGACAGTGACTAAATAGTTCCTTCAAAAGTCCCAGCCTTGCCACAGAAAAGATAAGTAGAAACATACCACGATGACAAAAAATTGGAAGGATTGGTCACCGTTGGAAAGGCAAACAAGTTTCACCATTTGGAAAGAGTCTCAACCTATTAAAATTGCTTTGGAAAAACCAAGAGTGGACTCACGTCTTACACAACGGTTATTTTCTAAAGTCAATGCAGAAGAAGAAAATCTCATGTAGTCAAAATTACCCTTAAAAATCCATTAAGCTATCTAGAATAAAGCACAGTATCTTTCAATAGTTGTTAATAGATAGAGTTCTTCACAGACAGCAGATGGAGCTGAGATGGTTGCTATAGAAATAATTGAAAGGATATTTTATTTTTTTCCACACACCCAGCTAAGCAATTGGTCAGGAGAAAGGCAGAAACCAGGTAGTCTACTCAACTAGAAGAAAGAAAAATTGGTAGTTAGCTGCTAGGAAAATTCATTAGGAAAAATATTCTTGAAGTAACTAGCATTCGTGTAGAGATTTAAGGTCAGCAAAGCACTTTAGATATGTTAACCCAAGCTCCTTGGTATAGTGGTAGAGAGCTGGACTTGAGTTGAGAATGCCAGAGCTCCAATTCTGCTTCAGACATTTACTAACTGTGTAATCCTGGACAAGACACTTACCCCTCTCAGTCTTAATTTGCTCTTCTGTAAAATAAGTGGTTTGGGTGTAATACCTTCAAATGTCCTGTCCAGCTCTCAATTTATCATTTTACAATCAAAGTTCTGATGAATACTCTGATGAACATGTCCAGCAAATTTCCTATCCTCAGTGTGATTTCAGTGGTCACACCACTGTTTCTTTTTCCTTTTTTACCATGAGGCAAGAGGAGACACAAGGAAGTCAACAGGAACATAACAGAGGCTGTCTAGCTGACCAGGAATGTTAAGAAGACAAGTGAAGTCAAATCTTACATTAGCTCCACCAATCTTAGCAGAAAGAATACAATGTCAATGGGTACAGCAAAAAGGAGACACTAAAAAGGAGATTCTTCGCCATTTTTTACCTCATGGGCTCCTATGTAGTCCGGTGAAACCTACAGATCCTTTCTTAGAATCATGTTTGTTGCCTAGTTCACTGTTGAAGTACATACTAAATTTCATTTAGAGGATAATGAAAATAAACTTGTAATTTTTCCCATTCGATTTTTCCAAATCTACCTATAAACCCTTTGAAGTCTGTTGAAACCAGGTTAAAAACACAGGGTCTAGATAGAAACACTTTTAGCAGAGGCATGCAAGAACTGAGGCTAAGGGAAGAGAGGAATGTGGCCACTCAAGCAGACTTTGTACTTATTGTATTTAATAATTCTTTGTTGTGCATTCATTTCAGTTTCTGTACTCATTGACTTTATACTAACTGAATTAAATGGCTATCAATTTCCTTTTGTTAGGGATAACTCACTTTTGGCCTCATCCCTACTTTGCCATGTGATTCTGCCTCCTTTCTTTCATCCATCCCTTAATCTCAAAGGTAGAGGTATCTCTCCTTTCTCAAATGATCCCTTCACCCATGTCCCAGATTCCATTCCTTCCTGATTCCTGCTGTACCTCAGACTATAGTCTTGGGTCATCTGCTCTTAATCCTTGATCCTACAGTAATCTCATCCATTTCTGTGACTTGGGTTATGAACTATCACCTTTTCTCTAGGCGTCTGACACATAGAGTTTAATAAAGGTTTATTGACTGGCTGACCCAGACCCCAAGCTTTAGAGTCATCTTGAACTTTCTCCTCTTTCATCCCCCATATGCAGCCAATCACCAAGTCTTACATATTTTTTTCTTTGGAATGTCCTTTTTATGTGCTTCTTCCTTCTTGCTAGTGCTTCCCTAGTCTTTGTCTCTATCACCTCACACCTGAATTCCCACATCCTGTTAATCTCCCCCACAAGTCCATCCTCCATTACACTGCCACCCTACACCATCTCTTGTGGCATAGTAGAAATAGAAGGGGAGTATGTGGGATGTTAAGGGAGGACTCTGGTGTTGAGGGCTGCTGAGCTCTTTTCAGGGCTGCTCATCCACCTTTGATGTCCACTTGATTCACTCCACTCTCACCTGTGTCTCCAAGAAGCTGTAGCACGTGCAATGACCCCACCCTGGTAAAACTGGCATGGAAGACTGGCTAACCCAGGTTGAGTTAACCAACAAGCCTCACACTTCTTGGTGATTTACAGGGATGTTTACTCCAAACCTGTGAAGACTTGATGAGAACAGTTTGTGACAACAACCATGAAGCTGCTGGAGCAGGCTTTGTGGTGGGGTGGCAAGGATGGGGCAGTGGAGAGTGGGGTTACAGTGGTCAGACATCAAAGATGCCAAGATGTCAAGACATCACCGTGTGATGTCATTAGTCATTTTCAGAAATAAAGGATAAACAAAAATAGAAATCAATCTGAACTTTGGAGTCAGAGGGCCTGTGTTCAAATTCTAGCAACACCACTCATCAATGCTTAACACACAATAGGTACTTAATCTGTGCTCATTGAATCAAAGTGAATTTTGATCTATGTGTGATTGGACAAGGTTCCTCTCTAAGGCTTAGCTACCTCATCTGTAAAGTGGAGATAGTTATACTTGTACAACCTATCTCCAGGTTTGTTGTGTGAAAACTACTTTGTACACTTTAAAGTGGCAGACAAATAGTGACAGCTTTAATTAACAGTAGAAAAGCTAGGTGACACAGTAGATAGAGTGTTGGGCTTGGATTGAGGAAGATCTGAGTTCAAATCTAGCCTCAGACATGCAAAAACTCTGTGACCCTAGACAAGTCACTTAACCCTGTTGGCCTCCGTTTCCTCATCTGTAAAATTAGCTGGAGAAAGAAACGGGAAACTACTCCAGTATCTTTGCCAAGAAAACCTCAAATGGGGTCACAAGAATTGGACAAAATTGAAATGACTAAACAACAAGCTTTATTAAGAGTGCTTGTAGTGACAGTGATAGCTCATATTTATATGAGTAATCTCCCTACATAATCTAATTTGTTCCTTGCAACAATCCTGCAGGTATGGGTTGGAATTATTAATCCAATTTTACAGATGAGGAAACTGAGGCTCAAAGAGCTTAATAATAAACTAATGAATTGCATAAGTAATTGTAACTCATAAAAAATACCTGAGGTCAGTAAACCAGAGTCTGACATTAATTATTTGACTCTTAAAAGAGTGGCCAAGAGTCTGTGTCATCTAAAATATTATATTTTTAGCTCATCTTATAATAGAGAATTTGAGTGGAAGTTCAAGCAGGCCACTGTCTTGATAATATTTCTGTTTTTGAAGCTTAATCAAATCTAAAAATAGTTTTGGATAGAAGTCATGAGTTTTGTGAACATTTTTAAAATTCATTCAGTGGAAAGCTTGAAAACCATGATTTTGTACCTGGTCTCTAACTCTGGTGGAAAGAAGCTGAGGAAGATCCGTATCCAGTACAAATGTTTGAGGCTAGTGGTATAGTAGTCAAGGCACCAGATGGAGAGCCAGGTTTCTTTTAGTGCTAACATTCTGTATTCCATGTTCTAAAGTTCCTTTTGGGACCTGTGGCACTCTATGTCCCCAAATGTCTTTGAACTCTGACTTTCCATCATCCATGTTTAAGATCCCTTCCACTTCCAATGGCATTTCATTTTCTAAGGTCCCTCTTTACTCTGACATTCTATGTTCTATATTCCAAAAGACTCTTCCAATTCTGGCTTCTACGAGCCTATGAAATACATACAGTGTTCCTAGGACTTAGCTAGTTTCTTTCTTACTGGAAACTTTCCCACTTGCTGCCACTGAATAATTCATGCCAAATAAGGTCCTTAACGGGTTTATTTTAACTCAACCTGCCCTATTCCAAATCCTGATAAACAGCCAGACTGTCATGTTATTTATTTAGTCACTATCAGAGCAAGAGAATCAATCATGGACCAAGACGGCAGAAGGTCCCAACTGTAGTGGGTTTTTACTGGAGTGACCACCCAGCCTGGTTCACTTCCTTCACCACTCTAATTTTCACTCCATAAATAGCCTTCTTTCTTGTTAGATCTGTGAAGCTTACAGGCTCTGAGAGAAGATTCCATCCAAGTCACTTCATTAAACTTAGAAGTTTGTGCCTCCAAGTTATGCCTCCAAAGACAAGACTAACATCTCAACATAATTAGTCTCAGCCAAAGCCAGCATGTGCTGACCTCACCAGATTTACAGTATGAAAGGGAAGTTAGAGAACTTCCATTCCCTGGAGGCTGCAGTTCTTGAGAGTTAATACTAGCTGATGTACACATTTGCAAAGTACTTTGTGCACATTGTCTCATCTGATCATCACAGCAACCTGGGGAAGTAAATTCTACAGGTATTCTTGTCCCAGTTTTATAAATAAGGTACCTGAGGCCCAGAGAGAGTAACAAGTAGGTCCATGGAGCCGGTA
The DNA here is from genome assembly GCA_028658325.1 of Potorous gilbertii. NCBI lineage: Eukaryota > Metazoa > Chordata > Mammalia > Diprotodontia > Potoroidae > Potorous > Potorous gilbertii. The sequence goes on from CM053772.1 coordinate 223,074,966, forward strand.
TGACTTGTAGGGGAAGCTAAGTGAGACGGTGGCTAGAATGCCAAGCCTGGGATGGCAAAGACTCATCTTTTTGAGTTCAAATCTGGCCTCAGATGCTTACTAGCTATGTGATCCTCAAGTCCACAAGTCTCTTAACCCTGTTTGCCTCAGTCTCCTGATCTGTATGTGAAATGAGCTGGAAAAGGAAATGGCAAACCACTCCAATGTCTTTGCCAAGAAAACTCCAAATGTGGTCACAAAGAGTCAGACACAACTGAAACAATAGAACAATAACATACAGCTGATAAGTGTCAGAAGTAGAATTCAAACTCAGGTCTCTATTGACTCCCAATCTAATACTTCATCTTCTGTCAGTGACCTTTTCTACCTAAACAGTAAGCATGTGGAAAAATCATGGAATTAGAATTTACACTTCTATAGCACTTTCAGGTTTATATTCCAGAGTGTTTTGTTTTTCTCACAACTACCTTGAGGAGCAGGTAGTGATATGATGATTGTTCCTATTTTACTGTTAAAGACACTCAGGCACACCGAGGAAAAATGACTTGTCCAAGGTCACACAATTCAATTCAATAAACATTTATAATGTACAATTGGTGGCTCATGGAATCATCCAGGTGATTAGAACTGGAAGTGACTTTCAAGATCACAGAGTTCAGCCTGGTCATTTTGTAGATGAAAAAATGAAGCCCAGAGAGTATTAGAATTGATATTGACAACCAGCTTCAGTTCCAGTATAGCTAGTTTCCTGATAGGAGAAATCCGAAATCCTAGACTTTCACAGAAGAGACCTGAGAACTCATATGCCTCCATTTCCCTCAGAAGATCATCAGTTTCATGAGCACAGGGACTGTGTTTCATTGATATTTCATCTCCTCAAGTACCTCTTTACATAGGAGGATCCTAATAAAAAATAAAGGTTGATTTAACTGAACATGAATCCCATCTGCAACTTGGCCCAGTGGTTATCCAATTTTGGCTCAGTCACTCTTGGTAATGAGGAAATCTCAAATAAACAAAGAGTAGCCTATTCCATGATGGAACAGCCCTGATTCTTAGGGAAATAGTCATTATATAAAGTAAAATTTGCATCCTCATGGGTCCCATGTATTGACTCACATCCTGTTTTCTGGGGCCAAGGAGAATCGATCAGATTTCTCTTTCATGTGACAATTCTTTAAATATTTGAAAAACAGTGGTTTCACTACTTCTGTCTGGGTTACCATCATTCAATGAACAATGACTCTCCTACATCACATTTTGGGTCATCATTAACTCATTTCCCTCCTTCATTTTTCAGATCTAATCAGTCTATTCTCAGGTCCTATTAATTCCAGCCCGACAACATCTCTCAAATTCATATTTTTCCAGTTATTACAGTGATCACCCTGGCATAGACCTGATGACCAGTGGTCTGGACTATTGCACTGGTGTCTCAACAAATCTATCAGTACCTGCTTTCTCCTTGATTTGCTTCTTACTTTATAACCATCACCAGTCCAATAGAGCAAAGCAGCTAGGTAGCCTATTGGGGAGTAAAGAAAGCTAGTGTTCGAATCCTACCTCAGACCCTTTGCTGACTGGGTAGACCAAGAAAAGTCATTTGATCTCTCTCAGCCTCAGTATCCTCATTTGTGGAATGGAGATGATAATAGCATCTACCTAAAGAATTGTCGTGAGCCTCAAACTAGATAAAGTATATAAAGCACTTTGCAAACCTTGAAGCTCTATATAAATGTTAAGGCTGGGAAATGGACCTATAATCTCATTGATATAGAGAAGTACTGAATGAGGAGACTCCTGCCAATATAGATAAGCACCTTCTCTGCAATGTATAATGTTAAAGAATAGCCTAGAGCCTGAGCACTGAGAAATTAAATCAATATGTATATTGGAGGTGAAACCTGAACCCAGTTCTTGACTCCCTCTCTACTCACTATTTTACTGCTTCTCCAAAGCTGTCATTATTGTTATAAGATCTGTTAAAAATCCTAATTGCTTACTGAATAAAATTCAGGGTCATTAGCTTGGTACCTACTTACCATCTTAGAGAGGGAGAGGCAAGTGCATTCCTTAGAGCCATAAGCAGCAGCTCCTCCACTCTTACCTTCAAGAATTAAGCTCCAATCTCTGTGATTATAGCAACAGTTAGAAAAAGTGTGCATAATAAGAGATTTTCCTTTGATGGCAAAGGCTGCAATAGTACAGGGGAGTTTAAGTATTGGTAGGATAGATCTAAATTTCTACATAGCAAGTCATTAGATCCATAAGTCCAGAGTTAGCTAAACTAGGGAGTTTAAATAACTTCAGTTTTACTCTTAGAGAGTTTTAAGTTGTTGTTAGAACATTCAGGTAGAAAGTCTTTTAGATGATTGGAGATGTGAGTCTGGAGCTCAGAAGAGAGGTCACAGCCAGAGATATAGATTGAAAGTCATCTGTACAGAGGCAGTGAGAAAACCAGGAGAAAGAGAGAGAGAGAGAGAGAGAGAGAGAGAGAGAGAGAGAGAGAGAGAGAGAGAGAGAGAGAGAGAGGAAGGTAGTCCAAGGTAAGCCCTTAAGAAACACTCACATCAAAGTGTCAGGAAAAGAATGAGTATCTTGAATGAATTAGCAAATGAATCTTTTGCTATATTTTGAACCCATAAATCCAAGCTCTGTGTGTGATGACTCCATGTGACTATTTCTAGGGTTTTACCTTCTGGTGTCCTATTAGCCTTATCCACTGGGGAGGATGGGTGGGGAAGCAGATTTCTTAAAGGTAAACTAGAATGGGACGAGCCTAAGGAGAATTTTATCTTGATTGGTAGATAAGATAATGTGAGCATTGAGTGACACTAGAACACAGAATTTCAGATTTGGAAGGCATCTGAAAGACCATCTGGTCCAACCTCAAACTGTCCCTGTATCTACTTTGAAACATTCCAATCAGTTGTTCAGACTTTGCTTGAAGACCAAGGACAGGGAGCCCCACTGTGTGAGAAATCCATCTCTGTCTATAGAATCTTGACCTTGACATATCAAAATATCAATCCCCAGTAAGGACTTTGACATTATAATTGTTGTTAAGTGAAATTCCCCAACTGAGGTTTGAGACATTATCAATATTGCACCATAGGACAGGGCATTAGGGTATTGGGCAAATTATGAGATGCCCTTTACATCAGTGACTGTAGCCCCAAGGTCTGGCTGAAACCCAGAATCTGAGAGCTGTGTGGCTGTCTCCACTCATCCCATGGCCAGGGAACCATGAGTAAGCCCTGTGTTGAGAGAAGGGAGTTGCCCAGAGGCATGTCTGGGGCGCTCAGATAAAACAGTGCCATTGACCAGAGGTTTGGCTGCTCTTCTATTTCTGTTCTCCCATCAAAAGTTCTGTCACCCACATTAAAGAAATGTACACGTATATATCCAGGGTAGGAGCCTCCATTAGGTCAAAGCCGCAGACATTCTACAAACTACTTGGACTGGACCGTGATGAATATCAACGAAGTTAAAGGGAGTATTCTTACCCCAACCTTTTTTTTACTGTCAAAAAGAAAAATGAGCAAAAATGCTTTGGAAAAAAAAAGATGAGAAAAAAGGTATTCCTAAGCTCAAGAGACAACATGGGTAGACTGGCAAATCTGGAGTCAGGCACTTGACTTCAGGTCTTGGTTCTGCCATCTACTATGTGCGTAATCTTGGGCAAATCACTTCAGTTATGTCCTCATCTCTCAAACATGGCAGTGAGACTAAGTGGCCTTCATGGCCCCTTGTCATACTCATTCCTATTGTACTGGGGAATGGGCCTCAGTGACCATTCAGGCCAGCTCTCATTTTATACATGAAAAAACAGGCCCAGAACAAAGTGACTTGCCTACTCTCACAAGGCAGTAAATAGTAGGGCCCAGCTTTATACCCAAGTCTTCCAATTCCAAGTCCACTGGCCTTTCACTATTGAATATTTACTGTCCTCATCATCAACTGAGAAATAAACAGCCCCCTAGAAGAGAAGGTTTTTCTCTTGGGTCACCCTGAAATGCAGACATTCTTACATGAGGGATTTAAGAACTTAGGACTGGAAGGGAGGCAAAAAAGCAGCCTAGTTAAAAGAGCAATTGTTTAATCATGGACGAATCATTTCACTTCTTTGAGACTCAATTTTCTCATCTGTAAAATGGGGAAAATAACACCTGCTTCACAAGGTTATCATGAGATCCAAAGGTGTGTTCTGAAAGTCTAAGTGCAGTTTTAAACTTTAATAGCAGCAGCATCACCAACAGCAATAATTAAGCTATAGGGTTTAAGGTTTACAAACTACTTTTCAAACCTTGAAACTCTATATGAATGCGACCTAGAATTACAAGGCAGTTAGTGAAGAATTGCCAAGCTAAGCTAGACTCAAAGCTGATGCTGACCTTCTCTCATGAGAAAAAAAAACAATCGGAGGCAGAGCCAAGATGGAGGAGTAGAAAGACTCACATTTGCTAGCTCCGAACCCACAGCCCATGGATTTCCTGTAAAAAGAACTCCTGACAAATTCTGGAACAGTCGAAGCCGTGCAGCAACACAGTGAAGGAGATTTCTGTTGCAGAGAGCCCTGAAAAGCCAACCCCAGGGGTCCATCGCGCCCCTGACGGGAGTGGAGCCCTCCCCTCCCCCTGCCCCGGCCACGCTGCACTGAGAGGAGCGAGCAGACCCAAGCAGGCGTCAGGGACCTGAATCTCCGGCTGCCACGAAGGTCCCTCCACCCACAGACTCACAGGTCTGTGAGAGAGACGGGTTGAGAGGGGAGCAGGGTATCTCCGGGACTCAGACCCCCTCGGGAGGCAGCCCCTGCGGCAGAGGCAGCGTGGCCAGAGGCTCCCAGAGCAGGCAGGGGCTCGGCAGCAGCTCTATTACAAAAGATCTCTGCATAAACCCCCTGAGGGAACTGAGCCTGGGAGGTGGCCCTGCCCCAACCTGAGCACCAGAAATTAAGCTCCCATTGAATAGCAGCCAGGCCTGCCGCCAAAAGCCCTGAGGCTGGGGAGCAGCATTTGAATCTCAGACTGCAAGCACTAGCTGGGTGAATCTAGGCCAGGGAGTGGAGAGGACTCTCAGAAGTCAAGTAACTGGCTGGGAAAATGCCCAGAAAGGGGAAAAAAACTAAGACCATAGAAGGTTATTTT
>CM053772.1:223080612-223260093 GCA_028658325.1 Potorous gilbertii
CCCAAATGGGGAGAAAATTTTGGAACCCAAAATCTTGTGAAAATGAATGTAAAAAGTTAAATAAATTTATTTAAAAAAATAAAATAAAATAAAATAAAAACAATCCTAAATACATAGGATAGGATGGAGCTATGAGGAGGCATGGTTAGGGGAAAGAGCATTGTACTTAGAGCTGGATGGGCTGGCACCAAATCCCAACTAGAGCATTTGAAATCTCTGTGACCTAGGCTCCAATCCCTTTGCCTAGATGTAGTTTTCAGCCAGTCAGAGCATATAACTAACCTATTTGTTATACTTCAAGCCTTCCTGATGTTAGTCTTTTGACCAAATCTTCTTATATTCAATAAACTTTCAATGGAAGCTATGACTACTTGGAAAACATGGTTGACAAATGGTCTACTCTCATCTCTGTCTTTTAGGAGCCAGTTGAGGCATCAAGGCCAAGTTCAAATGCCTACTCCTCCATGAAGCTGTCCTCCAGAGAGTCTGGTCAAATGGAAGTGATCCTTCTCTTGGAACATTGATCACAGCCTACCTTCTGTCGTTATTATTTGTGTTGCTGTCTCCTCTACTTTCCCTCCTCGCCAACCCCCATCAGTAGACTTTAAAAACCTAAAAACAGGGATCATGTCTTGTCTTTGGATCTCTTATGGTGAACACAGAGAAGTATGCATAGTAGGTGCTCATTGATTAAAAAAAAAATAATCCATATTGGTGTAAGTATAGCACATTATAGTCAGTATCTCCTCAGATCCTTAGAACATGTGCTGAATTAATGAAATAATCACTCCCATTACTATAGCTCTTTAAGTTTGACAAAGTGCTTCTCTCATAACAATCCTATGAGATAGATAGTGCAAACCAATTGCATCCTCATTTTATAGAGGAGGAGGTTGAGATCAAGGCTCAGGCAAGTGAAAGACAAATAAGATGGCTCTAGACTGCTGCTGGCTCATTAGATGGAACTCATCAGTTTTCTCTGGTTTTAGAATTCAATGAAAGACCTGGTTTAGCAATCAGAGAAGGGATTGATAGGATCAGAAGGGCAGATGGGTTTAGCATCAGACTCTTTCCAGGACTGAATGGGACCGAATGCTGGTTGTCACAAATCTGCTTCCCAGGGATGGCCTGGCCTCTCCATAGTATGGAGATTCCGATGTTAGCCAACGGGATCATTTAAGTGAAATGGGGCCCAGCCCTCATCTTCTCTGAATTTTATGGCTGTAGGACTAGAGACTCAGGAGAAGAGTCAAGTTTTCCATAGACAGCTGTAGAAAGAGAGGGGATTATTTCTCCAGCTGTGGTCTTCTTTCTTCTTTCCATTCACTTCAGATAAATAACAGAGTAGGCATTAGAGAAAACCTAGAACTGCAGATTAGCCAATTCAGATGTATGCTTTTAAATAGTGATTATGAGAACACCTCAGTGATTCGATGAACTTGCAGTATCCATGAAGGTGTGTGTGTGTTTGTCCTTTGTTCCAGAAAGAGACCATGCCATCAAAGAAATAATGATGTGACTTGCACTTGACTTTGTTTTGAGTGAGGACAGGCTGTGCAGGTCACCAGCCTCACTTCTCCTCCAGAGCCATCCGAATCCTCCTTTGGTATAAACAACAACCCGTCCGTACCATCTCATCTCATAGAATATCAATGTGAATGTCAGTGACTATAGAAAATCCACTCTTTGCACTAAGAACCTTTTACTGGGTCTTTTGACATTGTGGTTATCAGTGTGGTTCTTAGACTGTCTATTTGTTACCCCTTGGTCTTATCATGTGGTCAATCTACCTCCATCTCCAAGTCTATATTTCCTGGGTGACATTCTTATGCCACTTCTTTTATGAGTGCCAAAGTTGGCAACATACTGCAGGTTACTTACTCACACTATATATTTGTCTCTTCGGGTCACTTTGATTCTTCAGATTCTGTGTTGTTCTTTGATTTGCAGTCATATAATTAGATGAGAAAGATCCTGATATTGAAAAATATATATGTTTTTGAATAACGGAGAAGCTTGGTATCACTGAAAGAGTAACATCATTTTGTAAGTGCAATCAGCTTGTTCTTGCCTTCCTGTTCAATTCTAGTTTCAGCTCATTGTCCCCTCTCTGATGACTGACCAAGATGAGTGAACTGCTCAACTAATTCAATGAATTAGTCATCTAACTGCATGTCATAGTCTGAATCAGAGGAGTCCAATAGGCTTCCCAGGTTACAACCAGATTAAAGTGTAATTGGGAAATACTTAACAAAATAAATAAAAATACAATAAACATAGATAATGTCAATGTGTGGTTTTCTAAGTCAATATATTATCTCTTATGTACAGTTTTGTGACCCCCATTTCCATCTGAGTTTGACACCATTGTGTTTGAATAATAAGCATCCACCAAAAATTAAATAATACAATAGTGTGATATCAGATATAATACAAAATAAAATGACATGATATGATAGCATAATGCGATACAGCGTGATAATACAGCAAGACACAATATGACAATACAACCACAGGATAGCGGACAACTACAGTATGACAATACAATAATGATGACACAACATAATATAACATAACATAAATCACTTCACTTTACCTCACCTCTGAACTTCAACATCTTATCTCTAAAAAGAGAGGCTTTTACAACTTAAATCCCTATGATCCTTACATGGTATGAGTTCCCATTTCCGTTGGACTTTAAGGTTTGAAAAGTATTGCAACACACCAACCCTGTGATTTAGGTAAAACAAGCATTATTGTCCCAATTATAGAAGAAGAAAGTGAGATTCCATGTCCCCATCCATCAGCAGCCTTCCTCTTCTTTAAGACCATTCAGTACTAGACAAGAAATACCAAACCCATGCAACGTCCCCACTCGGCTACTTCCTAAAGGGGTAAGAGAGGCAAAGAGCTCTCTCTCAGATGCTTCCTCAGAAAACTGCTGCACTCACCCCTTTCCTCTCACTGTGTCCTGACAGACATACTCAGGAGCAAGGGTCAATCTTCAAAGCCTTTCCTGAAAGCAGGCTTGGTGTTGGGGAAGAAGAAAGCCTTAGGACATTGAGCACATAAAGGGGATAGAGAGGGTGGAAGAAGAACCAGTGAGAGAAGGAAAGATCCCAAGAAGGGGATGCTAGAGGCGGGAGGCAGGGGGGGGCACTAAAGCACCCCCTGTCTACTTGCTTTGCAGCCCTGCTGTGGACATTCCAATAACCAGCTAATTCTGTTTCCAGAACTGCATAGTCTGACATTGTTAGAAGTATCCTCCCTCAGGAGACAAAACATTTGGCCAAGTTCTCTTGTTATTAGATTTTCAGAAGAAAGTTTTAGGGCTTAAAGGGGGCGACTGGATGGTTTTACACATGCATATGTGTATAATCTTAGAACCACAAAGGACCTTAGAACCTAAAACAAAGACTGCTAGATCTGGAAGACAACTCCAAGACCATCCAGTCTCACCCTCTCATTTTAAGGGGAAAGCACTATGACTCAGAGACATATGGTAACCTACGCACACTCACGTGGCTAGTAAATGGCAAAGGCCAAAATAAAAGCCAAGCTGCCTCCTGATTCCCAGTACAGTACATTTTCTGCTACACTGCAATAGTCTTCTTCTTCTCCTTTTAATTCTAATGGATGAATGAAGTGCATGAGATGAAATTTTGAGGCATCAGATGAAATCAGAATGTAAAAAATATGCTGGGAATGTTTGACATAATTAGACACACCTGTGAAGCTCTGTATGTCAGAAAAGATATGCTACAAGTAGCAGGAAAGGGTCTGTGTCTATCTTAAAAGTAGGAAAGGAGTCAAGTTTCGGTAGCACTTTGAGGAGGAAGAACAAGGACTCAGAGGGTATAAAGAGTGAGCCCAGAGTGGGTGCCTCACTCCTCAGCCCTCAGTGATCATGTCATCAGAGGGACTGAATCAGAAACAAAAATGAATCCAACCAGGAGCTGAGAGAGGCAAATGAAACACAGAAGGACAGCAGCTTCAGGGAGCATCCTTGGGGAAAAGAGAGGCATATTCAGAACTTTCCAAGGTTGAAATCCTAAGACAGCGATATACCTACAGGGCACTTAAGGTCTCCACAAAGAGGGAAATCTGTCTAGCAGGAACCTGGGAGTTACCCCTTTACACATGTACTGTCTAAATTCCTACCCACTTTCCCCTGTATTCAGTATGTACTTTTGGGAGAGTGTGTCCTAGACTTTTAGAGAGATGTTTTTATACCAACTGGTCTTACAATACCACATTAGAAAATATCCATTTCTAACTACTTCACTCTGACTGCTTAATTAGTATTAGATACTGGATAGGGGCACATGAGCACCAGTATGATGAAGCTCCTTAACTCCTCAGGGTTATACCTAGAACACTGGGCGGGGGAGGGGAGAGAGGGGAAGTAGTTAGCCCCGCTCTAGGGGCTCAAACCACCATGTTAGTGGGAGTGTGGGGAAAGTAGCCCCAAAGAGATAATTGTTGTCATTATTCAGTTGTTTTCAGTTATATCCAACTATCTGTGACCCCACTTGGGGTTTTCTTGGCAATGATACTGGAGTAGTTTTCGATTTCCTTCTCCAGCTCTTTTGACAGATGGAGAAACTAAGGTAAACTGGTTTAAGTGACTTGTCCAGGGTCACACAGTTAGTAGGTATCTGAGACCAGATTTGACTCAGGAAGATGAGTCTTCATGCCCCAGACCTGGCACTTTATCCACTTCACCACCTAACTCCCCTCAAAAGGAAGAGAGTATTACATTTGTTCTAATGATTTATTCAACAATTCAATTTTTAAAATATTTATTAGCCATTTACTGTATGTGAGAGGCTCCTTATACTCAGGGATCTTCTGTTCTATCAAGGCATTAAAAAATTTGCATTGCAAGTAAAGTTGAAATTTATACAAGGTTATACAATATGGTTTCCAGGAAAGAGAACCAGCAATGATGACAAACAGGGAAGGTCTCGTATAGGATGTGGCACCTGAGTAGTACCTTAAAGGAAGCAAGAAATTCTCAGAGGCAGAAGTAAGCTCCTTGAGGACAAGGAATATGTTGGATACAACTGAATAATGACACCAGTAGAATGTTAGAGTTAGAAGAAAGTTTAAAGATAATTAAATCAAATCTCTTAATTTTAAAAAGAAAATGAAGCCCAAAGAAGGGAAGTGACTTACTTGCCCAAAGTCACACAACTTTAATGTCAGAATCAGGATTAAAACACAAGTCTTCTTATTCCTTATTTCCAAACCGGAACTCTTTCCTTCCATAATAGGTGTTAAATATAAGTTTGTTAAATTGATGTAAACCACATATTTCACTTGTTTTTAGAATTGCTTCAGGTTACTATATATAATGTATGGATAATACATGTCTCAAGGCCCCATCAAGTGCCAATTCTACTAACAGATTAGGTAAGAACTGTAAATAAAATAGAAAAACATTTATTTTGGAGATAATGACAAAGTAAAGAAAACAGGAAATATCCAATCAATAGAACCATTTTCATGGCCCCTCCCCCCAATCCCACCCATTGTACAAATGAATACAGGAACTTATGCCCCAATGGGGAAAAAGTTATGGGCTCCTCCCTGAGCAAATTCCTGGAAAATTCCTGCTCTGAGTTAGCAAGTATTGTGTCTCCAGTATTGTCTACTGGCTGGAAGACTCCTTGTGCCATAATCCTCATGGCTTTGTCTCCTGACAGCTGGCTAAGCCTTGCTGCATTTCAGTTCTACCTCCCGCCTTTGTGGCATGATGCAGGCACTTTTAATTTTTCCCAGTCAACTCTATGGCACTCATCATAACAGTTATTTAAACCTTTTATTCTTCTCAAAACGTCCTTCCCCATTCCCACGCTCTTCTTCTCAGCAAAGGACTTCACTCCATACTTTACTGAGAAAAATAGATACCCTGCCTTTTCAGTTTCCTCTTTCCAACCATTGTCCACTTCAGAACCTCTTAAGATCACCTTCCATTCTCTCCTACATTACTCTAGCCTCTGTGTAAAAAGTGCTCCTTTTCCTTACCAAGGTTAACAAGAATATCCAATTGTATCACATTCTTTAAAAAAATCCTTTGGCCCTGTCATACGCTCAAGTTATCATCCCATGTCTCTCTTCCCTTTTATAGTTTCACAGCTAAATTTGTGGAAAAGGCTATTTATAATCTTATCTCCATGTCCTCTCCTCTCAGTCTTCAAATTGTTCCAATCTGACTTATGACTTCACCTAACGACAACTATTCCATTGCCAACAACTGTTGCTAAATATGATGGGTTTTTCCCCCACTATTCTCATTCTTCTTGACCTCTCTGAAGTATTTAACATTGTTGAACACCCTCTCCTTCTTGACATTTCCTTCCCTAGATTTTTGTTATACTGATCTCTCAGTTCTCTTCCTATCTGTCTAGTTGCTCTTTCTTAATCTTCTTCACTGATACTTCATCCATGGCCTGGCGCCTAACCATGATTGTCCTAGAAGCTTCTGTTCTGGGCACTCTTCTCTTCTGTCTTTCTCCCTCTTTGTCTCTGTCTCTGTCTCTCTCCGTCTCTCTCTCTCTTTCCCTCTCTCTCTGTGTGTTGTTTTTTATGATGATCTCATTCAATCATCATCTGTATACAGATAACTCCAAGATCTATATTTCTAACCTTAGAATCTCTCCTAGACTCCAGCCTATATTACTCTCATCTATTGAACATCCTCAAGTGGATGCCCTTTAGACACTTCAAACTCAACAAAGTCTAAGTGAAACTCTATCTTTTCTGCCAAAAACACCCCTACTCCAAAATTCTTTATTTCTCTGGAGGGCACCACTATCCTTCCAATCACCTAGTCTCACAAATTAGATGCCCTCCCTGACTCTTAAAAAATGTTTTATTGATGGTCTCTTTGCACACATCACTGTTACTTCACAAAGACTTTCCTTCATCCCACATGATCAGCACATCAGCACATTGTCTCAAAGTTTTAAATTCACCAGAAAACAAGAAAAGGGAGGAAACAAAAGATGTCAGCCTTGTCCAGCAATTCTGCCATCCTAATAAAGCCCAAGTCCTCCTCACAATGAATTCTGCATGCCTACGTCTTCCTTCTGCTAGTACAGGCAATGGTGCCATAGACGGATGTAAGTCCTGTCTGTCTTACATTGACACAGACACATACCCCTAGGCTTAATGTCCACAGGGAAGCTCTAAGTTTCTTTCCTTCCCTTTCTTTGATATTAATTTCATTTTTACTGTAGTATTTATTTTTAACAAAGGAAGGTACAGGAAACCATGAATTATAATTATATACAGTTTGCTTTAAAAATATATGTATGATAAAGTCAACAGTTACTTTCAAAGCTTTTATTTGTCTGTTTCCTTCTGAACTTCCTCTAATCTTTTCAGTGCATTTTTACTTCATTTTTTTCTTTTTTAATTAATTAATTTGACTTTAGTTTTCAACATTCATTTCCACAAGATTTTGAGTTTCAAATTTTCTCCCCATCTCTCCCCTCCCTCCACCCCAAGACAGTGTGCATTCTGATTACCCCTTCCCCCAATCTGCCTTCCCTTCTATCATATCCCTCTCTTCACTTATCCCCATCTTCCGTCTTTTCTTGTTGGGCAAGATAGATTTCTATACCCTATTACCTGTATTTCTTATTTCCCAGTTGCATGCAAAAACAATTCTCAACATTCATTCCTAAAACTTTGAGTTCCAACTTCTCTCCCTTCCTCCCTCCCCTCCCATCCCCACTGAGAAGGCAAGCAATTCAATCTAGGCTATATATGTGTAGTTATGCAAAAGTCTTCCATAATAGTCATGTTGTGAAAGACTAACTATATTTCTCTCCATCCTATCCTGCTCCCCATTTATTCTATTCTCTCTTTTGACCTTGTCACTCCCCCAAAATGTTTACTTCTAATTACCCCCTTCTCTTATTTGCCCTCCCTTCTATGATCCCCCCTCAACCCACTTATCCCCTTCTCCCCTACTTTTTCTTGTAGTGTAAGATAGGTTTTCATACCAAATTGAGTGTGCATGTTATTCCCTCCTTAAGCCAAATGTTACGTGAGTAAGCTTCACTTTCTCCCTCTCACCTCCCCTCATTTCAACTCCGTTGAAAAAGCTTTATCTTGCCTCTTTTACGAGAGACAATTTGCCCCATTCCATTTTTCCCTTTCTCTTCCCAATATACTCCTCTCTCACCCCTTAATTTTATTTCTTTAGATACCAGTTTTCTTTGATAATTTCATGATAGATGATGTCTCTGCTCTTTTTTTCATCATGACTTTTCAGGTAGTCCCATAATTTTTAAATTTTCTTTCCTGGATCTATTTTCCAGGTCAGTTGCTTTTCCAATGATGTATTTCATTTTTTTCCATTTTTTTATTGTTTTGGTTTTGTTTTGTAAATTCTTGGTTTCTCATAAAGTCATTAGCTTCCATCTTGCCCCATTCTAATTTTTAAAGAACTATTTTCTTCAGTGAGCTTTTGAACCTCCTTTTTCATTTGACTCATTCTGCTTTTTAAAGCGTTCTTCTCCTCATTGACCTTTTGGATCTCTTTTGCCAATTGGGTCAGTCTATTTTTAAAGGTGTTATTTTCTTCAGCTTTTTTTTGGGTCTCCTTTAGCAGGCTGTTGACTCAATTTTCATGATTTTCTTGCATTGCTCTCATTTCTCTTCCCATTTTTTCCTCCACCTCTCTTATTTGATTTTCGAAATCCTTTTTGAGCTCTTTCATGGTCTGAGACCTTTGCATATTTTTTTTGGAGGTTTTGGATATAGAAGCCTTGACTTTGATATCTTCCTTTGATGGTATGCCTTGTTCCTCCTCATCTGAAAGGATGGAATAAAATACTTTTTCACCAAGAATGTAACATTCTATAGTCTTATTTTTTTTCTCTTTTGAGGGCATTTTCTCAGCCAGTTACTTGACTTTTGAGTCCTTTATCAAGTGGAGGGTATACTCCAAGGACCTGTAAGTTTTCACTTCCTCCAAAGTGGCACAATCAAGGGAGAGGAGTTTACTCCTCTCCTGTCCTGTGCTCTGGCCTGGGAGCAACCACAAGCTTTTCTGCCCAGGATCTTTGAGTATGACTCCCTTTCCAGAGCCTAAGTCAGCTCCACCACACCAGTGGTCCTCCTCACTCCAGGACCACCACTCAGAACTGAGACCTAGATCTGCTGTTCAATTCCCCCTGGATCTTCAGGACACTGCTGTTGCAATGACTGCCACTACCCTGAGGCTGGGGCTAGGGCTGGACCCTGCTCCCTTCTTATCCAGCTTTCTCATTGACCTTTGAATCTATCTTTGGCATTTGTGGGTTAAGGAATCTGGGAACCACAGCTGCTACCCATGATTCCAGGCCCTGAAGCCTGCTCCAGTCCTGTCTATGCCATGCTACACAGCCAAGGCTGGGCTGCACTCTGCCCTGAGCCCAGTACTATGGACCTTTCCTGTTGGCTTTCCAGGCTATCTTGGACTGGAATGTGTTTCATTCTGTCATTTTGAGGCTTCTATTCCTCTAGAATTTGTTTAAAGTCATTTTTTACAGGTATTTTATCGGTTATGAGGGTAGAGCTAGAGTAGGTTCATCCTTCTACCTACTTTTTTCTTATTAACAAGTATTTATTTTTTTCTTCCTTCCAGTGTCCCCCATTGAGCAAAAAGAAAAAGAAAACCCTTACATCAAACATGCAAGATCTATTTTAATTATAAAAAGTTTCTTTCCAAAGCTCAAAAAAAAGACAACAATTTAACTCTTTGGGAAAGTAATTGTAAAAGAATATTTATTCACCTTATTCAAGTTGAATAAGTTGTTTTCTTTCTGTTTCCAAATCCTGGTTTGCAAGTATAAACTATAAAATGGTTCCCAGTTTTGTCTACTATCTCCTCAACTGTCATAGTCACCCCCTTCCTGGGCTCCTCCCTGCCCCCACTCCTTACACCTTTCCTGTGCAAGAGAAGCAGGCAATTATCAAGGACTCTGAGAGACCCAGGGAGCCTTCATGGGACTATGTTTAAATCCCAACTCTGAGGTTTATTTGCTCTTTCATCTCACCCAAATCCCATCATCTTTCTAAGTCTTAGCTTTTTTAGTAGTAAAGGAAAAGTTGAACGTATGAACCACTGGTCAATCAACAAACATTTCTTAAGTTTTTAATACAAGACAGATACTGGGGATATAAAGAAAGGCAAAAAACATCCCTACCCTAGGAGCTCACCTTCTTATGACAGAGACAACAAGCAAGTTGTTATTATATACAAACAATATTTACGCAATACAAAAATGAACTTATAACTCTATGGAAAGTTACTTGAGTTTCCTTGGAAATGCCTCTCAGATTCCCCACTGTAGTCTACTTCCTCACACACCACGATCACCAGCAGCACCATCACCATCTCCATCTCCACTCCCTCCCTCACCTCCCCCCTAGCCCTTAGCTGTTCCTTTGTTTCCACGGCTGAAACCCAGACAAGCCTTTACCATTTTATGACATCTAGGTGCTGGATTTAAAAGTAGGAAGCTCAGAGTTGGAATCCAGCCTCTGACACACACTACCTGTGTAGTAGGGGACCTGAGCTGGTCATTTAACTGCTCTCAGACTCAGTTTCTTCATCTGTGAAGCTGGAATAATAATAACAGCTCTCTCCCAAGGTGGTTGTGGGGATCAAATGAGGTAACATATGTAAAGTCCTTCGCAAATCTTAGTGTTATATTAATGCTCATTAGAATTATCATCATGCCACAGTTATTTCAATGACCTCTCTGATTCTAGTCTCTCTCTTCTTTAATGCATCCTATACATGCAGCTTGACTAGCCTTCCAAAAACGAACACCTCCATCATTGCATCAAAAACCTTCCCTCTTGGCTCCAATGGCTCCCTCTAGAAAATAAGAGGAATGTACAAGATTAGAAGTATCCTATATGCTACCTATGGCCACCTTGTTTCAGCTGAACCAGATTAAAATGTAATTGAGAAATGTTTAACAAAATAAATGAAAATACAGTAGGATATAAATAATGTTAGTTTATGGTTTTCTAAGTCAATATGTGGTCCACAAGAATCTTCATGTAGGGTTTAGCAGCTCCTGTTTCTATCTGAGTTTGATATCTCTGCAATAAATGACTGTGGATATCACTGATATTATGGCCACCGAGTGTCCCACCTTCTCTAGGTATACACCTCTATCGAAGAGGCAGATGGAGAGCCTCAAGTTCTCCATCAGATGTCCTTTAATGACAGTGACAGGCACACATTTTCTGCCCTGCTTGAAGTGTCTAGTGCCCTTCTGAGTTTTTCCCCTTCCTCTACCTCATGCTACCTGTATCCCTCCACATTCCACCCCCAGCTATCAAAACTTGCTTTCACATCTGTACATCTATGTGCAAAGAAAAAATAGCTAAATAGAATAATATATCTATTAGCACCTAGCTCAAGACCTTGAACATTGGGGAAAATGGCTTTAGTTCAGATAAGAAGTCAACAACCCAGGGGTACAAACAAGTTTGAATTTGGATACAATGTACTAAACATGATGAGCATGACAGCTTTCAGTATCCCACTGAGGCTTGGCAGATGGGACCAAACTTGTCTTCCTCAGTCCTATAAATGACCTGCTTCTGTGGACAGATCCTAGTTGATGCTGTTGACTCCTACCTATGTGAGGCAAAGCAGCTCTTCTGGGAGATGTTGGTTGGAGAACTCCCCTCCTCCACATCCCAGCATCCTTCTGTCAAATAGTTCAAGTCACCTGGCTGAGGTGAGTTATTTCTAAGAGTGTCAAAGGAATCCCATTCTTCTCCATCCTCTCTTAGTTTTCTTGCCTTCCTTCAAGACTCAAATCACACCCCCTTCTGTAGAAACAGAATGTCTTTGCCATTCACTCCAGCTGCTAGTACCCTCTTTTTGAGATTACCTTACATCTCCTCTGTATATATTTGTGTGTACCTAATTATTTACATGTTTTCTCCTTCCATCATAATGTGCATTCCTTAAGGGCAGGGACTGTGTTCTTGTCTGTCTTGGTAAATCCAGCATGTAGCACACTGGCTAGTACATAGTAAACATTTAATAAATGCTTATTGACCAATTGATTGGCTAACCGAGTTGAATATGGATAATTACTATGGATAATTTGGATGACAACATAGATGTTGGGCTTATTAAACCCTTGAATGACATGAAGTTGAACTCATTAGCTAATATATTGGATGATAGAATAAATATCAACTGCCATTGTGACTGAAGATTTTGGTGAATTTCAGTCAATCAACTGATATTATTATTGTTTAAAAGAGAAAGAGGGTTGTGGCAGCTGGGAACACCATGGGATCATTGAAAATTGTGTGCAGTTTCCCTATTCCATCCCATTCTCCTCCCCTTATCCAATCCAATACTATTATTCACCTTCAGTGCTTGTCAAAGATAGACATATTGATGGACTTTCCATGAACTGTCCACACAGCTGCAAGCAATCATCTGGGCAATGATCATTTTTCACAAAAGATAAAATGTAACAAGGGTAAATATAAAGTCTTATATTGAGATTTAAAAAGAAAAATCATTGCACAAGTACAGGATGGGAACAAGCTGGCTATAAAATAGTATATGTGAAAAAGAGGCCTGTGGACTTGACCTGACCACAAGTTCAGTATGAAACAACAATGTTACATGAATGCCTCAACAAATATCCCACTCCAATGAGATCCATCATCCTGTGAACTTGACCTTGGGTTCTTGAAGGCTTTACCAGTGGAATGTAGATTCTGGCAGGTTCAAACAAGCTGGAAAATATTCAAATACAATCTTAGAAATAGACTTTAATGGCTGTCCAAGGATCAGCCTAATTAAATATGGAATGGTTCTTCACCAGTAAGGTTGATGATAAATTATTTGGCCATAGCAATCTCGAAAACCAATCAAAAGGTTAAATGACCCTCAGGTCTATGAGGCTCCCTTCCCTATGTTTTCAACATACACAGAATAGCACTCCTCTCAGCGTTTCCAAGAAGAAAAGAGGGCAAAGGATGCTACAAATCACATAATTAAAAAAAAACTCAATAAATATTCAACTGTAAGGAAGTGTTCTATAGTGGTTAGAGATCCATCCTTAGAGCCAGAGAGATTTGGGCTTACATTTAGCCTCTGACATATTGGCTGGATGACTTTAAGCTTCTTAACTTAACTTCCCAGTTGCCCCCAGGAAACTCACTAAGATCACTGCTATTTCTGTTGTGGATTAGTAGAATGTATTTCCTAGGGCAGGGGAGAGAGAGAAAAATAAGAGAATATATGAGAATAAATAAATAAAAATAAAAAATAAAAAAAATAAAAATAAGAGAATTTATTTCATTTCTCATTTGCTGATTTTCAAAAAGTATTTGACTTGGTGAGACAAAATGTAATCATAAAGGTTGTTCTTCAAGATAATATTTCTCACATATATGTTTAGATCATACAAGATTGTTTGACAGATGCTACCATGGAGATAACTTCATTCAATGAGTCTCTGACTTTTAATATCTAACAAGGCATCAAACACTTCATCAGACTTGTTCACCATCATTGTGAAGGATGTTTTGGGCAGAGTTCAAACAAAATTCCCCATAGATGCTGCAGATCTTTGGTTATCAACTTTTTGCTGAGTATTCAATGAGAACTTTAATCATTCAAAAAATAAAGGCTTAACAACCAATGTAGGAAAGAAGAACTGGATGAAAATGTATTTTCTGGATTATGACACAATTGGATGGGCATTGGTAGTTTATCCGTATACATATAACGGGTCTTACAGGTGGGTAGTGAGCTAGGTGCAGTATTAAAAAGGAGGAAGAGATCAGACTGGAATATATTTAGAAGACTACATAGCACTTTTAAGGATACTGTGCTTCTTGACACAAAACCCATTTTTAACTCCAATATTTTGTAAGTGAAACTATGTGGTTTTGGATTGTGGAATGCCACAATCAGCAAAGAATCAAAATTGAGAAATCCATGGTGTGCATAAATAGGCTATAATGTTCCTAATTGCGACTTTTACATAAAAAATGGTGTCATAGACATCATGGAGGAAAAGAACGGTAGTGGGAAAGGTAGTGGAGTAAGAAATGGGGGAAATAAATAAACTGTCCTACTGTTCCACTAATTTGTAAGGAATGCAAAGCCTAAGAAGGATTTTGGAAGAATATGAATTAGAATAAGATGAGAAAATATAGGTTGGTTATAATCTTGAAGCAGTCGCTGTGGAGCTCTTAGAGCTTGGTCGGATATCAAAGTGGCCAAGGTCATCCACTTTATCCTGGGCCATCCCCAGTTGCCCTGACTTCTGTCTTGCCTTTGGACTTCAGCAACTCTGGAAGACGGAGTGAGTCTGATAGCTTTGTGCAACTGCCACGCTATCAAAGGATATCAAAGGACAAATAACCAATAGCAGAGTTATGTTCTAAAGTGATCAATTGAAGTATGTCATCAAAAAATCTCATGTAATCCTAGATGACATGACTGAAATCTTGTTTCTAGACATAGGAGGTGGTATTCTTGCTGTTTTCTATCTTGGTCGGAAAACAACTGTTTTTTTTCTTTGTGTGTGTGTGTGTGTGTGTGTGTGTGTGTGTGTGTGTGTGTGCGCGCATGCCCATGCACATGCGTGTACACAATTCTGGGGGTTATGCTATAATTATACTAATAGTAGTAACATTTATTATTATTAAGGTTTACAAAGCACTTTCCCTATGCATCTTATTAGGTTGGTTGTACAGGTATGTTACTGTTGAGGAAACAGTCTCAGTGACCCCGAGCATCCCCCCTAGAATACCAGCCCAAGAGTAGAAAGTTAGCGGAGCTGACCAAGAGGAGATTAACAGGGCTAGGGCAAGGCTGAAAACAATTACCTTGCACGTATCAGCTGAGTTAGCAACTGAGGTTGTTTAGCGGCAGAGAAGAAAAAAGATCCGAGGGGCCTTGTTTTAAAGAAGATTTAGGCTGCTTGGTCCCAGTGTGAACTATCTTGCCTTTTTTGACTCTATCATTGACACTGAAGGTAACACACAAGGCCCTTTGCAGAGAGGGCTGGGCATTAAATGCCCCAAACACACACACACACACACACACACACACACACACACACGCATTCACGCACGCCCATGAACGTACTCATACATGCGCTGGGCAAGCTGAATACAGATGGGGAAATGGAGTGGAAAGACTGACAGACCTCCTTTGGTCAAGATCAGCTTTCTCTATTCTCGGTGTGCCTCTCTCTTGCCCATTGCCTTGGCCAAGGTCAGCCCGGGTGAGGTAGCTCTGTGTTCAGAAGCCTGAGGCCATCAATTGGAGCAGTGTGGGGGTGGGGAAGGGAAGCCGGCAAAGACAAAAATGCAGGCTCTAAACACACAGGCCCTGGGGGAAATCATTTGGGAGGGGCGGCATCCACTGGGGGCTCTTCCATCCTCCGTGCATGGATCAACAGGGCTGTTCTTTTGGAGCTGATTCCCAGACCCAAATCTTTTCCCCTGAGCTCTCTCAAGAGGATTTTTTTTTTTTTGCAGACTTCACCTAGAAAATCTGAGAGAGAGGAGAAGAAGGAAGGAGAAGGAAAAGCAGAAAGAGGAAGAGAAGGGAAAGCAAGAAGAGGAAGAAGAAGGAGGAGGAGGAGGAGGAGGAGAGAGTAGAGGCAGTGTAAAGAGTACTGGAAGGGAGATTTTAGGACTTTGGTTTGGATCCTAGCTCTATTATTAAAGACCCATTTGACCCTGGACAAGTCTCTTGACTACAGGTTCTTTCTTTGAAAAATCAAGGGATTTAAATCCTATAGTCCAATAAGCATGGAACAGACACACATAAATACACATACCTATGCAACATATATACACATATGCGCGCACACACACACACACACACACACACACACATATATATATTTATATACACATATCAAAATGTTGTTGTCCAGTTATTTCAGTTTTGTCTGACTCTTTATGAAGACCCATTTGGGGTTTTCTTGGCAAAAATACTGGAATGGTTTGCCATTTCCTTCTTCAAAATGTTACTGTATTTCCATGTAATTGGCTTCCTTTTTAATTCTATATATTTTTGTTTTATGCACTTAAAAACTTATTCTAAGACACATAGACCACCAACTTCCACAGAGGTCTGTGACATAAAAAAATGTAAAAACCTCTACTTTAGTGATACAAAGATTGTCTCCCAAAGGAGGAAGCTTCAAGGAGCTAGCCCTGATCATCCAGAATTAAGCTGTGGCACGAGAGGGGCAGAGCCTGGGAGCCCAGGTGAGCAACCTGTCCAGCAGATACCTCTATCCCCAAGAGGCGCTATCCGGGGACTCAATGAAGAGAGCAAGTGTTACTTGGTGACACGAGGAGTCATCAGTTGCTTTTGCCAAAGATGCATCATCTGCGTGACTGACTTCCTGGTACTCTAAAGTTGAGCCCACTCTTTCTGTGGACATCATGTGCATTTGTGGGAGACTGTAATCCAGATTATGGGGGGAGGGGGCAACGATTTTCCCCTTTTGTTATACTCTGCCGTCATACTTTGGCCAAGAGCAATGGTTAAGGCATGATCGTTAGCAGCTCTTGAGCTATGCAGCATTGGGAAAGCACACCTACAGGGTTAGCCCCAGAACCTGAGGTAGCCCCCTCTCTCTGTAGACCTAACTCTCAAGTGTAAGGGTAAGTTAAGTACCTCAGAAGAGGTGTTATAATGGACACGGTGAAAAAATCTGAAAATTGCTGTATGTAACAGATTTTTTATAGCCCTTTTGGCAAAACAACTTTGTTAGATATATAATACAGGAATTATCAAACCCATTTTGTAAATCAATCAATAAACATTTATCAAGTACCTACTATGTGCTGGGGTCTATGCTAAGCACTAGGGATACAAAAAGAAACAAGCCCTCAAGAAGCTTATAATCTAATGGAAATTTCTTCTAAATAAAGAAACTGAGGCTCTGTGATGGGCTTCCAGGAGGATGGCTGGTATGTCATAACCAGGATTCAAACTCGTGTCTCACGCTTTCACAGCTTGGGCTTTTCATTAAAATGGGCTTGCCTTCCCTATATGATGCCAACAGCAGGGAGGTGTCTGCTTTCTGTGCCTGCTCACAGAGGGAGGCTCTGGCCCATCACCCTACTGGCACCTGCTTTGGAAAATGAAATGTGTCCATCTTAAAAATCAAGTGGAATGAAATTAGAACATTATGTCCATTTCATCAGGACATCTTGCCCCATCTTGGCTTAGGAGACCACCTAAAAGCACTCTCATGCCAAGGAGCCAGGCAGAAAAACAAAGCAAGGGAAGAAACCAGGCGAAGAACATCAAAAAAAACTTCTTTGTAGAGAACATGCCTCTGGCCCAAGAATTTGACTTCTCAATCAGGCGGGGGATGTTGGAAGAAAAACATGGAGGCCCAAACTCTCCCCTAAGCCCCAGTCCCATAACTTCACCTGCCTGCTGGGCACCACCTCTTAAATGTTCTATCAGCCCCTTAAACTTGCATAAGGAATAGGATATTTAGAGACCTTGAACTCAACTCCCCTATTTTACAGGTGAGGAAACTGAGGCACAGATTTTTTAAGTGGTTAAGAGGTTAAATTTCTTAACTTTAAGAATGGCAACCATTATCTCAGTCTTCTGGATTCCAAGTCCAGTGCTCTATTCCCTCCGCCATCCACTTTCAAATCCTTATCACATTTGGCCAGGACTATTACAAAAGACAGTTATATTGGTGTTTCCCTGCTCTGATCTTTCCCTTCTTCAGTACTTTCTATATCCAAAGCTGTCTGAGTGATTTTCCTCAAGTCTAGGTGGTCTACATTATCCCCCCTGCTCAACAAACTCGTATAACCCCTTCCCAAGGTCCCTTACTGGCAGAGATGAATGTCCTGCCCAGCATGAGAGGTGGGGCAGAACTGATGAGAGGTAGAAGAGCTTCAACACTTAACAAACTTTGAGTCACTTTGGGTGCTTCTGGATGCCAGGTTTGAAAGGTTAGCTCAAAGAGGCCACTCCCACTTTAAGATGCTGAAAGAAAAGACTCTGGGAAGACATGAGTGGAGCTGGAAGTAATCATGTCCCTATATCTAGCTTGCTACTCCTGAGACTCTGGGAAGTTTCCTCTTGAGTGAGACCAAGGACAATCTCTCTTGGTTGAGCTGAGTTATGTCAATGTCAACAGCAGAGCTCCTTCACTCTGTTTTGTCTGGTATGCATTCTCCAACGTATACCTTCTCTGATTTCTGTTTGGCTATCCACCATTGGATAAATAGTTTCTTTGTTATTTGCTATATGTGTTCATCGTATGGCAGGTATGTAATGGGAAAGGAGTTAAGCCTTGGATATAGAGTTTTGGGTCCTCCTTCTCCCACTGATAATGACAAAGTGATAAGAAGTCAACCCAACTGTATCTCTTAGACTAACAATATTTAAGAGAGAAGAGTAGTTCTAGTCTGGCACCCCTTCTCTTTCTGAGGAAAGCAGAGTGATCTGGACCCCAATCTTCTATTTACCCTACTGGAAGCAATGAAAGTCTCTCTTGGAGAAAGATGGGGGGAAAGGGCTAGAGATGCATAATGACAGCCCTCAACACTGGTGAGACCGTTTCTATACATGAGTCTCACTACATATGAGATCCCACTCTGAGAGATGCATAATGACAGCCCTCAACACTGGTGAGACCGTTTCTATACATGAGTCTCACTACATATGAGATCCCACTCTGATTTACATTGGATTGCCTTCCTACATCTTTAAGACCAAACATAACCCCTTTGACTTTTAGAGACTTTCACAACTTGGCCCAAACCAACTTTTTCAACCTTATTATGCTTTATTTCCCCTTCTTATACTCCATAATCCAGACAAGTTGACTTTCTATCCGTTCCTTACAAGATACTCCATTTCCCATCTCTGTACATTTGTCTGCCATCTGGAATGTGCTCCTACCTTACATTATAGAATGCCTTATTTCCTTCAACACTCTGCCCAAGTATTACCTTCTACATATAAAACTTTGCCTGATCCCCTAGGCAACAGTACCTTCCTTATCTATAAATTTAACTTATATTTACCATGGACACATTTTCTATCTTTTCTATTTCTATTTTTCTATATTTTCTAATATATTTCTATATTTTTTACTTATGTATATGTCATCTCCCTTGATGAACAGTAAGTTCCTTGAAGACAGTGACTATTTCATTTTTGTCTGTATCTCAGCTCATAGTAAGTGCTTAAAAATGCTTGTTAACTAATAGAATAAGTAATAACTGATAGCTAACATTTACAGCTAGATCTGGATTAGTGAATTAATGATATTAATGAATCTATTGCATTTCAATTCATCATGCATATTTTAACTGAACTAGAACTGTTGACCATATTTATGTAATTGTAACCTCCTATTTCATGGGATTCATTATCCATTCATCAGGACTAGCTATACATGTAGCATGTTAAAGTTTGCAAAGCATTTTATGTGATCTCATTTGATCCAGAGAAGTAGGTACTATTTTATCCCTGTTGTACAAATGAAGCAAACAGTAGTCAAAGAACTTATCCTGGGTCACACAGCTAGCAAATATCCAAGATAGGATTTGAACTCAGATCTTCCTGATTCTGAGTCCACTGCTCTGTCCACTGTGTGTTCATCCTTCGTTGCCAAAGAAGACCATGCCATCAGAGTGAGGGAGGGCTGTGCAGGTCACCAGCCTCACTTCTCCTCCAGAGCCATCTGAATCCAATGACCAGATATTCATCCAGATGACTGGAGATGACCCAGGATGAGGCAATTGGGGTTAAGTGACTTGCCCAAGGTCACACAGCTAGTGAGTGTCAAGTGTCTGAGGTGAGATTTGAATTCAGGTCCTCCTGACTCCTGAACTGGTGCTCCATCCCCTGCACCACCTAGCTGCCCCTTTCCACTGTACCACCTAGCAGATATAGCACAAAAAGTTCTATCCACTAGTCAGTCAATCAGCATTTATTTATTAAACACCTACTATGTGTGGGGCAGTGTGCTAAGCAATGGGGATGCAAAGAAAGGCCAACAACTATCCCTACTCTTATCTTAAGGAGCTCATGTTCTCATATACCACTCGCCCTTTGATTTACAGCTTAGCAAGTCACAGTTTAAAACCACAGATTTCGAGGTGGCAGAGACTCCTCAGATTTCTAATCCAACGGCTTCATTTTATAGATGAACAAACTAAAGCCCAGAAAGCTTCAGCGATATAACCATGTTTATAATAATCACAGTGATGGTGACTAGTGTTTATAGAAGGCTTTAGGGTTGTTGTGCAAATCCCATAGGGTAACACTGGTATAAGTGCTTTGTAAACCTTAACTCCCTATGAAAATGCCAGCTATTATTATTGTTTAAGGTTCACAAAACACTTTACACCTTATTGCATCTGATCCTCGCAACCACTCTACGAGGCAGATGCTAGGTTATCATTCCCATTTTGCTGATGACACAGAAAACAGGGACTGAGAGAAGTGAAGTGAGTTGCTTGGGGTCCCATAACAAGTAAATAAGTCCCTGAGGGAGGATTTGAACTCAGCTCTTCCTCATTCTAAGTCCAGTCACTCTATGACAGACCACCTAGGTAATAAGGTAGGATTTGAACCCAGGTTCTCTTGACTTCAAGACTATCATTCATTCCACTGCACCATGATGGTTCTCAGTGTCAGTTTCTTCATCGATAAAACGGGACTGCTACATGCCATGCTTATTCAGAGATAAAAGTAAGATTAGAGACTTCAGTCTAACCCCAACTGGACGGGTATTCTCATGGGACGAAGGGGACAAATCTTAAAGCTCATCTAACTCTAATGCTCTTTCCACTACACCACACTGTCTCTCTGAGAAGTAGTCCTTGGCCCTCCCACATCTCCAGTAGCTGGCCGGGAAGCCTGTACCAGGGGCCTAGCATTCTCTGAGGCAATACTGGAGAGTGGGAGGTGAGTTGACAGGTCATAATGAAAACCAGAGCTGTCCCCCGTGGAGATTGTTTAGCTTTCCAGAAGCTGCTCCTTTAACAAAACACAAGAGGATTCTAAGGTCGAGGCCAACCCACTGTCAGTTCGGACCCAATCCAGCTTCTGAGCAGAAATGATGGCTTTGGAACCCCTGGTTGATCTCCGTAGATTAAGGATCATTAGCTTGATCATTAGCCTTTCTGCCCTCCAGGAGGGCTTCTCCTCTCCCTCCAGGTCCTGAATCAGAGAACTGCAGGCTACCAAGAGCTCTAATTGGCTCCTAATGCATCTGTCAGGGTTACTGGCTCTGGAGCATGTCAAGGAGAAGGAGCTAACAAGGGGAGGCAGAAATGGAGGGGAGCACAGCTTAGCTCCCCCTGCATCCTTACTCCAAGGCTAAAATCCAAATGTTGTCAAGGATCAGAGGAATCACACTATTTAGAACTCAAAACAAACTCTAAACATATAGAATCAGGGCTGGAAGTGGGCTTAGAGCATGCAGTGTCATAACTGGTTACCGAAAGTCCAACCCACTCATTTTACAGAGGAGGAAACTGAGGCTCAGAATAATGTGACCGACTCAAGGTAACACAGGCACTAAGAGACAGCATTAGGATCCGAACCCAAGTCTGACTCCAAAGCTAGTCTTCTTTCTGCTGTTTTCTTCAGTAAATAGGAGAGGTAGGATTTGAGCCAAGGTCCTCAGACTCAAAGACTCCATTGTACCAGGCATCCTTTAAAAATTAAGAATTATAATAATTGTTTATATTATAGTAATTAAGACAGAAGAACCAAGACTTGAACCCAGCTCTTCTTCCTCCGAATCTAATGATCTATAATAGCAAATAAAACACCCTCAGCTAGGAGAGCTTCCTCACTTTGTTTCTTTCTTGATCCTTTCTGGAGATCCACTTGCTAAGATAATGTTCCTGAATCATCTGGTAGGGTTTGATTGGCTTCAACAAGCCTAGTTTTAAAAGGACCACCCAGAATACGAATAAGCTGTAACAGGGAGAGGTCAGGTCATCTGATGAGAACGCAGGAAGAGGTAGAGAATCAGCCAGCCAGCAACCCTCTGCAGTTCAGGACACTATCTCTACTTCTAACTGATGTGTGATCTTTCACAGCTCCAGATTGATCCTGTTTCCTCATATATAAGATATGGGAATTGTATTAGATGATTTCTAAGATTGTGTCTCACAAATCAATGAACATGGTTCTGTTAAGTACCTCCTACTATATTAGCCACTGTATCATGCTTAGGTATCTGGGAAACAAAAACAAAGAATGAAATGAATTCAACCATGCCATTTTCTCATATTACAGGCTTTTGTCCATCCACACTGGGGACAGAATTTCAAGATACTTGGGAAGAGTGCCTACTCTGAAGGCAGAATGAACTGGCCTTCTGTCTTTCTTGTGGGAGCAAAAGGCAGGAGAAAAGACTGAGACTCCCCCGCAGAAAACAGAAGGAAGGTTACCAGAAATTGTGGGGCATCTTCCTGCTAATTCTAGAGAGACAATTGGAGGCAGCTAGAATTCTAATCCCTGGGTAAGTATTTGGAGATTTTTTTTATTTCTTCTATAAGATAAGAAGTTCTGTGAAGGTAGGGATGGGGTCTTGTTTTTTTGTCCTTTATTCCACCCTGAGTCCAAAACAGGGTTTTGGAAACAGAAGGGGTTTTATTAAAAGCCTGTTCAACGAATGTAATGTGTGCCCTACATTAGAGCAGCTAGGTGGCACAGTGGATAGAGAGTCAAGAAGATCTGAGTTTACCTCAGACCTTGGAGAAATCACTTAACCCAATTTGCCTCAGTTTCCTGAAAATGAGCTGGAGAAGGAAATGGCAAACTGCTCTAGTATCTCTGCCAAGAAAACCCCAAATGGGGTCATGAAGACTTCAACATGACTGAAACAACTGAACAACTACAAAAACTGCTTTATGCAAGAGGATTGATTAGCCTCATAAACATCACCTACTTCAGAGACTCCAAACACAGGGCCAGCCACCTGTAGCCCAGAATGCTCTCAATTAGCCTAATACGTAGATAATGTCAATATGTAGTTTTCTAAGTCACTATGCAGTCCACAGGGAGTCATACGTGCAGTTTAGGACCCTCAATTTCTATTTGAAATTGACATCACTAATCTCCATACAGAAAGGTAAAAGTTCACATTTCTCACATTTTTAGAGAACTCTATAGTTGATAAAACATTTTCTGTAAGACAACCCTGTGAGGCAACGAGGGGAAGAGTACTATTGTCCCCATTACAACAGATGAGGAAACAGACTCAGGAAAATTCAAATAATTTGCACATACTCCCAGAAAGTAGGCTTTAGAGCAGATGTTCCTTGATACTAAATCTTTGCTTTTTCCTCTTTTTTATTACCATAGATCAGGCAGACAAGGCATCCTGAGAGAGAGGAAGTCTCATTGCCATTCTTGTCAAGACAGTCCAGGACCCTAAACGCAACAGCCCTAGGGATTTCAGAACCAGCTCTAGAAAAGTTCTGCTTCCAGCCTCACACCCATAGTCATTAATGAAAGGAACCATTCTTAGGGAAAAGGGTCCGTTATCATCCCTACCACCAACATAGACCACAAACCTACTACCACTGAGGAACAGGTAAACTCCAAAATCTTTAGAATAGCAGTGTCCCCCAGACCATCAACTCTGCTCCTGCCTGACCCCACAGCTCTTGACAGATTATGGGCTATCAACTCTAAAGTCTCTACTTTCTTTGCATTTACAACTACTAAATACCTGGAAAAGAAAGTTTACCATCAAAGTCCTTGGTACTATATAAAAGTTCAGTACCAGGAGTTGATATGGTTTTATTAATGAAAATGACATCAGGGAAAATACATCAGCATCTGTTTTGTCCTGCACCCTGAGGACCATTGGACTTTTCCATCTGACTTGTAGCCCCTTCTGACTATGGTCTCCACAGAATGTAAGCTATTTGAGATGGAGGAGTGTCTCTTTTAGTACAGTGCTTTGCACACTAGACCTAAATAAATGTTGGAACATTCCTTAAGAATGTTTCATTCATTCATTCATTCATTCATTCATTCATTCATTCTTCCATACTTCCCATCTAATTCTATACAAATCTCTGAGCTTTATGAGAATAGAATAGGGTCTATATTTTATCTCTTGCTACACACCTGTCTCTCCACTCCATAAACTTCACTAAGCTTCAATAGATCCCTATTACCTCCAGGACAGAATATAACATCCTTTGGCTTTTCAAGCCCCTTATAACCTGAGTCCCCTCCACTTTGTCACTCTACTTATACCTTGTACCACTCCACATATTCTTATGCCTTCCACTTCTCCCCATTCTGGTGGTCCTGGCCAAACAGGACACTCCATTTTCCAACTCTGTGCATTGTCCTTGGCTGTCCCTCATGCCCAGAGCTCCCCCCCATCATCTCTACCTCTGGATTCTCTGTCTTCCTTCAAATTGCAGCCAAAATTCTACCTTCTATAAGAAGCCTTCCCCAGTTTTCTCTTAATCTTGGCATTTTCTCTCTGAGATCATCATCTCCAGTTCATTCTGTATATATCCTATTCATACCTAATAACTTTTATGCTGTCTCCTTCTATTAGATTACCAGTGCCCAGAGGGCAGGGAATGTGTTTCCCTTTCTTGGAATATCAGTGTCTAGCATAGTACCTGGCACATAGTAGGTGCTTAATAAATATGTGTTGACTTATCTAATCTGTTTTATCTCCAACAACAAGAGCAGTGCTCTGCATGTAGTAAGTTCTTAACAAATGTTTTTAGACAAAATTGAACTTTGTAGGCATTGTCTCATTTGATTTTTTCAACAACCCTGGGTAGCAAAACACATCTGTCCTTATGTTACAGATGAAGAAGAAGAGGTTCATTCTGGGGAAGGAACTTGCCCAAGGTCATGCAGATAGAAAATGAAAGAGCAAGGATTAAAACTCAAGGTTTCAGACTTCTCTCTGCTTTCTCAATGCTTCTTCCTTCTTGCTGAGTTCTTTGCTGCCCTTCCCCACCCCAACTCCCTTCCTGCTGACGCCACTGGAGGAAATGGAGCCAGCTTTGGCGAAGGGAAGCCTCCAGAGAACATAACCCGGCTAATCTGGGCCATCTTAGTGCTGCGTACCCTTGGCTGACCCTTCATTCGTGTTGCTGATTCCTTTCACCCTTCCTCTGCTGTCCAAAAGCTTATTGGTTCTGGCTTTGTTTCTAGCTGAGCATGCACTTTTCTATCCATTACAGAGAGTCCTGACGGGAGGAGATTGGGTCCAAACCCCAGAGAGGGAAGGCTTGTCATTAATGGCACCGATGGAACCAAAGTATTCTAGAAGGAGAGTGGGGAATGGAGAATATATCCATCTGAACCACTTTGTTTCTATAGTAGTAGGGATAATAGCCACCACTTGTACTTATTTAATACTGTGCATGTAACATCTATCAGGTAGATAGAACAAGTATTCTATCTCATTTTACAAATGAGGAAACTGAGGCTCAGGAAAGGCAAATGACTTGTCCAAGATCACACAGCTAATTAGTGAAGGACACAACTCTAGTGTCCTGACTCTAAATCCAATGTCAGTCACCAGATTTCAGAGTTGTAAGGGGCCTCAAAGTTTACCTTGTCCAACGCCATACACCAAAAATGTTTGGTGAAACATCCTCAGCCAGTTTCCTTTGAAGATTTCTAATGATGGGGACCTCACTATCTCATGAAACTGCTCATCTCAGTTTTGGTTAACTCTCATTGTGGGATAATTTTCCTTATGCTGAACAGAAAACTGCCCCATCCCAACTACTGATTACATCTATCATCCCTAGTTTTCTCCTTGAGATTTCAAACAGACAACCTTGGGATCAGACAAGCTCAGAGCTGGAAGGGATCTTAGAGGTTTTACAGTCCATAGCCATCCCATCTCACCCCTCAGAGTTGGCTGCTCAGACTCTGACTGAAATGAAATTGATAGTCTCCTGAATGTATCTAGCATATCTATCTCCCTGAGGATAACAGTGTATTGAGAAGCAGGTTAGATAATGGATGTAAAAGTGATTTGTCAACTCAATTTAATTCAATCTAATGAGTATTTATTAGTGCCTATTGTGTCTATGTATTCCTAGACTTCTTGCAGGTAAAAATAGGCAGTTCTTTCTCTCATGGGGCTTACAACCTACTCAAGAGGATGGATCATGTGAATAAGGAAATATAATGAAAATATAATGTGATAGGGGCAAAGGAGAGATTCAGACAAAGAAAACTACAGATTGTAAAGCTCTCTGTAAATGGGAGTTGTGGATTGATGGATGTATAGGGACAGAAAGTGCTTTGTAAAACTTTGGCACTCTCTAAATATAGGTTCGCAGTGGTGGAAGGAGGAGAAGTAATCTAATACTTTCACTACTTGCCATCTGGGACTATAGGGAAGAAGGAGGTCTGTAAGCAGTCCTTTCATTCTGGAGCACTTGAATTTACAAAGCATTCTCTCCAAGACAGCCCTGTAAGGTAGGGAGTGCATAGTTTCTTATTCAAAATTATAAGTAGATCAAACTGTGCCACATACAAATTCACACGATCATAGGTTTGGAGTTGGAAGAAGGCTTTAGAAGTTATCTGATCCAAAACTTTGTTTTAAAAATAAGGAAAATGAGGCACAGAAAGTCAATTAGCTTTCCGGTGGCCACACAACTAGAAAATGTCGTAGGAAAGACTTGAACAAATCTCTTCCTGATTCCAAATTCAATACTCTGTCCACTGTACCTTGAAACCTCTGGCATATTCTTTTTTTCCCTTCCATGAAGGGGGTTTGGAGGAGGATCATTGTTGCAGAGGACAGACCTACGGGAGGGAGCACACAGCAGTACAGAAGATAGTACCACCATAGATGCAGTCACATCCGAAAGGACTATACCCCAGATAGTCCTGCAAGGGTAGGTGCACTGTGTCATTTCCAGATTGCAAGTAGATTACAGGAAGAGTGGTTGACTTAAGAAGGAAGTATGGAAGTGAAGTGGGAAGAAAGTGTTTCCCCAGAGAAGAAACATACCCCCTAAAAATTAGTGCCCTGTGACAAAACCCCAGCAGTCCCATACTATAGTTCTGACATTCCCCCATCTAACAAAGCAATGTAGGCTCGTAGAGCTGATATGAATAGCCTGAGGCCCCATGGATGGTAAGAGGCAGGAGTCAACTATAAGGAACTTGAAGGAACTAGATGGTGTTTAGTCTGAAAAAGAGAAGGTTGGGTAGGGCGTAGGGAGTGCAAAGGGATGTTAGCGATCTTCAATTATTTGAAGGCAGATCAAAATTGTTCTGTTTGGTCCCAATGGGCAAAACCAGAATCAATCAGCAAATTTAAGTTTGACATCACAGTGGTCTGTTTCAGGAGGAAATAGGTTTCCTCTCCTTGGAAGCCCTCAAACAGAGGTTGGGTGGGCACTGGTCAGCTATGTTATAGTGGAGATTCCTTTCATTCACAGAATTTCTAATTCTGTGATCCCATAATTCCAACTTTCTCAGTCATCCTTTGGAAGCCTCCTACCCCGTATAATCTGAATGACTGAGGAGAATTATACAGGACCGCAACCCAAGGTCAGACAGTACCTGCGGGCTTTGTTATTATTATTTTAAAGCATTTGGATTCACATCTGTTTTTACCGGCTATTCCTACTGCATTTGCAGGGGGAACCTCATGGAGACAGATGCTCTTAGTATGAAAGCTCATCTCCATGGACAGGCTCCTCAGACAAAGATGACCAAGCATCCTGCCTTCCATTCCAAAGAGAATGGAGCAGGGTCTTGAGAAAGGAAATTCTACAAAAGGAAAAGAGAAGAAGCCGTAGAAGTGGGCAGAGTGCACTTTGTGCAGGTGGAGTAGATTCAGGCTCTTGAAGTGCATCAGAATTAAACATCCAACCATTTCTGCTGCCCGTTAAGATCTCTGCACCAGCTCCAGCTGAAATGAGCAGTGAGCATGGCTTTCTTTCCTTGTTCCAGGTCTGATTGAGGTTTGATACACATTCCTTCACCCCCAGGAGTATGGCAGATACATGGATAGCCATCCCCCTTTCTCCCCTGCTCCCACGTAGCATTCTACTCTGATAATAATTTAAAAGACCATTAAGAATTCACATGAACTCTTCAGTTTTCCTCAATCTGGTAATTTGGATGAATAGGAATGATTTTTGTTGCAGTGGTTGTTTGGTCATATCTGACTCTTCAGGCTCCTGTGGATCTCAGTCAGTGAGGTTTGATGACAAAGACACGAGGAGTGATTTGTCATTTCCTTCTCCAGAGGCAAATAGAGGGTGAGTGACTTACCCAAGATCACACAGCTAGGAAGTTTCTGAGGCTGATTTAAATTTAGGTGTTCCTGACTCCAAACCTGGCACTCTATCCACCACACCACCTAGCTGCCCTGAAGAGGGCCAATTACTTGTAGCTTTTGAGAGAATTAGCTTGTTTAGTCAAGTCTTTGGGACAGACTGTTTCATTTTCCTCTGTGTATCCTCAGCACCTAGGAGAATGAATATCTGGTATGTAGTAAGTGCTTAATAAAGACTTGTTCAACTGAATTCAACTACATGTCTACAAATGAAATTTTGCTCCTTGCAAAAATGAAAGTATGAAGATTCACCACCACTGAATACAGTCACAGGAATGTATTATGGGGACTAACAGTCTAATCAAGTCATGAGGAGATGAATTCATAGAACTGGGAGAAGAGAAGTGTCAGGGGAAATGTGTTCACTGGAATCCATATTTTTTTTTTTTAAGACTTTTATGCTGAAAGAAGGATTCAACTTGGTCAGAACAAGGATCAATGGTGGCAAATTGAAGATAAGTGATTTTGGCTTAAGAAAAGGAAAAGCTTGATTAAAGCTGACCTTGACTGAATGTTCTGCCTCAGGCAATGACTCCTCGGCCAAACAAGAGATTGGAGTGATTATAAAAGATAAAATAGATAATTTTGACTGGATGAAATTGAAAGCTTTTCAGGAACAAAATTAATCTAACTAAGATCAGAAAAGAAGGGCTTGAGTGGGGAAAATGTTTCTTGTCAAATCTGGCATTCAAGAATTATACACAATTAATGAAACCAGTTAAGACCAAGTCTCTCTCTCTTTCCCTTTCTGGTGGCATCCAGGCTCTGTTTGTCTGCAGTATGGACACTTGGTAGAAAGGAATGTCTTCCTCCTTCGTCTTCCTTTAGGCTCTGTGGCCCTGAGAAGTAGATTTGGAGTTTTGGTCTGTTGTTTGTCTTTTCTAGTTCTAGGTAGAGGGAGCCAAATCCTGGAACCAGGCACCCAAGCATAGCAGTCTCAGAGTCAGTATTCCAGACCAGATGTTGCTGCTAGACCAACAAGGAAGCTCTGAGAAGTCAGGGTTCTGGAGACACAAGCCCAGGGCGGCTTTGGACTTGGAACTCAAGACTATACTATATAGGAACTGAGTTAAGCTGTGAACTTGATCCCCTTACCTTCCCTAGAGACTGAAGTGGTGTAAGGAGTATTATTCCTCCCCTACATTGTTTTGAGTGTTTGTGTTTGTTTTTGTTATACCTTTGAAGTAAATGTTTCTTGGTAAAAAAATAATCTGTTAAGTGGTTGAAAGAACTGGGGTACTGGGGATCTCCTAAAACTGAGGAAACACAGAGGGGGACTTAGCCAATGGCAGAGATGAGAGACACCCCAACTCTCTTAAAGGCACTGGAGAACCCTGGAAGATGAGTAAAATGGAATATACCAGAACCTCAGGCAATGAGGTCCAGTGTAGTCACTGTTAAATGTGCATAGACAAGCAAAACAGATTCCTATATTGGCCATGTCCAAAAATGTCCATCTAATTCTGCATCTTAACTCCATTGCCTCTCTTCCAGGAGGTGGATAGCATACTTCCTCATCAGGCCTCTGGAATTGTGATTGATCAGAGTTGTTGAGTCTATGAAAGTTGTTTGGTTTTACAATGTTGGAGTTAGAATATAAATTGTCACCCTGATTTTAATCATTTCACTCTGTTCATAAAAGTCTTCCCAGACTTCTCTAAAACCATCCCCTTCATCATTTTTAGAGTACAACAGTATTCCATTACATCCATATACCATAACTTGTTAAGCCATTCTCCACTTGACTGACTTCTGCTCAGTTTCTATTTCTTTGCCAACACACACACACAGACACATACATACACACACACACACACACACACACACACACAAACTACTACAAATATTATAGAAGTACAATCTTTTTCCTCTTGCCTTGATCTTTTTGGGACACAGACTTAACTGTGGTATCACAGGGTATGATGCTGATTTTTCCCATGATGTGCCTGCTTTGGTTTGTTTTTTATTTCTGTTTTTTAACTTCAGGTGCCATAGTCCTGAGATCACTGAGATGGCTGTTTGGAGAAAGTACTACATAAACTGAGCCTTGAAAGATGGGTTGGTGAAGATTTCAATAGGGAAGAGAGTGATGAGATTCCATTTAATGCCTGAAAAATTGTATGATAAAAGAGGCATGGAGATGGGAGAGCACTGGACAAGAAGGCAGAATGTAGACTATCTGAAGTGGAGTAGTGTGTGTTAAGTTGGAAAAGGCATCTTGGAGACAGACTACGGAGAGCCTTGAAACCCTGACCTATTAGCATCTACAACTAAGGTGCTGGACCTCTGCTCATGTTAAAACTCACCAGTCATGTTTCCTCAGCTATGCTACCTGGAGATAAAACAATCAAATCTCTGTTTAAGGGAACATGTAGACAATTTATCATTGTTATACGTCAGAGACCACCATTACATTTCAGCTTATCACTTTAATTTCTATAACTGTTTGGAAAGTAACATAATTCCTAGGATAGCTATTAATGATTTAAAAAATTAATACACCAAACTCCTTAGAGAGCAGCCTATCCCTTTAGACATTAACTCATGAATCTTTCCTAACCCCTGGTAGATGTACATCAGTTAAATCAAGGAAGGAAAGGGTTTTACTTTGCACATGTTAAAAATCTACTTTTAAATATGTTTGGGAAATGTTGCTTCAACACCAGGCTGGGTTAGATCTATGTAAAACTGTACGGTAACCCATTAAAAACCATGAATAACCTTCTTGGTTAGCGAAGAGTCTAGATCTTGGTTCAAGGACTCTAAGGTTCTAGATTTGAAAAGTCCCACATTCTATGATTCTAAGAATCTGAGGTGTTATGATCCTATACTGTAAGGTTCCAAGATAAATCTATAGATAATTTATTAAATGCTTATTATGTGCCAAGATACAAATAAAAATATGATAGAGAGTCCCTGACCTCAAGGACCTTATATTCTAATGGGGGCGGGGAGTCAACATATAAAGGGAAGCTCTAGATGTCTAGGAGATGTCCTTAAGATATCCAGGTGGCCTGGAATCCAGAAAATAATGCCACAGTAACATATCAGAGCTCAGGGAGGTTCCAAGGATGGAGTCCACTTTTCAGGTGAAGAAGGAGTAGAGGCAATCCCTGTTTAAAGATGGCATGGAAGGACATATCTAGAAAGTGCTGTGGGTCTAAGGTTCTATGAGCCTAGGACACCAAGACTGTGAGATTCTCCCGTTTTATGACTCTGTGCCTCTAACTTTCTATGATTCAGAGATCGTCAGTTTCACGATTCTGTGTCTCTAAGGTTTTATGTTTTCCAAATTCTCCAGGTCTATGATTCTGTGATACTCCCCTCACCCGATGGTTTGAAGATCTTTGGATTCTAACATTCTAGGGTCCTGAAGTTTTGTGATTTAAATTCAAGGCTGTTCATTCAATCTAAAACATCACAGAAAGTCAAGATGGCTATCTTTCCTATGGTGTGCCAATCTTTTTTGTTTTGGTTTGTTTTTTTTCTTGAAATGATATGTTCTAATATTTTCCCCCGCAACATAGTTAATGCTCGATCTCCACAGGTGGTGAGGTATATGTGTGTGTCTGTTTTCTTTTTCCTGAGTCAGCAGTACTGATAAAGCCTATGTGTGAGAAGTTCGAGAAACTACGAGTGTGGGAAGGAGAGAGACAGACATGTGCTGCCATTCCCACAGGCAAGTTCCTTCCCCAATCCTACCTTTGTGGATATAGCTGACAAGGGACAAGGGAACAATTTAAAATATTTGACTTAAGGATGGTAGGAAGGAAATTGGTTGTTGTTTGTGGTTACTGGCTTCAATGTGGAGAGTGTTATTAGATGACAATACAGATTTTACAGATGAAGGAACTGAGACTCAAGAAGTTTAAATAAAATCAACAACAGTTTTGGTGACTGAGGTGGGCGGAGAACTGAGGTCTCTATTGATTCCAAGTCATAGCCCTGAGTTCCACTAAATCATGCTTTCTGTATGATCATCGGCGTTTGGAGATAAGGTGCATATTACCTAGTATGAGACACCAGAATGAATAGTGGGAAAGAACAGAAAAATCATAGATTTAGAACTGGAAGGGACTATTGAGTATAATCCTATCATTTTACATAGGGAGAAACTGAGACACAGAGCAGTTAAATGATATGCTCAGCTAGTAAATTTCTGAGGTGAGATTAGAATCCAGGTCTTCCTGTGTCCAAATCCAATGCACTATCCACCATGCTGAGCTGCGTTTACCTTGGGTCTCCCTCCCTTATAGGATCATTGTGGTGGTGGGCAGAGTAAAGCCATCCACCAGTGTTTGAAATCAGATCTGATTTTGGCTGCACCAGTATTAGCAGTGTTAAGAGCCCTCAGGTTAGATGGACTCTTAAGTTGCTTTTCTGAATCAGATTAGATGAACTTGCCTTATCTGTGCTTGTTTCTAATTCAACCACTCAACTATATGTTGTGCCAGGAGAAAGGACTTCATTTAATCAAAACTGTACATCAAACTCATCCCCCAGCAGTATGCTCAGATCATAGTAGGATTTTTATTTGTTGAATGAATAAATAATTCTGTTTTTTATCCAGTCACACAATAAGTTAATGACAGATACAGTGTGATAACCCTGGTCCCTATTATAGAGAAAACAGTGCCAGTCCTAGAGTCAAAGATCCTGTGTTTGAATCCTGGTTTGACTCCTTACTGTGTGACCTTTGGTAAATCACTTAACCTTCCCATTGGGCCTCAGTTTCCTAGAATACAAAATTATACGGTTGGACTAGCTGATCTTATAGATTCCTTCCAGCTTTAAATCAGAGATCCTATAATAATCCTTTACCTCCAGGTCACAAGGTCATTCTACTAGAAATACGTAGCAAAGCACTCTTACAGCCTCTGCCAGCTTATGAGGTCATGCAGAAGGGAGGCGAAAGGGAGGGAGAGGAGTAGGGAATGATGGCAGCAGCCACAGGGTCTGCATTAGCTTTCAACTACTGGAAAACAAAGGATATAAACTTGGCAACCTGTGGACATCTCCATGGTGACCCAATGACTAACATGGCTACAGTCGGGTCCGTTGCTACAACCACTGGCATGTGGTTATTCAAGCCCACCCTCCCTCCTGGCGGGAAAGTTCCTTCCCCTCCCCCACATATTAATATTTTCCAGGATGATTATTGCTAAGTACGCATCTTAGAGAGTTTTGCTGCTGGATTCTTGACTTCCTGGGGAAGAGAAGCAACTCTAGCATGCCAACTTCCTCTAGACCATACGGAATCATCAGCTTCTTTTATGGGTCCTCTGTTCCATCTGCCCCTCAACTTGTGGCTATCCCTCAGACCACTGAGCTCAGGGTTTAAGTATTTGCCCAGAGCTTTTCTTCTATCTTAAGAACCTGGAAAAAGGCTTATATAATAAGGATGATTCACATTTCTCAAGGTTTTTTGAATGTTTACAAAGTTCTTTCTTCCTGCTGGACATATCTACCTGGATGTCTCACAGGTATCTCAAACTCAATGCCCCTCAATCAGAACTCACTCTCATCCCTCTCCTCTCCCAAACCAATCTCTCCTCCAGACTTCCACATTTCTATTGAGTGCTCCACCAGTCTCCGAGTTCCTCAGGTTTGCAAGCCTTGGGTTCTTCCTCAATCCCTAATACAAGCCTACCCATTACCAAGTTTTATCCATCTTACCTCCAAAACTTCTCTTGAATTCATCGTCTACTCTCCGCTCCTACAGCTATGACACCAATTCAGGACCTCATTTTCTCTTATGTGAGCTTGCAAGAGCCATCTAATTAGTTTTCTGGCCTCCTGTCTTTCCTGTCTCCAATGCCTCCTGCACACAGCTGCACACAGTAAAAATAATGTTCATAATGCACCTGTCAGACCATATTACTCTCTGGCTCAGAAACCTTCAGACCATCCCCATTGCCCTATTGCCTATTGATATACTGTCCTTAGCCTTGTATTGAATCCCCTCCACAGTCTGGCACCACTCTGACCTGTATTTTACCATCCTTACCTTTCACACACTCTATATTCTAGTTGATCTCATCCTGCCCTCTCTTGCCTCCAAGAATACACATAGTTTGCTGCTCTACCTGCCAAGCCTGGAATAAACTACTTCCGAATTTCTGCCTGTTAAAATCCTTCTCTTCCTGTAAGACTCAGTGATGTATTAGTTCTTCCTTGATGTCCCTAGGTGAATAAAACATTGCTCTCCTCAAAATTTCCCAGGTACTTTGTCCCAATCTCTTTTTTTCACGGCTATCACAACCCTCCTTGAAGAGAGAACCAAGTTTTGTGCCTGTTTTTGTATGTCATATCTGCTCTCTTGGGACAGATAGATGGCACAGTAGATAGCATGCTGGGCTTGGAGTCAGGAAGACCTGAGTTCAAATTTAGTCTCAGATACATCCTAGCTGTGTGACCTTGGGCAAGTCATTTAACTCTGTTTGACTCATTTTCCTCATCTGTAAAATTACCTGGAAAAGGAAATGCCAAACTATTCCAGTATCTTTGCCAAGAAAACTTCAAATTTGGTCACAAAGAATTGGACACAACTGAACAACAACCAATCTTCTCTATTAGATTGTAAGGTCCTTAGAGGCAATGACTGTGTCTTTTTTTCATCTTCATAGTGGCACTGACTAGTGCAGGGTCTCACATGTATTAGGACCTTAATGAATGATTGATGAATTGAGCTCACTCCTTCAGTCTTCTCCTCCACTTCTGACTCCCTGGACTTCATCATATCCCAGAAGCCTTCTCATCCTGGAAGATTCTTCGGCCTCTCTGACCCTCTGCTTCCATTAGTGAGTCCTTCCTCAGTTCCTCCATTTGAGGGAATTCCCAAGTCCATCATGTTTTCTCCTCTCCTCTCTCAGCTCTCCTCCTGATTCTTAGAATTTCTTCACCTTGCCCTCTAAGTACTCCCTCCCACGCCCCATCAGTTCCCTTTTATGTATTATTTTCTGCAATTAGAATGTAAAGTCTTTGAGGGAAGGAATTGTCTTTCTTTTTGCTATTATTTGTATCCCTGGTGTTTAGTACAGTGTCTGGCATATAGTAAGTTCTTCATAAATTCTTTAACTATCTATCTGTCTGTCTGTCTCTCTGTCTCTGTCTATCTGGCTTTGTTCTCATAATTCTAGTCATCTCAAATAATCCTTCTCTACTGGTGTTGTTATATTCCAACCAAAACAGACAAATGTCCTTTTACACATCTCATCCTTTCCCACCTATGTGTAATTGCTTGTATCATTCCCTAAACCAAGAGTACCTTTACCCCTCATCTTTGCCTTTTGAACTGAAATCCCTTCTCGGAAATGAATGGAGCCTCAGAAAACAAATTCTACCCTCATGTCTCAAATGCCAGTTCCTCAGGAAGCCTTCTCTGATCTCCACTTCCCTCATCCCATTCCTCAGTGAGAAATGATCTTTTCTTCTTCTGGTCTAAGATATTACTTTGCACCTCTCCTTCTCCTGTTATATTCTGTTCCATATTCTAGCTATTATACAGTATGACTTATTCATGTAAATATGAGCATGACATCATTCCCTCTTCAAATGTACTTATATAGAGGGTAGAGTTCAATGCAATTTCATTGATATGGCTACTTCCTCTACTGAGTCTAGCCACTCCATGACTTACTAAACCCTTTCCTGAGTTTTTGTAGCCAAAACAAGCCTTTGCTTGATAGAGATTTGTCATTCATTTTGATTTTCTCTAGTTATCTACCTTGTTTGCATGTCTTAATTAAATGTTTTTGCCATTGGAAGAAATATAATAAACTCTCCATCAGTAGAATTATTCAAATAGAAGATGATCACTTGGAGATGTTGTGAAAGGAATCCATGTTTCAGTTAGAGGATGAGGTATATATCATGCTGAGATTCTGTCCATCTCTAGGAATCTGTGTCCATAAATCTACGATTAGTATTTAAATACTGCCAATCTCTTAATTCATTATGTCTATCCTATTTTTTCTTCTGTCCAGTTCAACCAGTTTAAATTCAAGTATCATCTTAAAGTTCATGTTCTAGTTCATAATGTGATGAAGTTCTCATGTTCTCTGTGTCTGCTGATGGAAGTCGAGTTCTCTTCCTGTTTACACAGACTTGAACTCCATGGCACCATCTGTACCTTATAGAAGGGAAATTTCTGTGCACCATAAAAGGGAGCATAGTTTATGTCTTT
Source organism: Potorous gilbertii (assembly GCA_028658325.1). Classification (NCBI taxonomy): domain Eukaryota; kingdom Metazoa; phylum Chordata; class Mammalia; order Diprotodontia; family Potoroidae; genus Potorous; species Potorous gilbertii. The sequence goes on from CM053772.1 coordinate 223,117,189, forward strand.
TGATTCCCAGATGAATCTTTTCAAGGATCTTAGTCACACAATGTAGACTGTCTCTAAAGAAGGAGGCAGGTCATGAGAATATTTCTTCCCACCAGTATGATAGAGGATGAATTGGCTCAGAATAGTGTTAGAAGTGGGTTCCACAGAGAGAAAAGAATAAGGAGGAGTGACTTTGCAGTCCTTTATGGTATTTGAATTCTACTTTCCTCATCTTCCTTTTAAAAGAAATATGACACATTTCCATAGCTTGTTATTTACCAAAAAAAGTTTATACTTTGTATCTCATCTTAGCATTCCTGAAACTTTGTGAGTAAGGGAGGATATGTGTGATTATTCCCATTCTATGGAGGAGAAAAGTGAGATTCAGACAAATCAGTCTCAGGGTCATGTGCCAAGTAAGTATCAGAGTCAGGAAAAGTGTCTCAATTCTTGAGACACTAGGAGTCTAGGACACCAGTGCTGTCTCTACTCTATCAGTCTGGCTCCCATAAATCTTGCCTCTGTCTTTCACTTTCCATTTTCCTTAGTCCCTAAATTCTAAAACTTCTTGTATCCTCTTCTCTTCCTCCTGACAAGACCTCCCCAAAGTCCAAAGTTGCCTACTACCGAAGATAACAGTCTTCAAGTATGGCTGAGTATGGAGAAACATAGGGGTTTATAGGAGAGGAAGTAAGCACACAGGGCTTAGTGGTCCAAGCCTGTAACTAAATCAATATTTCAGCACAGAGTATAGATGGGTGATACAAACAACCACTGTACAAGTCTGAAGCTTTGGGGAGACAGGCTGAGTCAGTTACTTCCCCAACATGTCCATTAGCTTGTTTCCTGAACCAGAACTGGCCACCCAACCTGAATCTTGGCTCCTGGGAGTGATTTCTTGCTCTCATTTCATCCCATGAGATCCAAAGTAATATTCAAATATTCCAAAGTAACCTCGGTATTTAATTCTGTTCTCATGGTACTCCACACCAGATCACAAGCTTCTTCCCCAAGAAAGGATTATTTCTCCTTTTCTGGTGCTTGTCTTAATCACTGGCACATGTCAGTTTCTCATGCAAGATCCCACACCAAGTACTCCCTCCATTGGGGGAAAATCAAACAAGGTAATAAATGGGGAAGCATCTTTAACTGTAAAACACCACATAAATATGAACTGTATTTGATACAGAGTTGGAAGGTACCGCAGAGACTTCTTAACCAAACCCCCTTCTTTTACATGTAAGAAAACTGAGGCCCAGAGAAATTAATTGACTCACTTAAAGTCATATAAAGTCAGAGGAGGGATTTGAATTTAGGTTTGTAATTATTGTGGTATCTTAAATGGTTGTGCAGGTGGTTGTTGTCCTTTGTCTTCAAAGAAGACCTAAATAACATCACCATGATAAAGTGAAATTTCAGTGTGTCTGACTGTGCCTATCAGAGCAATACAAACTCAGAATGCTCTACCATAGGTTGAGCACAGATAGCCTGTATGAATATTTGGTTTGAATATCCCAAATTTATGCTTCCTACATTTATTTTGTGCTGTCTCAATTCTGCTTTGCTCATAGAGCACAGCACCTTTTCTGATGTGGGCACGCCATGCTGAGTGGTCCTGTGCCAGTATCTCCCATGTTGCACAGTCAAATCCAAAGTTCTTGAGAGAGACCTTGAGTGTGTCCTTGTATTGTTTCTTCTGGCCACTATCTGATCGATTGCCTGCCCCATGAGAGTTCGCCATAAAACAGTTTTTTTGGTAAGTGTACATTTTGCATTAGAACTACGTGACCAGCCCATTGGAGTTGCACTCTCTGAAGCATAGTTTGAATACTTGGCAGTTCAGCTCGAGCAAAGGTCGTCAGTGTCTGGAACTTTATCCTGCGAGGTGATCCTCAGAATCTTCCTAAGACAGTTCAAATGGAAGTGATTCAGTTTCCTGGCATGGCCCTGGTAGACTGTCCATGTTTCATGAGCATATAACAATGAGGTCAGCACAACAGCTCTGCAGACCTTCAGTGTGGTAGTCAGTTTAATACCTCTTCTCTCCCAAACTTTTTCTTCAGAGCCTCCCAAACACTGAGCTAGCTCTGGCAATGTGTGCATCAACCTCACTGTCAACGTGTAAATCCCTGGAAAGTGCATTACCAAGGTAAGTGAACTTATCCACAGCATTCAAAACTTCTCCATTTGTTATAATCAGTGGTTCTATATATGGATGGTGTGGTGATGGCTGATGGAGCAACTGTGTTTTCTTGGTGTTAATTATTAGGTCAAAATTAGCAGAGGCAGCAGAGAATTGATTCATACTTTGTTACATCCCAACTTCAGAGGCTGCATTGAGTGCACAGTCATCTGCAAGTAGAAAGTCATGCATCAACACTCCCTCCACTTTGGCCTTGACTTGTAGACTTTCCAAATTGAAGAACTTACCATCAATATGGTAGTTGACCTTGATGCCATCTTCATCCTCATTGAAAGCATTTGACAATATGGCTGAATACGTCGTCCTAAAAAGCATGGGAGCAAGCACACAGTCCTGTTTCACTCCATTGGTGACTGGGAAAGCACGGATGAAGTACTGGGCTTGAAATCAGGAATATTTATCTTCATGAATTTAAATCCAACCTCAGACACCTACTAGCTGTGTGAATCTGGGTAAGGTTCTGAAGATACACTGATGATTAATGAAGAAGCCCTCTGTCTAGTCCTCTTTCAGTTTTTTGGCCCCGAAGAAATTAGAATTCATCATGGAATGAGTGAACTGGAGAGATGTACTCTTCTGAGTCCAGAGATCAGAGACCAAAAAAATGTCAGAACTCAAAGGGACCTCAGGACATTAAAAATATAATATCAGAAGAGTCTGAGAAATGATCCTAGGCCATGTGTCATGGACTTCATTGCAGTCTAATGAAGACCAGGGAACTCCTCAAAATTAGGTTTCTTGCCCACATTCATCATTGAAGGAAATGCTAAATTTTGGTTAGATGTCAGTAAAAATATTCAGATATAATTAACATCCCCACCCCCCCATCCAAGTTCATTGTTGAAATCTACCAGGTTAAGAATTGCTGATCCTGATCAACTCTCTCATTTTACATAACTGAAAACTAAGACCTAAATGAATGAAGTGACTCAGTTGTTTCAGTCAATCAGTCAATCAACTAGTAAGCATAGATTAAGCATCTACTGTGTGAAATATATACCAATAACTACAAGGGAAATGGGGGAGAAGGAGCACTAATAACTGAGCCAGGCCAGTGAGCTCAGGCCTGAACCATCTGATTTCTAGTATCTTTCCATTCTATGGCTTCTAACTGAGCTACAGAAGCTAAAAATGGTGTTAGGCCTGTGTGGATGTCTTTGACTCTGCCTGCCTTGGTGCTGAGAAAGGCCTTTGCTGGTAGGAGAAATGTGCTGACTTGGTATTTTGTGCTGGTGCTCCATTCCACCAGCTCCAGATTTATGACCAAAGCTGGGACTGAGGCAAGCCACCATGACTGCCAAATACATTAAAAAAATTAGCCCCTTGAGAAAAGTCAGATGCATAAGGTCTGTCATCCTTAATGAGCTTTATTGGCTCTGGCTCTCAAAGCGGGGCCTTCAATGCTGTCCCTGTTTGTTCCAGTCATTGAGTGCAGAGTCCTGGGGTCACTTCCAAGAAACCAGTAACATACCTTTTTGTGTTAACTCCAGATGAAGGCCCCAAGATCCAAATAATGACAACAGTTTATACTGACATAGCATTTATATAGCTCTTAAGCAAATTACCTCATTCAAATACCACAACAGTACTGGGAAGGTGGAAAAGCAAGAATTATTAAATCCCATTTTATAAAAGAGGAAACAAGTTCAGGGAAGGGAAATAGGTCAGGATCACAAGGATAGGAGGAGCAGGGCTCTAAGTTTGATGCCAGATCTACTGACTTTAAATCCAGGGCTCTCTCCTTTACACCCTCCCATTTCTGAACCAAAAAACACACCATGTGGTAAAGTCTAGAGAGCAAGGAGATATAGAGGGGGTTTTTTTGTTTTTAATTTGCTCCTAGAACCAAGCACAGAACTCATCATATAATAGGCACTCCATAAATGAATGAATGAATGAATGAATTCAGTAGGTCTGGTATCAGCGACCTATTGGTAAGTCATTGATAGGTAAGTCCTTGAAGGGTCTTGAATCTGGTCCACAGTCAGGCACTGTTTAGAACAGAAATCAACATGGACTGAAGTAGCCCAAGAAGGAGCTAACTGTGATAAAGTATTCTTTGTTTTGGTGTTTCCAGGATTTCTCTTCAGATTCTCTACAGACTACTGGCCTTCTACCAGCAGCCATCTCCAGGTTCTCTATCTATGCCTTTGCCCAGGATGTCCCCTGTACCTGGAATTGACATCTTCCTCACCTTTGCTTCTTAGAATGCCTAGTTTCCTGCAAAGCTCAGATCAAATGCCACCTCCTATAGGAGACCTTTCTTGATCATCTTAGCTGGTAATTCCTCCCCAGCCCCACATCAAAAATCACTTTGTCTGTATTTTGTAACCCTTATTTATGCAGCATTGTGTTCATTGATGGTTTGTTTTTGTCTTGTATCACCAGCACCTAGTGCAGTGCCGGACTTGTGGCTGGTTATTGATAAGTGTATGTTGATTAATTTACTAGTTGATGGTTTTGTTAAGAAAATGATTTCCTGCAGATAGGTCTGCCATCCTCAAGTCTCTCCCCACTCCAATATAAATTCTGTTCAGTGACCAAAGTGATTTTCCTGAAGCACAAATCTAATTATGTTACTCCCACTACCCAATAAACACCAGTGGTTGCTATGTTCTTCAGGATCATATATAAAATGTTCTCTTTGGCATCCAAAGCTTGACACAATCTTGCAACTCTTACCTTTCCAGCCTTTTTACCCCTTCCTCCCCACCACATACTCTTTGGTCCAATGACAATGGCCTCCTGGCTACTCCATGAACAAGACATGCCATCTCTCCTCTTCCTCCTCAGCCACCCCTATCCACTTCACTGGTTTCCCTTAAGTCTCAGGCTCCCAGGGTGCTTGTTAGGATATTAGTACTTTTCTAGCCTTAAAACTTTATAAATGTTAGCTATTATGATGTTCTCATGTTTTAAAAATAGAGTTTAAGCAATTTAAATGTACAAATCTACAAATCAAGCAAAAAAACAAGAGTTTTCTGCCTTCTCTTTCTATAAGTTGGAACATGTGGGACAATGGCATTAGAGTGCTGAACTTAAAACCACTCATTTACTTTGCAACTTTGGATAAGTGACTTTTCTGAGGACTTAAATTTCCTCATCTGGAAAATGAAGACAGCCATCTCTGCCCTACCACCTCCCTTAATATTGTGTATTATTGTGTAATTGTAGTGTTGTGGAATGTTGTGGAGCCCCAGTAAAATCATATATACAAAAGTATTTTGCCACCTTGGAGTGGTAGTATAGTGTATCAAAAAGAGGTGAGAGTCAGAAGGAGTCAACAGTTCTGGTCCTGGCTCTGTCATACACCTGGGCATCTTTGGGTCATTTGCTTCTTTTCCCTGAATCTCCATTTCCTTGTTTATAAAATCAGATGACTCGAATATAGGTTCTCTGAGGTTCTTCTAGCTCTAATATTGTATTTCCTGAGGATTCTTCTAGGGTAAACGTTCTAAGTTCTAAACCCACTTCTAGCTTTGGCCTTCTCTGTTCAAAGGTCCTCTCCAGCTCTAACATTCTATGTTTTAAAATCGTTTCTAGTGCTGGCATTCTATGCTCTAAAGTTCCTTCCAGCTCAAACATTCTCTGCCCTAAGGTTCCTTTCAGAGCCAATCTTCTGCACTCTAAATTCTCTCAACTTCAACATTCCCTGTTCCTGGGTCCATTCTAGCTCTGTTTTTCTAAGGTCCTTTCCATGTTTAAATATCTGTGGTTTTATAATTCCCTGAGATGTCATTTATGGTCATTATTTTTCCAAATCAATTGGCAATTTAAAGAGATGAAGGGCCTGGGAAGTAATTGAACCAACTTTTCTCCTCCAAAAAAAGAAAGTTACCAAAACCCTTTCTTCAATCCATGAAAGATAGGGAAAGAAGCAGAACCCAAATGATTGCTCAACTCTGAGCCATGCTAATGTGTCTTCACGCTTGTGTATTACATGTCTCCCTTGTTCAGCAAACTATAATTGAAAACGGACACTGAAGTTTTGGAAGCCACTGACAGACAGGAAGGAGAACAGATGAATTTGGGCTGAAGGGGGCTGGGAGATGGGTGGGAGGGGTCTGTTTATAGTAGGGCTTTGCAGGGAGGAAACTAAGGCTCTCCATAGAAGACAAAACTGTTATGGCTTCCAGATGTGTTTGACCTTTATCTTGGATAAGAAACACATTGCCATAGAGACTCCTGTTTTATGGACACAAAGTTCAGGCATCAACTTTTTTTTAAAAAAAAATTGTTTTTTAAAAGGAAGATGAAGGGGGTGGGAAGGTTGATAGATGTTTTCATCTAACAGCTGTGTAGTAGTCTTTGACTTCTTAATATGCCGCATTTATACAGACAGTCCCTTAATATCCACGAACTTGTGTCAGTCAGTCAATATGCACATATTAGATGCCTATTATGTACCAGGCACTGTGCGAAGCACTAGGGAAATGATCTTGAGAACTTGAGAACTATGCAGTGGATTCTTAAGCTTAGGCAGATCCTATCAATGTACCCCATCCAAGAACCAATCTCACTAAGGCTGGAGAAGCCCTTCTATCATCAGCCAGAAGAGAATGACGTTTTTGACCTTAACTACTCAGTAAGATGACATCTAAGCTGTGGGAAGTCTGCAGTGGAGTCTTCATACCATTGACATCCCAGATCTTGTAAAGTGCTGAGATTATGGTCACAGCAGTGAAGTCCTTTCCTCTGAATATACATTGAAAGATTCCATGACAGAGGGAGGCATGGTGGATGATGACTTGAAGGGAGAAGTAAGTCAAAAATCCTATCTGCTGTTGAGGGACCATCAAAAAGAAAATGAACCTGGAGAGCTGGATGAACATATGCATAGTAGCATTTTAAGATATGCAAAGGGATTTGCATATATCATTACCTGATTTGATCATCACCATAACCCTAGGAGGTAAAATGCTATTACTACCCCATTTTACAGATGAGGAAACTCAAGCTTAGAGAGGTTAAATGACTTGTCCAGGGTCACACAGCTAACATCTGTGGCAGGATTCCAACTAAGGTCTTCTTGATACCAATTCTCTATCCACTATGCCAAGATGCCTTGGAAAAGTCTAAGGGAGAGGACTGCGATATTTTATGTTGCCTATTCAAGAAAGTTGAATCTGAACTTAGAATGACATGCAAAGAAATCTGATTGCCAACTCTGAACACAATGTTTAGTATTTATTATATAGGTTTTCTTGACATGGACATATATTTCTGCCTATTTTAAATCCTCTCACGTTCTGCTGTATATGTGGCAATGTTTTGTTTTCCCTTCTCTTATTTTGTATTGTTTTAATATTTAAGTTCATAAAGCTTCTTTTTCTTTTTTATTGTATATTTAAGTGTTGGTATTTAAGTTAAAATTAATAAAATATAGAAATCTGATTGAAGGACTATTTTTTTCTCCTCCTCAGATAGGATAACATAGTTGGAAGATTCCTCTGATATCAGTGACTCCCACAACTGCTTACTGCAGGGATTCTTTTCATAGCAACCTGGCAGATGCTGGCTGACTGCTTGAAGACCTCCAGGAAGGCCCTCCCATTGTATATCTAGTATTAGCTGGGGGCATATCCTTAACTTCCTTCGTTGTAACTGTTAATTACTATCTTTGTGGCCTCTGTGACTCCAAGTTCTTCTCTCTTATGATGCAACTATCATACTTCCTACTATGAATGCAGGTGTTTAATGTTTCCTGACTGATAGCCTAAGTGACTACTTTAAAAAGCCCCAATTCAATCCATCCTCCTTGTAAGGAACATTTTAAGGAGTCATTTCTTTAGTGGTCTATTTAACATGTCATTCTTCTGCAGTCCCCCATAGAAACCAATGGTCAACAAAGTTATATCCAGGTAGCAAAATCTTCTAATGGGTGACATGTGATTTGCAATGGATCCAGTTCCATCCCATCCAATCCAGTCCAACAAACATTCATCAAGCAGTTATTATGTGTAAGTCATTGTACTAAGTACCCTGGATACAAAGACAAAATAAAAATAGCCTTTTCCTTAAAGAGTCTACATAATACTTGAAATAAACAACAAATGAGGAGATTCTGTTCTCTACTTGATGGTTTGAGTGGGAGAGGAAGACAGCAGTTAACAATTAAAGGGAAGCAGAAAGACACTTGGTCATGTTGATTAGGATGGGGTTTTTTCTGAGCCTTAAGCCTTAAAATACTTAGACTCAAAATAATGGCAGCTCAGTGGTAGAGTAGATAGAGAGCTGAGTCTGGAGTCAAGAAGATAAGAGTTCACATCCTACCTCAGACACTTTAGTTGTGTGACCCTGAACAAGTCACTTGGCATCAGTTTCCTCATGTGTAAAATGGAAATAATAGTAACACATCCCACATTTGTGAAGATAAAATGAGATATTATTTAGAAACCACTATGCAAGTTGTTTTTATTCTGAAAAGAATGGATTCTTAGACCTGGAAAATATCTGAACAATTCCTAGTCCAAAGCCCCATTTGCAGAGAAGGAAACTGAGACTCAGGCCCAATGACTTACCATATGTCACACAACTAGTATCAAGGTTCAAACCTAACCCTGCTTACTCTGAGTCCAGGATTTTTTTTTTTTGCTATACCAGATGGAGTAATGATATTACATATTCAATCTGGTTTTTAGACCTCCAAACAGTAAATATATACTTGGCAGGGATTGGCTCCATCTCCTGTAGGAAATCTATCTACTTCCTTTTGTTGCTTCTCTCTTCCTGTCTTTTCCATTCAAACAATCAAGTATAGTTTGCCTCCAATACTATGTAGATTCCTTAAGGAAAAGATTATTTTTTAAATTTTGTCTTTGTATCCCTGGTACTTAACATTGTTCAGCAAAATTGAGCCCCTAGAAGAGTGTGAGGTACTTGACCCCAAACCTGGATGACACTCTGTATTGTTGACACACCCAGCACAGAAGAAGGACAGCACCATCATTTAGAAGGGGAAAGGGACTGAGAGTCCCACAGGTCACTCCCAGAGAGTTAGTGACAAAGTAAGACTAGAAGGCAGGTCCCTTGATTCCCAGGACCAAGCCTTTCCACTCTACTGCGTTAAGTAGCAAAAGAAAAGAAATTCATATGTACATATATATATATTTACACACATACACATATATAGTGCTGAATTACATTGCTTTATTATATTATGTTATGTATGGAGTCTAATGATATTTTCCATTTTGTATTATAATATGCCATCATACTACATAAAATTATAGTATAGGATAATATGGCGCTATATATATATGAACACAACCACATGCACACACACACACACACACACACACACACATATATATATATACACCCATACATATAATTATATAATTATACCATTATACCTGCACACATACAATCTACTCATACTTTCTTTTTAGAGGAAAGACTGATCACATCATGTGGACACAAAGCTAATTCCTAAAATGTCCTCTTTCATGCATCTCTATTCTAAAGGAATATTATTTTTTAAACCAGGTCTGCTTTGACTGGGAGTTTTGGCAGGTGATGGGTCACGGTCTGCCTCATGGAATAAAGTACTCGTGTTGAAGACTTCTTGAATCCACTGAGATGTCAAAATGTAAGTCAGTCTATGATGATTAAATGTGCTTCCTAGGACACATTTAGGCCCTATGATAATCAAAGATATATGAAACTTAAAGAAATTTCCTTTATTAAAGGTAGATATGTGATCAAACTATTAGCTTCATTAAAGAAACAAGAATGAAAGAGATGTGTAAATTGAAACACAATTATCAAATTTGGTTCTTAAAGCATCAGACAACATTACAGCTGAAAGGGACATTCTCTAGGTCAAACCTGAACCCCTCCTGCAACCATTTTACAGATGAAGAAACTAAGCCTTAGCTAGGGGAAATTATTTCCCTGAGATCCCACAGCTTCTAAGTAGTAGAAATGAGATTCACTTTCAGGTGTCCAGATGCCCAAATCAGTTTTATTTCTGGCCTCTCTTGTTCTTGCCTGTTGTGTATGTGATAGAGGTGACTTCCCCCTACATTCTTCTATCATCTTAGTTACAGTAATGTGAATGTTTGTCTCTCTTACCCTACTCAAGCAATAGAAAAAAAAGCAGCCACTACGTAGTATGACTCGTCCCCTCACTCAATTGCTCCCAGAAGGACTCAGATGTTTGAGACACAATTGGAAAGAAATTAGGGTGATTTTATGCTCAGAGGAAGGATTGATACAGATGGGAAATGGAGGAAAGACTAGGAAGTTACTCTCTTTTCACCTGGTGTCAACCAAGGAAAGCAACTTTAGAGATGAGAAGAATAAGATATGTTCCCGACTCCTGACTCCTGGATAAGCTTTTGCATGAAGGCAGAAATCAGCCTTCCCTTATACCCTGATTTCTGCCCTCATGCAAAAGTTCATATACATATATATAATACACACATATATACACACATACATACATATTATATATGTATACACATATACACACATTCATACATACATATACATACACACACACACACACACACACACACACACACACACATATATATATATATATATATATATATATATATATAATATGGAGAGAGAGACAGAGAGACAGAGAGAGAGAGTCTTAGTATCCTGGCATGCAGGGAAACTCTTAAGGGCTTCCCTCAACAACAACAGCAACCCAAGAATAAGAATAGAGAACCCCAGACAAGAAAGGCTGTTCTCAGGAAAAGGAGGTTAGTAGCAACATCAGGGGTGAGTTAATGACAGGAGAGGTGACAATGAGGACCAATGATCAAATGTAAAGGGCTATGGCAAGAGATGGAAGTAGGATGGAAGGAAACAGGAGAAGCAACGCCACCTCCAGTGCACGACTATTATTTTGTTTATGACTTTTTTTTGTTTTCATTGACCTACAAATAAATGTTTTGTTTCTTGAGTTAGTGAACTGTTTGCTTTTAAGGGGAAATGATGATAACATCCACCCTGGATGGTGTCAGACTGTAAAGTTTCCATATTTTCTTAATGGAGATAGGGCTGAAACATAAGACAAAGAAGTGAGAAATCAACCAAATGGACCCAGGTCCTTCGTGTCATGTAGGCAGGGGTTTACTGACTCAGGGAACGGATTTCATTGTCTTGTTTTATAGAAAAGAAAGAGATGGAGAAAATATTAATAATGGTCATTCAACGTAAAAGTGTGTCATGCCTACATTTCCCCCCAGAGTCAGTTGTTAAACATTTACCAGCACACTAAATAGCCAAAGGACATAGAGTCAAGAAAGTCCGAATTCAAATCCCACTTCAGGCATTTACTAATAATTGTCACCCTGGACAAACCACTTTACATGTTCGGGAAGGGAAAGAGGGAGAAATGTAGACATAGCAAAAGAAAATCTATCAAAAGTTATTTTAAAAAATAACCTTAAAGACAAATGTGATATGTCCTTAGTAGAGAAGTGGGGGACTGTGGGTATGGAATGTTGTTTGTTCTATCAGACATCGTCAATCTGTATGCTGGTTTCACTTAACTACTTTTCTTTGTTATAAGGAGGATTCGATGGAAGAGCATGTCAGAATATGATTTTTTGTTTTTAAAAGCATTCCAAACATTATTAAGGAAAAGAACTGTATAAATGTGAGATCTTTGTCCAATGACCAGTGAGTTGATCTAGTAATGAAAGAATTAAATTACATCTGTTAAGTTTCTCCCCACATGGGAAACCACAAGTAGTCATAAAGACATTGTAGCCAAACAGAAATACAACTCAGAGTTTCTTCTTGGAGAAGCAAATAAAAGAGTCAGTTTTACCATTAACCCAAAATGGAATAAAATATCATCTCAGTTTCCTCGTCTGGAAAATGGGGATAACAGTCCTCACATTTGCCCCCACAGAAGGTCTTTGTGAGGAGTAACCTTTGGAAACTATATTGCATTAGAAATTAGGAGCTATCTGTGAAGCAAGTTTCTAACCTTGACCCCACAAAACAGAATAAAAACCTGACCCAAAATCCCACCCCAGCAACAATGTCAGAATGCCAGGGGCAATGGCTGAAAAAGCCAGGCTTTTAAAGAAGTGTTGAGATATTTTGCTGCTCAGAGCCTTCAGTTAATTAAAATCAGACCAGCTCCAGCTGATGGCCCACTGACATCATGAGCATTTCTGTGGGGTGACCTAGCTGGCTTCTTTTTTCATCAACCATACACACTGTAGAAAGCAGATAAACTCTTCCTCAGGACCAGATTCAAACTTCATGGATCTGTGTTTCTCTGCAATGTGGTCTATGTTTCCTGCCATAGCCTGCCATAGCAGTCCTCAACACGTTCTGCACTCCAGCCAAACTCAAAAGATTTCTGGCCCCTCGGTGCACCTTACATTATCCCACTTCATGCTCTGGCTAGTGGTGTTCCCATCTCCACCCCCATCTTGTGTTGCCCAATTTCTACTGTGTTTACCCTTTTAGAATATTATGAAGGTTCTATGACTTTCTTATCCTCCTATGACTGGAGTTTTCAACCTGGGGCCAGGATTTTAGATGGACAGATTGATAGAAAGACATGTAGATGTATATGTACACACATATACATATGTAAATACATACACACATAGGTACATACATATACATACACACATGCACACACACGTGTGTATGTATGTATACACATACTTTTGTTCTTTAGGGAATGAAACGGAGGCCCAGAAAGGATAAGTGATTTGCCTAGGATCACAGAGCTAGAAATTTTGTCTGAGACAGGATTCACAATCAGGTCTTTACGAGTCCAACATTATCCATTACCCCACCTAGCATCCCTAATTCATCTGGATTTGTCTCAATAAAAATCTTTTATGTGCAGAGAACACATAATCAATTACGATGTTTCTATGTAAAATCAATTTATTTTGAAAAACGTTTTTAAGTACCACCTATGTACAAGGCACTCTACTCAGTGCTGAGGCTGCAGAACAAAAATAACAATTGTCCTCCAGGAGCGTTTGCTCCATTTGGGGGGGCGGTGAGAGGAAAAAGGAATAAGCATTTACATAGCACTTATTTTGTACATAGTCCTGTGCAAGGCATTGCACAATGAATATCTCGTTTGGTCCTCACAGCAACCCTGGGAGGTAGGTGCTTTATAGATGAGGAAACTGAGGCACAGAAAGGCTGAGTAAGTGACTTGCCCAGGGTGACACAGCCATTAAGCGTCAAATTCGAACTTTGATTTTCCTGATGCCCAGCACTCTGTTGCCACCTAGCTGCCTACTGGAGGAGAGCTGACGTTTATAAAACACTAAGGTCTGCAAAGCTTTCATATGTATTGTCTCAATGGATGCAACATCCGAGTCAGGCTGGTGTAGTGGACAGAGAACTGACTTTAGAGTCAAGAAGATCTGGGTTTGAATCTCACCTCTGGGACATATTGATTATGTGACCCTGGGCAAGTCTTTTCACCACTAAGTATCATACATGACTCTCTGAGATTACAAATTGCAGGGCAGGTGGTGACCCACATTGGTAGAGGAAGTTTTCCTCACCTATGAGTTCCCTACTCCAATGAAATCACAAACTAGATAAAACTAAATAAATAAAACATGCAGGTCAGGAAACAGAGAAAAGATAGAGTGCAAAATCTTGAGGTCTTGGAGTGAGAAAATGACACCAGAGTACTCATCCGATGGGCCCTAATTCACATAGCAAGTGACAGAACCAAGCGACCTTGAACTCAAAAACTCCTGACTTCAAATCCAGCACTTTCTGCTCTGTTATGGTGCCTTTTATATGGTATGAGATGAAGACTCAGAGTTTATTTGTACATCACTGGGCCAAAAGCTGTTCAGGCTATGAATAGAAAAGAATTGGTTTCTGACTTCTAAAATGCCTCATACTCTAGCACAAATATAAAAATATCCTGGCATAATGCAGAAATACCTAGCTATAGACAAATATAGAATGGGAGGTTTGGTGGTGGTGACAAAAGTTTATTTTATTTCATTGTTAAATAATCATAAAGCATTCGAGTGCAAAAAAATCTTAGAGGTCCTGCTATCCACCCTCACCCCTTATTTTAAAGAGTAAACCAAGGCAGTGAAAGGGAAAATGACTCATAGATATTTCAGGGTCTCAGTACTTTGGTGGTGAGCCAAGAATGGAACCCAAGGCCCTTTAGTCCCACATGTAGCATCCTTTGCAATGTAGCATATTTCAGGAGAACATCTAAAATGATTGCACCGTATCTATGACTTGGGAGATACATTGTAGAAAGTTGCCTAAGGCTCAGAGAGGTTAAGAAGATTGTCCGTGGACGCACAGCTAGTAAATGCCAGAGGAGGGATGTGAAACCCAGGTTTTCCTGACTCCCAATGTGGCCTTTTCTTCACTGTACCAAACTGTTTCTTAGATCAAGTATGTGTCAGTAGAATAATCCAACCACCTAGAGGCTATGTTTGGAGAATACTCTGTGCGCTAAACACCACATGAGGAATAAAAATGTGAAAGACTGTTGTAAACTAAGGAATAATTCTTCTGAAGGTTTGAAATCTAAAGATTTCAAGATGACCCAAAAAAGGGGGAAAGGAAGTGAGCTTCTTATATGTTTAACCACAGATGTGCAAATGGGAGTCATCCTTTCCTTGGCCCCACCCTTCCTCCGTAATCCATCGTCATCTCTTAGCTTTTGACTCTCAGACAGTTCCATTGTCAGCCCAGCATTCTCCAAAAAACCAAATACTTTGAGGTTTCCTCCCTTCATGGGATCTTAGTTTCATGCAATCTAAAAATTACAGCATCTCAGAATGAAAGGGACATTAGAGGTAACTGCTAAATTTTTCCATAGCTTCAGGATATTTTTTAAAGAATTACACATTGAGATTACAGGCAACTTCAGGGGAAAACAACCACCCCCCAATCTCCCCACCCACACACATATTGGATTTGGATTTAGCAGATATGGGTTCAAATTCTGGCTCTGCTCCTTCCTATATATGTAACCTTGGGCAAATTATGCCCTTCTTTTCTGGGGCTCCAATAAAATGAAAGATGGCCAAGATAAGTTCTAAGGTATGGTGAGAAAAGTGCTGATTTGGGGTTAGGGGAACCAGATACAGTGTGGTTACACTGAGTAAATCACCTAATTTCCCTAGCCTTCCATTTTCTCTTCTATAAAATGTACAGATTGGATCAGATGATCGCTGAGATCCCTTCTATCTCTAAATGTATGTTCCCATGTACCTTTGTGACTCTGAATCTATGAATACATGAGGTTAATGACCTTAGGATGGAAAGAGGGTGAAGGAACTGGCCTGTAGAGTCTGAGATTCTGAAAGGAGCTGGGAAGAGGTAGTCCTGGACCTGAGTTCTGGTCCCAATTTGCCACTAACTAGTCCTGGGAACTTAGGCAAGTCTCACTTCATCTTTTTGTGACCCAGAGAACCAGACTCTGAAGTGAAGGTACCGATCTGCACAGGGAGAGGGACTTTCCACTTCTGGGAGTTCCCTATACCATTGAAATTACAGATGTTGTCCTTATGCTATCCTTTTCAGCCGTTCTCACTGTGGTCATGGACCTCATCATTTCCCACAGATCTCAGGTCCTAAGTTAATGTTGTTGTCATGACGCCAAATAACCACCTGATTCCTAACATCACTTTTATATCTGCCTCTTCAATCTGGAATGCTTATTCGTCTTCTTTCTGCTTTTCCCAATTCTTCTATTTATCTTCTCTGACAGCTCAAATTCTTGTCTCCTCCATGAAAGTTTTTCCCACTGATCAAATCTCATAGTATGCCTATAGTAGGTATTTCATAAATTTTTATCGATTGATTGACTCATTGACTGTTGAGATACATGTGTGTCACACACCCACACCCCTCTTGTCTGTTTGTCCCAAACATGTTAGCATACAATTCTTTCCTATCCTATCTTGATGCCATATGAACATGCAGTCAGAAGATGTGGGTTCATTTGAAAGATAGATACATGACCTGACAACCTGTCTGAATCTATACTTTCCTGTCTGCAACATGAAGGTTCTGCTAGGTGAGCAGCTAGGTGGCACAGTGGATGCAATGCTGGACTTGGAGTCAGAAATTTCTGACTTTTTTTGAAATCCAGCCTCATATGCTAGCTGTGTGACCCTGATTAAGTCACCTCTACTTGCCTCAGTTTATCAACTCTAAAATGGGGATAATGGATCAAATGAGATAATATTTTTAAAGCACTTAGTACAGTGTTCGGCACATAGTAGTGCTATATAAATGCCTACCCTCTCCTTCTTTCCTTCCCCTCCCTACTAGTGAAATCATTTACTGCACAGCATATTTAAGGAGATCAGCTGAGATGAGGGGAACTAAGGTATAGTGAAGGATGCAATAGATTTAGAGTCAGAAGGCCTGGGTTCAAATCACAGCCCTTATTCTTATTAGTTGAGTGATCTCTAAAATTCACTTCTCTCCTCTAGGTCTCAATTTTCCCATATATAAAGAAAGGGTTAGACCAGATAATCTCTAAGCACTCTTCTAGCTCTATCTATCATTATCCCATCATAATATAGCTTTTAATACCACTATATTATACAAATTTTAGTACCATGAATCCTAAAGGATTAATGCATAAATGCAAATATTTATAAATGTGAGTCCTTTCTCATTGTTTTATGTCTCATTCTGAACTCAAAAGGCACATTGGAAATATTTATCATATTGTGGTGTCTCCCCACAAGTTGGTTTGTTGTAGAAGGATAGTGACTATCCCTTCTTCGTTGGTGTCCTCCCTTGGTGTGTGTTCGTCCTTCATTGCTGAAGAAGACCATGCCTTCAGAGAAATAATGACATGACTTGCACTTGACTTTGTTTTTTGAGCGAGGGATGGCTGTGCAAGGTCACCAGCCTCACTTCTCCTCCAGAGCCATCTGAATCAAGTGACCAGATATTCATCAGGATGACTGGAGATGACCCAACATGAGGCAACTGGGGTTAAGTGACTTGCCTAAGGTCGCACAGCTAGTGAGTGTCAAGAATCTGAGGTAAGATTTGAACTCAGGTCCTCCTGACTCTTGCTGGTGCTCTATCCACTGCACCACCTAGCTGCCCCCTCCCTTGGTACTGGTATAGTTCTAGGCATACAACAGGTGTCCAGTTAACACTAACTGACTATGTTTGGACAAATCCAGTTTTTCACCTGGGTTTTTGCTTACAGCCTGATATGCCTGGATAGAAGCAGTTTCCTTCTTTCTGCTGACCATTCCCATAACAGTCTTCACATGGATCAGAGGAATTTGAGCACTGGTGAGTCCACCTGCTTCTACCCATTATCTCTGTGATTAAAACTTATCCAGAATAAACAGGGCTCCAGATGTTACTTTTATACAATTTCAGCAAAATCTGACTTTTATTCCATACAGTTATTCACTTCTGCCAAAACTGGAAGTGCAGATGCTAGAAGTTAACAATACAAGAGACCCATCTGGAGACTGCTGGAAAGGCCTTTCATTGACTAGGCAAGTTTGAGAAACAGAAATGTGAGCTGCATTGGATATGTAAACATACTACCATTAAGATATTCCCAGTGTTCTTATTTCTCCTATAGGACTTATTGTTCACAAAACATTTCCTGAGAACAATCTACAAGGTGGGGAGTGTAGGAATTACCCCCATCTTATAGATGAAGAAACTTAGTTCTAGATACTTGCCAAGTGTCATGTAGTTAGTCAGGACTACATGAGAAAGTAGTGAATTTTCCAGCCCTGGAGATGTTTGAGCAGAGGGTAAGTACCCACATGTCAGGGATATAAGTATTATTATAAGTAGAAACTCCATGTAGATACCACTTTTCAGTGCTATTGTAAAATGGACTCATACTTTAAGTAGGGATTTGTTACTACTATTTAGGTAGCATATTGTTATTTTGCAAGATGTCAACTATAAACATGTGACCTTGGGTAAGTCATTTCCCCCAAGACATCTCCTAGGATTTAGAGCTGAAAGGTACCTTAAAGAATACATAGTCCAATCAGTTCATCTTATGGATGAGAAAACAGGCCTACAAAGGGGAAGTGATTTGCTTAAAGTTGAACAGGTAACAACTTCTAGAGCCATGATTAATATTAGCACCTCAAAATCCAAACTGGGTTCTTCCCCTTCCCCATCCCCTCCATTTCATGCCATATTCTCTCACCTGGGCTCATTTTCTTCCCTTTTAAAATGAGAGCATTAGACAAGATGATTCTTTAATGTTCTCTGCACCACTAACGTTCTATGATTCATTATCCTAGAAATTTGCCTTTTTCTGGGTTTTTGAGTCACATACTCCTTGAAGAAATCTAAAGTTTACAAGGTCACTTAAGGAAACCACTGGAAATTATTCTAACCAAAACCCTGGGTCTGGGCCTGCTATTTTCTTTAAAGCCTTTATTTGGAAAGCTGCAGTGGAAAAATTCCCCCACACTTGAGTTTGATTGTACAGCATTTTGCCAGAGTCACGCTGTGGGAAGACATTGAATAAACACAAACCAGACTGCAAATGAGATGCAAACAATTTGGGCAAAAAGTCACTGGGCCATCCATGGAGAAGTGGCTTCCCACTGAAGAACACACGGTTCTTTTTTCTGCCCCACAAAGAGCCTTTGTTAAGATCCCCTCCTCCCCTCTTGCCCCCCACAATCCTAAACAAGTTAGTGGTTTCACAGCTTCAAAAGCCAAGTCTCTTACCTGTCGCAAGGCCTAAATTTGGTGCCAAGTATGTTTCAGCCACAGTATATCACTTTCTGGTCTTGTTAGAATGGTCTGGTTTGCTTTTCAGCAAAAAAAAAAAAATGACTATATCGATCCCTTGGGCTCCCAAAATCTTTCCTTCTTTCCTGGTTCTCCATCTCTATTGATATCACAGAAGCATAGGGGCACAGATTTAGAATTGCATAGTACCGTAGAGATAATCTAAACCAATATCTTCATTTTATAGATGAGGAAACTGAGACCTCAAAAGGAAATGACTTGCCTAAGATCATATAACTAATATAAGAAATACAGATGGGACTTCAAGCTAATCCAGAATCTTTCCACTGGGGCCCCTAAAGCTTGTATGTTAACATTGTATTTTAGGTCTGGAAGAGACCTTCAAGTTCATCTAAACCCAGCCCCCTGATTTTCCCAATGAGGAACCTGAGGTCCAGGTTATATCTTGTAATGGAAAAGGTTAGATGACCTCTTGAGGTTGGACAGGCCAATGCCTTTCTGGGCCTCCATTTCCTCATCTGCAGAATGAGGGGCATAGCTAGAGAATTATTTATTTCATCTCTAAAGCTACAATCTTATTGACCTGCCTAGGCAAACAAGTGAGGAAGTTAGGACCTGAACCCAGGCTCACTGACTCCCAGGGCATCTCAGCTGCCTGCAAGCCGAGTGGCAGAATGGGGAAGGGAAGGGCCAAACATAGAGAAGTCCATGCAGTTATCTGCTAACTGGATATACAGTCTCCTACACATATTTGCAGGCTTAAGTTATATAGCGAGCTACGTTCAAGAATATGGCAGCAAAACAGAGAGGAGTCAACGGTTTGTTACAGGGGTCAGCTAAATTCTGTATATACCGTTATATGTGTAGACATATAGCAATCTGCATATATTACCATGCTGCTGTTCCATTGTCTTTTAGTTGTGTCTGACTCTTCATGACCCCATCTGAGGTTTTCTTGGCAGAGATACTGGAGTGGTTCACCATTTCCTTCTCCAACTCATTTTACAGATGAGGAGACTGAGGCAAATAGTATTAATTGACTTGCCCAGGGTCACTGTCACACACCTAGGAAGTGTCCGAGGCCATATTTGAACTCAGTGAGATGTCTTCCTGATTCTAGGCCTGCCTCTATCCACTGCACCCCATAGCTGTTGTGTATATCTGTAAATATTCTTGTGTGTGTGTGTGTGTGTGTATGTGTGCACGCGCGTGTGCGAGATGCACATTGTTGCCTTCATTAAAATATAGTGTGGAAATTGTTTTCCTTTGTCTTAGAGTCTACAGTGCCTTGCATGGTGCTGGACTACATAATCAATATTTGTAGATGGATTGATTGATTGTTTCTGGTTTGTAGTTTCTATGGCCCTCTTCAGGATTTATAGAAGGATATGTTTGCTTTTTATGGTTTGTGTAATAAAAGAATACAAGTGAGTTGATATTGTTTGCTAAGGGATGCATATACAAATATTTCCACATAGTTATGTGAGTATAAATGAAGTCTTCCTCACTCCCTCTCCCACCAACATCCTTGGGATCTTTACATTGGATGCTTATTTCCCATCCCTTATAGGATGAGTTAATAGTCCTAGGTAGAATCCCTAGGGAAAAGCTATAAGCACTTCCAAAGGACCTTTGATGTCTCCATTGAAAACATCCTAAGGTCACCTCCCTGGTTATGGTCTGGCAATTTAGAGACAGATAGCCATGGAAACAGTTATGCTCGTACTAATTGGCTATTGTCCCATTTGCAATCTTATTGCATTTATTCTCTTTTGCCTTCAGTCCTTTCTCTTCTCCCTAATTTAACATTCACAGATAAAACTTCCACTGGACCTAAATGTCCCATGACACACAGAGTCATTGCTGGCAGCCCTCAAGTAGATTGGGGAAAGGGTGGGATGGAAGAGGGGGGTCCAGATTCCATTTTATGCAACTCATACCCCTCAGTCAGTGACAATGCTCAAAAATCCCAAAGCACAGAACTGAGAGCAGGGGTAGCAGATTTAACACATAACTCCTGACTTCCTCCACCAAACAACTGCTTAGAACTCCCCCCAATAAGAAAGCATTCCTAACACATCAGAGGTAAAACTCATTTAGTACAGAAGAAAAGAGAGCTTAGAAAGTGTCTTGGAAGCTGCCACACCATTCCAAACTGGACCCAGCCTTGGGCACCTATAACACTTCCATCTCCACCCTCCACCAGCTGTCTAGAATGGTCTTGAGGTTCACTTCCTTTCACCTTACTTGGTATAGTGGCAGATTTGCCACATAATCATGCATTTGGAGAGACCCTTCCTGGCAAATGTAGGAGCAGCAATAGATGTGAGAAACTGGTTGTCTCCCCTTTTTTTTAGAACCAGAACACACATCTCATTAACTAAAGGATTGGACTACTGAGCTAAAGGCCTCCCCCTGCATCTTTTCACGTATTCTGGGTACCAGGAGATCACTTGGGCAGAGCATCTATTGTTATTCCTTGCCTACTTTTCTGATTATACATTTCCTAAATAATTTTTTGAGCATCAATTCTGCATCCAAATCTAAGGCTTTAGTGAAATGAGTCAGAAGAAACTGATTATGTCTTGGCTCTGATGCTTATAAGCTGTAGGATCAGGGACACATTATCTCCCTTCATCATCTGTAAAATGGCACAATCACACTAACATGATGAGATTATTAATCCAGTGAAGGGCATTTAAACGTACATATGGATGGAGCTATTGGGGAGAAAGCCTTTGGAAAGCTCCCTTTTTGTCTTGTCTCCTATCAATCCCTTTCCCACTCTCTACATTCCAAGATGGAATGGGATCCTGTATGTAAACATGGAACAGTACAAAGGTTAGCTATTATCACCACCCTCATCAAAATATGAGCTTACAGACAGTATTGACAGGACGACCCACAGTACAGCAATACTAACATACATCTCGAGTAAGAAGATAATTTTCATTCACTCATCTATTTATTTAAGAAACATTTACTGAGTATTCACCATGTACCCTGCAATATACAGAATACAAAATGCGGTGTGGGGGGAGATTGGGTTAACTATGTGGGTCAAGTGATAAGGCTTTGCACTTAGAACGAGGAAGACCTGAGTTTGAAACCTAAGTCACTCACCATGGGATCATGGGCAATTTCTTTATCCTGTCTAGGCCTGTTTCTCTCTCGATAAAGGAGACTAGACTAATCAGTCTAGATGACCTCTAAGACCCCTTCTAGCTGCAAGTCCTCTGTTCCTGAAATAGCTCACACAACCTACCTCATGAGGTTTTCTGAGCCATAAAGCATATAAATGTTTTGAAATTTGTAAAGCCTTTTGTAAATGACTGTGAATTATCATGATTTGGTCACATCGGCCTCCTCTTAATTCTTTTCTTTTTCATCTTTTTAAATAGTGTTTTATTTTCCCATTATATGTAAAGATGATTTTTAACATTCATTTTTGCAAAATTTTGAGTTCCAAATTTTTCTCCCTCTCTCCTCCCCTCTCCCTAAAGTGGTAGAAAATTTGATGTAGGTTTTATATGTGCAATCATACAAAACATATTTCCATATTAGGCATTTGCGAAAGAAGAAACAGGCCAAAAGGAAAACATACACGCACATACACACACAAGTGAAGAAAGGTAGTATGCTTCAATCTGCATTCAGAGTCCATCAGTTCTTTCTCTGGATGTGGATAGCATTTTCCATCATGTGTCCTTTATAACTGTCTTGGATCACTGTACTGCTGAGAACAATTAAGTTATTCATAGTTGATCATCGCACAGCCTTACTGTTTCTGTGTACAATGTTCTCCTGGTTCTACTCACTTCACCATGCATCAGTTCATATAAGTCTTTCCAGGTTCTCATAGCACAAGAGTATTCTGTTATATTCATATACCACAACTTGTTTAGTCATTCCCAAATTGATGGGCATCCCCTCAATTTCCAATTTTTTGTCACCACAAAAAGAGCTGCTATAAATATTTTTCGTGAACTTTTTCTCCTGTTGATAGTACCACCATCTTTATCATTTCTCTGGCACCAAAAAGTCAGAAGTCCACAAGGTCAAGTTAAGTGACTTGAACCTTTCTGACCATTAATTTCCTTACCTATAAAGTGGGGATAGTCATTGTACAGCAACCTCAATAGGACAATATCTTCTATCACTATTACTAGCAGACTATACTTATAGAGATGCTTTCTTGAGATGATTCCTTCTTTGAGACTGTCAGTCTCCAACGTACAAACCCTCCTTGATCAAGGCACTTTTTCTTTCTCATTCTAGATGAAATATTTCTCCTTCCCTCAGCCCTAGTTCTAAACTGGTTTTATGGCCTCTACTCCCAGACATAGTTCATGTCTTCCTTGTCATGCTCACATCTCCAGCAGCTTTCACTCCAGAGTTGTTGCTTTTGTGGACTTCTGCTTTTGACCTCCATTAGATTGGAAGCCCCTTGAGGACAGAGTCTATTTTTTGCTTTTTTTGTAAACCCAGTTCTTAGCACAGTGCCTAGCATGTGGTCAATGGTAAATGTTTATTGATTAATTAACTGATGAACCTCAGAATAATTTACCAGTTATTCTCTTAAATCTCAGACTTATTTATCAAAACTTATTAATGCTCTCCAGAACCGGTAATCATTCATAAATCCTTGGACCTCTGTTTCTGAGTAGTCAAGTCAGTTGTGTCTGACTCTGTGACCCCATTTGGGGTTTCCTTGGCAGAGATACTGGAATGGTTTGCCATTTCCTTCTCCAGTTCATTATATAGATGAGGAACTGAAGCAAACAGGGTTAAGTGACTTGCCCAGGGTCACACAGCTAATAAGTGTCTAAGATCATATTTGAACTCAGATCTTCCTGATTCCAAGCCCAGTACTCTATCGCTTACACCATTTAGCTGCTGCTCTCTGCTTCTACAATTTATCTACATACATCTCCAGGTATATTATAAACTCCACAAAGACAAGAAATGGTGTCATGCAGTTTACATCTTTGTATTTAAAGTACCAAATATAGGGGCTCCTGCCTGTTAAGGACTTTCATAAATGTTTGTTGAATTAATTCCAACTTCATTCATCTAGTTCAGCTCACTTGTTCATTCTGTGGTTAATGTGTTTTTGAAAAATCCCAACCCACAAACTTACCCTCAGGATCATAATGAAGGAATATATTTCTAGGCATTCATTTTGTTTTCATAAGCTTGTTAATGAGGAGATATGAAATTTAGGGAGATCTTAAGAACTGACAAAGATTTTAGCAGCAATGACTGAATAGAACTTCAAACTAAAATACATGAGGAATAAATTGAACAATAATTCTTAAGTCCGATTTTTATCCTTTAAGAATCTTGACCTACACTAGCACTTAATTTTTTCCCAAAGGGGAGAAAAAACCTAGAATGTGGATGTGTTTGAAAGAGGAGGAAGGAATGGGTTGTGTGAACATATACCATTGTTTCAATGGTGTTACCATAATCAGGAAGGCAGTAGATAACTGTCAATTCTCATGAGGAGGGTGATGGGGTGATGGAGTGCTTGGGTGCAAGTAGTTGGGCCCCAATTCTAAAATCACATTTCTCTCTAGCCTCAAAATGCTAAAGGTAGGACATAACCTGCCCTAGCAACAACCGTTATCTCCCTTCCTGTTATAGTAGTCGGTTGCCCCTATAGAACTTATTATTCTGAACAGCTGTGTACTGGCTGAAAGGGCAGTGTATTAGGTCATAACATTTACTACTCACTGACCAATCATATGTATCCTAGACTTATACATATAATCCCTTATATTTATCTTGTCTAACAGGACATTGATGAGAGCAACCTGGTATTTCTGAGCCAGCCCTGATCACTAGTTGACTAAGAAATGTTTCAGGACTAAAACCACATCTCTAGGTAGCCCCTTCTTTGAGCTATTTCCCAATGAACTATGAGTAAAATACCTGTGCAGTAGATACCAAAAGTGCATGTTCCTTTAAGAACCACTCCTTAACCACTCCCTAATCCCACCCCAAAATACCTAATTAGAATATTTGGCACGTGCTTCACTATATGTAGTTTACTATGTAAACTTTGCCTGTACCATGCCAAGGTTGCAGGTTCCCTAAGAACTCTTGCCCACTGAAAAGCATAATAGATCTTTACCTTGACATCAAAAATGCTTGAGTCCATGAATTCTGCTCCAGGCAACCTGCCCCTGGTATCCTGGTCTTTGTGGGGGTCTCACACCCCTTTTCTACCCCTCATCAAGGGCAGTGACCTCTATTTACCCCTTAAGTTGCCTACAGTCACCTTATACAAACTTAACATTATCAGGTGGTTAGGAGGGTGTTACTAGATTGATCCTGATACTATAGAGCTGAGCCACCAGGGAGGAGACCAAGAAGAAAGCCAAAGTGGCTCCCCATTGTGGGTGAAGCATTATGGTATGGTATAACTTTGGTGGTCTCTCTGTATGATTATGGTATATTTTCCTGGGTTGTGTGTGTGTTCCTAGGGAAAGTCTCATGCAGTGGACTGTACTATAAACTTTTCAGGAACAACCTTGACCAAAGGTCCTGGGCAGTGGTGATACACATATAAGGAGCATGTATACAGATGGATAGATTAGATATAGATAGAAATATATATAGATATTTAGATATCTATATGTATATGTGACATACATACAGAGAGCATATACATATGTATACACACAGATACATCAAACGTATACTTGCTACATGACCAGTCTTCTCTCTCTTTCCATATGTATATTAAGTGCTGTCCTAGATTAGGGCTTCTTCAACTTTTTTCCACTCATGGCCCCTTTTGGAGTTTCTACAGCATTCATTGGTGTTGCACAGCCTGAGGGCACGTGCAGTGGAAAGTGCAGGTTTTGTGTTCAGAATCAAGGCTCCAGTGAAGTTGTATAATTCAACATGGGCAGGTGCTGCCAGAAACACCTCAGATTCATTGTGAGTTTGATTTTTGAATTTTTGGTTGTTGCTCATTGAGAAACCTTATACTGTTGCCAAATTTTTTGTGACCCCATGGGGTCATGACCCACATCGTAAATAAAGTATAAGACAATTGGAAAGGTAGGAAAGGACCAGGTAATAAAGGGCTTTAAGAAGTTGAAGGGAGGATTTTATGCTTGATCCTGGAGGTGATAGGGAGCCATTGGAGCTGAGAGTGTGGCTGAGTGGAAAAAAACTTGAGGCAGGGACAACAACTGGGCATCAATTTCAATAATCCAGATGTGCAGTGATGGGGACCTGCCATAGGATGGTGTCAGTGTCAGAGGAGAGAAAGGGGTCTAAAAGAGAGACGTTATGGAGCAGACAGGAATATGGAAGAAAGGGTGTGAGACAGCGGATTTGAACTGACCCTGAGAATAGAAGCCTGGGTGGCTAGGAAGATAATGTTTGCACCCTCCACGTCATGACCATAATCGTTATGTCTGATGCTCATTTTAAAGTATTGACCAAAATGCGAAAACTGACGTAATGTGTTGTGCTTAGAAAAGAGTGAGTAGTGCAGTGTGGCTGGAGTATTGGGCATTGAAAGGGAAGTAGTAAAATACTAAAAAGGGAGATCAGAGCTAGATTGTGAAGGGCTTTGAATGGCAGTATACTAACAACAACCATCCACCACTTTTATAGTGCTTTAGGGTTCACACTGCATTTTTAAATATTATCTAATTTTAATCTCACAACACTCTTGGGAGGTAGGTAGTAAAATTCCCATTTAACAAATGAGAAACTGAGTCGGAGATTAAGTGATTTGCTCAGGGTCTCATAGCTAGTGTCTGAGGCCTGAAACAGAATGACATTTTCTAATTACATTTTAGATAGGTTCTCTCTCCTAAAAGTCTCCTCTGATGGGTTATCCTGGCATCAAGTACCTCTTGATACTTTAATGGAACATCAGCAATGTGAAAGCTCAGGCTAGACCTGCAGAGCTGAAAAGAAAATATAGTCCAGTGACTGAATTATATATCTTAGAGACTTATCACCAGGAGGGTAGCCACCAGGTGATACCCATTTTTGACAATAACTCATGAAGATCATCTGCAATGGTGTAAAGGAAACTCTCAAGTGGAAGAAGTATTTCACACTGATGAAATATGATAGATCTTTGGAAATAATTAATGCATGGAGTAACAAAAATTTTTCAATAATGTCAATTGGATTTATGTCATTTTCTGTTTGTTTTAACTATTGCTTCTGGAACTAGAGGGAAATCATGTAGATCTTAGTATGGAGTTGATGAAGCCCAACCCACTGCTGAACTCTGTAGGCTTTGTAATACCCTAGCTGAGGAAGAAAAGTGAATGGAAACCTATGTTGAAAGTTCATCGATGTCTGTGGGGTTATACAAAATAGCTTTAGCCATGATGTCATAGCTAAATCTCAATAAAGGCACCAGTATAGAAAATTATAGGAAATACTCTGTATTCTCTTGAATCAGAGAAGTCTCCTACAATGGAGGAATCTATTCATTTAAAATAACCACTGTTGACTTCATTTTTGTGTGCATATTCGATGGTTAATCTATATAAGGTACTAAACAATGAGCAGGTTTTCTTGGTTTCCCATTTTAGCTGAAAGCAAGAAAGCATAAAGGAAAAAAAATATGTCTTAAAAATCACTCAGGGATCACTAAATCTCAGAGTTGGAAGGGATTTCTGAAGGAATTAAGTCCAACCCTTATTGGAAAGATAAGATCATCTACAAAATCCTTACCATGACAAAGATGTTCAGTGATGGAGGATCCACTTCCTTCAGAGGCAGCCTACTGATCCATCAAATCCCAGAGATAGAAAGAACTTCAGAAGTCATCAAATGCATCCCACACAGGAGCAGGTGTCTCCTCCATTCCATATCTTATAAATTGCCATCCAGACTATTTTCCTCATCACTACTAGGGGAATTTACTACATAGTGAGGTCATCCATCCTATTTTTGGACAACTTAGGAAGTTCTCCCTTATGTGAAGAAAAAGTCTTCCCAGTATTGATGTCTTAGTCATTTGCTCAAGGGGAGTGGGACAGAATACGTCTAAAGAAAACAGTAGATTTGATGACAAATCCAATAGGTGTGACCACAAGGCACCAAAAAAACTGTAGCATCCCAGTCAAACATTCTCATGTGATTTATTTTTGCCTGCTACATGCCCAGATGCATTGGGTTTTCTTTCCCTTCTTTGGTGCATCTGTAAACTACACCCGAGCAGCTTGTTTACACTTGAATGTAAAAGGATGCCACTACTGAGACTGCAAATGTGCAGTCATCACTGAAGAGCTGGCCCCATGACCCAGAACCAAAACAAATGACACCTGGGTGGCCACAAACTAGCATATAGAGCCTTCCGTTAGTCTTTATTTTGATATTTGTAAATCATAGGTGAGTTCTCTGAACATGAGTCTCTCTCTGCCTTGAATTCACAAATTAAACATTATCCTTCTCCTCTATGATTCCATTTATTGGTCCTAGTTCTTCCCTCTGGGGTCAAATATAACAAATCTAATTCCTATCCCACACTATGGCCCTTCAGATCTTAGTTCACACCTCCTGGAGCCCAAGTGATGTCCCTAGTTCCTTCAACAGATCCTCACATGGTTTTGAACCCTCTCACTATCTTGGTTACCTTTCACTAGATATTCCTCAGTCTTATTAGGTCAGAGAAATCTAAACTTGGGGATGGTTTGTAATTTTGTTAAAAGTAGGAGATTGATTTTCAAAGAGCTTAAAAATGAAATGACTATGTTTTTGTCTACCAAGCAAGTCCTAAATGCTAAGTCCCAGCTCTGACTTTCCCTTGCTATATCCATCTTGGACAATTCCTTTGTGCTCTCTAGGTTTCAGTTTCCTCTTCCATACAATTAGGGGAGTGGACTGTATGGTTTGTAATTTAACACTTTTCATCCAAAACTGTGGGTTTTTGAAAAGCATACCTTGAAAAACCAAGACAAAGGAACAAAAATTGTAACTGTCATTTGACTAAAAGCCTGAGTCTAACCTGTATCCAAGAAGGACCAGTTTGGCCCTAGTTTTAGCTAGGAACTTAATATTATTTGTTGCAGATCCAATGATATCCAAGAGACGTTTGAAATAAATACAAAAATGAATAAAACTGCTGGAACTAAAAAATTAAAGATGTCTTTTATCCAATTAACATTTTACACTTGGCTTTATCATTGTTCAATTCTGATCAGATAGAATTAGAATTATGTACAATCAGATTCCAATTCTATTTGTTTAGGATTTATAGAAAATGAACTTGTGTTACTTATGGAAAACAGGTTACTAAACAAATGAATAACATAAACAAAACTGTAGTAAATTTATTTCGCCTGATGGAGAGGAGAAACAGGTTTAATCATCAAAGACAACATATGGATATAATGAATGTCTCAAATTAGCAAGGATCTAGTAATTGTGGTCTAGATTTCTTCTCTCCTCCTAAAAACACTTCCTTGACAGTTAGTTCCAATTAAATGCTTAAAAGTAATGAAACCACAATGCTCCCCCAAATCCACAATTCAGGCTTTGTGTTCCTTCATTTAGTCCAGATAAATGAAATTGAACTGTGATTATGTAAAGGAAGCTAATCTGGATTTAGAGCTGATATCAAATGGCACAATGAAGTCCTTAGTGAAGCAAATACTCCCAGATTGATTCAAGAGAATCAAAGTAGAAGACCTGGATGAGGAATGAATGTTTGCTGAGCAAAAACTATGGGCAAGGCACACAGCCCATGCTTTCCACCTTCCGAATCTTAGCTCACATGGAATGTCCTCCTTTGCAACTCTAATTGTTTATATTCTTCAAATGCTTCCTCCTCCATTAAGTCTTCATTGATTTCCTGTATTTGGAAGTGCCATCTCCTTAATTTCATTTTATAGTATTTTGAATTCTTCTTTTCCTTGTACCATATTCAGATATGAATTATATTTATATGAATATTTTATGACTCTATTAACTATAAGCCCCTTGAAGGACTTCGTCTTCTTTAAATTTGTTATCTCCCTCAACAATTAATACAATAAATTTCACAAAGAAGGCACTTAATGAGTGACTATGCTCAACAGATTTAAATATAAAATTCAAATTACCTAATCTATTCCATCATTAATGTTGATATACTTTACCTTGTTTTCATTTCATGTAGCAAATCATGATAAGCATGAAAATTATAATGATAAATTATACATTACCCCTTGACCATGCAAGGAAAGTAAATACTGTTAAACAAGATCAGTGCCTCTATATTTGGATTTGATTGGTAAGAGTAGATGTGCTGTCCCAGAAAATGGTGGTGCTGTTCAAAGTCTTCTGGATGTAGTAAAATGGTATGCCACAGTGATAGCCTTCTGTGGCCAAGATCTTTGTAGGTAGAAATGAGGCAGATGCTCAAGGATAAATATCCAAGTGGTGCCTTGGCATTCATACTGGGCCTAAAGCTTTGATTTTAAACTTCCTATGGTGGGTTTAGAGGTAGAAAATTCTGTCCACCATGATGCCCTCTCTAGGACTTTGTTTCCCTGAAGGACAGTGGTCCAAAGGTTTTTATACAGCTGCAAAAATAGAACAAAAATTGTTCAGATGGTTGAATGTATAAGTAACGCCCAACTCCCAACCCAAATTTTTGTTGAAAGCACACATAATTGTGTACTAAGAGCTTATTAGGAGAATTTAAACATTATTAATAAAAACTATCTTTGACTTTAATAAAAACAAAGATTGAAATACAATTTCAAAATATAGTATATGAAAACAATAACAAATATAAGACAGGAAAGGTGTAACATTTTACTAGAAAAAAAATCTGGGGTAATTTTTACAAACTGAAGATGTCAACAGTATGATGTTAGCCAATCCTGCGATCTTCCTCATAATGTTCAGAAAGAGGGAGGCAATAAATCCCACTCCATACTACCCTGGGTAGGACTTATCTGAAATACTATATTCAGTCTGGGGAGTGAAGATTGACCAGCCAAAGAACACAACCAGGCCAACAAGACCTGAGATGATGCCAAGTGAGAATCAAGCTTGACATTGACAAGTGAAGGCTTAAGGGAATATATGCTAATAGTCTTCAAGTATCTGAGGGGCACCATGTGAGAGAGGGACTCAATTTGTACTGTTTGGCTCCACAAGACAGAACTTGTAGCAATGGGTGGAAATAACAGAGAAACATATTTAGGTTTGATGTCAGGAAAAAACTTCCTAATAATGACAACTACCCCATAGTAGAGTGGGCCACTTCCAGATTTTTTGCACAATTTGGATAACTATTTCCTGGGAACACTGCAGAGGGGATCCTTGGTCAGTTATAAGTTGGACCAGATGGCCTGTGGAGTGCCTTCCAGCATGGAGAATCTGTGATTTTGAGACTATACGATAGCAACTCCTTTTCATACAGACTCTCACCGAAGTTCAACACATTAATTTTTTAAATAAAAGTGTATACATAACCAGATTTCAGTTATGTCCACCTGAAAAAGGTACCCTTTATCTAGTCCTAATTATATGGTTTTCAGGTCTTACGCACATTTTCTCTATACAGCACAGACTGTGTAAGACAGTGTGGCTACATACTCAAGCATGGCTTGGGTCCATTCTTCCTGGAACCACAGGATCAGAGACTCTGGGGCTGGAAGGAACCTGGGAAATCATTCCACATGCCTCATTTTACAAATGAAGGAACTAAGACCCAAGGAGAGGATGGATCTACACTGGATCTTCAGTCTGTATTTTACTCATTGCACATCATTCCCCAGGAACAGTCATCAGGCTAGTCTGACATGTAAAACGAGCTTCTTGTGAAAACTGGGACTTGCATATTACAAGAGTTACTCCATTTGCTACTAACAAATTTTCTAAAGAAAGCCCATCACTCACTCTTTCTTTCTCTCTCTCTCCAGAAAATATCAATTTAACAGTATGTTAGGCATCTGGCTGGTCTAGACCAATGCTTCTTAAAGTGTGGGTCACAACCCTATGCTTCTTAAAGTGTGGGTCACAACCCCATATGGGGTTGTGAAAAATTTGGCAACAGCAAAAGGTTTCTGAGTGCGCATTGATCAAAAATTAATTAAAAATCAAAAGTGTAATAAATCTGAGGCGTTTCTGGCAGTGCTTGCCTGTGTGGCATCGTGAATCTTCACTGTAGCCTTGGTTCTGAACACAAAGCATATGTATTTTGCAATGCACACACCCTCAGGTCATGTAACAACTAATGCTGTTGAAACACGGAAAGGGGTCAGGAGTGGAAAAAGTTTAAGAAGCCCTGGTCTAGACAACTTACTTATAGGAGACTACCGTGCATATGCAGGCCCCTACTGTTATCTACCTTCAATATTATCTAAGGTTCTTTCCACCCTAAATATGTATTCATTGACCTTTCCTCTTGCTTCCTGCCTCCCCAGTTTTGTTTTTCATTTCCTTGTACATATGAACTTAAGTTTTTACTTTCTTCACATGTCTCAAATTCAATAATTTACTTCCCAATTTGAAGCACTTCTCTTGATTTAACGATTCTCCAGAAAATCAAATAGAGCTGGATTTGTATTTAATATGAACTCTTCACCCAAGAGCACATGGTTAAATCATCAATCTCACCACATGTTGTTGTTTTTTTTAAAAAACTGGTTGTTGGTTGTGTTTTTTGTTACTTCTTTTTGGAATTGCAGAATTTGAGAGCTGCAAGGGATCTGGAGGACTCTAAGAACAGGCTCTCATGGGCACCAAGCCTTCAACCACCCATGACTACATTGGTGTGAACGTTCTCTCCACTAATGCTGATCACATCCCTTAGACTCTCTTGGAGAACTCTCTTTTAGGTTCTCAATTTCCTCATCCTCCCATTTCCATAAGTTATTTTTCCAAAACAAAGAAAGGTTTCCTCTTTACCTCGCCATCGGCCCTGCCAATTGGTGAGTTCAGAATGAAGTCTGGAGGAGCGATGACATCTACCAGGGCAACTGCATCATCTTTCAGCTGTTTGAAAACAAAGTTCATAAACTTGGCAGCTCCTTAGGGTCTCTATGGTTACCAAGGAGTCAAAGAGTTGCAGCTGAGTTGTTGCCACAACCCACCAGCAATTGAAGCAGTCATACACAGATCTATTACTAACACATTATCTTTTTATTGGCCTGGATAACAGATTCCTTTAGTTTGCATTTTAATATTTTTACCATGTTGTCCTTTACGTATTTTAAATAGGCTAAATATACTCATAAAAATGATTTCTTTGTAACTCATTATTAAAAAAAAACTGTCTTCCTCATCTTCTCCCTTTATTAGCCTTTATTTTGCCAGGTGACTCTCTGCTTTAGTTACAAAAATATATCAAGAAAAATGAGAGAAAAGATGTTTATGATCAACTGGTAAAGTAATAAAAACAAATGTCCCATGATACTCAGTAATGTTTTATTACTCAGTCATTATATACACTATTACTCAAGATGACAAATAAAATCTATATAAGAAGGTCCCCTAAGAATTCCCTTTAAATGCAAAAAATTATTTAAAAATATTTCATTATTTATATAGAGTAAAATGAATTACTCTAATAGAAAAGTGGGGTCATAAATAAATTTTTAGGTCTAGATTGTAACTGCTAACTTAGTACATAATAATTCAAAAGATTCAACAAATTACATAAGGTATAATGTAATAAATGCAATAAAATTAGATTTTCATATTGTTTATTTTCATAGTAATATTTAAGATGTTCACATATTATTTTTGATGGACACATCTAAACTAAAAATAACAAATAGATATTGTCTTTTTCATTATAAAGAGGTGCAAGTGAGCTTCCTCTTGTCTGTTTTTCTAGCAGTGGGGATGAATTTTTACTGAATCACACATAGCACCTTGCCTTGTCTCCTTGACCACTCACAACAGCGCAGGTTTTCAAGCTAGGAGGCTGGGAGTTAAGAGGAACATTCTGAGACTATAAAATATAATAAAGCTAACTGGTCTACATAAAAACAGAATCTAAGACCATGGCCTAATTAGTAATGGGACAAACTAATGAACTATCAACGTAAAAGAGCTTTTAAAAAATTCTAACAGAAAGCTCAAAACTGTATTTGCCTTGCCTATATAGTTCTTTTTTGAAGAATTATTCTCAAGTACATAACATGAAAAGTGAAAATTTGCTTCCCATTTTAAGTTTTAGGTAAATAAAATCAGTATAGGGTATAAATTGGGATATTAGGTTACTACAAATATAGGTTGGGATTCTAAAATGAAATCTTTTTTTTAAGGAAAACAAAAACATAAGCATTAACCAAAAAGTAATTTCATAAGATATATAAAATTGTATGTTTATCATAAAAATTGTGTTTTGACTTTTCCTTCAATTCAAAGATTTTTTCATAGACATTTTCTTACTAAATATAGGCTACACTAAGGTGTTGTTTTTTTTTAACAATTTGAGAAACAAGTAAAGTCTATATTTGGCCAAACGACAAATTCTTTACAAGCATGAGTAGTACATATATGTTTTATTCATGTATGGACCTGGGTATAAACCAGATCAAAAGCAGAAAGAAATCACCCTTTATTTTCATAATGACTGCTTTAAAGAAATGAAAAACTTGTTGGCTGTCTTACCAAGGAAGCTTTAGAATGGCATGAAATAGTGTTGGTAGCTGTTTATTTTCATTTTTACTCATCAGACTACAACAATAACACAGTAAAAACTTGCTCTGGAAATTGGATACTTTGGTTAATTGAATTTTGAAGCTAATTGAGACCCTTGTTTCAAAAACTGTGTTGAAAATCTCTTAACATAATTTAATACATTTTTTCTGCCTCAGTACAAAGTATAGTGAAAACAACTTAATTTTGAAAATTAAATAAATTGCACTGCCTGAAAGTATAACATCAAAAGAGTAATAAATTAAATATGATTATAGAAAGGGGGCAAAGCATCTTATAGTGAGAACACTGAAGACAGAATCAAGATACCTGAGTTAAAATTGCATCTTTGCTATGAAATTGATAGGTCCCCATGGCTAAGTAATCTCTTCTCTCTAAGCCCTAATTCCACTTCCATACAAGAAAAGGCTGGGCTACACCCAGATGTGGGTAACCTGCAGCCTTGAGGTCACATGTGGCCCCCTAGGTCCTCAAGTGCAGCTCTGTGACTGAATCCAAATTTCACAGAACAAATGCCCTTAATAAAAGGATTTCTTTAAAACTTGGACCAGTCAAAAGGCTGTACCCAAGGACCTAGAAGGTCACATGTGGCCTCAAGGCTATAGGCTCCCCACTTGGACGACAAAATCTCTTAAAATCTCTTCCAATTCTGTGATATTTCATGCAGAAGATGCAAGAGTTTAGCCTGAAGATAGTCTTGACTCCCTCACTCTCCCCCAGAGAGTACACCTAGGACCTGGGAGACTTGGGTTCTCACTTCACATGGGTGCCACTAACTGAGTGACCCAGGGCACACCCATTTACCTTTCCGGGTCTCAGTGCCCTCACTTGTAAATGAGGAACAATGCACTAGATGATGTCAAAGATCACTTTCCAGTTCTAGTAGCTAATGTTCTAAGGACCCTTCTACGTTCTAAGTACCCTTATAAGGGCCTCAGGCCTTTGTTGTAAGGGCCTAATATTTTACAATTATATGAACATACCATGAACAGTAGTTGTGTGACTCAACCACTGATTTAAGCTTGTTTTGTGAAGTTTTGTTGTAGATTCCCCTTAAAAGTTAAATGTGTCCCAAAGTTCTGGAGATTTACTATATAATGATATTAATACCCAGCATTATAAGTTACTTGGACTCACCTTTGCACACAGGTCCAAAATAGCATTCTTTATCATTTTACCTGCCTGTTCACCAGACAAATATCCACCTGCAAGTATATACAGCACAAATATATATATATATAATAATGCAAATGAGAATGGATTACATTTTAGAAACTATCGGGCATCCTAAATGAAGACAACAGTTTAAAAATATACATGAGACCTTGAAAATAGTTTTCTAAACCATCAGGCCCACAAATATATTATTTATTCTGTAAAATGTTATTGGCCCAGCCTAGTTAGCAGCTTCATTTTTTTCCGTAACTTAATTTGTCTTTGTTTCATTAGAGAAATCATATTAATAATTTCTTCTATTTGTACACTGCTTTATGTTTTCATCTGGTATTCCATTTGAACCTCACAAAAACCCTATGAGGGATGTAAATATTTCCATTTTTCACAGGCTGAAAAAGGTTGAGTCATGTTTCTAAGGTCTCATAGCCTGAATTAAAATCCAGTCTCTGATTCCTTGTTCAGTGTTCTTTTCCAACACTACAACAATATATATATGGGGGGGAGAGAGAGAGAGAGAGGGAGGGAGGGAGGGAGGGAGGGAGAGAAGGAGAGATGGATATATAGATGTCTACATATACATATTTAAAAAAACAGTATTTCAATATAATTGGTTTCTTTAGTAATTCTGGGTATTTTATTTTAGGTATTTAAAGTCATTCTGAGAAGGGGTCCATAGCCTTCACCACCAATGAGGTCTATGACACAAAAGAAGTTAAGTAGTCTAAATATGTCATATACAACATATTTAGTGGTTACATTTTAAACACATTTTTGTAAAAAAAAAAAAATTTAAAATAATGAATGGGCACATCTTGGAAGTATTGCAAACCATGAAATCCCTTTAGGATCAGTCCTGCAGTTAATCTCAACTAACTTTTAATAAAGGATTTTGAAGAAGGATGCGCAGGGACATCTCTGTGACTGCAAAGCAGGGTAAGCTAGTTGGGGTAATGAAATTCCAAGCTGATTGGGCTAGACCACAAGAACATTTCACATGACTG
Organism: Potorous gilbertii; assembly: GCA_028658325.1. NCBI lineage: Eukaryota > Metazoa > Chordata > Mammalia > Diprotodontia > Potoroidae > Potorous > Potorous gilbertii. The sequence continues at coordinate 223,153,909 of CM053772.1, forward strand.
TTTGAACAGGCAGACTACGAGTTAGTAATGTCAATGGACAAGAGTTTAGGGTGTAAGGAGATTTTCCACTTACCTAGTAAGTTTTACATCTCACTCTGATTTGTCTTCAACTCTTGCTGTCTGGTTATTTTTAGAGTATAATTAGAATTTTATTATAGTTAATGCCCCATGTTATCTTCAGGGCTAAGTATCAATCTGAGAGAAGGCCAAAGTGTGAGTCACATCTACTGCTTCTGGTTTCCCTCTCAATGGGAACATTTCTCTTTTGCTTTTGGGTCATACAATGAAGTGAAGAGCTCACCTTGATAGAGCACGGCCATGTGCCGACTTAGCGACCAGAGTCCATATAAAGCACAGAGCCGCTTCAGGACAGGCTGGAGAGAAGCTGGCGTGCTGCAATGGTGTGTATATTCATGATACCTCTGTAACACTGTGTGCTCAATGAAAACAAGAGCAAGGGAACGGCAGTAGTACGCCTTAAAAAACAAACACATAAGAAGGGCTTCAGCAACATTAATTCCCCACATGTATAAGGCACCTGTTATGAGCAGTGTGTAAGAGGCAGCAGAGAAGAGGACATAGAGTAGGGGACCAAGATTCAAGTGCTGCCTTTGACATATCCTGGCTGTGGGACTCCAGACAAGTCACTTAACCTCTCGGTGCTTCAGTCAACTCATTAAGAACCTAAATTGCAGAGAAGGTGCTGACCTATGTTAGTAAAGGGAGCCTCCTCCTTTGGGAGTTCTATATCCCAATGAAATCACAGACCCAGTCCCTGCTTTCTCTGTGTAAGTTCATAGACCCTGAGATACAGATACAAAAAAAAAATCATCCATGTCCTCCAAGAGCACACAGTCTAACTGGGAAGATGAAATATGTACACAAGTAGTCATATTACAAATTGTAAACTAAGTGCATAAGAAGGGGAAAAGATGGTCTTAGGGAGGAAAGTGATAGTAACTGATAGGATGAGACAAGCTTTCCAGAAGAAGGTTCTACTGGAGATGTCTCAGGAACTGAGTACATATGGTGAGTAAAGGAGTGGATTCAGGCAACAGCAAATAGGCAATAATAAAGCTTTGTGGGATCTAATGTAAAATTCAGATGTGATAACTGAGGAAGCCTGTGGAAACATACTCCAAGAAATGTATTTTAGAAGAGATGCTAAAAGCACTTCTAACTGAAATGAAACAGCTTTGAGCCCCAGTACATGACAAAAACTTTCATGGGAGACAGAAATCCTAGAGAACCTTAATAGGTTACTCAGTTACTCAGTTACAAAAAATGGAATTATGGCATCATGTTGGCAAAAATCAGGAACAAAACTTAGAGTAGTACTTTAAAAAAGAAATGAACCACAGGATGCTTGGAGAATATTTGAAAACATCTTACTGGAAATATATACTAAGGATCAAAAAGACCAGGTAATCTAATTGCACGCTAAATGGGTAAAAGGTAACTTAGTAGAAAAAAATTACATATCTATACACATATATATGTATGTATATGTATGCACACACATACATACATATACACAGAGACATACAAATAAATACATATATTAATGAAAGATCCCACCGGAACAAGGAATGCCCTTAAAATTGGCAAGTCAGGTGTAAATATTCAAGTCATAAGAACCAAAAAAAAAAAGGAATGTTGCAAAGACACCAGAGGGGAAATGACTTGGCCTGGATGACCTCCATGGTCCTTTCTAAGAGTGATGCCTACAAATCCACGATTCTGAGATCTTCTCTCCAACTTCTCTATCACCCCACCTAAATCTTTCTTGTCCTCTTCTGCTTCGCTAGTCACTGGCCTTCCTTCTCCAAGAACTCTTTACTTGGCTCACACTCATCCTCTCCTCCCCAACGCACGTCCTGACACTTAGTGACTTCCACATCCTATTTGGATGTTTCCTTGAAAATGGTGTCCTCCAAATTCATTCATTTTCTCAACTGCCATGACACACAGCAATATAGCCACTGATAGGAGTGCCGTGTCTCAGACACCTGCTTTTCTACCAGCCCCAACCTCACTTCTGTAGCCTTCCATTCTCAAGTTGCCCTCTCTGATCCTAGTCTGCACTTCTATTCTTCCTGCTGATTCATTCCTCATTAACATTCCTTGTCCTCACAGTGGCTCCCAGTCCTTCTGTTTCCTCCTTGCTTTACTATTCTGTTCCTCTTCTGGTCCTAATTTTCCATCTTCACAAATCTGACCTAATAGTTAACAAGGTAATTTTGCACTGTCCTTTACATTCCATTAATCAGACTGAGAAAGTGAACACATTTGTGATGTGCAGATGGTGATGATTTTCTACTTCAAAAAGCAGAGAAAGACACAAAAGGAACTACTATTTGTTCCTTTTCCTGGCCAAACTAAGAAACTAAATGCCAAAATAGGAACTTTCAGAGCAAATGATCACTTTGTAAGCATGGCGTTCAAGATAGAGAAGTTAAAGCCAAATATGGACTGATATAATATGTGCTCTTGATTTGAAGAAGAGAGCCTTCAGGGTTCAGAGAAAAAATAAATAAGATCCAATGGTGAAATATTTTGCAGAGGAAGCTGGCCTAAGAGGCACAGTAGAATCTCCAAAAAGAAATGCAATTCTGTAGACAAGTCATTCTGACAAAAAAGAAAAAGAAGAGCTCTCTGAAAACACTAATGTAGACACAAGGAATAGGTCAACAGACTAAGATTTTAAAAAATGTATAGATGATGGAAAAGAGCAAATAACTAAGGATGAATACAAGACATCTGGCCCTGTAACAACTGTGTTAGGACTATTAAAGTCCAAAATAAACTGAAGTTGGTGACAAATGTTAAGAGATTTTTGTCTTGTTTTATTTGAGTTATATTGTGGGCAAGAAGAGGATCAAAGAATACGCTGACTTGTTAAAGAATGACCATGTGGAAGATGAAACACTGGATTCACTTCTATTTACTTTCCCAAAGAAATTCTTCCTTGGACCAAGAAAGAGAAGATTAAAAATCATTAGGAGCGAGTGGAAGGTAAGCTAAGTGGGGAAGTGGTCACAAAGCATTTCTCTACCCTCCCAGAACTCCAGTTAGTAAGCCCAGATGAATTATATCCTAAGTATATGGAAAGAACTGGCAAATGGGACTGCTAGACTGTCATCAGCAATTCTGAAAGATCTTAGAAAATGGGAAAGCCATCATAAGCTTGAAAAAGAGCAACTAGCCCCCAAACTGCCAACTTATAAACAAGTGAGCTTGACTTTTATTCCTGGACAAATTCTAGGACACATTACTAAAGAGATGAATTTTGAGCATGTAGAAAGGGAAAAAAGCAACCACTAAAAGAGAGCATGGCTTCATCAAGAATAGACCTTGCCAGACAATTTTCATTTCTGTTTTTTGACAGAAAACTAGAGCACTGGACCAGTAGAATCCTGCAGATACAGCTTACTGAGATTGTAAACTAGGTTGAGGAATGGATGAGTAAGAGTATAATTAGATAGACTTGGAAATGAATTTCTTGAATGGTCAGAGCCAAATGACATCCATTAATGGAGCAATGTCACATCAGACAAAGGTCTCCAGGAATCTGTCCTTCACTTGTGATGTTCAACATTCTAAACAATTAATTTGATACAATCAATGATGTCGTGCATGTTCAATCTGCAAGTGACATGAAGCCTGGAGGAGAGCTAACATTTTGGACAACAAACTCAATATTTAGAGATACAGACAGGATAGAATAACAGGATCAAATGAGATAAAATTTAATGAGAAGCTTTATACCTGAGTCCAACAAAATCAAGTTTCCAAATACAAGATGGGGAATCATGACTAGAAATTAGTTCAGATGAAAAACACCTAGCAGGGCTGGGGAATTTGTGGCCTTGAGGCCACATGTGGCCCTCTAGGTCCTTGGGTGTGGCCTTTTGACTGAGTCCAAGTTTTATAGAACAAATTTTTTTATTAAGGGAATTTGTTCTGTAAATTTTGGATTCAGTCAAAGGGCTACACTTGAGGACTTAGAGGGTCACATGGAACCTCAAGGCTGCAATTCCCCACTCCTGAGAGGTCTTATTGAACACATTCAAGTGGAATCATAAATGTGACCTCAAGACCAAAAAGAGCTAGTACTATTCTAGACTATGGAAGCCTGATGTGAGAGATAAATTGGTAGTCTCAGAATCAGGATGACCTGAGTTCAAGTCCCAGGTTTGATACATACTGGCTGTGTCCCTGGATATCATATAATCTCTTAAGTGTCCCAGGCAATGCTGTAAGACTATAAATGGCAGAACATTTGACAGTCTCCATTAGTAGAGGGTCTTTCATTACCAGAAATTCTCTATACATAGAGGATATAAACATAGGTTCAGCCTTCCCCCCGCTTTGGATCTTAGGTTGTATGAAGTGAGGCATATTATTCAGAAAGAGAGAGACAGAGAGACAGAAAGAGAAAGTGTGTGTGTATGTATGTGTGTGAAAGAGAGACAGAAACAGAGAGACAGAGACACACAGAGACAGACGCAAACACACAGAGAGAGAGAGAGAGAGAGAGTGCACTAAGGATTCTGTTGGCTGAAATTTCAAACAATGATTGTGAAAGCAGGAAGGTTAATTGGCAATGAGTTGGGCTAGAAGAGTTTCAAGGCTGGTTTTGGGGGGAACAAAAGAGATCTGTGGGGGAGACAGTGATAAAAAAGTATCAATGAAATATTTTCAAAATACGTAAGAAAGAAAAGAAATTCAGAAGGGAACAGAACATTTCTGTTTTGCTGATGCTAAATTTAATACACATTTTTCAAAAGCACCTAACAGAAGTTCAGTTTCATATATAATCCTCTTCTGTTCTTTGCATACAGAAACGTATACAAATTCATAATAAAAAAAGAACTTTTTAAAAATTGGGATTTTGTGCATAGGTGGTAGGAATAGGCCCACTGATAAGCTCATGGATGTAATGAGGTATCCAAATTCGTTTTAGTAGCATTTTATAATAGTAAAAACATTGATTAGAAAAATAAAAAAATAGCATGGAAAACAAATATTTGAAGGGCTGCTATATGGAGGGAAGAGATTAATTCTATATGTCTCAAGAGAACGGTACTAGGGATGATTATTAGAACTTACAAGGAGGTACAGTTAAATTCGACTGAAGGAAAACCTTCCTAACAACCAAACCTCTCTAACAACAGAATAGTATAACTTTGGAAGTAACTAACTTCATAGTACAGGCAAGGGGTTGGTGGGTGGAGGAAATGTATTTGTTGTCAGAAATGTTGTTGGGGGGATTTCTACACAAGGTAGAAGACAGGACTAGGAGCCCTCTAAGTTCCAATTCAGCTATACAATCATATAGGTCTAAGTAAACAGAGAAATCTGATTCCTTTGGAGGTTCTTTTGAGTCAATTTTCTTCAAGGATAAAGTCCAAATGAACAATAGGCATTAATATAAAGGCACTAAAACACAAACACTATGGAATGCTAATCAACTAAAAAGTAATGATGTAATAAAAAGTCAGCATAATAAGTGACTGATGAAGGAATCTCCATTTAGAAATATCTTACTTAAATGAAAAGGTATTTTAAAAATAAATATAAACACTATTGCTTACACGTTGAAGAACTACCTTCTCAGTGCCTTACAATACATTGGAACTTCAGTCACATAGTAATTCTAACAAACGCTGCTTTGATTAGAATTGTTTTATGACTAAGCAGTTAACTATGCAATGCCAGGGTACCAGGAAAGACTGTCTATCCCTCCCCTAAATTTATTTCAAACTCATCTGGCTGATACCTGAAATTCCATAAAGATTCACTCCCCTGACTTAAGGATCTTGTTAAAAAATCCTGATGGGGCAATATATTAACCTATCAATAATCTTCTTAATTAATGTGAATGAGTTCATATCCTTTCCTGGAGGTCAGTTTTGCTAAAATTAGGAACAAAATACCTTGAAGGAACTGAGGAGAGCTGTCACCATGGTTTAAGAGGAAGGAAGACATAAAAAGAGCAAACCAATTTTACCACTTCCAAGCAGGATGGTCTGGGATTTGAACATGTGCTAACATTCATTTACAGCCCTAAAGACTCAATGATTTTTCTTCTGATTCAGTAATTCCAAAAAAGTGCTTAACCAGAATTCCAAATAGGATATTTAAAAATTACTGACTGGTAATATTCACCTGAGAACATTTAGGGAGAAAAAAAATCTACAAAACAAACCTTCAGTTGTACTGAATTGTTATTTAAAAAGTATGATCTTTTAAAAGGGGAAAAGTTCACTGACATCTTAAGGAGTGATGCTATTTATTCTTGGCTAACACTAAATTTTCCAAATTAACTTTGGAATAACTAGTTAATATCAGTTGAATATTGACATATTGATAACTGACGGTTTAACACTTCCAGATTCACAAAGTTCTTTCCTCACAATCCCCCAAAAAGCACAATTTTGTTGAATGATGATGATGAAGATGTGGCACTTCAAAGTTTACAAACCCCTTCATGCACAAACTCTCATGGGAGCCTCCTAACAGTCCTATGAAATGGGTGTTGATTATAATACAGGTTGGCTACTACATGTCATCTCAAAGTCAAGGACTGAAGGATGCATTTTCTCATAGAAAAAAATGATTGTAAAAGCTAATTCAGTCCCAGTCTGACCTACAAAATGAGTCATTTCACCTAGAACATGCCATGAATCCTCCTCCAAAGTTTTGCTTCAACATCAAATCACAGTGGAGGATGGGGGTTTGGATTTCGGAAGATCCTGTAAAATGAATACAATTCCCAGATGCTCTGGGGAGACAGAGTGAAGGATGGTACTTGGGTCCTGGGATGATCAGCTTGGTGAAATAGAGACAAGATCATCCCCAGGAAGACTGATCATTAGGTGAAGAGTTTTGACAGTCGGAGAGTTTCATGAACACTGTTTACTAAGGAGTTCTATTCTGCTTGGTTTGAGTTTCCTATGAAACAGATACTATAATTATATATATCCCTATTTACAAAGATGGACACTGAGGATCAGAGAGTTTAAGTGACTTGGCAAGGATCGCCCAGCACCATGTGTGCGGCAGAGCCAGGACAAGAACTCATGGTCTCTACTCCCGATAGGTGGTGGTTGGTCTTTCTAGCACTTTAAATTGAGTCTATTTCACTTTCTTCGCAAAGCATGTGAACAGAAAGATAGGAAAAGAATAAGTTCTAGTTTCCTTCTGAGTTAAATTTCCAAATGTGTTTTCATTGAGTTTGAAGTTAAGTATAATCCATTACAATGATTCTGAGGGAAGAAGATAAAATTTGCCAAATATTTAGTAATCAACTCTTGTGGGCAAAATATGACAGAACTACATCAGTCCCATTGGAAAAGCTTCTAGTGGGGGTCAGGTAAAAGTATTCTGCTTGGGTCCTCTGAGGACAAGCATGGCTAAGTACCAAGAAGATCATCACCAGGAGACTGGCCACCACCCAAAGAAACTCCAATGGCATGGGTCATAATGAAATGAAAGAGCAAGTTTAGCAAGAGTAAATAGGTAGGAAAAGAGAAAAAGACAAGAAGTGGAGCAGTGCTGGATGAGGATGAAGCCTAAGGCCAGTGAGGATAAAGTTGGATGGGCATGTCTGCTGTCACAGCTGGGACAGATGAGAAACTCTGGGGCCAGATGGGGGATGGAGGATTATGACAGGGGATGAGAAAAAAAGGAAAATGAAAATATTGGTAGATGAAATTAACAAGAAAAGGGAGAGGTAGTATAATCAGATGGAGGAGAGGAGGTTATTAAAGATCAAAGGAAGAAAAATGGACTAGAAATCACAGTGGGGAGCAAGGACTAGTTGATGGATGGCTTGAAGTACTGTGACAATGCAAGATGAAGGGCTCTGATAAGAGATGCAAAAAGAAGGAAAGAAAGTGAGTAGAGTGGAGCCAAGATGGTGGCATAGAGGCATCAATCCAGCTGAACTCTCCCAGCATTCTACTTTAAAATAACTTCTCAAATCAAATTTTGGAGCAAGAGAGACCAAAACAAAAAATTAGTGAGGCATTTTTCCAGCCTAAGACAATTTAGGAGGTTGGCAAGAAAGATCTGTGACACAAAAGTTTGGGGTCCAAAACAGAGCACAAGTGACTGTGACTCACAGCACAGATCGTGGGCTTTGGAGGCATCAGACAACTAGTCAGAAAGAGATTATAGGACATACTTTGAAGGCACTGGGTGAAGCTGGCATGAACTAGCAACTCCACTGTCCATATGCAGTTCTGGATCACAGTTCTAAAGCAAAGAGGAGCACTGGTTGGGGGGAGGGTCAATCACAAGGAAGCAGGGGCCCTGGTAACGTAATGAAATAAAAAGGAGTGCCAGTGCTTGCAGCTGTGGGGCCCTTCGTGGGTAAAGACCAGAATAAAAATCAGGACAGACAATACCTTACCCAGGATCACATCACTTTGGAAGTGCTGAAAACCTTCAGACTCCCAGAACTATCTAATTTTCAGAGCAGCTGTTTTCAAGCAGCATGAAAAAGCCAGGTGAGCAGGGTCCAACTTTAACATAAAGTTCAAAGTCAAGAAAAAGGTTGCAGAAATGGGCAAACAACGACATAAAATTAAATTGAACGTAAAAAGCTACTTAGTAGCAAGAAGACCAAGATATAAAGTCAGATGATAACAATGTGAAAACCTGCTACAAGCAGAAAATGCTAATTGGATTGAAGCCCAACAAGATTCCTAGAAACCTTAAAAAAAATGAAAAGAATGCTGAAGGAAAAATTGAGAAAAGAAATGAGACCAACTGAAGAAAGTTATGAAAAGAGAATTAACAGCTCGGTAGAAGAGGCGCAAAGAAATATTGAAGAAAATAACACCTTAACAAACAAAATTGGCCTAATGATAAAAGAGGCAGAAAACTTCATTGAATTCAAAAGAATTCAAAAATCAGAAGAGACCTAATGGAAAAGGAGCATAAAAAGCAACTAAATAAACTCTTAAAAATTAGAACTGGGAAACTGGAAGCTAGTGTCTTCATGAAAAATCAAGAAGCAAAAAAATAAATTTAAAAGAATGAAAAATAGAAGAAAATGTGAAATATCTCATTAGAAAAACAACTGAACTGAAAAATAGATTAAGGAGAGATCATTTAAGAATTATTGGTCTACCTGAAAGTTATGATCATAAAGAGAGCCATGACATCATATTTCAAGAAGTTATCAAAGTAAAACTGTCCTGATATCCTAGAAGCAGAGGGCAAAACAGAAACTGAAAGAATCCATCTCTTGAAAGAGATTCCCAAATAATAATCCCCAGGAATATTATAAGTATTGCAAGCAACTTAAAGAAACAATTCAAATATGATGATCCCATTTAAAAAGAGAGAAATGATTGGGTAAGAAAAAGGGATGCACTGGAATAAAGGGAAAGGGAGAGGTAGAGTGGGGAGATTTCTCTCACATAAAAGAAGCACCCAATGAAGAGCTTCTTTATAATGGAGGGGAAAATGGTGGAGGAGGAGGGGTTTGGCAGACTTGAATCTCATACACACACACACACACACACACACACACACACACACACACACACACACACACTCTCAATTGGGTATAGAAATCTATCTTACCAAATAGGGAAATGGGAAGTGAATGTAATAAGAGAAAGGCAGGGGTCAGAAGCAAAATAGACTTTTCATGAGGTACAGGATAACAGGAGAGAGAGAGAAGATGAAATAGAAGAAAACAGGACAGAGGGATTACATAGTAATCATAACTGTAAATGTGAATGGGATGAACTAACCAACAAAATGGAAATGGATAGCAAAATGGATTAGAAACCAGAATCCAACAATATATTGTTTACATGAGACACTTAAAATAGACAGACACAGAGTTGTGTACTTTTTTAGCTGAAGTAAAAAAGGCAGGGTTAGCAATCATGATGTCAAAGCCAAAGCAAAAATAAACCCAGTTAAAAGAGCTAAGTAGAGAAATTAAATTTTCCTAAAAAAAACTGCCTTAGACAATGAAGTATTATTAAATTTTTTACAGCAAGGTTCTTTGGCAAAGGCTTCATTTCTCAAATATATAGGGAACCTAATCAAACATAAAAATAAAAGCTATTCCCCACATTGTTGTGTTTGTCCTTCGTTTTTGAAGAGGACCATGACATCAGGAAAATGATGACATGACTTGCAGATGACTTTGATTTGAGTAAGGAAGGGCTGATCTCCCATGTGAATATGGTAAAAGGATATGAACAGACATTTTTCAGAAGAAGAAATCAAAGCTATCTATAGTCACATAAAAACTTCACTAAATCACTATTGATCAGTGAAAATGAAAATTAAAACAACTCAGAGGTACTGCTTTGTACCTACCAGAAATGACAAATGCTAAGGGGATGAGGGAAAACAGATACATTAATAAACTGTTGGTGAAGTTGTGAATTGGTCCAACCATTCTGGAGAACAATATGGAACTATGTCCAAAGGGCTACACAACTGTGTATATCCAATGACCCAGAAATACCACTATTAGGCCTGAATCTCAAAAAGATCAAAGAAAAAAAAATCTTTATTTACAAAAAATGTTTGCAGTAGCTATTTTATGTTTTTTGTAGTGGAATGGTTGAACAAATTGTGGCATATGATTGTGATGAAGTACTATTGTATTATAAGAAATGATGGGGGGTGGTTTCCAAAAACACGTGGCAAGAACTATATGAACTGATGCAAAGTAGAGTGAGAAGAATTGAGAGATCACTATGCACAGCAATGACAATGTAGTAAAGACAATCAACTGTAAAAGACTTGGCTCCTCTGATCAATACAATGATCCAAACAATTCCAAAGGATTTGTGATGAAAAAATCCTATCTACCTTTCCAGAGAGAACTGATAAACTCTGAGTGCAAAGTGAAGTGTAATTTTTTCATTTTCTTTATTTTTTTGCAATATGGCTAATATGGAAATGTTTTTGCATCATTTCATATGTATAATTGATATCATTTTGCTTGCCTTCTCAGTAGGTGGGGGAAGGATGTGAGGGAGGGAGAGAATTTGGAACAGAAAATTTAAAAAGAAAAGAATGTTAAAAATAAATAAATAAATGATTTTTAAAAGAAGCGATGAAAGTCTTTATCTGCCAAATGAGGAGATTAGATTAAGCCATCTCTAAGGCACCTTCCAATTCTAAATTGTATAATCCCATTAAATTCTGAATTAGGGTGATGACAGCAAGAATAGATAAAAGGAAAAAGATGTGAGATGACATAAGCAGATATCATCAGACTGCCAAGTGACTACATATAGGAGGAGTCAAAGGTGGCAAAGGTTTAATTAACCCTTGATACTTCCTCATGACTTATAATGTGAAGGCAATGGAAGATGTAGTCTGCAGTAGAGAGGCTTTCCAAGGACATGGTATCCTCAAAGGAAAGTGAGATTTTAGCTAATGGGAAAAATTAAATGAAGTATTTGGGAATGTAGGTTGTTTGTTATTGTTGAGTCATTTCAGTCATTCTCACTCTCAGTGACCCCATTTGGGATTTTCTTTGCAAAGATGCTGGAGTGCTTTGCCATTTCCTTCTCCAGTTCATTTTACAGATGAGTAAACAGAGTCAAATGGGTTAAGTGACTTGTTCAGGGTCACACCGCGAGAAAGTGTCTGAAAATAGATTTGAACTCATAAAGATGAGTTTTCCTAATTCCAAGCTGTATCCACTACTCTTTCTAGGTGCCCTCTGAGAATATAAGCAGATTTCTTTAAATCATAACAAGGTTACCAAAGGGCGCAAATATAGTGTCTAAGACAGAAAAAGCGATTATATACATAATAGGTACGTATGTATGGATTGTTTATATGTGTACATACAAACAATATGTACACATGTAAAATGCATTACTATATATTCAGGGCATTCCATTTGATTACAGAATGGTTAATTACAAGTATGCAAACATATGTAATTCTTTCTATAATAGTATGTATTTGTCTATTGGTATACATTGTTGCTTAGAGAGGGCACATTTGACTATAGTGAAATAAATATTATGTCACAGATACTTCGTAGTCAAGTTTTTTGTACTACGAATCTCAGAATTCAAGGAACATCCAGCCCCCAATAGAAGAAAATCACGACTTAAACCAAAGTAGGCTACTTCTGAATGATTCCCACCACATTTTCTTCTCTATTAGTACAGGCAGGATTGGCCTACATCCCCATTTTATAAAAGAAAAACAAACAGTGAGGATGTGTGACCTGGAATAAACCACTTAATCCGTGATGAGTCAGGGGCAGATCTGGGAAATGAACACAGATTTCTTGATTCCCAGAGCAAGGCTCTAACCACAAGACTACAAACTGTTAATTCCCTCCAACAAACTGCAGAACTAAAGTCTCATACATGAAACTTTCCCTACAACAGAAAATAATGGAAAACTTAGTACATTATGTCAACTTAAAGTAATATTTATTACAAGGAGGGATAAGCAGCTAGGAAATTGGAAAAAAAAAAAGAACCAAAGCTTAAAAAGTTACCAGATTAGTACCTGGCAGTTGTTTCTTGCTTCAAAATCATCACTTCCAGATTTTCTTTCATGATTTAATTTTTGATAACTCTCTTGTAGGAGGTAACAAACCAACCACTTGTATGCTGCCAGAGAAACTTAAAAACAAAAGAAATGACAGCTATCACATGACTGTAACTTGGGAGGGTCCATGGCAGTAGCAAGTACTTACTCAGTGGAGTTCTAAACTTAAAACAGGTAACTAGCAGGAGCTCATGTGACGTGGTACTTTGTGGCTATTCAGCACTGTACAGACATTATCTATTTGATTCTCCCAACAATCTGTGTGGGTCAATTGGATAAACACTAGCACCTCTTCATTTTGCAAATGAGAAAACTGAGCAGAGAGCCCTTAAAGGACTTGTCAAAGTTTGGGAAGCCAGCAGGAGAAGGAGACATGATCACAAACCAGGTTTTTTGACACCAAAGCCATTGTTATATTAACATATCATGGTGCCTGTCTGATGTATGAAAGGTTGAATGTTATTTTTACCAGAATGAGTACTCTAGATGAAGCGAGTCTATGAAATCAGCAAGCATTATTAAATATCCACTGATGTGCTAGGTGCCATTCTAAGTTCTAGGTATATAAGGATAAAAAGAAACAGTCCCTGCCCTCTAGGAGATTACATTGGAACAATGACATGCACTTATATAAGCATATATAAAACACATAAAAGATAACTTCTGTAGGGAGAGGGTAGGAGAGGTAATAGCAGCTTGGAGAACTAGGATAGACAGAAGATGGAGCTTCAGCTCCAAGGGTCTCCAAGAGTGGAGGAATTATCTCATTCCAATTACAGGAATGGGGGAAAAGTCAATGCAAATGTACTAAGATAAGCCATAGAGTGGTGCAGCTCTAGAATGGCTTGACCATAGAGTGCATGCAGGCTAGACAGGTAGGAAGGGACCAGAACCTAAGGAGCTATAAATGTCAGAGGGGCTTTATATTTGATGCTAATGGTAACAGAGCCACTATTAATTAACAAGTAAGGGAATTGTCTGGCTAAGCACTTCAGGAAAATTGCTTTGACAACTGTGTAGAACATAGATTGGAGTGAGAAAAGATTTGAATCTAGGAGATCAGTTAAGAGACTACTGCAACAATCTGGATGAGAGGTGATACGAGTAGAGAAACTGGGTACATGCGAGTTATGAAGGTAGCAACTGATTGGCCATTGAGGTGAATGAGAAATTGACAACACCATCAAGGTTACAAACCTAGGTTAATGGAATGAAAATGGAGAGGTGGGGGGGGGGAGGCAAGAGAACGAGTTCTGTTCTGGTCATGCTGTGTTTCAGATGCCTATAGGACATCCCACAGGCAGTTGGTACTTAGAGTTGGGGAGACAGAGTAGGGCTGCACATACTGATCTAGGAGTCATCTACAAAAAGATGATAGTTAAACCCATGGGAAGTCACTGAGTGTAGAAAGAGACAGGAGGAACCAGAACAGAGCTTTGGGGAACATATGTAATCAGAGGGCCTGACACAAACAATCCACGAAAGAAGACTAAGACGGACCCACAAAGAGCAGTATCACAACAAGCCAGAGAAGAGAGAACATCTAAGAAGACCTGGCCAACCATATCAAATGCTGCTAAGAGGTCCAAAGGAACAAGGATTGGGAAAGGGCTTTGGATTTAAGAGATTATTCTATGCTAATTATGTCTTATATTCTCTGTTACAGAAATAAAGATTACAAATCCTAAGTAAAATTCATTTTGAACTAACTCAGTTTTACCAAGTTATGAGAATGTTTATAATCAGAACTTTTAAAAAAACCTACTATATTTCTTGCATAGTAGTAATTTGGGGAACATTCAATTGACTGACATTCCCACAAATTTATTTTTATATCCTTTTATATTTCATTATGTCTTAAATTCTTCCTCTGATGTTCAGTTCTCATGAAGATGAACAAAAGATTGGCATCATGAGAATGGTAATATTTTCCATGATTCATTTATGCAGCAATGAATTCTAAGGAATCTGCCGAAGGCACAAAACTTGTTTTTGCTAATTTCTTTTCTCAACACATCAGAGGTAACAGCTGCACAATGACCCACTAACTGTGGGAGACTGTTCCATATACACACCACAACATGTGCTGTTTCTCAAATGCTGCCCCTGAATTCTTAAATTGAAAAAACTGGAATTGTAGAATGTGAGAGCTGGGAAAAAATGAATCTAGTCCAATGCCTTCATCATTTGTTATTCAGCAACTGCTCGTGTGTGTGGTGTGGTGTGTGTGTGGTGTGGTGTGTATGTGTGTGTGTGTGTGTGTGTGTGTGTGTGTGTGTGTCTGTGTGTTTCCCTTCCAGAGCATATGGTAGATGGCCACTCACTGGCAATGCTGTTGAGGGGATTTTGTTTAGATACAGGTTGCACTACCTGAGCCCTGAAATCTCCTCTAATTCTGAGATTACATCAGGCTTGAAGTCTTTGACTGTTTGACTTTTCCTCTATGGAAGGGGTAACATGGTTACTTGTGTGCATGTCCTCTTAATAGACTGTAAGGTCCTTGAAGGCAGGAGTTGTGTACTTTTTCACACTTTCATTGCAGCCCCTTACCCACCAGATATGGGCACAGGGTTTTTATACATAGTAACTACTTAGAAACGCTTGTTGAATGGAAATGGAAAGCCATCTTACTTAAATCCAATTTCCCCATTTTCTAGATGAGGAAATTGAGGCCAAAAGGAAATAACTTTCCATTGGTCAGAATTATTTGAATTTTCAAATATCATATGATATTATCATATCATAAAATTATCATAAATCATGATAGCTTTTACTTAGAGTCTCTAATATTAACACTAGCCTTAGGATTGCTTTATTCTTCCAGTTGCCTTCCTCAGACATCCTGACTTTTCTATAGCATCTGACCCTGTCCTTCTTGATAACGTCCTCCTTGGTTTCAATGACCCAGCTCTCCCCTGGCCTCTTCAGTTTCATGTCTGCCTACTCCTCAGTTCCCAAAAGTTCACCAATCTTACCCCAAACACTAAATGTGGGTGTCCTTGATCTTCTTGTCTGTCTACATGTACAGTTGGTGATTTCATGCATTCCTATGACTTCAGTGATCACCTCTATACAGATGACTCCTAAATCTACTTATCCAGCCCCAATCTCTCCTGAGCTTAAGCAATATATTTCCAACCATGTACTATAATCTCCACCTAGATACCTTACCAGAACTTCAGACTCAGTAAGTTCAAAACTAAACTCATCATATTTTCCCCCAAAACTTGTCCCTACCCTCCAAATTTCTTATTTCTCCAGATTCTCCAAGTCACTTTGGTATAAAAATGTGGATTCACATTTGACTTCCTTTTCCTTTCTCCCCACTCTTACTTCATCAACTTCCAAGTCCTTTGGATTTTATCAGCACTAAACTTCTTGAATGTCTCTGTGCCACATGGTCCCTTTATTTTTATAATCCTGACTGAGGTCTTCATCACCTCTTACCCAGACTACTGTAACAATGGCCACTCTTGTCTCTTGTTCCTTCCCTCTCTAAACCATCCTTCCCTGGCTGACAAATAGTTTTCCTAATACATGGGTCAGATCCTAATTAAAAACTTACCACAGCACCCTGTTGTCTGTAGGATAAACACAAAGTCTTTACCCTTGCATTTCATACCTTCAACAATCTGATTCTAAACTTCATTTCTAGCCTTATTTTTCCTTCCACTACTAGCTATTCCCTGATATTAACCAATCTTCCTCTGCTTCTGTGAATTTGTGCAATTTTTTTCTTCATGCCTAGAATGTGTTCCCTGATTGAAGCCATCCAGTGGGTGAAATCTTTGTGAAGCCTTTCCTGAACACCCAGACCACAAACTAAAAATAATGCCCCATTCCTCCAATTTGCCTACAGTCTTTTGGATTCTCTTTTGTTCTTATTACATTCTACCTTGTATACTTTTCTGGATCCATGTTTTGTCTCACTTCTTAAAATCTTTGCATCCCCAATGACCTCTTATAGCACTTTGTACATAGTAGGCACTAAATAAATATTTTTTAGGTGGAGATGAATTGAAATTCATGCTAGTTTTGAGGAGTGCTATTCCAATTTGGTATTTTCATCCTGAAATTCAGCTTAAAACACACTCAAATATAGATACAAAAATAGACATATCCAAATATAATGAAGAATTAATACAATCTCTGAGAGTAATCTTGTTGACAACTAACTTTGTTTTAACTGTTCTTATTACATTTTTCTAGATGATAGCACGGGGGCTGCATGCATGGCTAAGAATAGTTTGGGGGAGAAACAAGACCCATGGTCCAGTTAAGGAGTATATCCAAAATGCAGAGGAGTCACAAGTGAGAAGTGATAAGGAAGGACCCCAGAATAATACAGCAGAAACAGGCCTTTCAAATAACAGGGGCTTGAATCAAAACTTCTGGGCAATCACTACACTTCTCTAGGATACAGTTTCTTCATATGTAAAATAAGGGGTCTGGACTGGACAATTTCAGTCCCTTCCAGTGCTAGCCTATGAGCATATGGTCTTTCCTTGAGTGTCATTCATTCCACTTAGGATGGGACAGAGAAGCATAAATGCAGAATGCCAAGAGAGGATCCAATAACGTGCATCACCCAATGAGGTGAGTTGGAGTGAGGAACATTCGGAATCTAACACAGTAAGAACACACACGCTGACACAGGCAAAGAGTGAGTTAATGTTCTTTTTGCTCAAGGACTGTTACAAGCCAAGTGCTTCTCTGGCCTTCCTGCCCACACATAACTGATAAGCATCAGCTGATGCTGACTGTAATTGTACATGAAATACCTGATGAAATGAAATGAAGAAAAATAATGGATGAAATGAGAAAAATCAATCACCTAGAATGACATAGCAGTTGCAAGAGTTTTGGAAGATCAGTTCCAAAACTTGGTAAACAGGTCTTAAGCTAATTACTTTGTAAGACTTTCTTGATTTTATCACCATTTGTCTCAAACTATGTTGTAAATTATAATCAGGATGACTACAGAACTAAAAAAACTTGTCATGTAAAGAACAGTGAAAGAAATTTGTAATATTTTGTCTGTATAAGAAAGAACTTTTGGGGAGTTGGGGAGGGGTGACAGTTGCAAGCTTCAGATATTTCCAGTACTGGCTTGTGGAGGACTGAGCAGATTTATTTTGCTTGGCTCCAGAAAGCAGATCTAAGACCAATGATTCAAAGTTACAGGGAGGCAGAATTGGCATAATAGAATAAAGAATTTCCTAACATTTAGAACCATCTCAAAATGTAATCAGGCTCCCTTAGGAGCCAGTGAACTCCAGTCAGTGGAGGTCTTCAAGGAGAACCTGGATAACCAATTGACAGAGATATTGTTAGAAAGGATTTGTTCAGTATACGGGAATGGGACTAGATGAGCATTTCAATGTCTTATAACTTTGGAATGTTAGGACTTTATGGTATCCTTAGCATTACCTCAATTAAGAATCATCCAGGCATTAGAGACCTTTCTCTAGGTCTCTTAATTTTTCGGGGGATGTCAATAGCTAATTCATCCTCACCCATTTCCTTCACTAGTCATACGATTAAATCAATATTAAATACCTACTATGGACCAGCACTGTGCTAAGTTCTAGGGATACAAAAGAGGTCATATGTGCCTTTAGCAGTATCTTTTGCTCAAGGCAAGTTGTCATTGGTAATATAGGGTAGTCTACTTATAGCACACTCATGATTCATCTTTCCACTGTACGTTGTGTCATCTACAATTCTGATTCTTATGAGATCATGTTGGTCCACGATTCACAGGGATATACCATTACTGAGGGAATATTGATAGGTTATGAGAAGGGGCCTTGGCAGCAGGGAGCAGCCTGGGATTCAAACATAAAAGGGGAATACATGACTCACTTTTAGAAAGCAAATAAAATTCTTTCACATAGAGTCTATGAAGTAAATCATGTTTTCAATGCAATGAGTACTAAAGTAATGCCTAAAACACACAAGTTAAATATGCTTCCCTCAAAACAAAGATTTATCCCTTGATACATCAAGTCCAATCAATTTTTTTTTAATCTAACAAACAGACCGACTTTAATTGGGGTTACTCAGTTCCTGTGGAGCATCATGGTGCTACATGAAGCACAGTCTTTACTACAAATCCAGATGAGACAAAACTTATTTAGTCAGTGCAAAGATCCAGGATTAAACGATTAAATTCATCTGAAGCCAAGGTTTTGGCTCAGTATGTTCACTTCCTTTCCAACTCTATCCAGAAAGATGATGCCTTTTTTTTTTTTGCAACAGCAAACAATTTTTACAAAATGAGTTTTACTTGAAATGTTTCCCTTGGAAACATTTTTTACAAAATAAGAGTAACTCACAGGACAAATAGATGATTCTGACTTGTTTACTAGATAGACAATACTGAAAAGACTGCTGAATTTTGGGAAGGATAGCACACCAAGGCATATCTGTCTCACGACCTATCTAAATAATAAAGACGTAAACGTTACAATAGGTGACAATTCTTTAAAAAGAATGTGGATGTTACTATCTGTTTTGCAAAAATTTCTATTGTTTTATAAGATCACCAATTACCAGCACTGGCCCTGGAATCAAGAGGACCTGAGTTCAAATTCAGCCTCCGACATCTACTAGCTGTGTGATCCTGGGCAAGTCACTTAATTCTGACTGCCTCTGCCCCAAAATTACTATAGGCTAACATTGATGGAAACATTAGTTAATACCTACTTGTTAGTACCTTCCGCTGAGTTTTGAGTTTCCTTAGATTAGTAGCACTTTGAGAAAAGAGATAAAACGCACTTCTCTTTATAAACAGATAAAGCATGCGTATGTCAATGTATTAGTCATATTGACCTAGTGCCTTAAGGCCTAGGAAGCCCTTTTCCTTACAACCGCCCAATGAAGTACACAGTACAAATGTTATTACAACGATTTAAGAGATGAAAAAACTAAGGTTTAATGAAGCGAAGTGACGTTCCCAGAGTCACACAGCTAACAAGATTTGTAAATAATATTTAAGTCCAGGTTGATACCGATGCCAAGTTCAACTTAAAGACTAAATAGTTGCCAAGACAATAGAGGCAATTATATAGTAGTCTGTAGAAAAGTTCTATCAACAGAAGAATTCGAGGTGATGAAAATCCAACCCTCCTTATAATGCCGATGTGCAAATAAATTCCATAAACTCCTACCTTAACATTTTCTTAAAATGAAGATTGTCTGGAATATCGTGGACCTCACAATTAAGACAGCTATTTTGTTTGGGATTTTTAAAGGTTCTGTCAAATTTTTTAAAAGTTCTATTTTTTTAAAGTACTCCAAGTTTTCTTATTTTTGAGCATGCTTTTCTTCTCATAGATGTTTCATTTCTGATCATGCGCACTTCTGCATGACTGAATCTGTGCAAACCTTCAGGACTGACCATTTGCATCTGGTTGATTATCTACCATGTACTCTTCTAGATGTCAAGAATACCACAAAACTGAATGTTGGCCAATGCACTGATAATATCAGGTGGCTTTACTGCTTCAATAACTTAATCCTAGGGCCTCCCCAACCTGTCCTTATTTCATATTATTCCCTTTTCCTAAGAGGCAAATATTGCTGTGAGTTTGTGAATTTGAACATCTTTGAAATGTTCAGTAAACATGAAAAGGGAGGGCAAAGAAAGTACATGTTATATTCTCCCCATAATACCCAGAAGGACACACTGATACATCTCAAAAGCAGGTCACACCACCTGGATGACATCTTAGCTTCAGCTGACCTCCTTGCTTCTCCAATCTATCCTGAACATGCCAACAAACTCATCTTCCTGAACCATCAATTTGAGTCTCTTAAAACTTTCAATGGCATTTCACAGTTAACAGGATCCTTAGTGATCATTTAATCAATTCATTTAGAGATACACAGATGGCTAGAAGCACAGCCTGAGTAGCACTGGTAGTGAAATAATCTTGGGCTGCTTGAACACCCCATGGAGTCAAAATGGCTCACTCTAAGACAACCAGTTAGCTTCTGAGCAGGCATTCAGCCTGTTGTTAGCAAAGGGAAATCCTGTGGCCAAATAAAATATATTTTGTTATATAGTATTCTAATGTTTTCAGTTTTTAAATGTATTTTAAATCTTGACTTGCTGGGTAGTTCATCACTGGCTTAGTTCGAATCCCCATGATATATCAAAAAGGAAATAACACAAGTTAATAATAATTCCTACTTCTATAGCAATTTAAAGTTTACAAAGTGCTTTTCTTCCAACAGTTCTATGGGGCACATATCCCTTTCACAGAGTAGGAAAATAAGCCTTAAAGAGGATAGGGACATTTAGGATTATATAGCTCGTAAGACTCTGAGACAAAATTCAAACTCATGTCTTCTGATTCCAAATCCAGCACTTTTTTCAATAAAACACAAAGTTTTCATGAAATGAATCCCTATGTTCTGAATCCTGCCCTAAATTAAGTAATCTACAATCATTTTCTTGGTATTTAAAATGCACAGTGAATTTTGTGATTATGACAATATAAGATAATATAATGACAAAGTAAGATAAATTATAGTATATAATTAATATAAGGGAACGCTAATAAATTCTCTTAAAAATAAGAGAAAATTTTAAAAAAATAAGAGAAAATATTTACCTGAAGAATCCATACAATCTTCAACTCTGGATATCATAAATTTCTGGCCAAGAATATCTTTAAAATCTTCAAGAAAATTTACAGATTCCAGTGGACTTTCCATACGAGTTTTATCTGATGAATATTAAACAAATTTATTGAAAGAACACCAAAATTAAGAATACATAGTCTAACTGAATAAATGTCTTGACTTTAATAAGCTGTGCTCTCTCTGTAATCAATATCCATTCAGAGTTACCACTTTAGAAGTCATTTATAATCATACTAAATCATATAGCCATAGAATTTTAGAATTAGAAAGGATCTCAGAGGTCATCTAGTCCAATCCCTGACTTGCTGGAGGGGGAAACTGAGGCACAAAGAGGCTAGGCAGTTTGCCTAGCAGCACTGCTGGGACTAGGACTAGGTCTCTTAGCTTCCAGCCTAGTGCTCTTTCTGTATCAGCATTCAGCAACCCCTGACTTTGAGGGCCCCAAGACCTAGGTACATTCAAGGGCAGGAGGAAGTGTTGGTTCAGAAGGTACAATCAGTGACCTTACAACACAGGTATAACTGCCTTCCTTACGGATTTAAATATTTTCTGTCTGAGACTCAAGCCAGTTACAGCATTACAAAATACATAAGACTTTCTCCAGACACTTAAACAACACAGAGCAATGCAAATGCAGAATTGTAGAAAACACTGCCTAAGTCCCAGATTCCAGGGCTGCCCTGCTGTGTCATGTGGAGGCTTCACTGGCTCCTGGGCTCCAGCTCATCAACGTTTCACTCCCGAGACCCAGACTTAGTGCCAGTGCTAGGCTGGGAGGTGGCCGTTTTCTGCTTTTAAGAGGAGTTTCCAGGCAGACATCATAAGGGTGGAAGAAAGTTTGGTGTCCTCATCCTCATTAGAGCTCTTAGCACCACATGTTGCCCAGTAACACCCCAGGGCAACTGCTCTCCTCTGACTGGGATAACATTCACAGCACCACATTGCCTTTATCAGTTTACACCTTTTAAAGCAGCAATTCTCAAACCTTTTGGTCTCAGAACCCTTTTATACTCTTACAATTTACTTAGAACTGCCCAAAACTTTGACTTATATGTGTTATATCTGGTAGAGTGCTGGAGCCAGTTCATACTGGCTCTTGAGAGCTGAGCAGTAAATTTTTAGTGAGAACACTTATGCCTTGGATATCAGCAAAGACTATAAATGCCTTTGTTTATTGTTTTGTGATTGTCTAGACTTGAAAAAGTGATGGAGAAAATGTTAATGATGCAGATTAAACTTAAAAGTATGTCATTCATTTTTGGAGAGCCTATTATTAAATACCAGCACATCACTAGTTATAGCTGTTGATACCATTTTAAAAATTAAAACTGATAAAATGTAAAAAATATTTATCCATTTCAAAGTAACAAGTTCATCATACATTAACAAAAATAGCATGATTTTATGAAAAATAAATTATACTTTCTAAAACAAAAAATCATTGGTTACTTTAGGTATAATAATAAAATATAAATAAAAGATAGATGTATTCTATTTGTTTCTGCATTCAATCCATCGTAATACGCTGTTCTGGTTGAAGTATATGAAGAAAATCTAACCTCACATAGATATGTAGCTGGAAAAAGGAACATTTTAATAGGCAAATAACATCTTAACATCATTGTTATTACTTGTATTCAGGGCTAAGTGACTTGCCCAGGTCCCACAGTTTGGAGTGTCTAAGGCCAAATTTGAACCCAGGCCCTTGTAATTCCAGGGCCAGTGCTCTATCCACTGGGCCACTTAATATCATTATAAACATAGATTTGACCTCAGGGAATCCCAGGATCTACAGACCACATTTTGAGAATCATTGTTTTAAATATATAATATTGTGTTCTCCCAAATATACGGTACATTTTAAAAGGACAAGGCTCTTATCCACTCTAAAAGATGAAAAGCTTTGCTCTAAACAAGATACCCCACCATGTGCTACCCCATTAAAAACACTAACCTTGATGTCTGTCTGTAACACAGCTCAGTAAATAGTTGCTGGTCTGTTGGAGCAGGACGTTATTATCTCCTTCATAGGTACAGTTTGGATCATTGTCATTTCTAATATCACCCAAGCGATTCACTGCAACAAAACCACAGTACGTACTGAAGGCTTGTGATATGTTTCAGATATGCAGTACAAGAACAATGATTAAAACTGATCATTGAAGGACCCAAAATTCTAATTCCAGCAGAACTAGTGAAGCAGAGGCAAAAAAAAGATGGAAGAAATTATGAAATTACCTATCTTCGTCTCTTAACTAACAGATCAAGAAATAACATTCCTGAGAAGAGATTTCACATATTCCTAGAAGGGGTAAGAAATAAGAAACGGAGCAGAAGGAAAATAGCATATCTTGGGAAAGCACATCATAAACCAAATAATATCACTGGAATAGAACAACGGATGAGGTAGAGAGAAGGGGAGATTAGGACTTGTACTCTCAAATGGGATTGGGAAGTAAAGGACTAAACAAATTAAAAAGATAGTGAATAACAAAAGTCGACAGAAGGAATTTAGGATTGGGCAAAGTAATGTGAGAAAAGGGGTGTAGGGGCAAAAGACTGGTTTTAGATTTGTATAAACAAAACAAATGGAAGGGACAAAATACTGGGTTTTAAAAGAGTAAATAGATTATAAATAAAGATAATCTAGACATAGACAAAGATATATTGCATTAAATAGATAACAGAAGACAACACAAACATAATTCCACCAATAAATGTAATGGATTAAACGCCCCAATAAAAATGAAAAGAACATAGAGATGGATAAGGGAAGAGAACCCAAAAATCTGATACAAATAAAAATTTAAAACATGTAGACACATCAAGATAAGGAAGGGACAGAGAAAAATCTATTATGCTTTAAGTCTAAGGTTCTTAACTTGATATTCAAGAACTTATTTTTTTAAAATTCTGATCACTGTATTCCAGTATAATTAGTTTCCTTTTAATTCTATGAATTTTATTTTATGCATTTATAAACTATTAATTTTATAGAGTCCACAGGCTTCTTTAGACTGACAAAAAGGTTTGTGTAACACATATAAATTAAGAACCCCTGCTTTAGGTGATTCTAAAAATGCAGAAATTGTCACCATAATCTCAAAAGAGAAATAAATAGGACACTGTGTTATGCTAAAAAGCAAAATGAAATACATATACACACACACACACACAAATACATAATGTTTGTGCACCCAAAGGCATAGTGGCTAAGTTCTTTAAAAGAATACTTAGATGAACTGCAAAAAGACACAACAGTAATGCAACAATAGCAAGAGAATTTAATATTTGTCTCTCAGACCTAGATAAATCCAAGAAAAGGTTTAAAAAAGAGAAAGAAAATGCAGAATCAATATAATTGTTGGATGAATTAGATTGGATTGATCTATGGTAACTCCTTATTGGGAATATTAAACATGCACATTTCTTAGGAAACTGATCATGAACTAGGGTATAAAGATATGACAAACAAATGTAAAAGGGCAGATAAAATATATTTTTTTTTTACAGACCATAATAAAAAACAGTAATGAAAGAAGGAAAGAAGATATATACCTAGAATCTAAATAATATCCTAAATAATGGTTGGGTTTTTAAGACTAAATCCTAGGAACAATGAGGAAGTATAAGTGGTAGTAACAATGAAACAATACGTCCAAATATTTGAGATGCAACTAAAGCAATACTCAGAGGTAAAGTTCTCCCTAAAAACGTGTTAAGACAATTTGAAAAAGAAAAAACATCAATGACTTAAGCTGAACTTTAAAAGAATAAAAAACAAATTAAGAACCCTAGGAAGGGGGCAAAAGAAGAAATCTTGAAAATTAGATGGGAAATAGAAAAAAAAAACTTTATCATAAAAAGGATATAGAACTGGTGAAAAAAATGAAGAACTGTTGCTGTTTCTGAGGAGACTAACAAACATAATGAATCATTCACCAATCTGGTCAAAAAAAAGGAAAATCAAATAAAAAAATGATCACAGGGAATTCACAACAGAGGGAAAATAATGATTTTATTGTTAAACTATTACTATGTGAAATTATATACCAGAAAAAATGAAATATCAAAAAAAATTGATGAATACCTACTTAAATAACTCAACGTTGGAAAAAGAAATCAAGTCATATTAATTGCCAAAAAAACTAAAGACCGGATGAATTTATAACTGAGTTCAACCAAGCATTTTAAAAACAATTAATTCCTGTCTTTTTTAAAATTCCAAAAAAATATTCACAGCAATGCAAGGACCTAAAACATTCCCAAGGGACTCTTGATGCAAAACGCCGTCCACATCAGAACGCAGAATGAAGCAGACTATTTTCTCTTGTGCTATCTTTTGTTTTGTTTTGTTTTGGTTTTTCTCGTGGTTTTTCCCATTAGTTTTAATTCTTCTATGCAACATGATGAATGTAAAAATGTGTTTAATAAGAATGTATGTGTAGAACCCAAATAAGGTTGCATGCCTTCTCAAGGAGGGAGGGGAAAGGAAGGGGGAGAAAATTTAAAACTTATGGAAGGGATTGTTGAAAATTGAAAAACAAATAAATTAATAAAAAAATGTAAAAAAAAAAGTTCCAAAAAATAGTCAGAAAGCATTCCACCAAAAGCTATTTAGGAAACAAATATGGTCCTGATTCACAAACAAGGGAGGTTCAGAGAAGGGAAAGAAAGCTTCATAAATCTCATGAACAAATACTGACTCAAAAATTTAAATATAATCCTTGCAAGGAGCCTAACACACACACACACATTCACACACACATGTATTATATATATGCATATATATCACATATATATGTATGTATATGTATGTATATGTATATATGTATATATATGTGTGTATATATATGTATATATATATACATATATATACATATATGTATATATATATATATACATATATATATATATATACATACGTATATCTCCAGAAAATAATTTACTATGACCAGGTTAGATTCATTCTGTGGATTCAAGGGTGTTTCAACATTATGAAAGCAATTAGCATGATGAATTATCTAAACAACAGGTAACAAAGCCAAGGTGATGATTTCAATGGAAGTAGAGAAAAGCCTTTGAAATAATATAGCACTTATCAATATTAAAATCATAGTCAAGGAAGGAACCTCCTTTGATATTTTGAAAAGCTTCTATTTAAAGCTAAGAGCTAGCATTGTTCACAACAGAGAAACTCTAGAAATTTTCTCAGTAAAGACAGACTTGTGAAGTAGGAAAATTCCCTCTTCCTACTTTTATTTGACTGTCTAGAAACAGTCTGTAATAACACGAGTAAAAAAGTAAACATGTGCAAAGAGACAAAACCTATCCCCTATCTGCAGATGACATGAAGGTGTAGTTAAAAGCCCACAGAGAATAAGTGAAGAGAGCACAACGACTAAGGCTACAAAGTTGCTGAATTAAAAATAATAACGATAAATCCACAAAAATCATCAGTATTTCTCTTTTGGTATTAACAAAAACAGGAAAAAATTGTAATAGGAGACATCATTCAAAATAATTTTAAAATTCATAAAACATCTAGGAGTTAGCCTACCAAAATACACAAGTTAAATAAATACAACGATAATACACTCTTGCCAGAAGTAGAAGACACATAACTGGAGAGATACCTACTATTTATTGTTGGGCTTTACCAATATAATAAAAAAGATACCACTAGTTAAGTTAATTCATGGATTTAGTGCTAATCAAATCAAATTATGTGGCAGATTTTTTTTTTTAGGAGAGGGAGCCTAGACAACATAATTGTATCTATTGGAATAAGTAAAATCTCAAGAGAAATGATAAGAAAAATTGTGGATGAATGGATGTAGCATTATAACATTTCAAAATATATTATAAAGCAATAGTTATGAAAACTGTTTGTTACTGGTTAAAAACAGAAAAGTCATTGATGGAACAAGTTAAATAAGCAAGAAACTAAAATAAGCAAAAGCATTAGCTCAGTGTTTAATAACCCTAAGGAAATGAATTGTGGCAGAGGGGATTGGAGAAAGACTTCCTTTTCTGCTTGGAAAATAGTAAAGTAATTTGTCAAAAAGTAGGATTAGGCCAGTATCTTACACCATATGCCCTTGAAAACTAAAAATGAAAAGTTAGAAAAGAAATAAATTAGGTATTTTCACAACCATGGCTAAGGGGACATTTCTTTTTTTTCATTCAATAAACGAACATTTATTAAGTACTTACTACATGCCAGGCACCAAGCTAAGCACTGGAGAGGGTTCAAAAATGTATAAAAGTTTATACATTTTGGTTGTTATAGGCTACTTCTTTTTTTTAACACAAGAGAACATAGGCTAATTCATTCTGCATTCCAATTTCATAGTTCTTTCTCTGGATGTGAATGGCATTTTTCATCGAGTCCTTTGGAAATGTTGTCCTTGCTTTGCTGTGAAGGTCCTCACACACTGTTACTGTGTATAATGTTCTCCTGGTTCTGCTCCTTTCACTCAGCATCAGTTCATATAAGTCCTTTCAGGCCTCTCCGAAGTCTTCCTGTTCCTCATTTCTTATAGAACAATAGTATTCCATTACATTCATCTATCAGCCATTCCCCAGTGGATGGGCATTCTCTCGAATTCCAGTTCTTGGCCACCACAAAGAGTGCTGCTATAAATGTTATTGTACATGTGGGTCCTTTTTCCTATTTTTATGATTTCTTTGAGATACAGTCCTGGAAGCAATATTGCTGGGTCAAAGGTATGTACATTTTTATAGTCCCCTTTGGGCATAGTTCCAAATTGCTCTCCAGAATGGTTGGATCAGCTCACAGCTCCACCAATAATTCAAGAATTAATATTCCAACTCTCCCCCACCTTTTCCAACATTTATCATCTTCCTGTTCTATCATGTTAGCCTGATGGGTGTAATGTGGTACCTCAGAGTTGTTTTAATTTGCATCTCTCTAATCAAATAAGATTTTAAAGCATTTTTTCTGACTATAGATATCTTTAATTTTTTCCTCTGAAAACTTCCTGTTCGTATCCTTTGACCATTTATCAATTGGGGAATGACTTGTTTTCGTGTACATTTGACTCAGTTCTCTATATATTTTAGAAATGAGGCCTTTATGACAGACACTAGTTGCAAAAATTCTTTCCCAGTTTTCTGCTTCCCTCCTAATCTTGATTGCATTGGCTTTGTTTGTGCAAAACCTTTTCAACTTAATGTAATCAAAATTATCCATTTTGCATTTCATAATGTTGTCCATCTCTTGTTTCGTCATAAATTTCTCCATTCTCCATAAATCTGACAAATACACTACTCCTCATTCCCCTAATTTATTTATAGTATCAGCCTTTATACCAAATCATGTACACATTTTGATTTTATTCTGGTATATGGTGTCAGGCATTGGTCTATGCTTAGTTTCCACCACACTATTAGTCAGTTTTTGTCAGTGACTTCTTATCCCAGAAGCTGTGGTCCTTGTGTTTATCAAATAGTAGACGGCTATAATCATTGACTACATTGTCTTGTGTGCCGAACCTATTCCAATAAAATACTCCTCTATTTCTGAGTCAGTACCAAGTAGTTTTGATTAATGCTGCTTTATAATCAATTTGAGATCTGGTATGAGTAGGCCACCTTCCCTATCATTTCTTTTCATTACTTCCCTTGATATTCTGGACCTTTTGTTCTTACAGATGAATTTTGATACTTTTTCTAGCTTTAGAAAATAATTTTTTGGTAGTTTGATTGGTATAGCACTGAATAAGTAAATTAATTTAGGTAGAATTGTCATTTTTATTATATTAGCTCAGCTTAACCATTAGCAACTGATATTTTTCCTGTTACTTAGATCTGACTTTATTTGTACGAAAAGTGTTTTGTAATTGTGTCCATATAGTCCCTGGGTTTCTTTTGGCAGGTAGACTCCCAAATATTTTATAGTATCTACAATAACTTCAAATGGGACCTCTCTTTCTATCTCTTGCTGTTGGGCTTTGTTAGAAATATACAGAAATGCAGATGATTTATGTGGGTTTATTTTGTAACCAGCAACTTTGTCAAAACTGCCTATTATTTCAAGTAGTTTTTAACTTGATTCTCTAGGATTCTCTAACTATATCATCAAATTGTCTGCAAAGTGCCAACTTAGTTTCTTCTTTGCCTATTCTGATTCTTTCAATTTCTTTTTCTTCTCTCATTGCTAAAGCTAGCATTTCTAATACTGTATTGAATAACAGTGGTGATAATGAACATCCTTGTTTCACCCTGATCTTATTGGAAATGCATCTAGCTTATCTAAGCGGACACTTCTTAACAACATGGGACAGAAGAGATTGCGAAAGATAAAAAAAAAATTTTTGTTGCATAAAATTACAAAGTTTTTTCACAAACAAGAACAATAAAGACATAATGAGAAGAAAAATTTCAGAATGGATAAAGTATTTGTTATCAAATATCACTGGAAAACCTGGTATCCAAAATATATTGGAAATTGATACAAAAACACATCAGATCAAAAGCCATTCTTCCCAAAAGATCAAAGGATGTAAACTTTCCAAAAGAAGATCTGTAAACTACAGGTGACCATATGAAACATGTTCCAAACGATCAACAGTAAGAAAAATACAAATTAAAACAATCCTGAAGTTCCACCTCACTCCTCGCAAGGTGGCAAGGAGTCTATACTGAAGAGGCTGTGGGAAGACAGGCACAGGGATGCACAGTTGGTAGAGCTATTAAGCGTTCAAAAGTTCAATTTGAAATTATGCAAGAAAAGTGACTGAACTGTCCATATCCTTTAACTTGGCAATCCCATTATTAAGTTTTTATACCTGAAGGAAATCAAAGATAAAACCAAATGTCTGGTATACATATATACATACATATATATATATATATATATATATATATATATATATATATATACGTATATATATATAAATATCCATAATAGCATTATTTTGTGGTAGGAAAAAATGGAAACAAACAAAGCCCATAGATTAGGGAATGGCAGGGGGAAAAGCCCATATTACATTAGATGAATGTGACGCAATGTTATTGTACAATTAGAAATGATTAATATGAGAGATTCTGACAAACATGGAAGTATATTTATGAACTGATGCAGCACAAAATGAGCAGAAGCAAGAGAACATACACAATCACTCTGTTGTTCAGTCACTCAGTGGTGTCCAACTCTTTGTGCCCCTATGGACCACAGCATCTTCCACTATCTCTTGGAGTCTGATTCGTTTCGTCCTCAGTCATCCTCTTCTTTTGCTTTCTATTGTTCTCAACATCAGGGTCTCATTATGCGGTCAAAGTATTTAAGCTTTAGCTTGAGGATTTCTCCTTCCAATGGATGGCCTGAATTAATCTCTTCAAATACTGACTGACTTCATCTCCTTGATATCCAAGGGACTCTGAGTCAAAGGTACTCTCGAGCACCACAATTGAGGTGTCGATTCTGCAGCACTCAATTAGACTTTACTACTGGGAAAAAACAAGAACATAGCTTTGAGTGTATGGACTTATGTTGTCAAGGTGATGTCTCTGCTTTTTAGTATGCTGTCCAAATTTGTCACAGCTTTCTTTCCAAGGAGCAAGAGTCCATTCATTTCATGGCTGCCATTGCCATCTGTGGTGATCTGAGTACAAGTCTAAAAATTTGACACTGCTTGCATTTCTTCTTCCTCTATTTGCCAGGAAGTGATGGGCCCAGGGGCTGTGATCTCAGGTTTTTTAATGGTGAGATTCAAGCTAGCTTTTATACTATCCTCTCACCTTCACATGACTCTGCATGTAAGTTAAATAAATAAGGTGACAATATATATAGCCTTGTTGTATTTCTTTTCAAATCAACCCTAAACCAATCAGCTGTTACATCTTCAGTTCTAACTGTGGTTCTTGACCCACATACCTGCACATAGGTTCCTCAGGACACAAAGAAAATGATCCATTACTGCCATCTCTTTGAGGAACTTGCCACATTTTGTTGTGATCCACACAGTCAAAGGGTTTAATGTAGTCAATGAAGAAGAACAGATTTTTTTTTCCTGGAACTCCCTTGCTTTCTCCATAATTCAGCAAATGTTGGCACAATCATTACAAGAAGGTCAATTTTTTAAAGTACTAAAATGAAACTGAGCTCAGACAAATGGAAAAACCAGTGAAAGTCCTGAAGAGATAGCAAGGGTATTTCCTTTATCATGGCATTAAGGAGAGCTGACTGTCTATCTTATCTGATGGAGTTTGTTTAATTGCTTTTCTTTCTCTAGGAGAGGTGTGAGTAATGACTGTCATACAAACACAACAGCATTAAATAAGGAGGAGTACTTTGCAAATTTCAAGATTTATAAAAATGTGAGTTACTGCTTTATTGCAAAACATCCCTAGACAGAAAGGGTGGAGAGCTTTGTGTTACTGAGGCATCCTTAAGCACTGAGATTCACCACTGAATACTTGAACATTTTCTGATCAGTTGAAAAGGTTTGTGAGAAGGATA
Organism: Potorous gilbertii; assembly: GCA_028658325.1. NCBI lineage: Eukaryota > Metazoa > Chordata > Mammalia > Diprotodontia > Potoroidae > Potorous > Potorous gilbertii. The sequence continues at coordinate 223,185,614 of CM053772.1, forward strand.
CAAGAGGAAGTTGACTCATTAAAACTTCTGCTGATACAAAACCTTGAAGAACAGAAAGGAATGAAACATATGTTTTTCATTTCTGAAACATTTACCAGAAAAAAAATCAGTGTCTGAGTCGTCAAAATAGTCTTTAAAAATGGTTTTTTTTTTTTTAACATAAAGAATGTTTCTAATTGTATCAGTTCTTTAACTCACATAACATTAGTCATGTAAGGGATCTTGCCTCCTCATTTTACAGAAGAGGAAGTAGGTATGTGGAGGAATTAAGTAACCAGTCCACAGTCATGTTATAGCCAGTAATGCGTAACCAAAATTAGAACTCAGGGATCCTGACTCCCACAAGTCAGTGATCCTTTCACTATACCACATCCTCTCCCTACTGAGAGAATCCTGAGAGTGACTATTACCAAGTAGTTAAAAAGGAAATCACAATTCAAATTAGTTGACTTGGAGGCTCTACTGAAATTTTTTACCGCTCTGCTACTCACAGATTCTCTCTATGTAATGCATTACTATCTTCAGTTTAGAGCAGTCTTTAGATAGTCAAAGTTAAATGGGAGGCATAAGGTCAAAAGAGAAGACTATCCTCACACTTACTGGCCAAATAGCCATGTCCTCCACAAGCTTCTCGACATTCCTGAGCTCCTTGCTGGGCAGTCCAGGAAGCTAGAGGTTTGCCAGCAGATGCCAATGCATGAATTTCACGTCCAAGTTCAGCCTCAAAAAGAAGGGATTAAACAGAAGGTTTTTAAAATCTCAAGACACTAAGTCATATTCCAAAGGGGACTGATCTTATCAAGCAACAAGTATATTTCAAAATTATGCACAGAGAATTAATGGCATATTAGATTATGTACAGAGGACAGCAGAATTTGGAATCAGAAAGAAAATTTGGGGTCAAGGACTTGTCCTGACACTAATCTGTATGACTAATGACAAATTGAGCCTCAGTTTCCCCAAATGAAAAAAGAAGAAAATAGTTCCATTTCCTATCTCATGGGGTCCTGTGAATTTTGTACTTTTGGAGCACTACACATACAAGATGACGGCACTGCGATTATTACTCGTATGAATCTATTACGCATTCATTATTTATGGTGAAGGGAATAAGAACAACGGTTACTATTTCAGAACCATTTGTATCAGGAACAAAAGAGGCAGAGGGATATCCAATCAAGGGGAAACCTTAGAGATCATTCAGTCAAGTCCCTCATTTTACAGGGAGTAATTCCTGAGAGCAGTGGGCACACAGCTGCCAGGGGCAGTCAGGACTAGAACCTAGATTTCTGTTTTTTACTGCTAATACAGTGCTGTTTCTAGTATACCTTTCCAATACTTCAGCCTTATGATTTTGATAACAACGCTTAACTCTATGAACCAACTGCAATAGTTGAAGCATTAAACAAAATTATGAAAGTTTTTCCAAGATGGTAAAAAAGTAGGAACACACGCACTGTTGGTAGAGTTGTGAACTGGTCCAATCATTCTGGAGAATTTGGAACTGTGTTTAAAGGGCTATAAAACTCTGCATGCCCTTAGACCCAGAAATAATGTCGGTAGGTCTATATCCCCATGACGTCAAAGGAAAAGGAAAAGGACCCATTTGTACAAAAATATTTATAACATCTCTTTTTTGTTTACAAAGAACTGGAAATTGAGAGGATACCCATCAATTGAGAGAATGACTTAACAAGATGAAATATATGATTGTGATGGAATACCGTTGTGCTATAAAAAATCATGAAGGAGATGGTTTCAGAAAAACCTAGAAAGCCTTATATGAACTGATGCAAAATGATGTGAATAGAACCAGGAGAACACTGTACACAGTAACAGCAATACTGTAATGGTAATCAACTGCGAAAGACTCAGCTACTCTTGTCAATACAACGATCCACCACAACTCAAAGTATTTCTTAAGTACTAATTTTATGAAGAAGAGTGCTTAATTTGTTTTGAGCTAAAAGGGCACTGTGTCTCCAACGAACATTAACACAGGTATTTAGCTAGCACTGCTTTAATAACCAGAAGCATGCCAACAGGTATTTGATATTATCTTACCTGCCTGATACTTTTATCATTTTGTAAAAGGCCTAGCTGAAGTTCTACCAGGTTCATGAATAAAGTTTTTGAGAAATGGTCTAAGGCATACGTAGCTGCCAGGTAAGGAATCAGGCGCCACTGCTGAAAAACAAAGATAACTTGAATAAATATAACACACTTCAACTTAGCTCTCACTGTGTATCCTATAAGACTTTTAAGTAGATTTTTTAAAATTGCTCCAATGATTTTTTCTGACCCAGTCTCAAAATCATAATTTTCTTAATATCCCACCAACCTAACAATATTTTACTGATGAATTAGTTATAGTCTTACTTCATTTCATTCACTCCTTTTTTTATTTTTAATGAGAAAACAAAAAAGGAAACTTCTCAATGATGAGAGCTGCCAAACAACAGAAAGAGTTGCCTCATGAATTAATGAGTTCTTAGGCACTGGGATGATGAGGATATTGAAGATGAAAGGCTGAATTCTAAAGGTCTCTTCTAACTATGATAAATCATCATCCATTCTGCCAACTGAAAATATGGGCTTATTTTTTATAATTTCAATGATCATTTATGACTGGCTCATTAAAAAAAAGAAATATGGTCAATATTAACCTCTAAAAATCAACTGTTTATTTTGCTAGCTCTGGGATCTCACTGATGTTAGTATACCCTTGACTCATACAGATCACATCACCTCATGCCTTTTCATTTTATTGTTCATGTTGTTCTATAAGTTCTTCAGAGGATCCATCCAACTTGATGGAGTCCTTTCTCCAAGTCCAATGGCCCTCGATCCGTTAATCAGGCCTTCTACCCATTGCCTTCAATTCTACTACATGACCATTTGACCTCTTTTTCCAGTTACTAAAATATTAAGTAGTACACTAACTACTATGAAAAACAATCCCTTTAAACATGCTCCAAACAATACATAAAAGCAACCTTCCCACCAAAAGTGTGGTGGCAAGGATTAGTTGTTTGGGGTATAAAGCACTGAGTCATGGTCACTGATTAATGATAGAATGCCTTCCTGTGTTGGGGCCACACTTCTGTTGCTTTTCTCCTACCTTGAAAAGTTTCCCTAATCTTCAGACACCTAACTATAGCCATTTAAATCAATGTATGAATAAATTCCACCACCCTCCACATATATGCATATATACATATATACATACATACAAAATTCCATTTCATGAGCTTATACCTGCATTTGATATTCAAGAACAGGAATTTCCTCATCATCACTTGGTCCAAACTGACGGCGAGTGGCTGAGAAACGAATTGCTATTGATAAGGCCATTTTCAAATTCACCACAGACATTCCTATAATGCAAACTCTACCAGTAGACAGAGAACCCAGTGAGGCACCAAAACGTTGTCGGGCATCCTGTTGGTATAAAAGGTATAAATCATTCAAGCAATCAATAAAAGAGTCGGTTGCCTTTATAAATAACTTTTCAATTAATTCAACAAATATTTGTTAAATGCCTGACTGGGTTAAGAGGTAGGGGAGATAAATGTTTAGCTAAGACTTTATCCTTTCCTCGTATGTTTATCAAATTCAAAGATGCTGAAAATCTAGAGTGGAGAACTAATATGCTAGACAACATAATCTGGATCCAAAAGACTTTTGATAATCTAAAACAAGGGTGGGGGAACTTGCGGCCTTGAAGTCACACGTTCCCCACCCCTGACAGAAAGCTGGGCCAAATCTAAGAAGATTAAATTTGAGAGAAGTACACCTTGGTACAGGATGGAGAAGAGCCGGCCAGAGAAGAGTAAATGTACATGTGAAATCTGGGGTTTTTATTGAATCCTAAGTTCAAAATGAAGTTAATCATGTGATCTGGCAGCCAAAAAAGCTATAAAGCTTCTAATTCTAATCTGGCGGCATTATTGAAGCACAGTATTCAGAATGATGGACACAAAAGTGCCATTGGGTTCAGATCATCTCTGGAGTACTAGGTTCAGTTTGGGGTGACAGATTCTTTTGGAAAAACATTAAAAAACTGGAGTGTGTCCAGGAGACAGTAAACAATATGGTGGGAGAAGGCTGAAGACTGTGATACGGAGACTAGTTGAAGGAACTGGAGATATTTAACCTAGAGAAGAAAGTACTAAGAAAATAAGAACTGACTTTAAGTACCTGAAAAGCTGTCAAACAGAATGAATGAATGAGTCCTTATCAGGTGCTTATCATCTGCTAGTACTAGGAACACACAGACAAGCAAGGCAATCTTTGCTCTTAAGAAACTCAAGTTCCTTTGAGCTTCGAGTCACATGGAAAGGCTCAATGATCATGAGGATGCAACAGCAAGGCAGCTGGTAATTCATCTTGACTTATATGACCATGCCAGACTTTGGAAGGATCTCTCTCTTTGAGTCTTCAATAGCTGTAGCTCCTCAAGGGGACATGGCTGTGGAACCTGCAGCAGCAGCAGCTGAGTTACATTTCCATAGGAAGGAGGTGAGGCAGGAAGTAGGGACCATACTCTAGGGAAATAGTGCTATTCCTAGGGCTCTTGGGCTTGGGGTTCTGGGCTATCTCAATCATGGTCTGAAGAAGGGTAGTCAAGTTAGTTGTGGTTTGACTTGCCTCCCCTTCTCCAGAGGCACTGCTCCCCACATTGTGGTTGAGTGGGCTATCCTAGAAGCAGAGAAGGTGGTTTTGAAAACATTACTATTCCAGAAGCTCTGGGGCTTACATACCCTATGATGGAAATTAGTTTTAGTGGTGTCAAAGGGAGTGGGTGATTTTTCATAGGGGTTGATAGCCTCAATGATGGCTACAGGAGACAGGCTGGAAAAAGGGGTGGCATTCTGGGGAGACAAGGAGGGCACTATTATTCTGAGGGCTTGTGTCCAAGGTTCTGAACTGTGTCCATTTAAGTCAAAGGGGAAATGAAAGTCATGGTGGTAGTGGTGGTGGGCAGTCCGACTCCATGGCTTCTTTCATGGTGCCCTGCCACATCAGTTAGGCTGACTTACATCTCTTGAGGGCACAAAAGATAGATAAGACTTGTTCTGCTCGGCTCTAGAAAGTAGAAGTTGCAGAGAGGTGGGTTTCAGTTCTATGTAAGGAAACACTTCTAACAAATGGAGCTCTGTAAAAGAGGAATGGGCTGCTGGAGGAGGAAGAGAGTTCCATAGTACTACCACAGAACTTCCAAAGTTCCACACAGGATGCCATGCAGAGGCTGGCTGACTGACCTAGTGCTCAGAGATGCTATGTAGGGGATTCCAATTTAGGTCCAGAGTGGCCTAGATATTCCCTGAGATCCACACCCACAATGATTCAGGGATTCACAGAGTTTATACTCAAGGTATAGTATAATAACTATTGAAATGACTACCATAAATTTATTATATCAATCAAACACAGGAATTTATTTAATACCTACTACATGCCAAGCACTGTGCTAGACATTAGAAAAATGATATTTGATGACAAACTTGGCCTACTCTTAAAATCAGTGAGTTAACCCTATTTTCACCCTTCTCTATTCCCTGGTGGCTTTCAAGAGAGAAAAAACGGTGAGCCATTAAGTGGGAGTGGAATGGTGGGAGTCACTACCTTATCTCCCCTCCCTGGATCTTCTGTATGTATTCTTTCATACATCATGTCAATGAATCTCCCAAGGCAGTACAGGTCAGGCTGTGACTTGGTAAGCTTCCAAAGATTGGAAGAGCCATTAAAGGTCCCCTTCGCAGCTGGAGGTGATGGCAGAGATTCCGGAGCTAGAGGCAGCAATAGCTGAGGCTGGTGAAAAGCCAACCTAGGAGACAGCTGCTGGAACCAATCCCATAGCAAGAAGCTAGCTCAGCTAAGCATGAGAGCAGCTCATTCACCAGTGACACCTACCTTGAAGCTAGCTTGGTGAGTACCCAGCAAGTTGAGAATGGAATTCCCTAAGCAACAATTCTTGAGATATCTGTCGGCCAAGTATGTTCCCTACATATGTGACCAAGTACCTTTAAGCTTCCAGTCTGAGCCCACTCTCCCCAAAGGAGCGCATGCTCCTTAATTTGGGGTGAATGTTTTTTGTCCTTCTGTTCTTGCCATACCTTTCTAGTAAATATTCCTTAGTAAAAAGTAAGTATGAGGGGAGAGGAGCTCAATGGATGGAAGTATAAGTGCAATAACTTTAGAAACCTCAGGTCTTCAGTGTTGATCACAGAATCTTGAAAAGAACAGGAATGGCTGCCAACCTCTAGAAACCCAGTCTGCCAGCGTAAACTTCAAGAAGGATCATGTGGGACCTTGCTTGAGATCATTTGGCACCCTTTGAATTTGTAAAGAACTGCTGAAGAGATTCTCAACCCAGTATTCTTGTTAATGGACACTCTAACTTACAATAGCCACTATTTTAAAGGGGATATACAGTATTTTTTTCTTTCTTTTGTTTTAGATTATAATTTTACATGAAGTTTTCTAGTATGTTTCTTTATAAGTCAGAGCAGTTTCTGTGTTATAAATTTTGCTTATTTAAATACTAATGTACCGATATCTGGTGTATTACCCACAATGACTAGTGAAGCTAATATGAGAAGCATGAATTTTGTAGCCTATAAATGCTCATGTCTGACTCATAAATGCTCACTTGGTCCTATTTTTTTTACTTTTAAATAGCCCTAGACTGCTTGGCTTGCTCTGAGAACTTTAAGGACTGCAGGTCTTTATATTAAAGTTTTCTTGTTGGCCTAGGTACTCCAAATAACTAATCCCCGAATGCTTAACCCGGTTTGGGAGCCACCCAAGCATTTGGAGCTTACCTGACCCTGTCTGCCTTTTCTTAAAGCAGAGCCAGCTTGAATAGATGAGTGAGTCTGGAATTCTATTCCTTTGCTGCCTTTGCCGCAGCAAACAACCATGGGGGAAATTTCATATTCCCTTTAGAATTGCAAGGCCCCTTAAAGGTCTTCTAGCCAAACCCCTCCCCTATTTTCTAGTTGAGAAAACTGAAGCACACAGAGGTTGAATGACTTGTCCAACTTCTCATAGATTGTACATAGCAGAAAACTGGGATTCAAATTCCAGTCCAGCACTCCATGGTTTCTTATTCCACTGCATCACATTGCCTCAAAAAGACGTTTCACTTGATGGGAAAATGTCACTCTTTGTATAATGAAAGATGGATCATCAGTTATTCATGGGAATCTGTGCTTTGAATAGTCATCACTTCATATGCAGGTTCAATACAAGAGCACTGTACCTTAAAGGAAGTGTTGTAGACTCCCTCGGGGGTAACATCACCTGTTCGGTTTAGCAGGTTTTCTCGGGGAATCCTAACATTATGAAACATGGTGAATCTGTTCAAAGACATTAGTAAGAAAACTCAGAACTGTAAAAATCCCTCAGTTGGTATAACAGAAGCTAGGTTATATACTACTAATTCTGATATTTCACAAGCTAGATGTACAACAGTTAATTAAATGTCAAAGCTAGCCAAAAAAAAAAAAATCTCGCTTATGTATGACTAGAAAAGGAGGCAGGCTGGTAAAATAGTAAGAGAAAGAATACTACCACCCCATGACATGTTAAAGGACAAGGAAGACATCCTAAAGAGTATAGGTACATCATTTAGTGAAAATTTATAAAAAGGGAGTGTAAGAACAGTAAAAGCTAAGAAGGTACAGAGGGATGTCTAATTGGAAGGATGGAGGTCAGTGAAGAATGAGATAACAGAGCCACAGGAAGGCCTGTTATAACTGAATTATATCCATCCATCAACAATCATTTATGAACCACTTACAGTGTACCAGGTACTGTGCTGTGCATGCAAAATACAGACAAAAAATTAAAACAGTTCTTGCCTTAAAAGAACTCACATTCTATTGGGGTGACAACATGTTCATACACATACACAATGGAGACCAAATTGTCATTTTGGAGGGAGAGGATAGTAGAAGCTTGAAGAATCGGAACATACTACAGAAGGCGATGCTGCAGCAGAGTCTCAAGAAAGCTATGTCTGTATATTCATAGGATCCCAGATTTGCATTGGAAGGATCTCAGAAACCAGCTAGTTCAATCCTCCCATTCTACCAATACAGAAATGGAAGCCCAAAGAGATTCCATGATTATTTAAGGTTACAAAGGCAGCCAGCAGCAGGTCTGAGACCAAGAGACAGGGACAAAGAGGGAATGCATTCCAGGCGAGGGGAACAGTCGGAGCCCAGAAGTGGAACACTGTACAGGAGAAAAGTGAGGGACACTTTGGACCATCATGGAAGGCTGTAATGTATAACCAGACAGAAAGGTCTTTGGGGCCAAAGTTTTGAAGGGCTTTAAATGCGAGGGCAGTCTGTTTTTGCTACTAGAGGTAAGAGGAAACCACTTAATTTAAAGATGAGCTTCTATTTCTTAGTGCCAGGTCTTCATTCCGATCTACCAAGCACGTCTTTCAGGATGAGGGAATCATTTTACCTCCATCTGTAGAGTCTCCATGGGAGATATTAAGACTTGAACTATCTACATCTCACAGTATTGTTGTCAAGAAAGTTTAAATAAAAACCATTTTTAATATTACCATGGGTTTCAGAAACTTTTTAAGCCTTCCTCCTTGTGCTCACAGAAAGGTAGATAGAAAATGTACATGTAAGTTATTATCACTATCTTTACTAACACTAACGCTGTTATTAGTGACAAAAGATAACGATGCTTTCACTGAGCTGAGCTGACTGAACATGGTGGGGAAGCGAACTGGATTTTAAATTAGTAGGCCAAGTCCCAAGCCTGTCACTTACTCTGTGTGTGCTGATGGGCCAGTCATCTAAACATTTCAGAGATTCAGTTCTTTTGTAAAATGGGGATAAAGTGGCATTCTCTACCTCACAAGAGTAGAAATCAACATATGTAAGGCTCTTGGTAAACTGTCAAATGCTACCTATCTACAGGTAAATGAGACCTATCACTCTCACTTTGGATTAGAGCTGGCAGGAGCAGAGGCACTGGCACACCCTCTTGACACAGCTACTTGCTCCCTTCCAGGTCCCAAGATCCAGGGGTCTCATTTCCTGTTTTGCTAACAGTTTGACTAATCCAAAAGGGTAAATGCCCTTGAACAGCTCATAAATATTCTGAGAAACAATAACATCGGCAGAAAAGTGGTCCATTACACATCTTGTGCTCAACTTTTAAGTACTGACTTCCTTCTACGTCCTTGGAGAATTCCTGTAGTATTTGTCTCAACTTCCTGAGATATTTCTCTATGGTAAGATGAAATTATAAGGTCAGTTCATTAGAGATGTGTTGAAAAGACCCTAAAGACAAGTATTAGAAACTCAAATCTACAAGTATTCAGCTGTTCAAAAGGAGACTGGAACCAAAAGTCTTAAAAGGGTCTGGGAAAATGACTGATTTTTTAAAATGGACACCTTGCTAAACTTGGTAACATAGCATGATGAACGCTAAGCAATAACTATAATAGTAATTTTGGAAACTAAGGCAAGAATTGCACCTTCTGATAAGTATTTAAGGGCTGTCTCATGGAAGAAGGAATAGACTCTCAACTTGGTTGCTGAAGGTAGAATTAGATTAGTTAAACTGGGGCAATTGCAGAAAGATTTAGGTCTGAGAGAAGACAAAGCTTCTTAATCTTTGGAGTTCTCTGAAAGTAAACAAGCTGTCTCCAAAGGCAACAAGCCCTTCTTCCTCCTTTGACATCTGCAAGCAAAGGCTGGAAAGATCCCTTAGTCAGAGAGGCTGCATGAGGGCTTTTTTACGGCATGGGCTGCAGGAGGTGGCCACTAAAGTCCCTTATAACTCACATTTCTCAGCTAGAGGTTTGACACAGAAATGAATATGTTTTCCTGAACTGAAAAGTGTGCATGGAAAGATCAAAGTGGGCCTAGATTTTACAATACTGGACAACCATATACATTTATGCAATGAAAAATTGTATTAATAATGAAAGGATTCTGTTTGCCAATTTAGAAAAAAATTTATTTCACCGTACTCTAGATAGTGTACCTATTCACACTAACAGATGTTATATAAACTATGTACTTTAAAAACATCAGCAGCTCCTATGACAACTTATCTACTATGATCACTCTTAATTCCATACAGAGTATCCTTTTAGTGAACCAGCCATTCAAGAGAACTTTAGAAAACAAGACTGATGTACTTTAAATGACACGGAGGCTGGAGAAGTGGACAGATGCAGGGAAGACATTTTATTGGCATAAAGAAAGATCATTTCACCAAGAAAGGGACTACACTAGTAGAAGGTAGAAGACCAGACCTCAGGAAATGAAGTTACTCAGATCATGGATATCTATACCACAAAACTAAATCACACTGACAACAATCCCCTAAAGAAGTTACTAACAGCTATACTTTCAGGTATATCTAATGAAACATGAAGACGGGGGATTGAGAGAGAAAGGGTAAGTATGTTTGGAAAGTTCCAGATGCTTTGAAAAGTTTCTCAGGCATTTGTTCTTTCAGATATGGCCTGTCAAGTGCTTGATTTGGAACAAGAAAAGTACCCTCTCTAAATTTCCCTTTCCAATGAAAAGAATAAGGTTAGAATTATTAATTCAAAAGATTCAATTATAGAAATAATAATACCTAGCCTTTACTTTAATTTAAATTTAGCATTTAAGCTTTAAGATTTACAAAGTAATTTACACATTATCTCATTGGATTCTTACAATAACCCTGGGAGGTAGGTGCTATTATTTCCCATTTTGCAGTTGGAAGAAACTGAGATACAAAGAAGGTTACTTGCCCAGAGTCACACAGCTACTAAGTGTCTGAGACAGGGTTCAAATTCCAGTTTTCTGACTCTAAGTCCTATCCAGGTGTGGGGAACCTGCGGCCTTGAGGCCCCCAAGGCCTCACCCTTGTATGCCCTATGCAATGTGTCATGTCTACTTCATGGGGATAGTGTTAACTGGCAACTGTAAAGCGTTCTGACTACCCAAAATGTAACTGGAAGTTAAGAAGAGTATTGGTAAGGTCTTGTCCAATTTGCAATTATGTTATTTTAATCAAAAGTTAATCAAGACTGAGAAAAATCAATGAACTGTGATGGGGATGGGTTTCTAGCATCCTAAAATGCAAGGGTACAGGAAGGGGTCTGTTTCAAAAGAATTCAACTATTCAAGCCTTCTTTCAGTCCAGGTAGCAAGTTTATTAAGAAACTGGATGGGTGAGATTCCCAGTGACTCTATGGTATTTATGATGCCCATACAAGCAGGCCAGATTCTAAGAATCTGAGTATTCTTAGATTAGGGATAAAAACTGCTATTTTATACAGAAGGAGTGTAGGAAGATCTAGATGGGATTAAGGAGTGGCAAGTAGCCTGGGGTGGGCCACTGTGCCAGGTGCTGATGAAGAGGGGCATAATGACAGGGAAGTTAAAAGGATTATGCTGGGATGGGCCAGATGCCTCAGGGAAATATCAGGGACTTAGTTGCTGAAATTTGTGGGAAAGCTCAATGGCTTTTTGTGGTCCAGGTACCACCGCCATCACCTGTGTGTTTGTCGAAAATAATTATTTCAATGAAGTAGAGAACTCCTTCCACCAATAAAGCAATTGTTTTTGCAGTTTACAGTCTTACTGAGTTGCCTGAAGTATGGAGAAGTTAAATAACGCCCAAGTCCATGGAGTCAGTAGTATAGAAGGCAGGCCTTGAACTCAGATCTTCCTGAATCCACAATCTACAACACTATACTTCCACTAATTAAAAATAGTTTGCTTTTATAAAAAAATTTAGGACCCAATATATAAACTGAATCACAGTCCAATTAATTATTTTTCATGCCAGAGAATGTCTTTTCAAGTAGATCTGAAGACTTATCTCATTTTTTGAAAAAAAAAAAAGGTCTTTTTAAGGAAAAAAAAAGGTATGAAACAATCATGTAAACTTGTGGTATATGTGTATACTTGTAAACAGAACATTAATCCAACATTAACAAGGAAAGATGATATTTACATTAGGACATCATTAAATCACAGGATATTAAGAATAAAGAATTTATCCGTGAAAGGGAACTTAAAAACCATTCAAGTCAACACTTTTCACTTTAAAGCTGAGGAAATAGTCCAGAGACATTATAAAAACATTCACTTCAAAAAACAAGGCACTGCACTCAACTCTGGACATAAAAAGAAAAAAAACTAAATAGCTATTATCCTTGAGGTGTTATATTTTACTGGGAGAATACAAGATTTACACAGATAAGAAAATATAAGGTAATTTGTGGCAAGTACTAACAACTTGCCTAATTCAGGCCTTCCTCACTCACCAGAATTCTTGTGATAGCCCCCAGATGATTTTCTTCCACTGCCTCCCCCTCTTCAATCTATCCCTCACACAACTGCCAAATTTCTATCATTAAAACACAGAGGTGATCATGTCACGGCCCTCAAGTAGCAACCGGTCACCTCTGAGCTAAACAATAAACTTCCCTGTTTGTCACTTAAAGTTCTCACAATCTGATTCTGGTCTATATTTCCAGACTTATTTCAAAAACAACAACAAAAAAACAGCAAATGTTTATTAAGCATTTTCTTGGTGCCAGGCACTGTGCGAAATACTAGTGATACAAAGAAAGGTAAAAACCAGTTCCTATTCTTAAGGAACACATGCTCCAATGGCAGAGACAGGTAATTAACCAGGACTAAGGAAGATTATAACATATGTGAGGGTGATCTGAAAAGAGAAGAAAGGGGCAGCTAGGGAGGTCAGCAAAAGACCTCTTGTAGAAAGTTAGATTGAGATGAACGCTGAAGGAAGTCAGGAAAGCTAAGAAGCAGAGGTAAGGAAAGAACACAGGCATGGGCTCAGCTAGTACAAAGTCATAGAAGAGAGGATGAGGATGGAGAACCAGGGAACAAGGATGTATTAAGTACTACCTATGTGTTAAGCTTTGTGCTAAGCATTTTACAAATATCTCATTTGTTCCTTACAAAAATCCTGGGAGGTTAGGTGCTGCTATTATCTCCGTTTTACAGAGAAGGAAACTGAGGCAGAGAGAGGCTAAGTGATTTGCCCAAGGTCACACAGCTAGTAAATATCTGAGGCTGGATTTAAATTCAGGTTGTCCTGAAGGGAAGAAAGGAAGGAAGGGGGCCAGTTTTGAAGAACATTAAATGTCCAACAAGATAGTTTCTAACTGACTCCCTCCCTCATGCTTCACTCCAGACAAAACTACCTGACCTGCTGTTTCTCACAGATGACACTGTCTTTCAATTCCACACCTTTGCAAAGGTTGATTTCCAAGTCTGGAAAGCCACTTGCCTCTTGTAATGGTGACTCAGGAACTGCCTCCTCCTTCAGGAGGGCTTTTCTGCCTTAGCAGCCAGCGTTCTCCTCATCTCTTACATTGTATTTCTCCTATAGAGTGTATGCTCCTTGATGGAAGGGACAATTTTTTGTTTTTCCTTTTTCTATATTAAGTATGCAATAGATATTTAACAAGGGGACAATTAGATGGATAGAACACAGAGTCTGAAGTCCGGAAGACTCCTCTTTGTGAATTCAAGCTTTAGACATTTACTGTGCAATGCTGGGCAAGTCACTTAACCTTGTTTGCTTCAGTTTCCTCATCTGTAAAATAAGCTGGAAAAGGAAATGGCAAACCACTACAGTATCTTTGCCAAGAAAACCTCAAATGGTGTCACTGACAGGCAGGCAAAACTGAAAACAAACTAACAACAAGATACTTAATAAATGTTTACTTAACTTAATTGAATCTCTACATCCCTGGAAGCATTTAGTAAATTTGATGCCCTGAGGATTGGAATGTGTGATGCATTTGAGCCCCTTAAATCCAATAGCACAATCATTTTATGTTATTAAAGTTATCTAGGAAACTGTATGTTATAAAATGTTGGTCAGTTAGCCCAGTCACAGGAGCCTGAATTTACTAGTGCTTTTAACAAATGGACATTTTTATATCAGACAATGGACAATGATATTTTCTACTATCCCCAAATTTTAGTAGCTAAATGTTTTTCTCCTTTATTGTTGACTGGTTTGAGCACTCTCATGTGTCTTTATATTTTAATATCATTTTGGGTCTTAAAACACAATATAGTTTTTTGACAATCAGTAGAGAATGGCATTACTTTTTCTTTATATTTTCTTCAAGGGCCAGCCTAAAATGATATTATAGGAGGCCTGTGGGCTATCCTCATCCTGTGTTATATTAAAGACAATTATATTTTCTAAAACTATTGATTAGAAAATTATATTCCATTCATTGAATACCATTTAGAAGTTAAAGGAAAGTTGGGAACTTAATTCAATTTATTCACAAGTATATATGCTTAAGGCCCTATTCTAGATCCCAAGATAAAAAGTTGCCCCAAAGAAGTATAAAATCTAGACATAGCATAAGCATACAAGTAAAATAAGAGGAATGTTACTTCTGGGACTCGATAATCATATATTCATATGTATACACACATATATGATCATGATCTATGATCATCAAACTTTAAAATATCTGTATCTATACATACATGAAATTATTTAACAAAGCACAAAAGCTTCATAGATGAATGGGCAAAAATTTACTTATATCTGGATTACTATAATAATCAATAAGAATTTTTGTAAGAGTTTTTAAAATTAAAATTAAAAAAACTCAAGAATTTTAATATAGGTAATACACAAGTTAAATTATGTGCCAAATGTTCAAAAGCTTCTGAATGTATGAAATTCAAATTTCATTTTAATACACTGACCTCCAAAAGGCATCTTTTTTTTGCTTTAAAAAGTGCTATGCTCCAAATGGAAAACTTCATTAACTGACATTAAAGGATACAAGAATATTTTCCTCCATTCCCCTAAAATTCAATAGAGATAATGCTACTCCAACATAGGACAGCTAGGTGGCACAGTGGATAGAGTGACAGGCCTGGAGTCGGGAAGACATCTTCCTGAGTCAAATCTGGCTTCAGATACTTACTAACTGTGTGACCTTGGGCAAGTTAGTTAACCCTGTTTGCCTCAATTTCATCATCTGTCCTCTATTGCACTGACTTTCCATTTCTTCCCCTGAAGGATTATTCTCAGTTTTGCTGGGTAGGTGATTTTTGGTTGTAATACTAGCTCCTTTGCCTTCTAGAATACCATATTCCAAGCCCTCTGATCCTTTAAGGTATAAGCTACTAAATCTCATAGTATCCTGACTGTGGCTCTATGATATTTGAATTGTTTCTTTCTGGCAGCTTATAATATTTTCTCCTTAATCTGGGAGCTCTGGAATGTAGCTATGATATGCCTGGGAGCTTTCATTTTGGGATCTCTTTTAAGAGGTGATCAGTAGATTCTTTCAGTTTCTATTTTACCCACTGGTTCTAGGATATTAGGGCAGTTTTTCTTGATAATTTCTTAAAATGTGAGGTCTAGGCTTTTTTTTTTTAAATCATGGCTTTCTTACATTTTTTTTAATCTAGTTTTTTCTTTGCTATAGTTTCCAGGTCAGCTGTTTTTCCAATGAGGTATTTCACATTTTCTTCTATTTTTTGAAAAAATTATTTTGCCTTTGTTTCATTGTTTATTGATGTTCCATGGGATCATTAGCACTTAGCTAATCATTAGTGTTCACTTGCCCAAAACTAGGTTTTAAGGAATTAATTTTTCAGTGAACTCTTTTTTCCATTTGGCCATTTCTGCTGTTTAAGGAGTTCTTACCTTAAGTGAATTTTTGTATTTCCTTTTCTATTATGCCTCTTCTGTTTTTTCAGGTTAGTCTTTTTTCAGTGAATTTTTCTACCTTTACCATGAGGCCAATTCTGTTTTTCAAGGTTTTATTTTCTTCAGTATTTTTACCTCTTTAACCAAGCTATTAATTCTTGTAATTTTCTTGTATCACTCATTTTTTTCCCCAATTTTTTCTCTCCCACTCTTATCTCTTTCTTTAGTTCTTCCAGGAATTCTTGTTGGGGTTGTGTCTAATTTGCATTTTATTTCTTTGAGGCTTTGCATGTAGCAGCTTTCATGATGTTGATTCCTTCTGAGTTTGAGTCTTGATCTTCCCTGTCACCACAGTACATTTTTATGGTCAAGTTCTTTGTTTTCCCTTTTTTCAGCCTGTTTTGTAATTCTGAACTTTAAGTTGAAGTTGAATTCTGCTCCTGGGGAAGGGGAAAGGAGGAGAGAAGCTGCAGGCTTTTTCATGCTGCTATTTTCAGAGCTAAATCTGGGAGTCTGTAACTTTTTGTTTCTTGCAAGGCAGTATGACCCAAGGAAAGGTGTGATCACCGGTTTCTTGGCATGTGCTCTGGTCCTTACCCAAGAAGAGCCTTGGTTCTCTGAAGTCTAAAGTCCTAGCACTCCTCTTGGCCTCTCCAATCATACATTAGAATCCATCCATGAAGGTCACTTCCAAAGTTCATCACTCAAATGGAGGGAAGTTTTCCTTGCCTTCTTCTAACAGTTGGAACTTCGCTGTTATGAGAAGCTTGGGGTCAGTAAGAGCTTTGCAAATTCTTCAAATCAATGCAGCTCACTCTCCTTTTCAACTATAGACCCAGCTCACTGTCCATCTGTAATGTCTACCCCAGACAGACATACTGCTGGACAAGCTCTATGAGGTATCCCACAAACACTCTCCATCCACTTGGTCTTCTCTGAGTGGATGGACAGGCCAAACTCCTTTCGGTGATTACAGCTTTCTTCCACGAGAGGCTGTGATGTCCTGAGTATCAATGTGATCAGCACAGTCATCTAAACACGAGAGTACTTAAAGTACTTTTTCTTGCCATCAACAACAAATCTCTTCTTGCCCTGGACCCTGCACTGGATCTTCTCCATCAGAACAGCTAATATTTTTGGCAGGCATACACTTGTACGCCTTGTACGCCTTGCCTGAAGTATACTGCCAGAGCAGAATTGAGCAGAATTATTTCTGGCTTCAGAGATGCTTGAATGATCTTGCTCTGAGAATGAGAAAACCTTGTCGTAAAAGAGCAGAGAAGGTAACATTTTATTCTATCAAGTTGAAAGCTTTGTTTTGTAACCAACAAATGATGAGCCTGATGGGATCGCCTGCTCTACATCTGTGAGACAGTAACGATGTGATCTACTGCTGTTGTTTTGTGGATGAGTTGTGTCCAACTCTTTGGGGTTCAATGTGGGGTTTTCTAAGCAAGGATTCTAGTGTGGCTTGCCTTTTTCTTCTACAGCTCACTTTACAGATGAGGAAACTAAGGCAAACAGGGTGAAGTGACTTGCCCTGGGTCACATAGTCACTAAGTATCTAAGGCCAGATCTGAATTCAGGAAGATGAGTCTTCCTGACTTCAGGCCCAATGTTCTCTAATATTGACTATTATTTGTGGAAGTCGACTGAAGTCTTCATTAATAAAATGAGGCACTCCCTAAGGTATCTTCTAACATTTTATGTTCTAAAAGGCCCTTTTGGCTCAGATGCCTTTTGTTCAAAGGTAGCTTATAAATCTAACAATCTATGTTCTGTATACAAAGGTGACTGAAAAACATCATCTTGGACATAGCTATTACCTTAGAGTCAACTTCTAGCTTATTCCATTGTAAAACTGTGCCTTATTTATATTTGTTTCTCTCCTATCACCTTAGCATAATATACATATATGTATATATAATATATAATATATATAGCATAGTGCTTAAAAGGATCTTATTGAATTAAAGAATGAATCTGTGGGTTTAAAACTAGTATCCAAGATAACTATTACCTTCCTCATTAGAGGGTTATGTGAAATGGATCTTAATCCTGGAAACAAAATCTATTAAAACATCAATTATTGGTAATTAATTGATCTATGAAAATATACTTCCCTAATTTAACTAAATGGCATTAACTAGCCCTGTAACCTGGAGCCAGTCATATAACTTCTCTAAGCCTCACCTTCTGAAGACTAGAAACTAATTTTTATTTTAATTTTAAATAAGGGTATTATTACAAATGTTTTAAATTTGAAAGTGATCCCTAAAATTTTAAAATTCTATAAATTTAAATTATAAACAATTTTGACTTCAGTATTTCAGCAATATTATTTTTTAATATTAATTCTTCCCCAAGGGACATTGCTACAGAGATCTGGAGAATGGGAATGTTAGTATGTAGCTATTACTTAGAGATACTCAGATTTCTGAGTCTTTTAACCTTGGAGGAAGGAACTTTTTTTCTGGCATGAGGCATAATAAACAAGTCATGAGGTTGAGACCTGCACTGGTTTTCCCTGCTTTGTCAACAGATTGGGGGAAATGAATTTGGGGTGGGGGGGAGAGAGAGAGCAGTGCAGCATGGGCCCATCTGACAGATATCAAGGAAACCAAAATTGAGGGCATGGCTGAGAACATGGGAAAATGGGGAGAAATGAGATTGGACCATACAGAATCCCGGGGTTGGTGAAACTGCAGAATCTATCCATAGTACCTACCTTCCCCTTACTTCCCCAGATAACTGCCTAGGAAAACCTTCCCCTCCACGGAAGAGGCTGGGGTAGTATAGCTCCCTGTCTTGCCGTTAGAGGCCCTCCTTTGCTATATGAAATTGTTAATAAAGTATATGGTCATTCCCTAGGGTTTGAGTCCAAGCTTGTCAGTGCACTTAGGGACTGAGAGGAGAAGAAGTCAACCTGAAGTGGACAGGGGATGATCCTCAGCTCAGGCTAGGGTAAAGGTAAGCCAGAGAATTTTTGCCATTCTCATTATCTCTAGGACCTGCATTTCCCTAGATCTCTTCTGAACCTAGAGGAAGATTTCATTAAAAAGTGAGAGAGTAGGAGGAAGACATAGAGGTTGATCTGTGCTCCATTCATCAATCATACTGTATTCAATTGCTAGACAAAGCCCTGCCTGGCTGCAAAATCATTTCTTTTTCAATTGCTTCTTATTAAAACCAAACAAGTTCTGAAATGATAAAAATCACTAACCTATTAAAATCATGAAAGGAATTTTTCACAAAATTTTGCCTGTGCATTAGCTGAAGAAATAAGGTAGAATGAAAGGATAAGACTATCATCACTAGAGCTTAGCACATATTTGAAACAACTGCACCCTCTGCTGGAGCACCATGGTCTTGGAGAATGTCAAATCTGACTAGTCACAGGTCCATTTCTGATTTTAATTTTTGTGGCACTGTTACCTCTAAAGAACAAGTTTTTAATATTTCTCTCTTTCTGCATTTTATGACGCTGAGCCGTTTATGTCAATAACATTCATGTCCATTTATTCTGTATTCATTAGGATTTTTTAGTCTACAGCAAGTACAGTTCTGAAGACGTGATAATGAACTTAAACAAGATATAGTAAAGCCTCAGCTAGAGCCTCAGTCATTTGGAGTTTTGCCCAGCTTTCTGCTTTTAGGAAAAGAGGCAAATGACAACAAATCAAGTAGCATGACAGAAATACTGACAGTCTTGGAGTCAGGAGATCTGGCTTCTCTTCTTGTCTATGATGGTTATTAGGTTGGAGACCAGAGGCAAGCTACTTTACCCCTATGACAGTTGCCTTAAATGTAATAGGGATAAAAATGTGAGAGAAAAGCACTGTAAACTTTAATGCTCTACAGCAATACGGTTAATTGTTGTTATGTAAATGAGTTTATTTGTTAAATAAATATTATTTGTTGCTAACTGAATAAATAAAAAAAGCAACTTACTTTAGGTAATCTTATTTAGGGGTTTTATGGAATACAACCACAGAAAGCCGTCATCCACCAGATGTAGCAGTTTTATGGTGGTATGGTGGAACCAAGATGAATGTTTTTCAATGAATAATCCACAAGATGTTGATTTTTTTAAACAGGAAAGCAAATAGAGACAATATATAATGTGATGGGAAAAGCATTAGATTATAGTTGGGAAATGTGACTTCTGATCTTGGCTTTGCCAATAATTAGCTGTACAAAATTACCAAATCACTCTCCACCTCTGGGCCTCAGTTTTCTCTTCTGTAAAGTGAGGGAGTTAGACTAGATTCCTTCTGACCCTCATAATTTCTATGCTAATATTGATTACAGAAATAAGAATCCATTATATTTTGTTAATTTACTATCCTTTGCTAAAGTCTCCTCCCAATAGCTTATCATAGAGTAGAAATAATCTTGGAGTTAAAAAGAAGTGCTATTTCAGTAGAGCATTATCTTTGGCAGATATGATCCAACTGGAAAGGCCTGGCTCAGCCCCAACAACAGCCTCAATGTCTATTGCCTGAAAACAAATCTAGCTAAATTCACCCAGGCTCATCACCAGAAAGCAGAATTCTCCATGATATTTTTTTTCCATCACATCAACTCAAAAAGACCACCTTGTGGGCAGTAAAAAGAGCTACTGGATGGGGAGTACACTGAAATCAAAGACCCCAAGAGTGCTGAAGCGGTTTACTATAAATGAGTGTGTCAATTTCTGAATGATGATGATGGCAGCAATGCCAATAATAGTAACTGACATGTAGACAGCACTGAGGTTTGCTAAGTGCTTTATATGTTTTCTCACTGGATCTTCACAACAACCCTGGAAGAGAAATACGTGCTCTCATTGTCCTCATTTATAGCAGAAGTTATACGAGCTGCGTAGAGTTCTAAGCTAGTAGGTGTCCATTCCTTGGAAATAATGAAAAGCTGGAAGGCCATATAAAAAGGATAAATAAAATTTAAATTTAAGAAAAATAGTATTTGTACAATGTTAATGTCAGAGAACTTCAAACCTAATTTGGAAAGATTATTCTGTGAAATTAGCAGAACTAAGAGAACAAGGAGTAAAGTTACAATAACACTATAAAACCAAAGCTGAAAGACTTCCAAACTTTGCTTTGTGCAGTGACTAATCGTGATTCCCAAAGACTGATGAAGCATGCTGCCCACCTCCTGACAGAGAGGAGGTACACTCAGTGAACATACATTTTTGGACGTGGCCAATATGGGAATTTATTTTGCTCCCTTACACATATTTGTTATAAGAGTTTTATTTTTCTTCTATTTTTTTCCAGTGATGGTGGGAGGGAGAAAAAATAAAATGCTCATTAATTGGAAAAAATAAAAGTTCAGAAAAAACCCCAGAATTTTGTACCTCAGAATCAAGCCCTCCCTGTCTCTGTTTTACAGGCTCAAATGGAACAAAAGATCTTGTGACTTCTGAGGAAAGGAATCACCTTCCTTTGGTCTCTGTCCAAGTCTGGGCAGTCTGCTTCAGAGGGAAAGTAAATGAAAGGGGTCAATCACTGCACAATAGTAACTCACTAGGGTGCTCCTGGGCATTCCTTTCCTCAGTGGAGATCTTAATCCCTCTCTGTTTGAGCAGGCTGACTTCTGAAGTTACTGGGACTGAAAACATTCCTTAGCTGATCATGAGCTTATGGAAGGCCTTCTCTCCATTGAGCTCTGTTGGTCTGCCCATCATCAAACTGGTGTTTAGAACCTTTCTGTGCTCCCCAAACATGGTCTTCAATACCCAATGATCACTTACATACCATCATGAGACCCTGTAGGACTTCAGGGGAACCATACAAGAGATATATTACTCAAAGGTAGCATAAATCAAAGTTATCATAACCTTAACCATGCTTCATTGAGGAAACCTGATATTTAGAGGATCCTGTTGGGGCATAAATGTGCTGATACTCCAAGCACTGAAATACTCCTTAATTTTTCTGTCATGTGAAATTGGAATTTTACATATTGATTCTGATGCAAAGGTAGCATGTGAAGACTCGAATGGATGTGATCTTATCAATGTGGATGTTGCTCCCATCACAGAAGGGCTACTCAATTTGCTGTGAAGCTATCTCACTTTCTCCAGAAGTCCTAAGGATACCAGGGAAGTTCAAGACAATTCACTAGTCCTTTCTCAATTGATTATATGCTGGATACAAAGGCAGAACGTAAAGAGAGGCATGGGCCTATAGTTGGTCTCCCTGCCTTAAGTTTTAGTCGATCTTCTACTCTGGAGTCAAGTGAATCTTCCTAAAGGGCAGATCTGACCACCTCACACACACACCCCCACTCCCCTTCAACAAGCTCCAGTAGCTCCCTATTACTTTCAGGATCAAAAGTAAAATCCTCCACTTGGCTTTTCAAGCCCTTCCTAACCTGGCTCTTTTCTACCTTTCCAAGTCTTCTACACTTCATTTCCTTCCATGTAGTCTACAGTTCAGTGACACGGATCTCCCTACTGCCGTTCCCTGTACAAGACACTACCATTTCCTGTCTGCACAGTCACTAGTTGACCTCTGATTCTGGAATGTTCTCCTCCTGGCTTCCCTGACTTCCTTCAACTCTCAGTTAGAATCCTACATTCTGCAAGTGCCTTCCCTCTGAGATTACATCCAATTAGTCCTGAGTATACATTTTGTTTATACGTAGCTGTTTGAATGTTGTCTCCTCCAGTAGACTGTGAGCTCCTTGATACTTAGGATTGTTTGTAGCTTTTTTTGTAACTCTAGGGTTTAGTATAGTGCCTGGTATGCAACAGGTACTTACATAGTGCTTGTTGACTTGATACATCCTTGATGTGACAAACTGTGCATATTCTGTTAGCCAAACCTCCCACATCTTTTATTTGCAAGCTCACTTCACTTACTATTTATGCTATCTATGACGTAGAGAAGGAGCCTCTTAGCTGCATCCCTCTTCTCAAAATTCTATCTCTAGGTTTCATGATTTTTGCATGAACTGTCCTCCACACCTGGAATGCACCTCAAATGTCTTAATCTCATGGGATTCCTTCAAAGATTAGATCCTAGGCCACTAGTTTCACACAGAACTTAGAGATATATAGCACTTTTCACATGACAATGCAGACAATGCAATGAATCCGTATTACACATGAGGAAATTAAGTCTCACAAAAGATAAAGTAATTTATCCAAGGTCCCAACGGTCCAGTACTCTTTCCACATTGATGAAATTGGGAATCACAAGACCTGAGTTCAAGTCCTAACTCTGTAAACAAGTCTCAGGGTAACTTTGAATAAATGGCTTCTCCTTTCTGGGTCTCAGTTTTGTTCTGTTTGCCAGGGGGTGGGAGTGGGAGAGCCTTAAGTTTCTAGTATGAATCTAGTTTATAAATAATTTTAAACACATGACTCCAAGTAGGACCAAAAAATACTTCTCCAATGAGATGTATTCACTTACCCATTGTCTAAGCCATTTTGTCCGAGTTTCTTTCCTATGTCACCAGCCATGACTCCTGGCATTGGAAGGAGTGTCTTTGGATCTCGTATCTATTTTTGCCCACAAAAAGCAATGGGAAAAATACAATGTTATATTCATGCAAAAACCAAATTTTAAAGTAAATATATAAATGCCTACAACAAATGTATGACCAGTGGATGGCAACAAGTACTTGTTGATTGATGGGGTAGTAGTTAGTGGAAAGACAAAACATTCCCATGACTTGAAAATATGGTTATTATTTTTGTATGAGGGGAAAAAAGATTTTGGACTGTATATATTTAAGTCCTCAGTTTTTTTCTGCAAATATTCTACAAACAGTTCTTGATAAATGGGCTTTCAAAAAGTATACTTACTTAAAAGATAAACATAAAGACATTTAAAAGCATGTATGAAGATTCAGTTCTCTCTACAAACTAATTATTAATTGTTAATTAGTTAAAATTAATATTAATTAACTAAAAATTAGTTAAATTAATATTAAAATGTAATTGATTTAATTAAACTTACCATATAGTGAATTTAAAAATTCTGGTTATAAAAATTTTAGGTTTAGCTAGAATTTAATGCTTTCTGCAAAAATATTGAAATCATTAGTCTCTTCAAACATAATTTCAGAGAAGAAATGCTATTTGGAGCTCAGGTTAGGGAAAACATACCTCTAGTAAGGAGATAAATTAACAACCAGAAAATATGACGGTTTACTTCAACCATAGGAGCAACTCAGAAAAAAATTTATTGGAACTTAAGCTTCAATGGAAAGAAAAATATCAGTTCAATCCCAAGTTACTGAAAATTGAAGAGATTAGACCAGATAATATGAAGTCTCATCTTCTCCTGTTTTTAATTCACTCCATTGATCTCCCCTTTCCCACCACTGTTCCATCAGTCTTGAAGAGCCTTGCACAGGTGGGATCCATTGCCAACACTGAGACTTCTTCTCCAGGATCCCCATCCTCACTTCTCCATCACTAGTCAGGAGAAAGTGGGGAATTATCTCTCTCAATGATTGGATTTGGAGGACTCCTTGTTTAAGAAGCTAATGCCCTTTGGTGGAAAGAATTCCTTGAGTCACTAAAATTACTAAGAAACAATATCTAAGCCTTACTTTAGTACCTAAGTGCCTAGGAACTAGATTTGAAGATCTCCTCACCCAGAACCTGCCACCACATGTAGACTCATTGCCTGCTTTTCTGTGCTTCACTGACTTAAGTGATATGATTACTGAACATCTAGACTCCAAATCTTGTACAACAAGGACCTCAGAGAGCATCAAAGCCTTGGATATGAAGACCAATCAGAGCCAACTGTACATTCCACATACAGGATATCTCCTATGTAAGTAGCATCCTCACTCATCTTGGGATAAGACAAAGAAACTGGCAACAGTGTGAGTTGTTAGGTCCGTGGGGTTATGATCATTGAGTTTTTGCCTAACCCAGACACTAGTCCTAACCTCCTTGCTGGCTCAGTGCTTTCTTCCCTGGTGTGTGAGGAAGTACAAGTCTGACCAATCCCTATAATTAAGTTTTGATCTACTGAGGCAAAAGCCTTTACACTGACTCTCCTGCTCTCTTATTCCCATTGATCACAATCTTCAATCTTAAAAGAGCCCACCATCTTCTCCCTTCTATCGTGCCTTCTGATACCCTTGCTACATTCTGAATAAACTTCCCGTCATTCCAAGCATCTTTCCATTTGATTTCAGTCTTGCAGTCATGAAAGCCTTTCCCCCTCCAGAAAGCCACCCGCTCTGGTAATGGGTATTCCTCTCATGCTTCCAACACACTGGGACAAAACTGAGCTACTCTCTGCTCCTAACTGCCATTTCCAGACCACTCATCATCATCTCTAGCAAACTTTTCTCTTCATTGACCCAGTCCAGATTCTTCTGACAGTCATCCACAGGCCATGAGATTGTTCTGCCTTCTCTGTCATGCGCTCTTCACCACAACTCCTGCTCTCATACTTCAACATAAATCTGAGTCCTCAAAAGCACCCTCGGTTCCCTGTCCATTAACATCTTCAACTCCCTTGACCTATATATACCCTCCCTCCATGTCAGCCACCCACAGAAACGGTCCTGTGTTAGATGTTACAATCACCATAGGTATACTATCTGCATGATCTAGAATTCTAAAATTTATTTCTCTAATCATAGCTTCCTATGTTTCCATTTGCCCCCTACCACTCCCTTTCTAGCCCTCTCACCCTCACCATAACCTCTGTACTTTCCACTTCTTCCTCCTCCTGATCACCTAGCCCTCCCCACGTTTCACTTTCCTCCCTCCAGCTTTAACCCTACAGTCCAACTCGGTACTCCTTTCTATCCTGGAATCTCTTTCCTGCATGTCTGGGGTGGATTATGTAAGAGGTGGTTAGTAAACATCTAGATAAAGTGGTGATTACCAAGAACCCACAAGGTTTCATCAAGAAAAGGTTACATCAGATTAACTTCATTTCCTTTTTTTGACTGGAATGCTAGTAGAGGAGGGGAATGCTGTGGATTTAGTTTATTTAAATTTAGCAAAGCTTTTGATAAAGAATTTCATACTACTCTACTCTTGTGGAGAAGATGAAAAGATATGAACAAAATGATATTACAACAAAATGGATACAGAATGGATACAGAAAAGGACAGTTAACTGTTAATGGTGCAATGTCAAGATGGGAGATCTCTAGCAGATTACCCCAAGTATCTGTGATTGATTCTATGCTATTTAACATTTCTATCATTGAACTAAGTAAGAAACATAAGATAGTATGCTCAAATTTTCAGATGACACAAAGCTGACAGAAATACCTAACACACTGGATAAAAGAATCAGGATCCAAAAGGCTTTGGACAGGCTTGAGCACTGGGCTTAATCTGATATGATGAAATTCAATAGGAACAAATTTAAAGTCTTGCTCTTGGGTACAAAAAAATTAGGGAAGCATAGTTTGTAGTACTTATTCTGAAAAAGATCTGGGGGTGGGAGTTGGTGGACAGCAAGCTCCATATGAATCAGCAGGGTGATCTGCAGCCAAAAATGCTAGTTAGACCTTGAACTGTAATGAGAGGCCTAGCTTGAAGGAAGAAGGAAGTAACAGTATCACCATATTTGGTCATCATCAGACCTTATTTGAGGGACTTTGTTCCATTCTGAGCACCACAAAGTTTCAGAAAGAAAATGATTAACTGAAGTGTCCAGAGGAGAGACATCAGGATCATAAGGTGATATTGTCTTAAATCCACCAGATAGTTCTTGTTGGAATGGGTTTAAATTATGAATTTGTCACATACCAATTATGTAACTCTAGGTAATGATCTTGAGACCTTTCTGAGCCTCAACTTTATTACATGTAAAATGGAGAGTATAATACCTTTCATACCTATTTCAAAGTTAAAATCAAATGGAAAACAGATGTGTATTCTGTAACCACAAGACTATGTAAATGTGAGATATCACCTCAGGCATTAGAGTTTTTTCTAGCTCTGACAGTCTATGCTTTTCTAAAATCAGAAAAGTGCTCAAATAATAAATTGTAAAAGGATATGAATAAAAAGTTTTCAGAGAAAAAATACAAGTTCTCAAAGGTCACGTAAAAATGTTCCCAATCACTAATAATTAGAGAAGCGTGAGTTAAACAACTTTGGGGTTCTACCTCACAGTCAGATTGGCAAAGTGGACAAAAAATGGAAAATGAAAAATGTTGAAGGGACTGTAAGGAAATAGGCACATTGATTCACTGCTGCTGGATCTGTGAATTGGTCTGAGTATTGTGGAAAACAATTATGAACTATGCCCCAAAAGTTACTAAACTAGTAATGGAATACTATTGTGCTATAAGAAATGATGAGCAGGACAGTTTCAGAAAAACTTGGGAAGACGTATATGAACTGATGCAAAGTGAAGTGAGTAGAACCAGAACATTTTATATAGTAATAGCAATACTGTACGATGATCGGCTGTGAAAGACTTAATTACTCTGATCAATATGATGATCTAACAAAATTCCAAAGGACCTATGATGAAAAATGCTATCTACCCCATGTCCAGAGAGAGAACTGATGAAGTTTAAATGCAGATTGAAGTACAATATTTCACTTTCTTTATTTTTCCTGCCTTTTTTTTTTAGCAATATCAGACAAGAGGAAGAGAATCTGGAACTCAAAAAATTTTAAATGAGTATTAAAAATAAGCAATAAATTTGTTTTTATTAAAGTTACTAAACTCCACATATACACTTTAACCAGTGATGCCACTACTAGATCTATATCCCAAAGAGATCAAGAAAGAGTAAAAGGATGCATTTATGTAAAAATATTTATAGCAGTTCTTTCTGCGGTGGCAAAGAACTGGAAACTAAGGGGCACCTGTCAAAGGGGAAATGGATAAATAAATGAATGCATATAAACATAATGGAACGGATGAATGGCACAATTTCAGAGAAACCTAGAAAGATTTGTATGAACTGATGCAAAATGAAACAAGGAGAACTAGGAGAACAATTTGTTCAATAACTACAACAACAGAAAAACAATGAATTTTGAAAGACTTAAGGACTCTGAGGTAATGACCAACTGTGATTCCAGAGGACTGATGACGAAGCCTGCTGTCCATCCTCCTGGTAGAGGAATGACAGACTCTGGGTGTGTGCCAAGACATGTATTTTTTGGATATGGACAGTGTGTGAAATTAATTTTGCATGATTTTGCCACTCACCAGTTATGTAACTCTAGATAATTCTGTTGAATTCTGCATATTGTTACAAGTTTTTCGTTTGTTTGTTTGGTTTTCCCCCTAAGGTGGAGGAGAAGGTAAAGAGAGGAGGGAGAGAGATTTTTGATCACTGAAAAAAATTAGAAAAATGCAAATAATACATTCTTACCTGTACAACAAAGGAATGCAATCCATGGCACTGGCCTCCTGGGGTATATAACTGGGCATATACAACTGCATGAGTGGCGTTCTTTCCCATATTACCAATCCAAAATTTGGAAGCTTCAAAATCAGGAGAATTGATGATGAACTCCTGCACAGTACAAAAAAGGACTAGTAAGGAAACTGAACATATATTGTCAGGATTTTTCTCCTTTTAAATGCACTATTTCACAATGTTTTGCTGATAAGGTCAAATGACCTAATAATACTTTTTGCAATTTTTTTTAAAAAAATGATTACATATTTATGATGAAAGCACACATTTAGGGCCATTTACCTTGTTGCCAATAAAGTCCTGGCCTTGAAAGAACATTTTCCTTCAACAGTGAAATCTTTTGTACTGCTTTTGGCTACTGGGAAAATCTTAAAAGAAGTTTATTTCAAAAGATAACTGAGTTGACCAACATAACACTTTTATCTTGCTCTCCCAATACATATACACCACTGCTAAAAATTCCCTCCAAAATATCCATACTTGTGACAGATTCTGATGCCCAAATGTATTCTATTTCCAAATTACTTATTTCTCTTCATGATGTACTAATATGTGTACATTATTTGCATGTACACGTGTTAACATAAATTATTAACATAATTTTGATCTTAAAAGTGTTAGTACCAAACTAGATATTTTTAAGTTATGACCCTAAAGACTCATATAGTAATACTAACCTGAGTGGTGGGATCATATTGGGCAGTTGTTCGAATAGCCTTGGTATTGCTCCCATGACTTACTTCAGTCAGAGCAAAACATCCAAAAATCTAAATATTCAAGCACAAGGTCAACGAAGAATGAACATATTTCCTTCTTATCTCAATTCAAAAACCACAAAAATGTATTAAGCACTTATTACATTCAAGTCTCTATGTCCCATAATGGGGATATAAAGAGTAGGAAGACATGTTTATGTCTTCCTGGAGCTTATAATCTAATAGGGGAAGTAAGACATGAACACAAATAACTAAAACATAAAACATAACGTAAACATTGTACAAAAGAAATGTGGAATGTTCCTCCTTAGTTCAAAAGAGGGGGTCAAAAAACTCTCCTAGTTTTTTTGAGTGACAATAATTCGTCAAAGTTGATATTTGAGTGGATCCTTGAAGGACACAACAGGAACTGATCAGATGGAGCTTAGCAGGTATAAGGAAAATTCATCACTTTTTCTTTTTCTAAGAACATCTGTCACAAGTCCAGAAAACCGTAATTCATCTAAATTCTTTCCTGGGAATGAAACCGTCTTTTAAGGAGCACTGCTACAAGTCAGTTTGTTAGTCAGCCTAAAGCTGTTAATGAAACACTGATACCCAATCTCTCTGGAATAAATTGGTAAATAAAAGTCAGTATTCTGAATATAGCAAAAACATTGCATAGTGGCCAGAATATCACACCTGAAGACAGAAAGACCATGGGTGAGAATCCACCTTGGAGGTGGGTATGTGGATATCACAATTCTTTCTGAGACAACAGGAGAAAGAGGGATAGTTTTAGGCTTCTCCTCCACTATGCTTTATATAACATTCAGAGAGTAGTCATTGAGGAAGTGCTTGTTCAGAGAATACTGGAATTTTACCATTTTAGAGTACAGGTTAAGTAGCTTGAGACCCAAAATGACAGAACCAAAATGGCAGAAAGTGCTAACCATTCATTCCTGCAACAGGTAGCCTGAGGACTCTCATCTATTTTCCTTCCCTTTTCAAAATTTTCAATGAAAGAGAGACCAAAAGAAAATGAATTTAAGCTGTCACTTAAGTTTAAACTTACCTCCATGTTTAAAGTTTTCTGAATAAAATGCATATGTCTTTGAGACCCAGAATTCTGAATAGCAGAAGTGAAAACCTGAAAATATAATTAGTAATTAAATATGCAATTGTTGAACTGTATCCCAGTTCTGTCACAGACTATCCCATGTGACCTTCCAAGTCCTTTCTCTTCTCTGGGCCTTAGCTTCCTCATATGTAAATGAGAAGACTAGATCAGATGATTAGAGTTGCATTTCTTCCATCTCTAAAATTCTATGATCTCTTTCCTATGATTCCTACATTAGGAACTACAATACTTACCTACGAACCTGAGTACATATTAGTAATATAATACTATCTCTGACCCAAAGAAACTGACTTGTAAGACAGAGTCCAAATTGAAATTTTAAAACTCGAAAAGGACCATGAGTAGGTAAGGGAAAATAAAACAATGTAAAGCTAGAATGTGTTATTTCAGAAATGTAAAAGCTTGCATCTATTTCTATGAAATCTTTCACGCCATCAGACAACAGGAAGAAGATGTAGACACTTTTGACTTACTTTCATTTCTTTCATTTGTGAAAATTTTAGAATATAAGAGGCCTAACATGAGTAATAATCTTAAAGAGTGGAAAACACAACTATCATTTGAGGACCATAGCTTTCATAGAGGTGGAATAAAAAGAGCGCTGGAAATATCAGGAAACACAGGTTAGAATCTCCATATATACTAACTACGTGATCATGGACAGTCTCTTAAGCTCTCAGTTCAATTTTCCTTGTCTGTAAAATGGCTATTATAATTCTTCTGCTAAAGTTCTATTCTGGTGCCTGCTTTTTGCCCTGGTTTCTCACAAGCCATGTCAGTGGAAGACAAATCTGACAGGCTCTACCCAACTAGAAAGACTCTAGTGCATTCAAGGACTATTCTAACAAAGGTCAGAGAGATTTTTCACTAGAAGGCGGCCATGGAGACCAATTATCACCACCATCATCATCCACTATAATTAACTGATGCATCTGCATGTACAAATTTAATAATGCATATTTCAGTAATGTATATATTAGGAGTGGGATAAATGGCTTTCCTGTCAAAAGCACTAACTCTGCTCATACTTACCAATTCTACCTCCCAGTCTCTTTCATAGTTTCCCATGTTTAAAAAAAATTTCCTTTGAACAAAAGGTCTCCATAATATATTCCCATAAGAACCTAAGTAAGTGGCCATAAAAAAGCAAAGGTAGGGCTTTTAATTCTACAAGACAGGTTTCTTTTTTATTTCAGAAAAAAGTTTATATGTCAAAATATCTTTCAATTCTTTTAGACATTTAATTTTAGAACCTATACCAGAGTAGGTCTTTATGATTCTTTGAAATGGAAAAGCTTATGTTATTGTTTTTCCCTTTAAAAAGAAAATAAAGTATACTTACATATGTATTTAAAAAGTATTTGGCAGATAAGGACCAATCATACATCCCTAGGCAGTTGATCAGCATAAAGATTTTCAGTGGATTCTGCATTATCTCTTGTATACTAAGAAAGTCATATTCAAAAAGTCTTTTACAGCGCAGAAAGGTTAGCTCACGATACTTCTCAATAGGCAATTCTTCTCCAGGGTAATGAGCAAAGAGCGGATCATTTTCAAAGGCTGAGAAGATTCTTTTCTTGAACAGAAAAAAGAAATAGTGTTAAAGACCAAAAAATCACAGGCAAAGGAACCGAGTCTAACTATTGACTTTCATGTTTGTTCAGGTCTGGGGTTTCTGACAAGGTCAGGTATAGCAGGGGAGTTCTTAGCTCTCTAGGTTTGTTCTACTGGTGTAGAGTGGAAAAATAAAGGCTGCTTCTGGGTCCTGGCAGAGCTGCTGAGCCTGAATAAGGGACACATCACTTAGGGCTTAGGCACATCACTAAGGACAGGGGGGAAGAATCACAGGAGCTTTCTGATAGGAGGGTTTCCAAGCATTAAAAAAACCAAAGTATCTCAGAGTCAAAAGGAACATCAAAAGCAATCATCCATCCATAGGATCAAGAATTTCTTCTACAATATCATTAACAAGAGGAAAACCTGATACTTCCCAAGGCAACCTATTCCCCTTTTTGATCCCTTACAATGAACTGAAATCTGCTGCTTTCACTCCTTGCTTTGCTCTCTGAGGCCAAGCACAAGTCTAAGTCTTCTTCCACACAGCACTCCTTTAAATAAAGGAGCCAACTCTATCTTGTCCTCCCTATGTCTTATCTCCTTTAGGCTAAATGATTCTAATTTCTTCACTCAATCTTCTTATACTAAAATCTTGACGCTATTTCCAGTCCTGAGTGTCCCCTTTGTTTGTGTTTAGGTTTGTCAACATCCTTCCAGAAATGCATGGCCAAGAACCTCCATGATACCCCAGATGTGGCCTGGCCAGGACAGAGGACAGTGAGACTTTCACCTCATTTATTGGGGACACTTCTTTCAATTAACAGAATTTTTATGCTAGTTAACAGAGATATTCAGA
Source organism: Potorous gilbertii (assembly GCA_028658325.1). Taxonomy (NCBI): domain Eukaryota; kingdom Metazoa; phylum Chordata; class Mammalia; order Diprotodontia; family Potoroidae; genus Potorous; species Potorous gilbertii. The sequence continues at coordinate 223,217,960 of CM053772.1, forward strand.
ATGCACTGCTATAGTTTCTAATGACATAAAAATGGAGGCTTCAGTTTTTAAAATCTAGTGTTCTTTTGTCCAATATAGTCACAATAAAGCTGCAAAAATGTCATAACATATGATCTCTAAATGTCATTAAGTCAGACTTGAGATCTCTAAATAGCCTGCCTAGTTAAATACTTACTCATACTTTAAGTTAGCTACATAAAGATGTAATTCAAATTCCATCATTTACAAATTGTGGCAAATTCGGAAGGGGATTTGAAACTGAAGTATGTCACACTGTAAAGGAATAGGTCCTGTTCCTCTGGGATAGTAGAAACAACACTAGATTTGACATCAAAAGACCTGAGTTTGAGTCTCAGTTCTACTACATATTCGTTAGACAACCTTAGGCAAGTTTCTTAATCTCCCTAAGTCTTAGTCTCCTCCTCTGTAAAATAGGAGTAATACTTGATCTACTCATCCCTCACAGTTTTTGTAAAGAAAAAAAGCATTAAATAAATGTAGGATAGTAAGTTCACTTTCTCTAAAAAGTCTAACAACTCCTTAAATGCATAAACCCCAATGTGACAAGGCAAATCAGGTGCTTAATACATTATACACAAGGTCAAATAAACATTTCACCTTTAAAATGATCATATCTTCTCCATCTAGGAACAACAATAGTTCCTTCCAATTGAAGGACGATTTTGCTCTATATATACATAATGGTCCTTTAGGGAGATCTGGCAACAAAGCATCCTGAGAACTTTCATTATAATCCTTTCCTTTAGAATTTGGTGCCATTTTGGAAATTATTCTGCAAAAGAAATCAGTTAATATTGTTAGGTTTGTATTTATATAGTGTATAACAGACAAGGAAGCTTATTAGACAACTTTAGTAAAAACAAACATTCCCTGAAACAACACTCCCACGAAGGCAGTTTTTAATGCCCATCAGTAGGTAACACTGTATAATATTCTACATGTTGTCAGCAATTACTGTTCAACTGTATGCCGACACACAAGTCACAAAGGTGAAGAAATGTTAGGAACCAGACTAGTTCTGTTCGGCCCCAGCTGGCAGAAATGGGAGTGAGAGGTAGACAAATTCAGAAGTAAGAAAAAAACCAAAAAACTTCCTTTCAATCCAAGTTATTCAAATGAGAAATGGGCTGCCCTTGGGAGGAAGGTTCCTCCTCCTCAGTAAAGGGCATCAAGCTAAGGTTGCATGACCATCTTGTCAGGGATGCTGTAGTAGATGGCTTCCAACTCTGAGATACTGTGATGCTGTCTAATGTGGCATGAGTTGGGCAGATGTGGAATTTTCAATAAATATCAAGAAATGATTTGTTGGCCTAAAAAAAAAATTAAGCCAGGATCTCCAATAACTACGTATATGTAAAACTAATATAAGAGGCAGCTGGGTGGTACGGTGGATGGAGCACTGGCCCTGTATTTAGGAGGATCTAAGTTCAAATCTGGTCTCAGATATGTATAAGCTGTGTGAGCCTGGCCAAGTCACTTAACCCCAATTGTCTCCAAAAAAAATAATAAAATTAAATTAAGAACTAGCTGTTTCTTTAGTGGATTGTTCCTTTTTTCTGACTCTTTAGTCAGCAACAGCAAAGGCCAAGCAGTAGCCTCCACTACGCTGAATGTAAAGAAAAAAGCTCAAGCTGGGAAATCAGATGTACCAGCTGGGGAAGCTGAGGAGGCAAAGAACTGTGGACTTTCCTTCCATAGCTGGCCCAAGAAAGAATTCCTTCCCACACCTCTGTTGAGGTTCCTATAGACAGAGCAGATGGAATAAAAGAATCTGGATAGATACAAGAAGTGGGGGGTGGGGAAGGAAGCAATGATATGCTTTGCAAAAGTTTCACAATAGTGAATAAACATTTATTGAGCATCTAGACTATTTTATGGAGAACTCGTATGGGGCAGGTGATCATACGGTGGTTAGAAGAAGCAACACAAGGACACTCTCAAGGTCTCTCTCAAGAACTTCGGATTTGACTGTGCAACATGGGAAACATGGGCACAGGACTGCTCAGCATGGCGTACCCACATCAGAAAGGGTTCTGTACTCTTTGAGCAAAGCAGAACTGAGACAGTAAAAAGTAAATGCAGGATGTGCAAATTTGGGATATCCACTCCAAATATTCACACGGACGATGTGTGCCCAACTTGTGGTAGAGCATTCAGAGCTCGTATTGGTTTGATCAGCCACAGTTGGACACACTGAAATTTCACTTTATCATGGTGATGTCATTTTGGTCTTCTTCGAACATGAAGGACAACAACCATTACATGTCAGCACTTGGGAAAAGATGTGAATGTAAGTGCAATAGTCTCTACCTTCGAGTCATTTACCATCAATAGGAAGGGAAGATCACACACACACACACACACACACACACACACACACACATACACACACCCCCACCACGGAAACATGGAGACCTGTCCAAGTGAGACAAGATAATGATTCTCCAGGATTCTTAAGTCAATCCATTTCTGTTAACAGTGACACCATCCTCCAAGTTACACAGGTCAGACTCTGGGGGTGCTTCTTTCTCCCTCAGCCATGTCCTATCAGTTTGACTGCTGCAATAGCAGTCCCCTCTACCACCTCTGCAGGCTCTTGTCTCTTCTCCCTCGAAATATTGTAATAATTCCCCAAAGCCTTTCTGCCTTTAATTTGTCTCTCCTCCACATCATCCCCTGCACATTGGCACAAAGAGCCTCCTAAAGTATTGTTATGACGATGTCAGTGTTTTCTCAGACTTTCAGTGGTTCCCCAACTTGATTTGATCACAAGTTATACTTAGAGGGGTGGCTAAAGAGGGAACAAAAAGTGCCTGGGGACTTTTAAGGATTGTCAGGGACTAGACACTGAGCTGGCATGTGTCTTGGAATACAGGGCAAACCAGAGGTCATGATTAGAGTGAGAGGCACTGGTGGGAATCTGTTTCAGGAGAACATTGGAGGAGACAAAGCTCCCCTCTGTCTGGAACCCATAGAATGAGCATGAAGGCAGAAAAAGATTGTGAAACAGATAATTTATGTCCCCTGGCTCCTAGAACACACAGTCATGTCATGAGCACAGATGAAAGCTGGAAGATCATGTTTTGTTTAGTATCACTTGTTGGTGGAAGAGTTGCTGACCTGAATTATGGGGCTCCCTCCACAGGTCTGGTAAAATCACAGGTCTAGTAAAATCACAGGTCTGGTACAAAAACACAAAACCGACTACAAGTAGGGGTAGCTGACCTTCCCTTTGGATTTTCTTCTGAAAGAAACCTCAAAAACTGTTGTTGTGTCTACACCAGCTTCTCAAAGACGCTTTTTGCTACTTCATGGCTCTCTGCGATGGTTCAGATTGGTAAAGCTGCTATTCAATGCATTTGCAGAAATGATGGCACATTATTTTAACTTCAGAATTAATGCATTTGCCAATGAAACTCTCCCACAGAGCCATAGGCAGACAGAGCCATAGGCAGAAACTGTATACCTAGTCTCTCTCTGCCTTGAGGCACCCTTTCTAATAAGTGCTTTTGAAAGAACTGCTTCTACTAAGGCATTCCTTTCTTTAATAAATCTAATTGATGCCTTTTATTTTTAATTCCTATTCATTTCCAGATAAACACCTTCTTCCTTTACCATCTGATGAGCTTTTCCTTAAAGCAGATGGATAGGATCTGACAGTGTATGCCACAAGGCACCCACCTCCTACAACTTCTCTAATGAAAGGACTAAAGTGTATTCCCTCACCTCTTTTCCAGGGTCAAGATTGATTACTATAATTACATAGCATTCAGCTTCAGTTCATAGTGTTATTAATTTACATTATTGTAGGCAGTTTTTTCCTGCTTCTGTTTACTTCTTCAGCTCATATTAGATTTCCATTGTTTTTCTCAATTACCTATATTTTTCATTTCTCAAGATACAATAATATTCTATTACATTAATTTTTTTTTTAGAATTTGTTTAGCCATTCCTCAATCCACTTTACTTCTATTTCTTTGCCCACAAAATTTCATTAAAAAATTACTTACACGAATATTCTAAAATATGTGGGAGTCTATTTTGTGTTTTTAACTTTCTTAAGGGATATACCTAACAATGGAGTCTTGAGGTCAAAGTGTATGGATCTTTTAGTCACTTTTATCACATAATTCCAAATTCCTTTCCAAAATGTTTGGATCAATTCACAATTCCACTGTTTCTTTTCGTGCCTATCTTTTCAAAGCCCCTTTCATGATGACTATTTCTCTCTTTTGTCATCTTTACCAATCTGACAAGTGTGGTAAAACTCAAGGATAATTTTAATTTGCACCTCTCTTATCATTAGTGATTTGGAACAAAATTTCATGTGGTTATCAGTAGTTGCAATTCTTTTGAGAATTATTTCTATTCTTTGATCACATAAAAATGTGTGCATATAATATAAACTTTTGATTGTAAGATCTTTATCAGATATCTATAATGCAAAGATTTTTTTCCTCATTTGAAATTTTCCCTTATTCTAACTTCATTGATTTTTTTTCTCATTCAAAAGCTTTTCAATATTCCATTCAGTTCATTTCCCAAAAACTTTCACTGACTATTCAATGCCAATTGAATAAAGTGTAAACTCTCTCATCTGGCATTCAAGGTAGTCCATGAGATGGCACTCTCCTATTTTTCTAACTTTATATAACAACCCTCCACTAAACATATCCTATATTCCATTTACACTGCACAAATTACAATTACCTAAATATACCCTGCATTTTTCTCCCTCTTTGCCTTTTCTCCAGTCATCTCCCTCTTGCAGAATGCCCTCCCTTCATTTCTGCTTGTTAAAAACTATTAGATTTGCATTAAACCTATTAATTTGCATTCTGATGGTACAGATTTCAAGAACTCAAAGTCACCTTTTTCTCACACTGAGGCATTACAGAATGACTTGTATGGAGGTTACTTATTCATGCACAATGTAAATCCAAATTTGTAAAGTGCCTACAAGTGTTGCAAATGACATCATGTTCTACTACAAACTATAAATCTGTTTATTAAAAACCTACTTTGAGGAAAAGAACCTATTTGCACAAAAATATTTATAAGAATTGGAAAATGAGAGATGTTCATCCATTGGGGAATGGCTAAACAAGTTATGGTACATAATTGTAAGGGAATATTACTGTGCTACAAGAAATGATGAGCAGGTGGATGTCAGAAAAAGAACCTGGAGAGACTTACATGAATTGATACAGACTGGAGTGAGCAGAACCAGAACACTATACACAGTTACAATAATATTGTAGATGAAGAACTGTAGTTGTTCTTAGCAATACAGTGATCCAAGGTGATCCCAAAAGACCTATGATGAAAAATGCTGTCTCCAGAGAAAGAATTGATGCTGTCCAAATAGCATAAGAATTTTTACTTTTTTTATTCGAGTTTTCCTGCACAAAATGACCAATATAGAAGTGTTTTACATGATTGTACATGTATAACCTTTATCAGATTGCTTACTTTTTCAGGGAAAAGGGAAGGAGAGGATAGAATTTGGCATTCAAAACTCTTTTTTAAAAGAATATTAAATGTTGTTTTTCCATGTAATTGGGGAAAAATAAAATATTATTTTAAAAAGAGTTCTGCTGTGAGAAGAGAGCCTTGTCCAAAAACTAGCCAAAATACAAAGTTTAGATAGAATGTGGTCTGACCTAAAACTGATGAAGTATATGGTCTAGCAAGGGAATACAACACCAATACAAATAACTCTAATACATAATACTGTATAAGTACAACAGTTACAAATCCAAGTGAGTCAGCTACTACAAGTTCCACATCTTAATTTTACTCAAATCTTTCAAAATGACTTCTTTAGAGTTTGTCTTTCACTCTGAACATTCCCAGTTTCCACAGATGACCTCCAGCTAATGGAGTTTTTGGCTGCCTGAGCATTCAAGTCCCCCGAGAGTACTAGGTCATTGGAACTACAGTTAAGTGAAGAACTATTTAGTTTATCTCCCTCATAGATTAGCCTTAAAGGATTCTAGCTTATTATTTTAACTTATCTAGTTTTAGCTTATTATCATGTTTTCTATACTTCTCATGATTTAATCAACTTTTGTTATATCATGATCAGCTTTCATGCCTTACTTATCAAACAGAAGAATATACCAGTTGTTAAGTTTCTTTCAATCGTCTATAATCATATAGACCTACCCAGAATTCTTTTGACAAGAGTTGTATGCTCTTAACTACCAGCTGAGAATCCAGGTAAAACAAGTAATAATATGAGCCAACCCAGGGGATGGTTATGGCAATTAGCCCACACATCAGCCATATAAGGTGTAGCAATACATAATTATTAGTGTTATTAATGATGATGACACTCCAATTTCTATAGTGATTTAACGGTTACAAAGCATTTCTCCCACAGCCCCATGAAGTTTATGTCATTTAGCTCCATTTTACTAATGAGGAAACTGAGAGGCAAGTACAGTGACTTGTCCAAGATCACAGAGTTAAAGCTCAGATTTTGTTACAGGTCTCCTGATTGACAGTCATTTCCCTACTCCCTTCCTGCTGCCTCGTCACGTGAAAAGAGCTATAGACAGGATTCATGAGAAGGGGGAGAGATGGGGCTCAGATATTGGGAGCCCAGAAGGCCACGGTAACAGAAAAGGACAGAAGATTACAAACCCAGGAGGCACTGGATATCTGGGGCACAGAGAGAGAGACAAAGGGACATAAGGAAAAGAGACAGAGAGGCACAGGGATAAATGGGACAGAGAGACACAAAGGGTTCAGAACACTAGGGGACAAGGACACATAGGACAGGAACCACAGTAGAACCAACAAATTTAGAGTTGGAAGCTGCCTAAGAAGTCATCTGTTCCAGGGGTTCCTAACCTAGGGACCACTGACCCTGGATAGATTTCAAGGGATCCTTGAATTGAATGAAATGAAAATTAAAAAATATTTTTATCGTTACTAATTTTGACCTGAAATGTAGCATTCCCTCCAAATGTTTAAAAACATTACTCTGAAGAGCCCACAGGCTTCACCAGATTGTCAAAGAAGTTCATGGGGGAAAAAGGGTAAGAATCCCTTACCTAGTTCAACCTCCCCATTTTAGAAATGGAGAAACTGAGGCTCAGAAAGAATAGGGAGATACAAAGGGAAATAAGCAGGGGTGGAATTTAGAAACGGGCAAGGACAAGAAGACACAGAGGGAAAGAAGATAAAGAATGCCAGAAACCCAGAGAAATGCAGGGACCTGAGATCCCAGAAGAACGCAGGGCATGGGAACAACATGGATATGGGAGGGGCAGGAAGGCAAAGAGGGAGGCACACTCAGGTGTAGAAAGCCAGGATGCAGAAGTACAGACTCACAAGGTCTGCTGAGAGTGAGCCATGGGAATAGAGAAGGGCAAAGGGACACACGAACCGTGAGACAGGGGGACTGACAGGAGAGAGGGATGGAGCCACAGGCATGGGGCAGAGTTCAAGGGCACAGAGGGACGCAAACAAGGTGGGGAAGGGCATCCGGGCAGAGAAAAGAAAGCAGGGGACACACAGACCGGGACCTGGGCGGCGCAGGGCAGGACAGCGAGACACGGAAACACGCCCAGCGAGGGCAAAGGGACGCCGGACACACGCACAGGGCGCGGAGGGACCCCGCAACGGGGGACACGGGAGAAGGAAGTGGAGGGACAAGGATGACACGGCTGCGAAAAGTCCTCCACCCCAGGGCAAAAGCCCCGGAGCTCCCACCCCTTACCGGCTCCAGCTGCCGTCCGGGCTCTTGGGATCTCCTAGACCAGCCGATCCCGAGGAGACTCCGGGCTGGGTAGCACCTCTCTTCCCCTAGTCCTCCAGATCAGGAAAGAGGGCGGGGCTGTGGGCGGGGCTACAGGGAGGTGGGGGGCAGGGCGTAAAGAAAACAGTTATACCCCGCCCCCACGCACTCCCTCCCTCCCCTCAGAACTGTCTCGGGCAGATACCCAGAGAGTGAGAGGGACCATAGGGAGGGGCCCCTTATGCCTCATCACTAGGCAACGCGAGTGATCCCCTAGGAAACGCTTGGGCGTCAGACCCTGAATTGGGAAATGCCCCAAGAATTCCTTGCTCAGAAAGCGTACCTAGCAAACCTCCTCCGGCTTTGACCTTGACTCGGGAGAAAAGAGAAAAGCATAGATACAATGTAATCTTTCTCTTCCTCCCCGGAGGCAACATAATAACAGTGATAACTACTAGGTGTATAGGGCTTTTATGTTTGCAAAGCACGGTTACATATATTATCTCATTAGGAGAGAAACAAAACAGGACAGAAAAGAGCTACATTTCTACAGTGTGGGGGAAATGTTCAAAACCTGTGCGCTGTGTTTGGGGGACACAGCTCCCTAGAAATAGTAACCTCAGAGGTCAAAGAAATGGAATCTTCAAAGTTGTGCTGATGCTATCTAAAAAGTGCCGACCTCCCACCTAGATATCCAGATGAGTTTAAGTACGGATCCCATCAAGATGGTCTGATGAGATAAACTACAAACACCCCAAAGCTAATACATTCTCCCCTCTCACCCCCAATTCACCTGTAACCTGTCTGCCTCCAAAATAAGGACAAATGCTGCGTAAAACCTCAATAGATGTGTATCTCTCTCTCTTCTCCTTCACCTGTCTCACATGATGAAGTATCCTTACTCCCTACCAAAGTTAACCCTTCTACCTCTTCAAGTGTAGCCCATTTCTTCCTGTCTCCTCTAACAGATTGTTCCCTCTGTCATCCCCACTCTTTCACTTATTTTCAATCTCTCCCTCTCTAAAGCCTACAAACATGTTCCTGTCTCCCCATCCTAAAGTTTAAAAAAAATTTTTTCACTCTATCCTTCCATCCCACCCCACTAGCATCCTATATATTTTTCCTTTGGAGCCAAACACCTGGAAAAAAATTATACAATAGCTACCACCAATTTCTCCCTTCTCTCTTCTTAATCCTTTAAAAGGTGTATGTTTGTGGGGGAGTGTTCAAGGAAGACTATCGCCTGTGTTGTGAGAGCTCAGGGCTGCTCATCCACCTTTGGTGTCTACCTGGCACTCAAGTTTCACCTGTGCCTCCAAGAAGCTGTAGCATATGTACAGTAGCCAAATACCCCAGTAAACCATCTCAAGCAGACAAGCTAAAGCAGGTTGAAGGTAACCAAGAAGTTACTCCATCAGCGAGTTAGGGGAATGGACAAGTGAGAGAAATTTGTTCCAACAGCCATGAAAGCAGATGAGGCAGGCACTGTGGAGCTCTTGGAGTATAGTTAGACATCAAAGATGTCAAGGTCATCCACTGCATGCTGGGTCATCACCAGATGTCCTGACTTTTGTCGTGTCAATGAATTTTGATGACTGGAAGAGAAAGTAAGACTGATGACTTGTTCAATTTTCCCTCACTTAAGTTTAATACACTCCCCTCTCCCATGTCATTGGTCCTTTTTGAAAATGAAAGATCAATAACAATCCTTTATAATTCTGATTTCCGACCTTATTATTTCCAAAGTTACTAATCTCTTAGTTGCTAACTCCAGTGGTCTTTTCTCAATTCTCATTCTCTCTGTACTCTTTGACACTTGTTTATCACTCTCTCCTCCTTGATATTCTCTTCTCTATGGGTTTTTGGGATATCATGCTCTCCTGGTTCTCCTCCTACCCATCTGATTACTCCTTCTCTGTCCTCTTTGCTGGTTTCTCATCCAGGTCATGCCCTCTAACTGTAAGCTTCTCATGAGCTGAAAAGAAAATTTGACCTTCAAATACAAGATCTAAGAGAAGCATAATAAGGTAACAATGAAAGAGAAATCAAAGGACTCAGTAAGGTTAAATGGTATACTTTTAATATAAGAAGATGATTCATGTATCTTCTAAGTACTTTATCATTATTTGTCAAATTAGAAGTATTCTTCATAGAAAGAGTGACTTATGTTGGCATGATGTAAAAAAAAATGGATAGGTGAGAAAGGTGGATGCCCTGGGAGAAGGAGAAAGGAAGAGGAAGAATGCAATTATGTTCCATTCTTTGTGACCCCATTTGGGGTTTTCTTGGCAGAGATACTGGAGTAGTTTGCTATTTCCTTCTCCAGCTCATTTGACATATGAGGAGCTGTAGTAAACAGGGTTAAGTGACTTGCTAAGGTCACACTTCTAGAAAATGTCTTAGGCCAGATTTTAACTCATCTAGATCAGACCAGGCCCAGTACTCTATCCTCTGTGCCACCTGGTTGCTCCAGTTCAGGTACATGTAAGCTCTTTACCTAGTAGTGATTCTGCTCTGTGTTGTAAAGAGACTGGTGCTAATATCAAAGGGGCTGGAGAGAAGAAAAAAACTTTTCTAGTCAATATTCTTAAAGGGATGGCATACTTCTTGACGAATAATGTGTAACCCACTAAACTATTTGTTTAAGTAAATTGTTGGGTTAAAATGTTAAAAACTAATTTTTGTTAGTTCATGGCTAATTTTAAAGGCTCTTCCTTTTCTGAAAAAGCTTGGGAAAGTCTCATGGTTTTCAATGAAGAGATCATGGCAGACACGGATTGGGCAAATGGTGAAGCCAACTACATAGGAATCTAACTTAAGCACCATAAGGAAGCAAAGGGGCAGAACAGGGGATTCACAGTGAGATCACGCCCTCTACCATTGCTGTTAGAGCGCTGAAAACTAATGTTTGAATGGATGAATTTAGTGTAAAATGCCATAGGAACAGGATAAATAGGGTGTTTTATAAGTGAGAAGCTTGGCCTACAAGGATCTCCAAGATGCCTCGGATGACATTCTGGGAAACTGGGAAATCCGGGGGGTGCGGGGAGGGGTGGGGGGGTGGGGGTGGAGAAACAGCTCTTATCCTCGCTGGGAGAAAAGGGAGAGCAGGGATTGGCCAAGGCGGGAGGTGGGAAAAGTAACAGGAAGTGACGTTGAAGGGAGCGAGGGCGAGAGGCACGAAGGCCAGTGGCTGAGCTCTGACGTATAAAGGCAGCGCCTCCTCTGCCCCCGCCCGTGGGGGAACGCAGCGGCGGCGCTTGCGTCATCTTCCCGCGCCGCGGCTTACTGTCTCAGGGGCATCCTGGTGCTGAGGTGACCGGCTGTGACATGGGCTTAGTGGGGCAGACCCTGGTCACGGACAGCGGCTCGCTGCTCCCGCTGGGGTTCTGGTCCGCCGTGGCCGTATGGGTGGAGAGGCCGCAGGTGGTCAACAAGCGCCTGTGCGGCGCCCGGCTGGACACCCCGGGGAGGCCGGCGCCGGGGCGGGCCCCGGAGCCCGAGGGGGCGGTGGCGGCGAAGGGGCGTCGTCCGGGGGCCGAGCTGGAGAGAGCCGGCGGCGGGGCCCAGGCCCCGGACGCCCCCGGGGCCCCTCCCTCGGACCCGGACCGCCTCTTCCGGAGCCTCGTCGCGGCCGACCTGGAGGTGCTGCACTTTATTAGGGGGGCGCGCGTGGGAAGGCAGCCGGAGGCCGGAGCCGAGCTCGAAGTAGTGCTCCGAACCCTCATCCCCAAAGCCGGCGCGCCCCGCCCCGGGCCGGCCCTGGCCAGAGAGGTGGTTGTCAAAGGTAACCGCGCCCCTTCAGCGCTGTCCCTGCGGGGAGCCGCGGGGTGGGGGATGGGGACGGCCCGACAGCCCCGGCCGCCTGGGACGCAGCCACCTGGAGACCTTCCACCAGCAGCTACTGAGCCAGGCCATGTCTGGGGTCAGAGTGGGGGCTTGACCCCAGGTCCGTCTCCATCCTCAGCTTTATCTGCTGCTGCTGCTGCTGGGGGTGTTACTGCCCCTAGCAGTCCTCCTAGGATTACCTTGGGTACTGCTACCGCTAGTAACGCCACCACTACTACCGCTAGCAGTACCGCTGGTAGTATTCTAGTAGTACTACTAGTCCTACTTTCACTACTACTAGTGTTGCTGCTACCGCTAGTGATACTAATGTTGCTATTACTTGTGCTGCTTCTCCTAGTATTACCACTACTACTGCTAGTAACACTCTACTAGTACTACTGTTCCTTTTCCTGATACTGCTAGCTGCTACTAGTACCACTGCTACTAGTAATACTAGTGTTACTCTATTCTGCTGGTACTACTACCTCCATTAGTACTAGTACTGCTGCAACTACTACCGGTATTAATACCACTATTACTGCTGCTGCTACAATAACTAGTAACAATAGCTGGTATTCCAGTAGCTCTTTAAACATTACAAAGCCTCTTGTATCTCAGTTGATCCTTGCAACAGCCAGTGAAGGAGATTTCAAGGAGGAGCTCTTTGAAGTTGAGAAAGGTTGACTTGCCCAGCATCACAAAGCTAGGAAATACTTGAGGCAAGAATTTTAACTCAGGTCTTGCTTCCTTTTCAGGTTACTGCTTCTCTCTGCTATGCCTCCTAGATGCATACTACCCCATGCTGCCTCTGTTCACACTACCTTTATAGTTCCTTTCCTTTTCTACCAGTATGTCTTTTGTGTAAAACTACTTAGGTATTGGTGAGGAGGAGCAGGAGGATTACATTATTTCAACAATAGCTTACTTGCAGAAGAAATGAAAAGAAGCTGAGACAAGGCAGGGGAAGTGACCTACAAGGTTACACTGCTGGTTAAAGACAGAATTTTCTGCGTTCCCTGTCCTGACCTCACTTATATGGTGTATTACAATTTATAAAGTAACTTTTCCCACCGTGGCCCCATTTTGAAAAAAAAGGACTCCAAGGTTCAAAGTGGGAAGCAATTTATTGATGCTTAACAACTAATAAGCGTCAGAGTAGAAACTCATTTCAGATTTCAAGTTAGAAGGAATACTCTGTCCATACCTGAGCTGTCAGCTTAATTGAAGGGGGGTATGATGGTAATAGCTAGTATTTATATGACACTTTACAAGTGTGACCTCATTTGATCCCCAAAACAATTGGTAGTCCCATGTTACTGTTCCAGTCCAATGCCTTCATTTTACTGATGAGTAAACAGGCCTAATGTTGGGCCTTTCTAAAAGCCTTTCATGGTAAGAATGTTTGTGAATTAAAGATGGAATTGTAAAATGATTAAATATATTATTTCCTTTTTCAGTTTGCTACCAGCTGTGCCTGAAGCCTGCAGCCGAAGGTCAGAGAGGCTAAGTGGTCACACAGCTAGTAAGTGTCTGAGGCAGGATTTGAACTCAGGTGTTCTTGACTCCAAGTCCCAACAGTGTATCTGAAATAATCAGTAAATTGAATGTTGTGTTTGAACCACATGCTTTGCACAAAATAGCTGGACAGACATTAGTGTGCAGGAATCCTAGTCAGAGAAGGCCTCTTAGAGAAGTTGAGAGTAGAAGCCCAGTAGATGTCCTGGCAAAAGTACTTACTCATTTTTCTATATATTGAATTTGTGATGCCTGTATAAAATCCAGGTGGAAATATCTTAATATCAGAGGGAGAGAGGAAGGAAGGGAGGGAGAGAGAGAGAGAGAGAGAGAAAGAAGAAAAGATGGCTAAGAGTAGGATAGAGTAACACTTATTTTAAGGGGTCAGGAAGAGAAATAATTATAGATAGTGAATCTAGGAGAACTCAGTGGTGCCATTCATGTCTGTAGTGTGTAAGCTCCTTGAGGGCAGGGCCCAGGCTTCATTTTTGTCTGTACATTACCAGTGCCTAAAAAGCACCATGGCCTAGTGGATAGAGAGCCAGCCTTGGAGTCAGGAAGACCTGAGTTTAAGTCCTGTCTTTAACACATTGGATGTGTGGCTGGTGGCATGTTATTTAAAGCTCTCAGTGCCCCAGGCAAACAAGTCTCTTAAAAATATGAATTACAGAACAGAGGGAGATTCCCAGTTGGGAATTATGAGCACCATAAAATCAGAGGTCTGGTCAAAAAAAAAAAGATGCTATAGTGTCTGTTCATAGTGGGCACCCATTAAATTTTTGTTGATTTGATAACTTCTCAATAAGTAAAATCATCTAAAGGCTGATAAAAATTTTTGAACAGTTTTGTTTTTCAGTTTCTTTAAAAAAATGCAGTGATTTATTTTGAAAAATTAAGTTTTTTACCATAAATATTGACTCATTTTTTAAAAATTATGTAGCATCTAGAATTGTACTGTATATTTGGTTCCTTATTAAATAAAATTTGACATTGATAACAATACTGATTTGCTGCCTTGCATACATTGGCTAATTGTTCTTATTTTCTGTATCTGCAATGGAGATTAGAGTTCCATTGTACCTGCAAGTGTAGATCAGGTTAATGGGATGAATTTTAAGTATCTGGAATTGTTTGAAAGGAAAACGATATTTTCCTGGAATAAAAGATTATATTTGAATGTGATCCATATAAATTCAGTCTCCTAATTTTGCATTGTGGAAAGGAATTAAAATTGTATTTTTATAGAAGTTGATTCAAAGGGGGCGTGATGTTTATTTTACATTCACACGCTTCATTAGCAAAAAATTTTTGACTGCCTATTCTTGCTGTCAATGGAAATTAATTTTCTCCTCAGAATCGTTTTGTCATATCTTGCTCTTTTTAATCTAATAAGAACAATTCTAACCGGAAGACTAATTTTGCTTTCCTAGTAAAGATAAATTAGCTTAAAGATTTTGTTATAGAAGATAATCTTATACATAGTGTTTGCTGTAGGCGGTTTCTAATAGGAGGCAAAATTACTGCTGATGACAGATTTGTTTTCTTTTTTTAGTGAAGGTGTATCTGATTCTGGAATTCCCTTTGTGAGTTTTATCTGTGATTTCATTGTTATAGATACCACCTGTACTGGTACAGGTTAAGAAACCTGTTCATGCTTTCCTAACTTGTGCATATAACTATGCACTTTCCTAACTTGTACATGAAGTATAAATTCCTCTACAGAGGATTTTAGTGGACGCTTCCCTCAGGTTCTTTTAATATTTTATGAATAAGCCTCCTATATCAGGATCCATCTGATCCCCTCAGGTTGTCGCAGCCATGAGCTTGAAACTACCTAGACTTTCTCTCCCAGGCCAGCCTCTTCGCACATCCCCTTTGAGGTGCAGAGCGTGGAGCTGTTCCAGAGGCAGCACATGGCTGATGATTATGCCAAAGTGAACAGACTGAAGAGAGTGCTGGCCATGAAAGATGAAGATTTCACCTTAGCGGAAAATGTGGCCATCCTGCACTACCTGAGTCAGAAATATAAGACCCCAGATCACTGGTTTCCTCCAGACCTGCAGACCCGGGCACGTGTTCAAGAATATCTGTACTGGCATGCTGATTCCATCCATCACATTTAGCTCAGTGCTATGGATTCAGGTGCTGGGCCCTCTCATTGATGTCCATATCCCCAAGGAGAAAGTGGACAGGAACATAGCCTTCATAACAAAACTCCTACAACATCTGAAGCAGAGTTTCCTACAGGACAAGCCCTTCCTCACTGGTGACCAGATCTCTGTGGCTGATCTGATGGCACTGAAGGAGCTGATGCAGACCTTCTATGCTGGTTTTGATGTATTCGAGGGATGGCCCAAGCTGGCATCTGGCAGCTTGGTGCGGGCAGGAGGAGGCCACCTTGGGGGAGAAGCTATGCCAAGAGACTCAGATCTGTAAACTCCGTGCAGAGCCCAAGACTTGAAACTATATCCCCTTGACCACTTAGGATTGGATGAGGTTACATCTTTCAAAGATCCCTTAAAAAGACATTTCCAAACAATGCTATCTGTAATCTGATCATCTTCCTTCCTTCCTTTTCCTCCTCCCCCAGATCCTGGACCCTGGCC
Organism: Potorous gilbertii; assembly: GCA_028658325.1. Classification (NCBI taxonomy): domain Eukaryota; kingdom Metazoa; phylum Chordata; class Mammalia; order Diprotodontia; family Potoroidae; genus Potorous; species Potorous gilbertii. Next base: position 223,233,677 of record CM053772.1, read on the forward strand.
CTCAGACAACAGACTCTGACAGAAGAACTTTCTCCAGTGCTCCATTCAATTTCCAAATTATATGCCCACATCCTCCACCCCTTCTCATGACCTAGCTCCCCTTTATGTTGTCTCCTCCCCCTCCATAGAATGGAGCCTATGTCAGCCACCTTAGAGCTTGAGCAAGCATCTGATGGCTCAGATGGTCTTTTTTTCCTTATTTTTGTATGCCAAGCGTTTTGCATAGTGATTGATGTATAATAAGAACTGAATAAATGCCTTTTCATTCAAAAAAAAATATTTTATGAATAGTTAACATCTGAGCACACTGGCATACCTCTTTTCTGTCCACCCACATCCTTAATGGTGGGATTTACATAAATTTGTGTGCAAGTTATCATTGGAATGCTGTAGTTTTGTTTACATTACTTAATGTCTCTAATGCATTTTGAGTTATCCACAATTTGGTTATTAAATGTATAGCATCAATGGGAGTATTTCTTTTTGGATGAGACCTGTAATTTCAATTATAAGTTGAACTCAGGCATTTGTACTCACAGATGGAAAAAGCATCCTGAAACTTGACATTCTAATATCTTTGTAGCTCAAACAGTGACACTTTCAGGTCAGTAGATTGAGTTTCCAGTCGTCTTGAGGTATTGTACAGTAGTGGCCTTATATTTGTGACTTTAGCCTTCATCGGCTTTCCTGAAAATAGACAAAAAAATTGAATGATTAGGCACAACTTTATATTATTTTAGAGGCTGACCAAGTAGGGTAATACCATAAGGATATTCATTAAAGAAAATAGTTAATATTATTAATAGTGTTACAAGTATTACTATTAATATAATTATAATAGCATTACAAGAAGCAGATTGGCATAGAATCCCAAATTAGGAAATTCCTGCTACCAGGAGAAGTTGTTTTCTGCTTTGTAGTTTAGAATCACTGTGTGTATTGGTGTTATGGTTTTGCACAGTGCTGTATACAAAGTAGGCACTTAAAAGTTTAACTGATAAAGAGCAAATGTGGGCATTGGAAACAGCTTGGGATCATCAAAAATGATGCACAGTATTTTATTGACTTGAATGTATCTGTTCAGGCAAGTTGCTCTATACTTTTTATTTTTGGTAATAGGAAATCTCTTCAAAATCAGTTTGACAAATTCAACAGGTATTAAACATCTACTTTGTACAAAGTACTATTGGACATTTGGGGAGGTAGAAGACTGGTTCAGTCTAGAAAATAAATTTTTTTTAAGGGCCAGGTAACCTTGTTCCATTTAATTTATTTAGAACTGCTTCGAAGAGAAATACATGAGTTTCCAAGAATCATATTGAGTTAATTCTCTTAAGTATAGTTGTACATTCTTGTTGGTTTTTCTCCTCCTTTTTTTGAGTATTGCTAGGTGTCCCAGTGCAGCACTGGGCCTGGAGTCAGGAAGATTTGAATTCAGATCTACCCTTAGAAACTTAGTAACTGTGTAACCATCACTTAATCTTGTCTGCCTCTCTCAGTTCCTTTTCTGTACAATGGTTTGGACCTCCAGTAGTATCATTGCCAAGAAAATCACAAATGGGGTCATGAAGAGTTAGACATGACTGAAAGTGATGTAATAACAACTTTTGCCACATGTGTGACTCTATAGAATGTCTTAACATCTAATGTCCTTATCTACTAAAAGGATATAGATGTGCAAAAATAGTACCTCAAGCAATCTCCTTGTGTAAGATACAGTGAGATTTAGTCCTTTGAAGTCACTCATATTCTTTCCTTTAGGCCTCTTCTGGAATCCATGCATTGAAAATATTTGCATCTGCTGAGAGATCTTGAGCTCGAAGGGGCTTCATTTTACTGATGGGAAAACAGACTTTGTGTTGAGTCTTTCCAAAAGCCTGTCATGGCAAAAATAACTTCCACTGTGTGATTTAATTATGGAATTGTAAAGTAATTAAAATGCATTATTTCCTTTGGTTTGTTACCAACTGTGCCTAAGTCTGCATCTGTGAAAAGAATACCCATGCAGGAGAAGAGAAGGATACTTGAAGTTTAGAGTTGTTCTTGTTTAGAACACTGACTCCAAGTGAGCAAGGATCATGAGCCTTTATCCAAGTACGGTCAACCAGAAGCACAACACAGGCCCTGCAATGACCCAAAACTTCATTAGTGTGGTAGGAATTGAAAAAGCTAGTAGTGTTCAGTGTGGTCAATTTTATTAAATTCTGGACTCCTGATTTATTAAACTGCTAAGGTTTTGCCTATTCTTCCTGCCAAGAGATATAAAGCAGCTTTGCTTACAGATGCAACTTTGTGAATCAACTATATGACCCTAAATTCGGTACTGGTTTTATTCTCTGAAAGAATGATATTTCAGAATTGATAGAGGTCAAATGCCCCTTATTTATGGTTACAAAGTTTTCAGAAGATTTTGCCATAGATGATCTCTTCTAGTCCCCCAAATAATCCTACTAGGGTGACAAGGAAATGATATCCCCCCTTTTAAAATAAAGAGCTTGAGGCTATGAATGGTTTCACGATTTGCTGCCTGCAGGTCTTCTGCCTAATAAATGGTGCAGGCAGACCTGGAATGCCAGGAGTTTTCCTAGTCTGTTGCCCTTTCCACCATATCTTGTAGTCTTCTGATGAAAGTCTTTGAAAATAATCTTGTCATTATTTTTTTTTTTTTTTACCAAAAGTTAAATTCTTTGGAGTTTTGGATGTTTTTTTGGGGGGGGGCAGGAGAAGTGGGTTCTGGAAAACAGATATTTTCCTGTGCTAGAAAGATATAGGATGATGTTATTAAAAATAGAATTGCTTCACAGGAATATTCTTGGGGATGATTTTGTACTTTGTATTTATAAAAATTGATCTTTTTAAGGCAACAGTATAGGGAGCATAGGATATGAAACTCTTAAGACTCTTATTGTGACTGCTGTGCTTTATTAGCATGAAAAACATAGTACTATTCTAGAATTTGAAAACTTAGAAGGACCTTCCAGGGATTATTTAGTTCAGCCTTCAGAGGAGGCCCAAAGAGGTAAAGCAAGTAAAATAGTAATATGGAGTCTTGAGTCCAGGTTTCAATATTGTCTAGGGATATTGTTTATTTTTAGCTGTGTACATGTATGCCTCATCTCCCCATTAGATTTTTTAAAGTCCTCTTAAGGTACTCTCTTCTCCAGAATTTGGTATTCTGTACTTACAATTCATGATAGTTGATTAATAAATGTTTGTTGAATAAATGCATGATTATTGCAGATACTTTGTTTTAAAAAAACTTTCATTTTTATTTTTCAGTTAACAAGCATTTAGGCTCTCCTTGACCCCATTGAGTGGGAGGAAAAAACCCCACAAAACCTTTGTAGTGAATATAAATAGTCAAAACAAATTCCCACATATCCATGTCCAAAACTTCTCATCTTAAATTCATCACCTTTCTGTTAGGAAGTAGCATAGTTTGTTATTTCTCTACAATATTGGTTGGCATGGGTTAGATTTCTTCACTCTGTCAAAGTCATTTGTCTTGTTGTTACATACATAAATTGCTCTGGTTTTGCTTACTTCTCTAATCTCAGGTGTCTTTGAACCCATCCCTTTCATTTATTATGGCAAAATAGCATTCCATTTTGCTCATCTGCCATAATTTGTTTAGTTGGCTAGTTTCCAGTTCTTTGGAAACTACAAAAAGATCCACTATTAATATTTTTGTACATATAGGTTCTTTTACTCATTTTTCAATTTCTTTGGGGCAGTGTGATATTACTAAGTCACAGGCCATACGTAACTTAGTGTCTTTTGGGACATAGTTCCATATTGCTATCCAGTATGGTTGTACTAATTCACATCTCTAACCATCAGTAGGTTATTGAGCCTGTTTTTTCTTAGCTTCTCTAGCATTTGTCATCTTTTTGGGGGGGAATAATTTTTTTCAATCTGATGGGTGTGATGTGGAACCTCTGAAGTACTTTAATTTGCATTTATTATGTATTTGGAGCATTTTTTTCATATGAATATTGATGGATATATTCCTTTTGAAAATTGATCTTTTTATCCTTTGATCATTTGAATGCTTTTTTCCTTATGTTTTTCTTATATGTATATAATATATTCTTATATATTTTCCATATATTTTTTGGAAATGAGACCCTAATCAGAAAAGTATACAAAGTTTTCATGTATGATCGAGAATGGGATATGTTTTTTTGTCTGCTCTTTCTGATGGAGTACACATAAGATGTTTTAAATAATCATACCATTCCCCAAACCTTTTCCCCAGATATCTTCAATGGAACTGTAACCTTTTTACCACTGGAAGGAGAGCAACATTTAAAAGTAAAGAAAAGCAATATCTACCAAATTCAGCTTAGACATAACAAAGATGAAGAATGGTAAGAGCCCTTAAAAAAATACTCTTTTTCTGTTACTGTTTTGAGTATTTCTTCTCTTAACATAACTTCATGATCCAGAGATATAGATAAGACTGTATTTGGTGCTTTGAACATGTTTTTGAACCTTACTTTTATTATTTATCTAATTGTATCTTTCCTTAGATACATGCCATAATATGGGTAAAGTATTATTTTTACTATCATTCTAATATTTGCACTCCTATTGTACCTAGAACTACTACCAAGTAAATTTTTTTCTTTTCGATTGGGTCTGTGGTTTTGAGCACGTAGAATTTTTTCTATAGAAATTTCTGTAGCAATGTAGATTGGCAGTTCACCAGTGAATCATAAACTTAGAGAGGTGATAGAAGCTCAAAAGTTTAGTAATTTGCTTTTTGTCATATAGCTAATATATTTTCGAAGTTGAACCTGAACCCAAATATTCGTGATTTCAAGGCTGTAATTTTCATCTACTATGTCATGTTGCTTCTATACCACTTAATTAAACCAAGTGACTGCAGGGCATGGTGATGCATGCCTGTAGTCTCTGCTTCTGAGGAGATTGGGGCTGGCAGATTGTAGGAACTCAGGAATTCTTTGCAGCAAAAAACTAAATCCTGTGGAGAGTCTGGAAGGCAAGCAAATATGGTAAGCTCCTGGGTGGAGGGTCATCAGGTTGCCTAAGGACAGGTAAACTGGAACCGTTTAGAAAAAGGGAGCAGATTCAAGCCAATCCATAGGATTGGCCCCAGGCGTAGCTATTGACCTGGATCAGGAAGAGTACTCACTTTCGAAAACAAAAACAAGCAAACTACAACAAAAACAATGAAAACCCAGATTGCTTTAAAAAATTGAATCATGTTAAAGTTTTGTTTGCCTAAGGGAAATGCTTGAAGACATGGACTTGGTCTTATGATCATCTTTGTGTAACACAGAGCTATGCTGTAATGCTGCGTAGTGCTAAAACATTCACTAAAAGTTTTTGAAAAGGGGATTAGTTTGGCCATGGCTATGCCTTAGGAATATTATTTTTGCAGCTTATGGAGAAAATAGAAGAGATCAGAAGCAGGATGATCAAATAGGAAGTTGTTATAACAGTCTGGGCAAAAGGTAATGAGGATCTGAACTCGGGGAGTGGGCTTGTGAATCCAGAGACCTCTGAAGACTCGCTTTGCTAGTAAGCCCTCCCCTATTCATGTTGTTTTTCCTACTAGAGTACAAACTCATCTAGGGTAAGGGTAGCCTTATTTTTATACTTGCACTCCTGCTGCCTAGTTTAGTGCTGAACACATAGGAGTTGCTTAATAAATGCTTATTCATTCATCTGCTGGATTGATAGCAGTTTGTGTGTTAAAGTTTGTTGATAACTTTCCATTGTACTTTACCAGTGTGACCTTTTGTAACATAGGACTTTCCTAGGGCAGACTTGGGGTTTAATCAGTAACCTTTTAAGGCTTTTTATTGTCTTCTAAAAATACTGTGCTTGGTCAAGTTTATATCTTTCTCCTTGGAAGATTACCTTGGAAGTAACATTGATGGTGTTGACATAGATTTTCCCTTTTCTTGTGATGTATTTTATGTTTTGTTTATTTTCTTATAAGTTCTAAATTTGCCTTCAAGAGCTTCTGGTTATGTATTTGGTCCATTGTTTCAGTAGTGCATAGAATATATTTGTATGAGGACATTGTTTCTTCTAAAGTTATTTATTCTTTTATTTATTAATATTCATTTTTAAAATTTCAAGTTCCAAATTTCCTCCCTCCCTTCTGCTCCTCCCTCACCCACTGAGAAGTCAAGCAATATGATACCACTTATACATGTGAAGTCATATAAAACATATTCCCGTATTAACACTGTTACAAAAACAAAAAGTCTAGAAAAGTAAAGTGAAAAAATCATGCTTTAGGCCACACTCAGAGTTCAGTATTCTCTTTCTATTGTGGATACCATTTTTCATTATGAGTCCTTCAGAACTGTATTAGATTACTGTATTGATTAGGGTAGCTAAGTCCTTCACAGTTGACCATTATTACAATATTAATATTTCTGTGTATAGTATTCTGGTTCTGCTCACTTTGCATCAGTTCATATAAATCTTTCCAGGTTTTTCTCAAACCATCCTGCTTGTTTCTTATACTATAGTAGGTTTCCATCACACATAGACCACAACTTGTTCAGCAATTCTTCAAGTCTCCAATTTTTGGCAACCATAAAAAGAGCTGCTTCAAATATTTTTGTTCATATAAATCATTTTCCTTTTTCTGTGATCATGTGAGAACATCTTTAACACCGAGCAAAATTGAGTCATGGATAATTTCAGATTTATATATCTAAATGAAAGTTGTCATCTTGGGAAGCAGTACATTTGATTCACTGTCCATCTTTATTATCATTGTGTCATTGTTCAAAACATTTTTGGAAACTCATCTTTTGGGACTGCCTTGAGTGACTTTGAGAACTTTTTTATGGTTGGCTGATCATGTTAGCCCTTATGGTGCCCTTATTTGACCTGAGTTTAATGGAATCAGGTAAGACTATCTTACAACCTAAGTGTGTTTTATGAAGCTTATAGTAAAGTGTTCCTCTAATGTCTTATAGTGTGAAGTTGACCTAAGACTTTAAGGTCAGTAGTAGTAAAGTAGAGCTTACAGAGCTGGAGAGGCTTTGAATGCCAGTCAGCAGACTCTGTACATATTGACCCAGGTTGAGTCAAGCCAAACACAAAAGGCACACACGTGTGTATATATAGTTTATAATGTGTATGTGTATTTTTATCTATGTCTAATCGCTATGTAGATCTATGTCTATGTCTAATCTCTGTGTAGATCTATATCTATGTCTATACAGATACAGATATTGCTAGAGATTTCTACACACATATTTTAATGACAGCAGCTTATGAAGATTGCTTGTTAAGGTGAGGTAGGACTTTTCTTGCTCATTACTGGAGTGAATACTCTCATACATATGACAAATTTTTTTTGAAGTACTTAAGAAATTTTAGGCATTTGTACTCACAGATGGAAAAAAGCATCCTGAAACTTGACATTCTAATATCTTTGTAGCTCAAACAGTGACACTTTCAGGTCAGTAGAATGAGTTTCTAGTCGTCTTGAGGTTTTGTACAGTAGTGGCCTTGTATTGGTGACTTTAGCCTTCATCGGCTTTCCTGAAAATAGACAAAAAAATTGGATGATTAGGCACAACTTTATATTATTTTAGAGGCTGACCAAGTAGGGTAATACCATAAGGATATTCATTAAAGAAAATAGTTAATATTATTAATAGTGTTACAAGTATTACTATTAATATAATTATAATAGCATTACAAGAAGCAGATTGGCATAGAATCCCAAAGGGGAATGAATCCTGCTTTTCTCTGTATTTTTCTGTTAGATTTAAATAGAGTATTTATTAAGCACTGACTGTTGCTTAATCAAGAGGATTATATAACATTTATATAAGCTGTTGTCCCTGCTTTCTGGGGCTTTCAGTCACTTGGCAAAATAAGACCAATGCAAATTATCTTTCTACATTGTATTAACTTAGGAAGTGTATTAGAGAGTTAGAAAACAAATGACTCTGCAAAGTCTAAAGGAGCTGGTATTTGAATTCATCCTTAAAAGACAGGTAGAAATTTGACAGGTGAAAGGGGGAAGGAGACATTTCCAAGCCTTGGGAATTAAGTGAAAGCAAAGGTATAGAGGTCTACGGAGCATGTGTCTATATGATGGGCTCCATTGAATGGTCCAGTTTGGTGTAAGTGTGAGAAGCCATAGGAGGTGAGGTGAGGTGCCAGATTGGGCAGGGCTTCAGAGAGAAAGTACGTGTCCAGGATCCAAATCATTTTCATATTTGTGTCAAAATGTAATGTAATTATAGTTTCTGGTTTCCTCTTTTGTGGAAGTAAGTGCATAATACATACTTTCTAGGTAAGCCTGCTTATTTGTTGTTTTTCTTTCCTTTTTTTAAAGGTATATATCCATGTTAGTTTTCTCTCCAGAAAGATGGGATTCAGATGGAATTATATACCCTAAGTCTTCCTGGCTTGGAAAAGAATTGTTGTACAAGTTGGCCAGATGGTCTGTGGAGAATAAGAAGAATGAATTTAAAAGCACTCTGTCACTTATTTCACTTATGAAATATAGTCAAGTTTACCAGGAACTCAAAGAGAAGTACAAAGAAATGGTTAAGGTAATTCTGATGAAAACTGGATTTTCCTTATCAGTCTTGTTTTTCAGTGAAGTCATGTAAAATGATGTCATAAGTTAAAATTAAAGTTGTGTAAAATTTCAGATTTCCCGCAAATTGTAGTCAGCAAGTGTAAGTAATACAGCATATACAGCAAAGAGATATAGTAGAGGGATATGGGGAGCTTTGTCAGCTACTTCCTTGTTTTGTTTAAGTAAAAACAGCTCATCGCATTTATATAATTCTTTATTATTTACCAAACACTTTTACAGTCATTTAATCCTCCTAGTAATCCTAGGAGGAAGGCAGACTAGATACTATTATTCCAGTTTCATAAATAAGGAAACTGAGGCTCAGCAACTCCCTTAAGGTCACATGACAGAACTTGGAGAGACCATTTTAGACATTTTCTTCTTTGATGTCTTTCTATTTATTAGTGTTCGATACATGGTGATGATACTCCCAATTTAACATTTTTTTTTAACTGTTCAGTGCTTCATCTGTATTTTCACCGTCCCCACATAGCAAATTTGTTGCCAGTTCTTCTTGTTTCTCCCTGTGCAACATCTCTCCATTCCTATGGCCAGCCACAATCCTAATTCAGGCCCTTATCACCTCTTGTCCAGAACATTGCAATAGCTTTCTCACTGGTCTCTGCCTCAAGTCTATCCTTGCTCCAGTCTACATTCCCCTCATGGCCTAAGTGATTTTTCTAAAATGTAGATCCAACCATGTCTCCCTGCTACTCAGTAAGCTCTAGTGACTTCCTGTTACCTCCGGGATCAAACATAAACTGTTCTGTTTGGCATTTAAAACTAGTTATAATCTGACCCTTTCCTACCTTTCTAGTTTTTGTAAACTTTACTCCCTTCCACTTATTCTGTGATCTAGCTACTCTGGCCTCCTTGTCTTTCCTTGAACAGAACACTCTATCTCCAGTATCTTTGGCTTTGTGCTGGCTGTTCCTGTACCTGGAATATTCTTTTCCCTTCTCTCTGTTTTCAGAAACTCTGGTTTCTTTCAAGATTTAGCTCAACACTCACCTTCTAGAAGAGACCTTTCTCAGGACCCTCAGATGCTAATTCCTCCCTTTTCAGATAACCTTTTTTCTACTCTGTATAAATTTCTTACATAGCTAGTTATTCACATGCTATCTTCCCATTGGAGTACATTCCTTGATGGAGCTTTTTCTTTCCTTATGGCCTCTGCATTTAGTATAGTTGCTGGCACATTATAAACATTTGATACTTGCTTATTGACTTACTGAATGTCTAAAAATTACAAAAAAATCAGGATTCTTCAGGCATATAGCCTTTGAACTATAGTCATTGTGAAAATAATACCCTTTTTTGGATCTTTTCCCTTTATAATAGAAAAAGAAGCAACAAGAAGTATAATAACATCATAAGTCAGGAAGCCTGAGATAATGATTACTTATTACCAACTCGTTCTCTGGGCCACATCCTCATGACAGAGTCTGTTTCGCTCAAGGAAGAATAACCTTAGTCAAACTCCATGTTAGTCAAGATATTAGTCCTTATTTGTATAGTACCAGATAGATGTTTTTTGTTACTGGGCTAGTCAGTAATATCTAATTATATGGAATAAGTTTATGGGGACAAATTTTTTCTGTTGTCTCATTCATTTTATCATCTCTCTAACACTTAAAAATTCCAATGTGTTATGCTAAACTACCAAAGAATTATTTTATAGTGCTAGAAAAAAAATAATAAAATTCATCTGAAAGAACAAAAGATCCAGAATATCAAGGGAACTAATAAAAAGAAATGCTATGGAAGGTGTCCTAGCCCTACCAGATCTCAAATTGTATTATAAAGCAGCAATCATCAAAACCACTTGGTACTGGCTAAGAAATAGAAGGGTAGGCCAGTGGAATAGGTTAGGTACTCAAGACACAGTAGTCAATGAATATAGCAGTCTACTGTTTGATAAACCCAGGAACCCCAGCTTCTGGGATAAGAACTCACTGTTTGACAAAAATTGCTGTGAAAACTGGATAACAGTGTGTCAGAAACTGGGTGTAGACCGATGCCTGACACTGTGCGCAAGAATAAAGTCCAAATTGATACATGACGTAGGTATAAAGATTGATACTGTAAACAAGTTAGTGGAGCAAGGAATAGTGTATTTATCAGACTTATGGAGAATGGAGAAATTTATGACCAAAGAAGAGATAGAGAACATTATGAAGTGCAAAATGGATAATTTTGATTACATTAAATTGAGAAATTTTTGCACAAACAAACCCAGTGCAACCAAGATTAGGAGGGAAGCAGAAAACTGGGAAAGAATTTTTGCAAGTAGTGTCTGTGATGAAGGCCTCATTTCTATAATATATAGAGAACTGAATCAAATGTACAAGAATACAAGTCATTCCTGAATTAATAAATGGTCAAAGTTTATGAACAGGCAGTATTCAGAGGGAGAAATTAAAGCTATCTATTGTCATATGAAAAAATGCTCTAAATTATTATTGATTAGAGAGATGCAAATCAAAACAAATCAGGTACCACATCACACCTATCAGGTGGGCTAGCATGACAAAACAGGAAGATGATAAATGTTGGAGAAGATGTGGGGGAGTTGGAACACTAATTCAATGTTGGTGGAGCTGTGAGCTGATTCAGCCATTCTGGAGAGCTATTTGGAACTATGCCCAAAGGGCTACTGAAATGTGCCTACCCTTTGGCCCAGCAATATCACTTCTAGGACTGTTTCCCAAAGAGATCATAAAAATGGAAAAGGGTCCCATGTGTACAAAAATATTTATAGCAGCTCTCTTAGTGGTAGCCAGAAACCACAAAGGGATGCCCATCAATTGGGGAATGGCAGAACAAGCTGTGGTATATGAATGTAATGTAATACTATTGTGCTATAAGGAATGATGAACAGGAAGACTTCAGAGAGGCATGGAAAGACTTATATGAACTGATGCTGAGTGAAAGGAGAAGAACCAGGAGAACTTTGTACACGCAAAGTGTGTGGGAGGAATTTTTCTGGTAGGCTTAGTCCTTCACAGCAATGCCAGGACCTAAAAAATTACCAATGGACTCTTGATGCAAAACACCTTCCTCATCCAGGGAAAACACTATGGAATTGGATCGCAGAAACAGACCATTTTCTTTTGTATTGCGTTTTGTTTTGTTTTGTAGTTTCTCCCATTCATTTTCATTCTTCTATGCAACATGCATTTAATAGAAATGTTCATGTAGAACGTAAAACAAAAGCAAAAACCAGAAAGAACAAAAGGTCAGGAATATTGGGAATTAATGAAAAAAAAATATGAAGGAAGGCAGCCTAGCAGTTCTAAATTTCAAACTATTACAAAGCTGTAATCATAAAAACAATCTGGTACTGGCTAAGAAATAGATAGTGGAATATAGATTAGGTATCTAATACACAGTAAAAATGATCATAGTAATCTAATATTTGATAAAGCAAAAGATCCAAGCTTTTCCGGTAAGAACTCAAGAGTTCCTGGGAAAACTGTAAAGTAATTTGGCAGAAACTAGGGATAGACCAACATCTCACACCATATATCATGATAATGGATAATCCTGGATGGATAAATGATTTAGACATAAAGACTGATATCATAGGTAAATTAGGTGAGCATGGAAAAATATACCTGTCAGATATATGTATAAGGGAAGAATGTATTACCCAAACAAGATAGAGAGGATCATGGGAAGTAAAATAATTAATTTTGATTACACAACACTAAAAAGCTTTTGTAAAAATAAAATTAAATGCAACTAAAATTAGAAGGAAAACAGGAAACTGGAAAACTTTTTTACAGCTAGTTTCTCTGATAAAGGCCCCATTTCTCAACTGTATAGGAAACTGAACCAAATTTATAAAAAATAAGAGCTATTCCCCAGTTGATGAATGGTCAAAGGAGATCAATAGACAGTTTTCAGAAGAAGAAATCAAAGCTGTCAATCATCACATGAAACAGTGCTCCAAATAATTATTGATTAGAGAAATGCATATTAAAACAACTCTCGGATACCCTCATACACAGCTGTCAGATTGGCAGGCATAATAGAAGAGGAAAATGACAGGTGCTGGAGGGGAATATGGAAAAATCAGGACACTATTGATAGAGTGGTGACCTGATCCAGCCATTCTGGAGAACAATTTGGAATGATGCCCATCAGGCTACAAAACTGCATATCCTTTGCCCCAGCAATATCACAGAAAAGGACAAAGGACCGATTTGTACAAAAATATTTATAGCAGCTTTTTTTGTGGTGGCAAAGAATTGGAAATTGAGGAGATGCCTATTAATTGGAGAGCCGCTGAAGAAGTTGTGTTATATAATTGTAATAGAATACTGTTGTGCTGTAAGAAATGATGAGCAAGTTGATTTCAGAAAAATCTGGAAAAACTTATATGAACTGATGCAAAGTAAAATGAGCAGAATCTGCAGAATATTGTATACAGTAACAGTAATGGTGTGATGATGATTACCTGTGAAAGACTTAGCTGCACCGATCAATGCAATGGTGCAAGACAATTCTAAAAGACTCACAATGAAAAATTCTGTTCTACTTTAGAGAGAGACCTGATGAATGTTGAATGCAGATTGAAGCATAACTTTTTTGCTTTCTTTCTTTTTCTTGTTTTATTTTTTGTCTGTTTTCCTTTGAAATATAATATGAAAATATGTTTTGCATGACTTCACATATATAATCTATCCGGTATTGTTAGCCTTCTCAAGGAGGAGGCAGTGGCAGGAGTGAGGGAGAGAATTCAGAATTCAAACTTTAAAAAATGATTTTTAAATTTTTTTAACATGTAAATGGGAAATTTTTTAATGAAATAAAAACTTCCAATAAAAAAACATTAAAAAGGCCTTAAAATTTGTTATTTATATTTTTTCAGGTGTGGCCTGAAGTAACAGATCCTGAAAAGTTTGTATATGAAGATGTTGCTATTGCTACTTATCTGTTGGTAAGAACTTATCTAATGAAAGTGAATCCTGAGGTACCAAAGACTACATTATCTAATTTCTGCAAAAGTGAAGAAGAGTCATCGAACCTAGCAATTAAGATTGGTTTACTTTTTTTTAATTGACTAGGTTTTTTTTTTCAACTTGAATTTTTGCTTGACAGAGCCATTAATCTGTATGAGTATGTTAAAATGTATCTGAATTTCTACAAGTGTGCTTGAAATGAGAGTCTTGCTTGTTCGCACCAGTAAACTAAGGTCGGAGGATACTTTTATGTCGGTTCTTCAGAACATGGCTAAATTAACAGCTATCTAAAGATATTAGTGTAAACAGAAAGATATTTGATAATTGATCATTTTCTATAGTCTTGCCACAAGAAGATGTTAAAATTTCCAAGTAGTGACTTGTGGAAAGAACTTTTGCCCTGTATATCCTTACTGTAGGCATTACCCTGTAATCTTATGTCTTATGCCTTTTCTTTTTTCCATATTCCTTTCTCCTTGGCAATTTAGTCCCAAGCCACCTTTCCTCTCTCCCTATTCTAGATTAATTTTTTCTTGATTTAAGAGTTCCCTTATGCTTTTGAAAAATTATAAACATTAAAATTGAAATTTTTTGGGAGCTCACTTTATCTAGTGTTGTCGTAAAAACTCCTGCAACTCAATTCCTATCTTAAATGTGTCACATTCTTGGACTACTTATCCCAGACCAAAGTGATATATATTTTGTAAATTCACCAAGAATCTCATCGAAACATGTCTTTATTTTACACTAAATCATCTTTATTTTATATTGACAACCTTCTGCATCATTGTACTATTGTTCCTCAGGATACTAGAGTTGCTTCACTTTTCGAAATATCCAGAGGTTTTAGTTTCTTTGGCTGCCCTCTCAAGATTTGAGATGTAAAAATCAGTCCCAATATTACAGGTTTTGTATCTGGCAGTGATCTTAGGGCGCTGAGAAGGTGAGGATGCACATATGAATAAACAGTTCGAATAAAAACAAGATATGATAGTGAATGTGGTATGTGTTTTGGGAGATAAGCAGAGGTGAGGAAGTAGACAGATAAGACTGAGACTTATATTGTTACTGACAATGGGGTCTTAAGGTTTTAGACAGGGTGGAGCAAGATTATGGTGGGCCTTGTAATGTGTGCTGAGGAATTTAAACTATTCATGTCTGTTCTGTTCAAACAGATATTTTATATCCTAGAAATGATTTGCTTTTTTAGAGAGTTGATTAGAAACTATGTTTTTCTCTCCTTCTCTTTGCTTAGGTTCTTTGGGAAGAAGAACGAGCTAAGAAGGGCATTACTGAAAAACAGTCCTTTGTCGACTTGGGGTGTGGCAATGGTCTCCTTGTTCATATCTTAAGCAGTGAAGGGGTAAAATACATTATTATTTTAAAAATATGCTATTGTGTTTTTAATTATGTTTTATTATTATTTTTATTATAAAGAATCAAACTCAAGGGTCATTCAAATTTGTTCCATTTATGTAAATATAGTTATCATGAAATTAATCTAGCTATTGAGAAAATGAAGGACTTAAGTATCTTAATTGAGAGAACAGTTATTTAAATGACCATTTTTTAGGCACAAAAAAATACATTATGTACTTCCCTCTTCTCTTCTCCCCTTTTTCCTTAGCTCTTTACCCTTCTCGTCCCCTCTCCTCCCTTCTTTACTTCTTTCTTTTTTCCATCTTTCCTTCCATTCCTCTTTCCTTCCTTTCCTCCTAGAGCTTTGACTGCTTGTTTACTCTATACTTCCTGATTTCCTCTACTCTCACCCTCAGAAACATAATACAAAACTCAGCATTTGTTGAGTTAGCTTGATAGCCCACAGCTAATTGGTTTGCTATTCATTTAAAATACTTTAATAAATATTTGACTAGATTTTGCAGTCTAACATTTGTGAACAGAGGTAGAAAGTGTGTTTTAATGAGAAAGCATAGTACTAATCCATAACTTATGAGAAGGCTTTCAGCTCAGGCCTGCCAGAAGACTGTGTGAAAATCATCGCAGTTAATTGTGAGATGATTGTTACGTAGAATCTGATTAGCCAGATGATGGGTTTTTTTTTCTCATGTCTACTCCTCTGCATGAGGTCAGCAGAGAGGTGCCTCAAACCTTGTTGATGGTGGTTGTACTAAACATGCAGTAATCAGTCAGAATACTCTTTCTGGTAGCTCCAGGTAGATACAGCCTCAGTCTTAGAGCACACGCTCTGTTTTTTGTACTTTAAGAAGGAAGTCAGTGTTGTATCCCTTTCTCATCAGTTTAGTTTAGTACTTGTAGTTTAGTTTGTAGTAATGTTTTTAACAATGTAGTAAATGTTTCCAGACATTTAATTTCTCCTTGCTAAATTTCTCCTAATACTAAATTAGTATTAATTTTATTCTGTTTTGCTGTCAAAGTAACCATTTGATTTGACAAATCAAATATTTCAGCATCCGGGCAGAGGGATTGATGTTCGAAGAAGAAGAATATGGAACATGTATGGACCACAAACTCAATTAGAGGTACTTACATTTTTTATTTAAATGACTTTAGCATTGTCTTTGTTTTCATTACTTGCAGAAAATTAATGTATTTATAGTATGATAAGAAATACCTCCAGTGATAATCCTCATTGGTCAGCTCTTGGGTATTCAAGGATTTCTGTAGCTTGAAAAGGATACAATAATAGATTCTTTTTGTAGCTTTCAGTGTGAATTGAAGAAATTAATGTTTCCTGTCTTTAGCTATATTTAATTACTGTTCATTGCATATGTACAGAAAAATCCTGGTCATATGTTACTAAAATAATCATAGATTTAAACACTGAAGTTTGATGTGGCAGCTAAAAGGCCTTTGTAGTTTAGTCATCATTTAGAGGGTATAGTATTCCATGTGAAGGAGAGGAAGTGTTAGTCTCATTATTCTCTGTGTTTGTTATACCACATTTGGAATTTTCTGTCTTGTCCTACATTTTTGATGGAAACTTGAAATCATTTGTGGATTCAGCGGATGGTCAGTGGGATGATAAGTGGATTCAAGATGGTACCACATGGTCAGACAGTTAACAGGCATTCATTAAGTTCCTACTAAGTACCTGGCACTGTACCAAACATTGTGGATAGAAATAAAAGGCAAAAAACGGCACCTGTTCTGAGAGAGCTCACAGTCTACTGAGGGAGACGACAGGTAAGCAACTACACACAAAGTAGATGCAGCATAAATTGGAGATAATCAACAGAGGGAAATCACTAGAATTAACTTGAGGAAACTATGGCCCAGATTAATTAAATGACCTTCCTAATTTCTTACAGGTCATAAGTGATGATCCAGTCCAGGTCTTCTGACTCTGAATCCATTTCTTTTTCAAGCAAAGAAGCAGTGTGATTGATATATATATATGTATATATATATATATATATATACATATATATGTATATATATGTATATATATATATATACATACGCACACACACACACACACACACACACACATACACACATATAGAAGCGGTGAGAAAAGAGAGTTGATTTTGGCTACATAAAAGATCTGGGTTAGAATCCCACTTTAGACTCTTATTATCTCCCTGACCTTGGTTAAGCCATTTGACCTTTGAACCTCAGTTTCCTCCTTTGTAAGATGAAATGTTGGATTAGATAACCTCGTGTCCATTGAAGCTCTTTTTATGATTTCATATCAGTTTTAATGCCACAGGGCCTCCCTTCCTGATCCCGGGGAGTCTGGGGTGATTCAGTAAGTTGGACAGCTGGCATATATCCAGAGTACACTTCAGAAACCTGTTTCTGGCTTTAAAAGAAAAAACAAAAAAAAACCCCAAGAGCCAGAAAAGGGCATTTTGATCCCTTGAAATCTCTCAGCCTCATATTCAGCCACTCAATTAAAGAGACTCTCTTTTCTACAGCTAATTAAAATATCATGCTTCGCATTTTTCTCATCTGTTGCTTCTTATTGCCAGCTGAACATTTAAGCCCTTTACCGAAGTGAAAAAAAAACCTTTTACTTGATACTTTTGTTTTTCTGTTGGATATCCCCTTGCCTGTTCCCAACCTCTGCCTTCCTCTCCCCAGGTGAGGCTATCTTTTGTAACAAAGGAAGACAGGCAAAAATCAACCAACACTGAAAATACATTTGGTAAAATATGTAACATTCTGCACCCTTCCTCCCCTTCCTTTCTATTGAAAGGGTCGAATCACATTTCCTCATCTTTTTTCTGAGGCCAAGGTTGTTCATTAAGGTGACAGCTTTTAGCTTTGATTTAGTATTCTTTTCATTTGAATTATTGTGTAGTCTTGTATGCTTTCCTGATTTAGCTTACTTCACTTTTCTTAGTTCCTTATATTTGTTGTTTCTTACATTGGAATAATATTCCATTGTATTCATATACCACAGTTCAGGCATTTTCCTCTTTGTTTTCATTTTTTTTCTTCCTATAATAAAAAGCAATAATATAAATGTTTGAGATACATGGCACCTTATATTTTCTGATTTTGATTTTCTTAGGGTATATGCCCAGCCAGTGGTATCTCTGGCTCAAAGGGTATAGAGTTTAGTGATTTATTGAGTAATTCTCAATTATTTCCCAAAATGATTTGGCCGACGTATAGTTTCACCAACAGTGTTATTATTAATAGCTTGCATGTTTTCCCATAGCCCTTCCAACATTGACTCTTTACATGTTTTGTTGTATTTACCAATTTTCTGGGTTAACCCTTTAAAAAAAAAAATCAAGCCTGCTTGCTGTGTTCTGGAGCAGAAAGTAATTAAATTTCTGTAGTTGCTTTCTAATCTGGCAAAAGATACAGCATATGTACTTTGAATTATAGTTATTTGTGTCTCATTTCCCATATAGATAGCTAAGTCTGTGAGGTCATGAACCTTATTTCAATTTTGTATTCTCTCTATTAACTAACCATAGCTGATACTTAGTAGATGTTGAGTTGAATTTTATCGAATTAAAAGTAACCAAAAATAGATAATGTTTTATTTCCCAGAGGATATTCAGAGTAAATAATTTATTACCAGCCTTGGTACTTCTGAAAATCATAAATTTTTATTCTTTAATGGACCTAATTTTGAGTAGGGATTGTTTCATTCTTTGTACTTATATTCTCAGCACCTGTTGCAGAGCCTGGCTTAATAAATACTTTTTGATTAATTGACAGGGAATTCCTTTCAGAGAAGGACTGGAGCATGGTTTTAGTCTCACAGACAAATTGGGCCATCTACTTCAGTTCCCTTCCTTATTCATGAAACCCCTTGACAAGTGGCCCCCTGCATAATGGAGCACCTGATAACTCAGAAACAGCCTTTTCCATTTTAGACCAGTTTGAATTGTTAAAACTTTTTTTTCTAACACTGAGCCCAAGTCTGACTCTACAAATGAATGAATCAGCATAATGAAGAAGTTTGTATTTTAAGATGAAAGAAAACTTTAAAAGACCTCTTTATCAGATCTCATTGTTAACTAGAGGACAAGTGGTTTCTAGTAAGAATAAACACCTGTTTATAATAATGTCCTTATGGAAACCACAAAAAAGAACCTTGATTTCACTTTTCTTCTTTGAGCTAAAAAAAAAATAGGGATGTTGCAATTTGCTATATTCGCTAGCTCTTTTATAATTGTTTATGAGAGGAACAGGTGGGTTTTTGTTTTTCAGAAGTGCCATTAGACAAAATGACTATAAATTTGATCATGGGTAATTATCTAAATGCAGATTGTGGCTTTACTAATCCATGATGTTTTAAAGAGAAAAAGAAGTTGTTTTGAAAGAATAATAAAGGAAAAATAAATATTGCAAAAAATTTTGTTCCAGTCCCTTTTATAATAAAAATATATACGTGCACACAGACACATGATACATGAATTAGAGATTATATTTTGATTTTAGAGTGACCTTAAAGATCATTTAGTCTATTTAATCTACTGTTTGGTGTTCAAAGCTCTTTATAACCTAGTTCCTGCCACTCTACCTACCCCCCCACCCCACCTCTCCACAGGTACCTTTCTAATCTTCTTTCACCTTTTCCTCTGCCATGTGCTCTTTGATCCAGGGACACTAGCCTCCTGGCTGTTTCATTAACTGAACTCTCTAGCTCCACACAGTTACTCAGTGTCACATGCCTGAATATTCATTGGCCCCCCATCCCCCCTGCCCTCCAGCTCTGCCTCCTGGCTTCTCTCGTTCTTTCGAGGCCCAACTAAAATGCAGTTTTCTACAGAAAATCTTTCCCAACCCCTCTTAATTCTAGAGACTTTACCCTCAGTTATTTTCTGTTTATCTTGTGCATAGCTTACTTGTATACATTTGTTTGCTTGTTGTCTTCTTCCATAGATTGTGATCTCCTTGAGGGCAGGGACTGCCTTTTGCTTCTTTGGACTGCCTTTTGCTTCTTTTGGTATCCATAGCACAGTACCTGGCACGTAGTAGGGACATGCTGACTAACTGACTAATTTAAACCTCATATTTTGCAAATGTAGAAACTGAGACCAAGGAAAGTGTATGTTAAAGAAATTATTATTAATAACTATTATCTTGGGGAGATTCAGAGGCTCTCCTCTTTTTCTAAATTTTTGATTTAAAAAAAGGTTCAGTCTTTTGAAGGATATCACCTGTAATGAGACTGCATTAACTGTCCTCATCTTGGTCAGACCCTACTCAGCCTTTGAAGGAATTTATTCCAAGGTAAGGAAGCCCAAGCTTGCTTAGAGATAGATCCTTTAGTTTAGATAGAGAGTGGTCTGAGATAGTTTCTTTCTCCAAGGATGCCATAATGTCACTTGTAGCCCTTCACTGAAAACATATTATTTGAAGGGTATATAAACCATGAGCCTTGCTGCCATAAGTATCTTT
The DNA here is from genome assembly GCA_028658325.1 of Potorous gilbertii. NCBI lineage: Eukaryota > Metazoa > Chordata > Mammalia > Diprotodontia > Potoroidae > Potorous > Potorous gilbertii. The sequence goes on from CM053772.1 coordinate 223,254,086, forward strand.
GGTCTAAGAGAGACAGACCATTCTTTAGTTAATAATTTGCTGGCATTATTAACAAAATGATCAAATTACCCAGAAACTACGTATCTTGAACGTTTTTAAATGACACAACTGATTTGCTCAGTCACATAGGTAGTACTTACACAGGTAGTAAGTAGCAGAGGCAGAATTTAAACCCTTGAAATTTGTCATTCTTTACACTTCATGTTATCTTTTCTGACAGAATGTAAGTTTCTTGAGAGTAGAGAATTTTTCACTTTTGTGGTTAATTTGCTTTCTAAGAAGCCTTCTACTTTAATAGTAAATAATTATGAGTAATAACATAGTACTTTTATTCCATTGTTTCAGAAGAATTTTTTATATTTTGGGATACCTTTTACTTGGTTAAATGTAGTGTATTTATTTTAGACTTAAAACGAAATTGTTGTATAAAGAACAATGACTGGAGTCAGAGGCCCTTGATTCAAATCTTAACTCTATTACTTGCATGATTTTGAGGAAGTCTCTCAACCAATTTGAGACTTGGTTCTTTCATCTGTGAAATGAATGTGTTGGGCTAGATAGTAAGATAGTCTTAGAGGCCTCTTCCAGGTCAAAATCCTGGGATCCTTGGACAACTTCAACCTTAACTAAGTGATACCTGTCTGAAGTATAGTATGTCTGAATAGAAGGTTTTCCTGATAATTTTGACTCAGAATGGTAAGATTTGTTAAGGGGGAAAATATTTGAACAACTGTATCAGTAAGCACCCCAAAATACACAGGGGGGCCTGCTATCACAGGTTTTTAGATCTGCATAAAAGGAAAGGCAAATGTTGAGGGGTTAACAATCACTTTAATCAAGCACATGTAACATTCCTTTAAGCAAGCACATATATCATCTACCTAGTTCAGGGGAGTCAGCACAAGAGAAATCAAAGATCAACAAACATGGCTTCCTGTGCCTGAATTCAGCAGACAGGGCCAGGTCTGACCATAATTACCTGAGAAAACCCAACATCTGGGTTTTCAAAGTCAGGGGGACTCCTTAGCAGCTTCCCAGAGTCCTTCTTTGGCCAAACAAACACTTCCACTCAGTAAGCCCTAAAGTAAAACCTCATCTTCAGTATTTATACACTTTTCAGAGCCAGAAGGCATAACCCTGTGACCAAGTGCCTCAACAGAAAAAACAAAAGTTACTTGGGACCTGCAAAACAACTCCCCTAATCAAGTTTCCTTCAGTGAGGGCCCATCAATGGGTGGGAAGATCTTGAATCACATTATTCAGTCAGAGGCACTTTTAGCAAAACAAGAACAGCAGAAGATCCTAATTTGATTGCTATCACAACAACTGAGTGGTGACAATGAGAGACTTACAGTCAGAAGCAGCACAGGGAGCAGACATGGCTTCAGAAGACTGAGGATGAAGCACATGTCCCATCTCTTGGGGGAGAAGTGATGGTCTAAAGGAGTAGAAGGAGGCATCCTTTTTTAGATGTGGGTAAATATACTGATGTGTTAGGATGGAGGTGTTATAAAAAAGATCATTGACAAAATAATTGTTAAAGCCTCACAACTAATTAGTGCCAGAAATAGACTACTTTGGTGTTGTCTGGTAAGTATCTCATTTTTTTTGTGGTAGAGAGGAACGGTGGTGGAGAACATGGAACTTGAGCAGATAGATTTGTCCCTTTAAAGCCTTGAAAGAGTAGGGAGTATTTAAGTAATACATAATTTAATTGTTAGCATCAACAAAACCGGGCTAGTAGGTCAGGTTTTTCTGAGAGATAACTCAATATATAAGGTATTATTTCCTCAAATTATAGAAGTTGATCTTGAAACTAGAATATACAGCTCAGAATCTCAGCTGGTGTTTAGTTTTTTCTTCCTACTTATAAGTATCAAAATAATGCATTTTAATAACTAAGATAAACTGTCAGAAAAATAATTTTCACACTTTTGTATTTTTAAAACACAGGCCTGACATTTTCTTTAGTTAATTGGAAATTTCTTTGACCACAGATTATACTTTGTTTCAGGAAGGTGCAATCAGACCAAATGATAGTTACCTTTTCCCAGATGTTGATTGGTTAATTGGAAACCATTCAGATGAGCTTACTCCATGGATACCTGTGATTGCAGCAAGGTAATATCTGGTATAAAAATGGTGATAACATTTTGAGATCTAAACTGTGACTATTAGACATTAATTCTATTTATTTAAAAAAAATTAATAGTCTTAACCATTTGTATGGTTTTTTGTAAAGTATTTTTCTTTTAATTACCTGTAATGTTAATGAGAATTAAAAGATCTTCCCATCCCATTAGTAGGCCTCAGCTGGAGCCCATTAAAGGAAGCTTGATTAGGGGAGGCTTGTTGTGTGAGAAGGCCCACACCTTTTGTTAATTTCTAATGAGGCTCTGGGTCACCAGGGTGGTGATGCCCCCCAACTCTGAAAAGTATATATATAGACTCTGAGGTGAGGTTTTGCTTTGGGGCTTACTCTTTGGAAGAAGGTTCCTCTGCCAGATGAGACGCTGGGTAGCTATTAAGGAGCGCCCCCAGCTTTGAAAACCCAGATGTGGGTACTTCTGTCTGTCTCTGGTAACTATGTATACATGTAATGGTCAGAGAGTTGGATTTGTCGGTTGGTCTGTGATGTATGTATTAGCTTATGTTCAGATAGTTAGACTTTTGGTCTTTATTTCTCTGCTTGTATTTTCTCTGTTGGTGAATGTGACTAAAGAAGATTGTTGACTCCACAAAAATTGGTTCCCTTTTAGAAAAGCATTTATAAAAAACTGCTAGTGGGCCATCCTGGATGTGTCAGGGTGCTTGCTGCTACAAAACCTTATGAAATTGATAGTACAAGTTTGTTATTTATATTTTATAGACAAGGAAGATGAGGGTCATGAAAAGACATTTGCCTGTATGACTAGTATCCAAACTGGGATCTGAGCCTGGGTCTTTGAACTCCAAGTCTAGTGTTCTTTGCACTATGCCCCTCCGTTCAGCCCGCGTTATTGACCACCTACTCTTTAGAAGGCCATGTGTTTGATGCTAAGTGAGGTCACCAATGGATAAACATGGTCCTTGCTCTGTTGAAATCAATGTTTCATCAGATAAAAAATCATCTTGTGTTTATTTTGTGTATTAAGCCCTCTCACAAGGTGCAGAGAAATGAACTAAAGTTAATATTCAAAAGAAAAACATACACTAATAAATTAATCGCTTTAAAATAGTGTGAGAGATTTATATCCACACAGTCAAAATCCTGTATTGGAAATAATTTTTGCTTTTGATGAAAACCCAGAAGGCAGTCTGATTTGCAAAGAAGTTATATAATTTAGTGGTAAATAACTGGTTTCTAAGACCTTCTTTACCTAAGGGTTTATTCTTACGAATTCAACTTTTATTATTATAAAATAAAAGCAAAATGTTAAAGTAATCTTTTGTACCTACTTTGAACTTCCTTGCCCCTAGCTAAATATGTCAGAACTTTTAGGGACCAGCAGAAATTAAAAATTACTCTGTAGTAAAAGGAGAAAGCATATAGGGAGTGGTTTTTTTTTCCCACCTAAGAACATGTTGACTTTACTGTTTTCATCAAAAACAGTTAGCTACTAATTTTTAGCATTTTAAAGTAAGGTACTTTGAGTTACCTGTGAAAATTGGGAGATTAAAGTGGATACCGTTTGTAATGGTTAGCTTTACAGAAGGTGTGTGAAATGCAAAACCAAGTAAAATCTCAAATGCTATGATCCAAACAATGTCATCTTACTCACATGGATTAACTCTTGAATTACACCTACTCAGAGCGTTGTGGAGCCAGGGGGTGGGGGTGCTGTTGAGCATCGAAGGAAATACAGGGTCTGAAGAGCATTTTGTGACATGGTAACAGGAAGGTGACCGCTTGTCCAGATCTGATGACTGCTGCCCTTCTTGCTTCCTTTTTTGCCAATTTTTCATAGTTGGAAGGAACCTTAAAGATCATCTAGTCCAACTACCTCATTTTATGAATGAGAGTGCTGAGCCCAAGAGAGGTCAAATGATTTACCCAAGGTACTGGAGATTATAGGAACAATGCTGGAATTGGAATTTTAATGCGCTTTTCACTATTCTATAGTGTCTCCTACTTAGATGCATTCTATTTTCCTTTCGATAGCTTCCCTGCAGGAAGCCTTCCCTGATTTCCCTCCACCCAACTCCTGGCCCATCTTCACAACCACTAGTTCTTTACCTCTGATATTACCTTCTGTCTGTTCTGTGTGTGCACTGCACACATGCAGTTGGTTAATTATTGTCTCCCCTTTTATAAGGTGAACTCCTCCATGTCAGAGGCAGTATTTTTGCCCCTGGCTCCAGCATTTAGCACATTGCCTAACATGTAGGAAGAGCTTAATAAATGCTATTGATGAACTTACTGACAAATACACAAAGAAAATTGTAAGAGAAAAAGCAAGACATAGGTAAATTGGAACAAGCAGAGGAATTTGACAAGTCCTTTTGATGTTGAGCAGAGAAGATGTGGCCATGCAGCTGCAACAGAGTGCATGTGGAGGAAGAACACTGGGGGCCAGGGAAGGAAATGGCAGTGTCAGATTTTTAAGGGCCTCAAATACCAGGCAGAGGGAGTTTGAACTTTATTTGGTGGAAGAAAGAAAACAATGAAGACTTTTTTATAGTAAAGCAGTTGATTTGGCCAGTTTAAGGTTTAAATATCATTTTGATAATTGCTCCCTGTCTTTCCAGCTCTCTGTTTCATTCCTCTTAAATCAGTTTGTCATTATTCCTTTGACCTCCAGTCATTCTGTCGCTCCTTGCTGCTGCAGTTTATAACCTTTGCTCAGGCATTACCTTCTTTTCTTCAGTCTTATATTCAAGTTGACCCGTTCAGTTTTAGAACACTTGACCTGTTCTCCATCTTGAATCCCTTGTCCATGCTCCTCTCATTTGTGTGGAATATGTCCACCATAGATTTGTGTTACTTACTTTCAGTTGAGCCTTTACTGCTCTGTGGCAGTCCTGTTATTCTTCCTTGATAGACTCTTTAGCATGTTTTCTGCCATGGTTGAATAAATTAGATAATTAATGACCTTAGAACTGTTTTGATTGCATGGGGTAAATGGAAACCAGATTACTAGGGGTTGAGGAGAGAGGGAGTAGTGAGGAAGTGAAGAAGTATTGTATATGTGAGTGTGTATGCACATGTATGTACATTTATATAAAAAACCTGTGATTGGTATATGGAACTCTTTATAATAGTGCATCTGGGGAATTGTTCTGTAATGTTGAGATCCTAGAGGATTTCTTGGGGGTTAAATAGGTTGCCCATTGTAACGTAGCTGGTATCTGTCAGGTGGGACTTGAACGCTGTTATTCCTGACTTTGAGCTCTTTCTTCTCTCTACTCTGCCACTGAATCACGGATAAGTGGAATTAAATGGAGAAAAGTTGTTTTAGTAAATCTTAATGATTATTTTGTTTTTTTGGATGGGAAAAGTTATATCTTTATTTCAATATAAGTAGTTTCCTTTGTAATCCTCTGTATTTTATGCATTTAAAACATTATAATGAGAAAGGGTCTGTAGGTTTTCCCAGTTTTACAAAGAGTTCCCTAACTTGAAGAAGGTTAAGAACATTTACTTTTCCATTGGCCATTCCTCCCACCAAGAACTCATAGTGGCCTACAGGCAGACCCTTAGGACCAAGAGGGATGGGGCTTTTGCCAGTTGAGGGCTGAATTTCTTTTTTCTTTCTTTCTTTTTTTTTAAAATATATTTATTTAATTTTTTACATTCATTTTCACAAAATGTTGGGTTCCAAATTTTCTGTTTGTCCCCTCCCCCCTCCCCAATACACTGAGCATTCTAATTACCCCTATCACCAATCTGCCCTCTCTTCTTTCATCCCTCCCTTCCCTTACCCCATCTTCTCTTTTGTCCTGTAGGGCCAGATAACTTTCTATTCCCCATTACCTGTATTTCTTATTTCCTAGTAGCAAGAACAATACTCAACAGTTGTTCCTTAAAC